>CM057338.1:985887208-986524708 GCA_030015575.1 Agapanthus africanus
GCTGCAATTAGGAGAGAGAAAAGAAACACTTTAGCATGATGCTCTTGCAAGTTTAGAGTGGTTTTTAGTTTGTCTAAACTGGATGGCTCCCACTGTCTCTCGAATCCCTTCTCAAACCATAAAGAAAGGATTAGCCGGGATCATTCTCACCGTACAATACTTGCTTAACCGTTCAGCCAGGCCAGTGTCGGTACTTCGAGGGAGGTTTTCCAACGCTTTCGCGAAGTTCCTTAATTAAGTAACCTCTTTCCCTGTGGGCGTAGCCCCGCTAACACCTTTCTAGGCACCTACTAGGTTTATAGCATTGATCGTTAAGTGAGAGTTTTCCCGAGGAGTAGCATATACTCACAGTAGGATCGGGATCCAAATATCATCGCGTGATAAAACCGAAGGAATCCTACCAGAATTATCACACTCCAAATGGTATGCAACGCTAGCAAGTTTCAGTACTTATGAAACTCCCGATGTGGATTTTTGCCCCATGCTCTTATGACCTTGGCGTGAGGTCAAAATGTCATAAGTCACATGTCAAGTTCTTCCCATCATTATCCTGGTTAATTTGAACCCACCCGTACCTACCCTTGACGTAGGCCAAAACGGCAGTACGACTGTCTCAAATCAACGCATTCTATCTATGCAACGGATAAATATCCGGTAGCTACCAATCACTATGCCTTGGCGTGAGGTCAAAATACATAGCTTGAATACTACCGAATATTTAACCGAAATGATGGAGGGCTACGGATGGTTTTGGCGAAACCGTGAACGTAGTGAACTTGATATAATCGATGGAACGAGATAGCTTTTAAAAGGAGTGGTTCAAGCTCCGCGTTTAAAAGTTTAGTTTTGAAAAGAACCGAGTGGTTTTCAAAGTGTTCCAATCGACTTTTACTTGGTTTATTTCTTGCATTAGTTCTTTTAATGCGTCCCATCATTTAATCCTACCATTGCAGAAAACAACCAAAATATGACGTACGCTTATGCCATTCGCATTCGCCACGGGGCCCCGTCATCACCCGTTAGGTTACTTAACTAACGACAGAGCGGGGGCTGGGCTAGCGCGGCTGTAAAACATAAGCAACGCCTAAATAGTTATTATATATAAATATATAGCAATGATAGACATTACAGATCACAGATGAATACATTGGATATACTAGGAATCCGCAATGCGTTCGAGCCTGCAACGCAAAGCGGATTACACGGTCGCGGTGAATAGCCAATACCCCACCCAAGACCCCTACGGGTGCGGCAAACTACCCGCCAAGCACCCGAAGCGAAGCAACCTCCCTCACCACCGTGAGTAGGCCACTCGGCACTTCGAGTACCCGGTAGTTTGTGCACCCCCTCCATGGGTCTATCCTAGGAGCAAAAACAGTAAAAAGAATTATACAATGACGGCTACAACCCCGACCCGGTTGTGCGGCCATACAAAGAATATTATTACATCAATTTACATGTTACAAATGAATGAAAGAAAATAACGCTCATCTCACATCCAACCCGGCTATTCACCCGCGACAATCCAATCCATTCATATCCACAAACCAACAACAAACACAGATCATGTATAACCCCGACTAATCGTCTTATAGCGATTAGCCGACGTTCAATACATGCAAGCATTACAGATATAACCGATGTAGTTAAAGCGTAGTGAAGTTCCGAAAAAATACGGATTTATAGGCCCGCAAAAGCAAATTTTAGTTCTGGAAAATCTGGGCATATAATATATATCCTAAAAATCCCAAAACCAATACAGAAAGACACTGCACGAAAAACGATGCAGTGAAGACATCAAACCGCGGCGCTTCCGCGGCACGAGCCTACCTCGTGCGGCGGAAGCGCGGCGGTTTGGATGATTCTCTGTCTCGTTTTTCGTAGGTGTCTTTAAAAAACCCTGAGATGAATTTACAAATATAAAGTTTTCTATTTCGAGCAGAAAAAATTTCAACAGAAACTAGGGTTTTTCAAAGTTCGGTTTTTGGATTTTTCGGTTTCGAAACTTCGCTACACTTTACTACCTAGCTAGTTTGAGTTTAGTTAGGCTCTGATACCACTGTAAGTCCGTGTTGCCCATCCCGGTGCTTACGGGAGGCGGAAAACATAATAAAAAACGGATTTTTAATGACTTAGGCAACATGGACTAAGCTTGTGAGGATCTTTGCTAAACTAAAACTAGCTAAAGTGAACTAACAACTAACAAAGTTGTAGAAAGGTTATACCTTTGGTCTTTAGTCCTTCTCTCCTTGCTCCTAGGTATGGTAGAAAAGGATCACCTTGCTTGTCTTCTCCCGTCAAAGAAGGATCCACCCGAAAGCCACCACCTTTAGCTTCAACTCCAAGCTAGGAGTAACTAGAGTGCAAGAAATGCTAAGACTTGAACCCTAGAAGTGAGTAGAGAAGATCAAGAGAGGGTTTTTCTCAAGCTATTTGTTTCTCAACACATGAGAGGGAGAGAGCTTGAGGGAGAGGATGAGCAAGAGAGAGAAAAGATATGATAGAATGAGAAAAATAGTGAGCCATTCTCACTAATATGTGAGGATAAGTTTAATTAGATAATTAGCTTGAAAATTGTCATGATAAATCATGAATTGACCATTATCATTTCATTTTTGCAAAGATCAAAGAGCATCTTCCAAATGAAATGATTATGGTCAAGTTGTCAACATGGTCAACAAGTCAATGAAGTCAAATTGTCAACAACAACCATGCACAATAATTAAGCTAATTATCAATTAACAATAATCCACACAAAATCAATAGGGTTAATAAAATGACAAAGGCCATTAACCCTAAACAAGGTCCTCTCCCCCAATCTCAAGCAACTGTGCATACGCACCCGCATTCGTGATCCGAGGAACACGAACACAATGAGAAAAACCAATCTCAAATCATATACTAGGATCCGGCTTAAACCAAAGCCCGCTAGTATAAACTGTCCGGACAGCAAACGTGCACAAGTGCGCGGATGCGAACGAACCCTGTCGCAAAACCATGCGACCTCTACTCGTTTTGCCTAAAGGCGAATAGCTCTCTGTGTGGGACTCTAAAGACTCGACACTACGCTGGCAGTGGGTTTAACCACAGACCGCAAGCGGCACTAGCTGTACGTAACGGTCCCCAGGTAGATGTCGATAAGAAGACTGACGAGGTGAACCCCATCTGCACTCCTACTGAGCCTGTATGTGACAGTCTCCGTACAGTCCGGTCTGTTCGTCTGATACATCGCATGGCGGGCCTAGGGGGGCGGTGAACGTCAGTCCCCTAATAGCGGTACAAGTCGTGTCGGAGTGTAGCCCAGAACACACTGAGATAACACTGGAAACCTACCAGTATATCTCACTTGCCCTGGCCAGGGACTACTCGTGTAATGGCTCTCCTAGACACAGCGCGATGTCAACCCCCAATACCGGGAGAGACGAATCCTGTCTAACCGTCACTGCCTCCAAGTGCTTCGGGACTGCACCCAAAAACTACCTGTTTGCACAGCTCCTTTGAGCCGTGGTAGGGTAGTAATCAAAGTGCAGTGGGAACACACTCGAGGCGAAGTGACAGTGTCAAGTCAGCGGACTAAGCTGTACTCATGTCACCTGGGAACTGATAACTGACGATAGGTATATTACCAACCAACAGTTCCCGACGAGTCCTGTCCAGTGTACTCGTAACCTAACGAGCACCCGCATACTATCCCAAGTACGACGTACTAACGGCTGTGGGACAGACCGTCTCCCACACTGGGATGAGAAGCGCATACGCTAGTCTACTCCGGAGTATCGATGCCCTGTCTCGATAGTCCAACGACCAGGGACCTGTATAAGGATGTGCTTATAGATTACCCAGCTCCCACGAGTGCGAGCGCCATCACAACGCTGGTAATCAAGCAAAGATCCTAAGGGCTCTACTAATATGTATACCAGCAATATGCTAAAAGAAACACATGCACATATTAAAGCAGAGACAAACCAAGTAGCATACTACCATTTCGAGCAAGATTGTATATACAACTGTGAATATCCCAAGCTTCCATTAAGTAATATACAAGCTAGTATGATACAGTAATGGCCTCTAGGGCATATACACTAACAATCTCCCACTTGCACTAAGGCCATGTACTGGCGTATCGAAGACCTATCATCTCGATCAGCCGCTCGAACTGAGTCTGGGGCAAGGCCTTGGTGAATGGATCTGCTGTGTTATCCTCTGATGCAACTCTCCGGACCTCGATCTCCTGGCGATCCACGATCTCCCTGATCAGGTGATACCGCCTTAAGATGTGTCTGGATTTCTGATGGGACCTGGGTTCCTTCGCTAAAGCTATAGCCCCGTTGTTGTCGCAATACAGAGGTATTGGGTCAACAATGGACGGAACCACCTGAAGTTCTTTCAAGAACTTCCTCATCCAGACAGCTTCTTTTGCGGCATCAGATGCAGCGATGTATTCCGCTTCCATAGTCGAGTCAGCAACGGTTTCCTGTTTGGAGCTCTTCCAACACACCGCCCCTCCATTGAGGGTAAAGACAAAACCCGACATGGACTTGGAATCATCCTTGTCACTCTGGAAGCTGGAGTCAGCAAAGGCCTCAACCTGCAGGTCTTTTCCGCCATACACCAAGAACATCTCCTTAGTCCTTCTCAGGTACTTGAGAATGTTCTTTACTGCTATCCAATGTTTCTCCCCTGGGTTTGACTGATACCTGCTTACCACACTCAGTGCATAAGCCACATCCGGTCTGGTACATAACATCGCATACATTATAGAGCCTACCGCAGAAGCGTAGGGTATAATAGACATGCGATCCCTCTCCAAATCAGTCTTGGGAGACATCTCTTTGGAGAGGGTGATCCCGTGACAAGCCGGTAGATTACCGCGCTTGGAATCTTCCATACTGAATCTCTTCAGTATGGTGTCGATGTACCTGGACTGCGAGAGTCCTAATATCCTCTTGGATCTGTCACGGTAGATCCGGATACCCAGAATGTAGGAGGCATCACCCAGGTCTTTCATGGAGAACCTGTGTGACAAGAACCCCTTGACAGATTGTAGCATAGGAATGTCATTTCCTATTAAGAGAATGTCATCCACGTATAAAACGAGGAATACTACAGTTCTCGCTACAAATCTACAATAGATGCATGGTTCATCTGGATTTTTGATAAAGCCAAATTCTTTGACCGTCTCATCAAAACAGATGTTCCAACTCCGCGATGCCTGCTTGAGTCCATAAATGGACTTGAGCAACTTGCACACCTTTCCACTGCTCCCACCCTGAATGAAACCCTCTGGCTGATCCATATAGACACACTCTTCTAAATGACCATTTAGAAAAGCTGTCTTTACGTCCATCTGCCAAATCTCATAATCGTGGAAAGCAGCAATGGCAAGAAGGATCCGAATGGATTTCAGCATAGCTACTGGAGAAAAGGTTTCGTCATAGTCCAAACCAGGTCGCTGACGAAAACCCTTTGCTACCAGTCTAGCTTTATAGGTCTCAACCTGTCCATCTACACCAATCTTCCTTTTGAAGATCCACTTGCATCCTACGGGTTTTACCCCGTCTGGAGCAATGTCCAACGTCCATACCTTGTTGGTGTACATGGACTCCATCTCGGTCCGCATTGCATCCAGCCATTTTACCGAGTCGACGCTCTGAATGGCTTGCTGGAAGCTAGTAGGCTCATCACAATCCAGGATGCAGTCTTCTCTATCCCCGTCAATGAGAAAACCGTAGTATCTCTCGGGCGGATGAGACTGCCTACTACTCCTGCGGAGTGGCATAGGAATGTCCTGTTCTTTTGAACCTTCTGGTTCCACTAAACTTTCAGTAGTAGTTTGTGGTTCTGGAATTTCTTCCAGTTCTATTGCGCTCCCACTTATTTCTTTTTCTATGAACTGATGTTCTAGAAAGTGGGCATTGCGAGAAACAAGGACTTTTTGTTCCTCTGCGTAATAGAAAAGATACCCCCTGGAGTTCTTTGGGTATCCCACAAACTTGCACAGTACTGAACGTGCCTCGAGCTTGTCCACATGCTGCTTTTTGACATAAGCTGGACATCCCCAAATCTTCAAGTATTGAAGATAGGGTTTCTTCCCACTCCATAACTCATATGGTGTGGTAGGCACAGTCTTAGTGGGAACACGGTTCAAAAGATATGCAGCTGTTTCTAGCGCATATCCCCAGAATGATCGCGGTAACTCAGCGTTACTCATCATGGACCGTACCATATCCAATAGGGTTCGGTTCCGTCTCTCCGATACACCGTTATGTTGCGGAGTGTATGGAGGAGTAAGCTGAGAGAGAATTCCATTCTCTTTTAAGTAATTCAGGAATTCGGCACTTAAGTATTCTCCTCCTCGATCCGATCTTAGGATCTTGATACTTTTGCCTGTTTGTTTTTCTACTTCATTCTTATATTCCTGGAACTTATCAAAAGCTTCGGATTTATGCTTCATTAAGAAGACATGTCCGAATCTTGAGAAATCATCCGTAAAAGTTATGAAGTAAGAAAAACCGCTTCGCGCATGTGTAGACATTGGACCGCACACGTCGCTGTGTACGAGTCCCAAGAGCTCGCTCGCTCTTTCTCCGTGTCCAGAAAACGGAGCCTTTGTCATCTTTCCTTTGAGACAGGATTGACAAGTTGCATACGATTGATATTCGAACGAATCTAAATATCCTTCAGTATGTAACTTAGTCAATCTTCTCTCGTTGATGTGACCCAGTCTACAATGCCATAAGAAAGTTTTATTAATATCTGGAGACTTTCTTTTATGTGTATTCTGGATATTGAAAACCTGTGGTTGGTTTAAAACGTAAATACCGTTGTTCAATGTACCTGACCCAATCAACACTTGATTAAGGTGAATGTTCACTACATTACTTACAAATGCAAATTCATAACCTTCTTTAGATAATAAAGATACAGAAATGATATTACAGGTTGCATTTGGTACATAATAACAACTACGCAAAACCAAAAAGTGTCCATCTGATAATCCCAGGTGATAGTCCCCCACGGCCTCAGCATCCATGCTAGCACCGTTCGCAACTCTGAGGGTCATGTCACCTGCCTTCAAAACTCTACGCTTTCTCAACGCCTGCAAAGAATTACAGATATGAGATCCCGATCCGGTATCCAATACCCAGGAAGTAGAGTTTATAGATAGACAGTTTTCAATAACATACACACCTGAAGCTGAAGCTGCAACTCGCTTCAAATCCTGTGTTCTGGCTTTCCAAGCCTTGCAATCTTGTTTCCAGTGACCACTTTTGTGACAATAGAAGCATTCTTCCTTACCCACCAGCTTCCCCGCTACTTTTGTTGCTTTACCCTTTCCCTTCGTATCCACTTTACCGACACCGCCTCTTGGTTTGGCGGGGGCTTTCTTCTTCTTGCCCTTGGCTTTCGCCCTGGACCTAGAAGAGGAAGATCCTCCTACAAACAAAGTGGATGTCTCCCTACCCTTCTGTAGGGTGCCCTCAGCAGTCCTCAACATGTTCAGAAGCTCGGCAAGTTCAACCTCCTTTCCTTGCATGTTGAAGTTAAGAATGAACTGGGCGTAAGTGGAAGGAAGGGACTGGAGAATCAGATCAGTATAGAGTTCATTCTCCAACGTGGTCCCAAGGTCCGCGAGCTCCTCTATATAGCCGATCATCTTAAGCACGTGGTCCGCTACCGATGATCCGACGGCCAACCTTGCCGAAAAGAGCTTCTTCGACACTTCGTATCTTGCGATACGAGACTGCTCTCCATACAGTTCTTTTGTATGGAGAAATATGGACTCTAGGTCCATATTCTCGTGCCTCCTCTGATGGTCGTTGTCCATCGAGGCTAGTACGAGGCATCTGGCCCTCGCGCAATCTATCTCCCATGTCTTACGGATTTCTACATCCGCGACGCTGGAGGTGGGACCTGGGACGGGGGGAGCTTTGGTGGTAAGTATATACCCCAGCTTGTCATAAGTGATAGCCATCTTGACATTCCTGAGCCAATCTTTGTAGTTTGGCCCTGTCAATATGTTTTTATCTAATAGTAACTTAAGTCCGGTCATCTTGAATGGTCGCTGCAATTAGGAGAGAGAAAAGAAACACTTTAGCATGATGCTCTTGCAAGTTTAGAGTGGTTTTTAGTTTGTCTAAACTGGATGGCTCCCACTGTCTCTCGAATCCCTTCTCAAACCATAAAGAAAAGGATTAGCCGGGATCATTCTCACCGTACAATACTTGCTTAACCGTTCAGCCAGGCCAGTGTCGGTACTTCGAGGGAGGTTTTCCAACGCTTTCGCGAAGTTCCTTAATTAAGTAACCTCTTTTCCCTGTGGGCGTAGCCCCGCTAACACCTTTCTAGGCACCTACTAGGTTTATAGCATTGATCGTTAAGTGAGAGTTTTCCCGAGGAGTAGCATATACTCACAGTAGGATCGGGATCCAAATATCATCGCGTGATAAAACCGAAGGAATCCTACCAGAATTATCACACTCCAAATGGTATGCAACGCTAGCAAGTTTCAGTACTTATGAAACTCCCGATGTGGATTTTTGCCCCATGCTCTTATGACCTTGGCGTGAGGTCAAAATGTCATAAGTCACATGTCAAGTTCTTCCCATCATTATCCTGGTTAATTTGAACCCACCCGTACCTACCCTTGACGTAGGCCAAAACGGCAGTACGACTGTCTCAAATCAACGCATTCTATCTATGCAACGGATAAATATCCGGTAGCTACCAATCACTATGCCTTGGCGTGAGGTCAAAATACATAGCTTGAATACTACCGAATATTTAACCGAAATGATGGAGGGCTACGGATGGTTTTGGCGAAACCGTGAACGTAGTGAACTTGATATAATCGATGGAACGAGATAGCTTTTAAAAGGAGTGGTTCAAGCTCCGCGTTTAAAAGTTTAGTTTTGAAAAGAACCGAGTGGTTTTCAAAGTGTTCCAATCGACTTTTACTTGGTTTATTTCTTGCATTAGTTCTTTTAATGCGTCCCATCATTTAATCCTACCATTGCAGAAAACAACCAAAATATGACGTACGCTTATGCCATTCGCATTCGCCACGGGGCCCCGTCATCACCCGTTAGGTTACTTAACTAACGACAGAGCGGGGGCTGGGCTAGCGCGGCTGTAAAACATAAGCAACGCCTAAATAGTTATTATATATAAATATATAGCAATGATAGACATTACAGATCACAGATGAATACATTGGATATACTAGGAATCCGCAATGCGTTCGAGCCTGCAACGCAAAGCGGATTACACGGTCGCGGTGAATAGCCAATACCCCACCCAAGACCCCTACGGGTGCGGCAAACTACCCGCCAAGCACCCGAAGCGAAGCAACCTCCCTCACCACCGTGAGTAGGCCACTCGGCACTTCGAGTACCCGGTAGTTTGTGCACCCCCTCCATGGGTCTATCCTAGGAGCAAAAACAGTAAAAAGAATTATACAATGACGGCTACAACCCCGACCCGGTTGTGCGGCCATACAAAGAATATTATTACATCAATTTACATGTTACAAATGAATGAAAGAAAATAACGCTCATCTCACATCCAACCCGGCTATTCACCCGCGACAATCCAATCCATTCATATCCACAAACCAACAACAAACACAGATCATGTATAACCCCGACTAATCGTCTTATAGCGATTAGCCGACGTTCAATACATGCAAGCATTACAGATATAACCGATGTAGTTAAAGCGTAGTGAAGTTCCGAAAAAATACGGATTTATAGGCCCGCAAAAGCAAATTTTAGTTCTGGAAAATCTGGGCATATAATATATATCCTAAAAATCCCAAAACCAATACAGAAAGACACTGCACGAAAAACGATGCAGTGAAGACATCAAACCGCGGCGCTTCCGCGGCACGAGCCTACCTCGTGCGGCGGAAGCGCGGCGGTTTGGATGATTCTCTGTCTCGTTTTTCGTAGGTGTCTTTAAAAAACCCTGAGATGAATTTACAAATATAAAGTTTTCTATTTCGAGCAGAAAAAATTTCAACAGAAACTAGGGTTTTTCAAAGTTCGGTTTTTGGATTTTTCGGTTTCGAAACTTCGCTACACTTTACTACCTAGCTAGTTTGAGTTTAGTTAGGCTCTGATACCACTGTAAGTCCGTGTTGCCCATCCCGGTGCTTACGGGAGGCGGAAAACATAATAAAAAACGGATTTTTAATGACTTAGGCAACATGGACTAAGCTTGTGAGGATCTTTGCTAAACTAAAACTAGCTAAAGTGAACTAACAACTAACAAAGTTGTAGAAAGGTTATACCTTTGGTCTTTAGTCCTTCTCTCCTTGCTCCTAGGTATGGTAGAAAAGGATCACCTTGCTTGTCTTCTCCCGTCAAAGAAGGATCCACCCGAAAGCCACCACCTTTAGCTTCAACTCCAAGCTAGGAGTAACTAGAGTGCAAGAAATGCTAAGACTTGAACCCTAGAAGTGAGTAGAGAAGATCAAGAGAGGGTTTTTCTCAAGCTATTTGTTTCTCAACACATGAGAGGGAGAGAGCTTGAGGGAGAGGATGAGCAAGAGAGAGAAAAGATATGATAGAATGAGAAAAATAGTGAGCCATTCTCACTAATATGTGAGGATAAGTTTAATTAGATAATTAGCTTGAAAATTGTCATGATAAATCATGAATTGACCATTATCATTTCATTTTTGCAAAGATCAAAGAGCATCTTCCAAATGAAATGATTATGGTCAAGTTGTCAACATGGTCAACAAGTCAATGAAGTCAAATTGTCAACAACAACCATGCACAATAATTAAGCTAATTATCAATTAACAATAATCCACACAAAATCAATAGGGTTAATAAAATGACAAAGGCCATTAACCCTAAACAAGGTCCTCTCCCCCAATCTCAAGCAACTGTGCATACGCACCCGCATTCGTGATCCGAGGAACACGAACACAATGAGAAAAACCAATCTCAAATCATATACTAGGATCCGGCTTAAACCAAAGCCCGCTAGTATAAACTGTCCGGACAGCAAACGTGCACAAGTGCGCGGATGCGAACGAACCCTGTCGCAAAACCATGCGACCTCTACTCGTTTTGCCTAAAGGCGAATAGCTCTCTGTGTGGGACTCTAAAGACTCGACACTACGCTGGCAGTGGGTTTAACCACAGACCGCAAGCGGCACTAGCTGTACGTAACGGTCCCCAGGTAGATGTCGATAAGAAGACTGACGAGGTGAACCCCATCTGCACTCCTACTGAGCCTGTATGTGACAGTCTCCGTACAGTCCGGTCTGTTCGTCTGATACATCGCATGGCGGGCCTAGGGGGGCGGTGAACGTCAGTCCCCTAATAGCGGTACAAGTCGTGTCGGAGTGTAGCCCAGAACACACTGAGATAACACTGGAAACCTACCAGTATATCTCACTTGCCCTGGCCAGGGACTACTCGTGTAATGGCTCTCCTAGACACAGCGCGATGTCAACCCCCAATACCGGGAGAGACGAATCCTGTCTAACCGTCACTGCCTCCAAGTGCTTCGGGACTGCACCCAAAAACTACCTGTTTGCACAGCTCCTTTGAGCCGTGGTAGGGTAGTAATCAAAGTGCAGTGGGAACACACTCGAGGCGAAGTGACAGTGTCAAGTCAGCGGACTAAGCTGTACTCATGTCACCTGGGAACTGATAACTGACGATAGGTATATTACCAACCAACAGTTCCCGACGAGTCCTGTCCAGTGTACTCGTAACCTAACGAGCACCCGCATACTATCCCAAGTACGACGTACTAACGGCTGTGGGACAGACCGTCTCCCACACTGGGATGAGAAGCGCATACGCTAGTCTACTCCGGAGTATCGATGCCCTGTCTCGATAGTCCAACGACCAGGGACCTGTATAAGGATGTGCTTATAGATTACCCAGCTCCCACGAGTGCGAGCGCCATCACAACGCTGGTAATCAAGCAAAGATCCTAAGGGCTCTACTAATATGTATACCAGCAATATGCTAAAAGAAACACATGCACATATTAAAGCAGAGACAAACCAAGTAGCATACTACCATTTCGAGCAAGATTGTATATACAACTGTGAATATCCCAAGCTTCCATTAAGTAATATACAAGCTAGTATGATACAGTAATGGCCTCTAGGGCATATACACTAACATGTATTCCATCTTTCAACTTTTTTGGCGTCGGTGGAAACTCTGAGATCAACTCATTTCATCCTCATTTTCGAAGCACCAGGAGAGGTCATCCATATTCTCGGGTACTCCTTCTTCTGACAGTGTTATCACGTGACAGGTACAAGATCGTTTCCAAGACCGATATTGATCTGATTCTACTCTTGCCATAAACGTTGCTTTTGTCATATGCTTTTGCGGTGGGGATACCCTCCAACTGTTGGATAGAGTGAACCTGCCGAGTTGATATTGATCTTCGACCCAGTTCTTGAAGGTGAAGCAGTCTTCAATAGGATGTCCGATCACTCAGTGATAGGAGCAATAATTCGGGTGATGAACCTCATTTGCTTGTTCGGAGTGCTTGGACTCCGGGAGTGTAATCATTTGATGTTTCACGATGAGGTCAAAGATTCTCCTTGTCTTATCTCGAGGGAAAGAATATGCTCGATCCATCTTTTTCATAAGAGACAGATTCCGGCCGACCTTTTCTCGATCGCGTGGCCTTTTGGACCCGTTTTGCCGTTGTCGAACGATTTTTCCGTTCTTCAACTTTCTTTTGCCTCCACGTCGGGCCCTTTTCTTGTCTTGGGAATGCATGGCGGGCTGACGGTGAAGGGAATCATCATCCAGTGTGGCCTGCTGAAGGATACGTTGCATCCTGGCTTTCTCATAGATGGCCATTTCGCGGCTGTGGTCGTTCCAAACCTTTTGACTCGCTTCCCGTACTATCTTGTCCATCTGTTCTTCAAACAACGGACTCGGCATTTTTATTGCAGGACCGCGTTCTGGTTCAGCGTCAGCGTCTTTTAAAAGTGCATCCTCTTCTTCATCAAGGTCCTTGATGACATGGCAGCCATGGAACTGCTCCCGTTTCTTGGACTGAACATATCCAAGCTCGTTCGTTTCTATTTTTCCGTTGGGCAATTTTCGCTGAGTACCGGGGAAGTTCCAGATCCTGTTGTAGAATTGGGCCTGTCGCACGGTCTGCTTCAAGGGTACGCCATGTCATCTCAACAACCTTTTTAACCCCTCTTCATAGTATCTGGGCAGACGGATTGGTTGGAGCCTGTCAATCACAGGTTCGGCACCACGCCAGATTTCTCTCTCAAATTTGGTTTCCTCGGATCGGTAAAATAGGATCACCTTTTCACCTCTTCGCCTGGGAGGGATGTAGAATGTCTGCAGCTCTTTCACACTATATGTTTCGAGTGTATCAAGCTATCTGTAGTGCTGCCGTTGAACCATGGCGATTTGCAAACTCTGATCATCTCCAGTGAAGGCCTGCATTGATGGACGGACCGAGAACACTGCGTTGACTTCGTCTTCAGAGTCACTGCCAAAGACCAGAATAGGGGTAGATGGTCTCGGCTTATTGCATTGGGGTGGCCCCGAGTAGACTATCTCCTCTTCCTCCTCGGTATCGCTCCAGAAGACCGGAATAGTGGTGATAGCTTTTTGCTTATTCTCCGGTTTATGGCATCTTTCCATGTCTTCAAAATCTGGTAGGAAATACTTTGCATCCTCGTATTTGCGGACTTCATTCACGGAGAATGAGTTTAGCTCCCCCGTTACAGTGTGCTCGAGACCGTCTTTGAAATACTTCATACATTGATGCTGTGTAGAAGGGATGATGTTGTACTAGTGTAACCAAGGTCTTTCGAGTAAAGCGTTGTAGCAGGTCTTGGCATCATGACATGAAACTTGATGTCAGTGAAGAGCAGCCCAAAGAGTAACGTCAGAATCACACTCCCGAGTGTCCGTGATGACTGGGAGTCGAATCGGGAGATAGTGATTTTATCCCGAGCGAGGTGTTTCCCCCAATCAGAGCAAGGCTCTACTTAATTTTGAAAATTCAAAATTCGAAGCAACGCTTCAGTCCCCGTGCGCAGCGCGCAATTTGCCACATGGCAGAAGCTGATTCGGCGGCGTAACGCCCGAGACAGTGCGTCCCATCAGAGCAAGGCTCTTCAGAAAACATAATTAAGACTTAACTGCGCAAATGCATGGCAGCGCGACACGTGTCTGCGCAGTTGCGCAATCGCAACTGCGCAAGCGCACGGACGCGCGACACGTGTCTGCGCAGTTGCGCAATCGCAACTGCGCAAGCGCATGCGCGACACGTGTCTGCGCAGTTGCGCAATCGCAACTGCGCAAGCGCACGGATGCGCGACACGTGTCTGCGCAGTTGCGCAATCGCAACTGCGCAAGCGCACGGATGCGCGACACGTGTCACGCGCTGGTGAGTTGCGCAGTCGCAACTGCGCAAGCGCACGGATGCGCGACACGTGTCACGCGCTGGTGAGTTGCGCAGCAACAGAATGAAAATTTAAGTAAATCTTTTCTGTTCTTCTGTAAAACAGAGACCCTTGGATCAGAGATCCAATGGTGGGAAAATTCCCAAAATTATTCAGGAAAGATCTTGATAACAAATTTAACAAATTTGTGAGCACTATAAATAAGAGCCCAGACCTCATTCAAAAATAAGGTAGAATCATCAAGAGAAGGATAAACTTCTGGAAAAAAAAAGAAGAGAAAGAACTCTTGAAGATTAATCAAGAACAAAAAAAAGAAAGGTAAAATTTCTGAAGAACAGAAGATTAAAAAAGGGAATAATAAAAAATATATAAATAGTGCCTTGCACTTGATATGAACCCTTGGTTCTGTGAAAAGAAAACAAGAAGAAAAACTTGTTTTCTTTTGATCTAAATTTAGATCAAAAGTGCCATGCACTTTTGTTCTTCAATCTGAAAATTCTTGAGTTCCTGCAACTCATTACTTAAAAGGGCCTGGCCCAAATCAAATCACAAAAATAATAAAAGGGCAGAGCCCTATTTGGAAAATTCTTGAGGGCCTGGCCCAAATCAGATCACAAAAATAATAAAAGGGCAGAGCCCTATTTGGAAAATTCCTGAGTTTCTGCAACTCATTATTTAAAAGGGCCTGGCCCAAATCAAATTAATAAGAGGGCAAAGCCCTGTTTGGAAAATTCTTGAGTTTCTGTAACTCATTATTTAAAAGGGCCTGGCCCAAATCAGATTGCAAAATAATAAAGGGGCAGAGCCCTGTTTAGATTGATTCTTTTAATCGGGCAGAGCCTAAAATAAAAAAAATTGGACTTAACCCAATCCTGGCTGTAAGTCCTTAAATTAAATGCCTCTCATAAACCAATTCACGACCGGTTCGAGGGTACATCTCCGAACTCCTTTGACATCTGTCGTTGTAATTCCTCAACGACGTCAAAGAGGTGACGGGTCCCAACGACCACTCATCTAATATCGGACCGAAACGTCCTTAAACTAACATCGGACCGAAACGTCCTTAAACTAATATCGGACCGAAACGTCCTTAAACTAACATCGGACCGAAACGTCCTTAAACTAACGTCGGACCGAAACGTCCCTAAACTAACGTCGGACCGAAACGTCCCTAAACTAATAACGGACCGAAATGTCCTTAAAACTAGCGATGGACCGAAACGTCCTTAAACTAATAATGGACCGCTATGTCCTTAAACTGGCGACGGACCGAAACATCCCTAAACTAATAATGGACCACCACGTCCCTAAACTGGAATATGGACCGCCACGTCCCTAAACTGACACAATAGGGCCCAAACGCTCTTTTGTCGGATCTAAACGGTCCCGTCTAAGTTGATCTTAGCCCCAAATACGGTTAATGTGTCCTTAGATATTCAAATAAGTAATAAAATCCCAAACCAACTTTGGTTCAAGGGTACATCTCTGAACTCCTCAGACACCTGTCGTTGTAATCCCTCAACGACGTCAGAGAGGTGACGAGTCCCGACGGCCGGATAATTAAATCAATCACTACGTCAAGTCGATCTTAGCCCAAAACAGGACTAATGTATCCTTGACGAACGTTTAAGTTGATCTTAGTCGCAACACGACTAATGCATCCTTAAACTAAAAACACCGAACCCAAATCTAAGCAAACTACGGATTTGGACTAATCCACGTCCTACGGGCGACGATATTACTCAGTCTCCGTATACAATCCACGGGCAACCACAAATAAAACAAATACACACGACACGAAGTGAAATTCTGGAGAAGGAGAAAGTTGTTACCGCGATGCGGTAGCGTAATTAACTGCAGGGGCTTGCGCCTGCAGGGAAGAGCGTCCCCACAATCAAAAACCCCTCACCCTGAGGGGGAATCTGACGAAGTCTGGTACATCGGCCGCATCCGTCTAAACCTCCGATATACGGTGCCGTAAATCAACTCGGCATCTTCGGAGAGATAGACGGATAAAACCAAATAGCATCTGCCCCGAACTTCAGGCAAGACGTCTTCACGTCGTCGCCGTCTTTCGGAGGGGAACAGATTCTGGCACGCCCGGTGGGACCTTTTCCTCTTTCCACTCCACACTTCGTGTGTCGTCTTCGCGAATCAATCGCGGTTTGTTAAATGGTTGTCTTCGGATTTCAAGTTGCTAAGATTTGGTCTTTTATCTGGCGCAGAACTCAAGCATCCATGGATTCCCACTGCACCAAATGCGCGAAGCACCACTGCAACGGACGCTCCACCTCACCGAGAGGTGTAACATATGGGCCCCAAGCGGCCTCTTTCCTTACTCTGCCGGTAGAGCAGGTGACCCAGGCCACCACCGGCCTATTTTTCGGGACCATGGTCCCCCCTGCAAGCTTCTCTATACCGATATCCGCACCAGAAGCGAACAAGAAGTCGGTATTTGACCGGCTCACTGCTACCACGACCCCTGTCAACGGGTCGCCCGCTACTAAGCTGACAGCCTCTGTTTTCACCAGGCTAGGTCAGGATCATAAAGTGGTTGTCCCAAAGAGGGCAACGGCCGCTGCTTTGGAAGTTGTTAAAACGGCTTCTCCGATCAGAGAGTCGGTCTTCACAAGATTGACGGTTCCCACTCCTCCCCCAACTGGTCTAAAAGCATCGGTCTTCGATAGGCTGACATCGGCAGTTACCCCACACTCAAACAGGGGGCAACAAGGAACCATCTCGATTTCCGAGGCAGTCCCAACGGCTCGTCGTGCGCGACGTCGCCATTGGCGACGAGTGAGAAAAGCAGGGGGCAACTCTCCCTCAGGGCTAACCCCACCTGCTCCAGTGGTGGAGGTCAATGCTGCTGTTCCAACTGGGAACAGCTTCGAATTGCTGAGGAAGGTGAGAAAGAACTCTCCGGTTGCTACATTGAAAAGGTCTCCTCCGCCCATGGAAAAAGCTCCGGAGACGAAGCATGAACAGCCCCCTCAACGGGTATCCTCAAAAGTTTATAAAGTATGGCGCAGGGTTCAAGACTCTGTGATCGATCCAGACCACTTGCGTCACCAGAAAAGGGCGAAGGTGGAAAATAACAAAAACTGCCCCATTAAACAGCAGGGGGCAACAAATGCTAGAATGCCCGCTTCAACGGCTCCTTCAACCTCAAAGGTCCATAAAAGGAAGAGGCCAGAAAAAGCTCCCATGACACCGGCAAAGTTTGAAAGCGGCGAACCTAAATGCCCCAAGTCAGGGGGCATAATTGTTCATACAGTTTATATGGCTTCTGGAAAAGAAGAAAGCCGTACATCTACGGGTCACCGACCGCTCACCCGATCAGTGACCAAGGCTCAGGAGCAGCAACAAAAGCTCCAGGAGATGATGACCACAATGGCTGCACTCACTGGGCCGAAAGAAACCCCAGAAACATCCTCAGAAGAACGTCAAGAACAAGAGACGGATGCCGAATTCCTTCGGCGCGTGCTAGAGAAGAAAGACAAAGAGGCTGCGGAACAGGCAGCCAACATAAAGAAAATGGCCCTCCTCTTCCAGGATATGGTGGGTATGATGATTCAACCAGATCCACCTGCTGGAGATCCCCCGATCATTCTTGAAGATGATAGGGGAGAGACATCGAATCCTCCACCGGCTCTATCCGCAGCTAAAGAGGATACCATATCAAAAGCTGATTTGAATGAATATATTGCCCAACAAATACGGGTGCATCAGGCGACTGAAGCAGCCGGTCAGATCGTGAAAACGGGGCGGCCATATCCGGGCTGGTATGACCAAATCAAGTACCCGCCGGGTTACACGATCCCCAAGTTTCATGTCTACAAAGGGACCGGCAATCCCCATCAACATGTGGCCCAATTCAGGGCTCTTTGCGGTAATACCGGTGGCGACGACAAGCTTTTGCATCGCCAGTTTGTTGGAAGTTTATCTGATACGGCATTTGAATGGTATTCTGAGCTTCCCAACGACTCTATAAAAACCTTTGCGGAGATGGAGCTGCTCTTCACCCAACGTTTTGCAAGTGCCAGCGAGCGTACCCCAATGACGGCACTGATTAACGCCAGGGTAAAACCCGGCGAGACGTGGGTTCAGTACGCTATACGGTGGCGTAATCTATGGTCTAAATGTGAACAGCGCATAGAAAAAGCCCCTGCGGTGGGAATGTTTGTTGGAACCCTTGATCCACAAGCAACTATTTCACAATTTATGATGTTCTTCAAGCCGACTTCCTTCCAGGCTTTGATCGCCAAATTGGCGCAGATGGACCAGATGGGCCATAAACCCCCTCTCCTGAAGCCGGATTCCCGAAACGATAAAGGAAAGGGAAAAGCGATCATCGTCGCTAATGCCCAACAACAACCGAGCGACTCGAAGCCGGCTGCTCGTCCAAACAATACACGCCCATACGTACCCCTTGAGGACAGGATGGGACGTGCTTACTCCTTCCCCCGTGATAAAACAAGAAGGCTATTCGAGCTGGCATTGCGCAACAGGCTCATAAATCTGCCAGATCCAAAACGTCCGTCACAACCGAGTGACGTCAACGAGCCCAATTACTGCCCTTATCATCGAGTGCTATGCCATCCAATTGAGGATTGCTACGTTTTCAAGAATTGGCTTGAGAACCAGTACCGTCAGGGCAAATTTGCGCTATCTGACAAATGGAAGGTGAATCCTCCGCAGCCCCACACCTCTAAGGGGACGAATACGCCGGGGGCAACATGCTCCGTTATTGAAGAAACCCCCTGGGAGGTTGTATTATCAGCCAAAACGAGGAGAATGCTAAATGATCTTCAGACCTGTCCAGCGGTCAAGTGGAAGAACCCCTTGGAACCGCAGGTTATTGAGGGGATGTTGAAGCCACGACCGACTCCGAAGACCGATGGTGGTAGTTCAAGCGTTCATAACCAGCCGTCAAAATCTTCGAAAAAGAAGAAGAAGAAATCTAAGAAGCCCGTTAAGCCTGGTGACAAGCGCACGGACTTACAAAAGCAAATCGATGCGCTGGATGAATATAACCAAAAGGCGCGAACTCCCATTACGCTCCAAGATTTCCTTGATCACGTCTTCCAAAAAGAAGATGAAGGAGAAAGTTCATCGGATGAATCTGACGAATATGTGGCAAGCTGTCATATGATCTCCCATTCGACCACGAACGATGAAGGAACTTCTGGCACTAAAACGCTGGGGGCAAATGCCGAATCAGGAACCCCAGGGTTACCGGTTGAAATGATTAGCGCGTTTCTTAATGAAGCTCGGTTGAAAAGCAAGGCTGATCGAGAACGCGAGACGGTTATATTCGAAAGGGCTAAGCGTCAGCGACTTGAGGAAGGAGCTGAAATGATCCCGTTGGAGCAAAATGCCTCCACCACTGACAAAAGCCAATTCAAGATAAAAAAGAAATTTGCTAAGGCCATATCGATGGGCATGAAGCTACCACCCTCTGAAGAAAGAGTTACTGGCGCGGTAGAAATGCACCCCTCTTATTGCTTATACCATCAGAAGGTCTCGCATTCCACCCAAGATTGCAAAGCTTTTAATGGATGGTGGCAAGGATACGTCGCTAATCGACAACGATTTAAACGGGAAAAACGTAAAATTCGCCGAGAGCAAAGAAATACGACTAAAGAACTTGAAAGAACTGCCGGCAATTGTCACATGGTTAACACTACTGGGTCACAAGTGCCTACATTTGGGAGCGACTCCGATGAAGAGCTAGAGCTTGGCCCCCTCTTCGAAGAATCCACTTCGGGGAAAGAAAAAGAACTGAAGGCCTGCGAGAATATACAGCTGCGCAATCGAACATTACCCGAAAAGAACCTCGGACCCTTGAATAAGAAAAACAAAGGGAAAGAGAAGGTCTCTGAAGACATCGCTTTGGATGACCAAGTTGCGGAAGAGTTAACCGCCAAGAATCCCCCAAAAAGGAATAAAGTAGATTACAATGTCTTGGCGCATCTGAGAAAGCTACCCTCACAACTCAACATTCTCGGTGCCCTATTGCTATCGAAAGAAGCGAGGGATTCTTTGATTAAGGCCCTACAAGATCCGGACCAGTTCCAAGCCTTCTTAGCCAAACAAAAGATGAAGGATGAATTGGAAGAGGTGCACACAGCCGACGTTGCTTTTGGTGATGAAGACCTTCTCCTCGGGACGTGTGAACACAATCGCCCCCTTTATGTCTCGGGATACTGCCATGACATAAAGATAGGAAAAATCTTGGTCGATAACGGATCGTCTGTCAATTTACTCAATGTGCGAGTGTTAAAGGAGATTTGCATGAGTGTCCAACACCTCGCCCGGGACAAAATCACCATCTCCGGTTTCGACTCTCAATCCTCAAAGACTCTTGGATCTGTGATATTGACGCTACGCTTCGGGGTGCTCGTCACAGACATCAAATTCCATGTTATAGACGCTAAGACGTGCTACAATGCTCTGCTCGGCCGACCATGGCTACACGAATACAATATCATCCCTTCTACACAACATCAGTGCATGAAGTATTCTAGGGACGGCCTCGAGTACACAGTGGCAGGAGAGTTGAATCCGTTTTCCGTGAACGAAGTTCGCAAGTACGAAGATGCCAAGTACTTCTTACCGAATTTCGAAGACACGGAAAGGTGTCACAAACCGGAGAACAAAACTAACGCAACCATCCCTGTCTTCGGCAGTGACACCGAGGAGGAGGAGGATATAATTTATTCAGGTCCATCCCAGTCCACTAGGCCAGGACCATCTGTTCCTTCATTGATCTTCGGTAGTGATTCAGAGGATGAAGTTCATGCTGTATTCCCCGCTCGGCCCTCAATACAGATTTCCACTGATGAAGAGCGAAGTCTGCAGGTAACCATGGTGCCGCTTGAACATTACAAAGAACTGGATGCATTCGACACCAACAGCGTAGAAGAATTGCAGACATTCTATATCCCTCCCGGAAGAAAAGGCGAGAAGGCAATCCTGTTCTACCGTTCTGAAGAAAACAGGGTGGAAAAAGAAATTTGGCATGGCGCGGATCCCACGCTCGACAGGCTTCAGCCTATCCGTCTTCCCAGATATTATACCGAAGGTTTGAAGAAACTGCTAAAACGCCAAGGGATGTCCTTCACACAGACCGCTAGAAAAGCTAAATTCTATGACAAGGTCTGGAACGTTCCCGGGACTCAATGCAAACTGCCTAACGGGAGAACGGAAACAAAAGGGCTCGGGTACATCCGGCCAAAGAAACGGGAGTTAATAAACAGCTGTTATGCCATGTATGACTTTGATGAAGAAGCGGACGCTCAATGGGAAGACGCTAATCCTGAATCAGCAAGAGTTCCTGATGCAAGACCTCCCAGTCCATCGTCTGAAGACCAGATGAGCAAACTTATAAAGGATGCGAGTCAAAAAGCCCGAGATGATCACGATCGTGAAATGGCAATCTATGAGAAAGCCAAGACACAGCGTCTCCTTCGACAGGCAGTAAAGAACGAAGATGTTACCCCACGTCAGCCTGCTACAAAAAGGGTTCGACGCGAAAGCAAAAACAAGTCGAGGGGCCGAAAAGGTGCTCGACAACCACAAGACAGAGCTAAGAAGCCACGCGTCCGAGAGTCGAGCGTTATTGACCTAGCCCTTATGAAGAAAATGGGTCGAGCATACTCGTTTCCTCGGAACAAAACAAGGAAAATACTTGATCTCGCTCTAAAACATCAAATGCTTACTCTGCCAGAGTCTAAACACCCTGAGCAAGCGGGCGAAGTCTCCAACCCAAATTATTGCTCTTACCATCGAGTAGTAGGGCATCCGCTTGAAGATTGCTTCACCTTTAAGAATTGGGTTGAGGACCAATATCAGCTTGGCAAATTTGCATTGTCTGACAGTTGGAGGGTAGCGCCGCCGCAAAAGCACGAACCTGAAAACACAAGGATAAAACCAACTCTGCATTGGGATTGGCAAAAAATTCGCACCTGCCATGTGATAACAATATTAAAAGAAGGGTCCGAAGACATGAGCAACCTCCCTTGGTGCTTTGAAAGCGGCAGCGACGAGGTAATCTCAGAATTTCCCCCAGCTCCGAAAGAACTGGAGGATGGAATCCATACTACTGCAGATAACCTCAAGAAAATCGAGTTAGGGACCATAAATGATCCGCGACCGACATTCGTTAGCGAGCTGCTGTCGGAAGAGAGGGTGGCTGCGTTAAAAGATGTCCTTGTGCTGTATAAAGATTGCTTCGCATGGAACTATTCCGAGATGCCGGGGCTAGATCCAGAAGTTGCTGTACATAGACTAGCAATATCCCCAGACGTCAAGCCGATCAAACAGGCGCCGAGAAGAATGCGACTCGAGCTTGAGATGAGCATAAACACCGAAGTCAAAAAGTTAATCGACTCTGGCTTCATTCAGGAAGTTCAGTACGAATGGATCGCCAACATCGTCCCAGTGATGAAGAAAAATGGGACAGTGCGCATATGCGTAGACTTTCGGGATCTTAATAAAGCCTGCCCAAAAGATGATTTCCCAGTGCCAGTCACTGAACTTATGATAGACAATACATCCACTCATGAGGTTTTCTCCTTCATGGACGGCTCGTCGGGGTATAACCAGATAAAAATGCATCCCGAAGACCAGAAGCACACGGCTTTCCGGACTCCTTTGGGAATATTCTGTTACAAGGTGATGCCCTTCGGTTTAAAGAACGCCGGTGCTACTTATCAGAGGGCCATGACAAAAATCTTCGACGACCTTATACACGAAATCGTTGAATGCTATATCGACGATCTCGTGGTTAAAAGCAAATCATACGAGGAACATCTCGAGCATCTGAAGACTGTATTTCAACGCCTTCGGCAGTACAACCTGAAGATGAATCCTCTTAAATGTGCGTTCGGGGTTTCCTCGGGCAAATTCCTGGGATTCGTTGTGCGACACCGAGGTATTGAAATAGATCCGTCAAAGATTAAAGCAATCATGGAAATGCCTCCGCCGAGGACTCTCAAACAGCTGCGGTCTCTCCAAGGGAAACTCGCATACATACGGCGATTTATAGCCAACCTCTCAGGAAAATGCCGGCCATATAGTCACCTGATGAAGAAAGGAACCCCGTTTGTTTGGGATCAAAGATGCCAAGGCGCACTGGATGAGATCAAGCAATACCTGCAGAACCCGCCGGTGTTGGCTGCCCCGGTTAAGGGGAAGCCTCTCATTCTTTATACGACCGCCCTCGAAGGTTCCCTAGGCGCATCATGGGCGCAAGAGAACGATCAAGGGAAAGAAAGAGCACTCTATTACTTAAGTCGGGTTCTGCTGGGGGCAGAAAGCAACTACTCTCCCATCGAAAAACACTGCCTGGCGTTGATCTTCGCAATAACAAAGCTTAGACATTACGCATTGGCGCATGAGGTCCGTCTCATTTCAAGGGTGGACCCCCTTAAATACCTAATGTCAAAGGCCATATTGACGGGACGACTCGCTAAATGGGCTCTGCTATTGATGGAATTTTCGATAACATATCAACCTCTCAGGGCAGTAAAAGGCCAGGCCATCGCCGACTTCCTTGCTGAGCATCCCATCCCTGCCGATTCTCCTTTAAATTGCGATTTGCCAGACAGACATGCGTTTGATGCAATCGACAGTGGTGATACCCGGTGGGAGCTTTATTTCGATGGAGCATCTTCCATGAAAAAGCATAAACAAAATACGCCCATGATCAAATCAGGGGTAGGTCTTATCTTCGTAACCCCACAAGGAGGAATAATGCGATTCGCCTTCTCCTTGACAGAGCCGAGAACGAATAATGAAGCTGAATATGAGTCTTTGATAGCAGGCCTCGAGATCGCCATTGACATGGGAATTGAAGACCTACTCATATATGGGGATTCCCAACTGGTCGTCAGTCAAGTGAACGGCGACTACCAAACGTGCAAACCGGAGTTGGTGAAATACGTTGAGAAAGTGCAACAACTGCTAGCCCAAATTCCCTCCTACACTTTGGAGAGTATACCGCGAGCGGAAAACAGCAAAGCGGACGCACTAGCCAAACTTGCTAAAGAACTGGCTGACGAGAACCTCGACGACGTTAGAATCGTGGTACAAAGCCGTCGAGTGCTTGCCCCAGCAGAAATACCCCCAGAATCATATAAAGAAAAGGGAGCAACTGAGCAGGCGACCCTACAAATAAAAGATCATGAGAAGGCCGAAGACTGGAGAGAAGTCTTCATAGATTACTTCAAGTTCCACCGAATGCCTGAAGAAGCGTCCATAAGACATCAGCTCGTGAAGCGAGCTCTGTCTTTCGCCTTCGTCAATGATACTCTATACAAAAGGTCATTCGATTCTCTGTGGCTGAGATGCCTAGGACCTGACGAAGCGAAAAGAGTCGTTCAGGAAGTTCACGACGGACTCTGCGGTTCTCACCAAGCAGGTCCTAAGATGAAGCTGAAGATAAAACGGATGGGCTACTACTGGCCCACGATGATGCAGGATTGCCTGGAATACGCGAGGCAATGTCATTCATGTCAAATTCATGGGGACTTCATCCATCAGCATCCCAATCCACTGCATCCAACAGTGGCTAGTTGGCCGTTCGAAATGTGGGGGACTGATATAGTCGGCCCCATCGAACCAGCATCGTCAAAGGGACATCGTTTCATATTGGCGACGACTGATTACTTCTCCAAATGGGCAGAGGCGGTACCGTTGAGGGAAGTAAAAACGGAGAACATCCTCCATTTCTTTAGAACGCATGTCATATACCGGTTTGGAACCCCGAGAAGAATCATCTCTGATAATGGGCCAGCCTACCGAAGTCATAAGATTAGCCGCTTCGCACAGCAGCACAATATAGACTGGAGATATTCCTCAGTTTATAACCCCCGAGCTAACGGTCTAGCTGAGGCCTTCAACAAGACCTTGACGAAGATCATGAAGAAAACGGTGTCACGAAATAAGAGAGATTGGCACGAAAGATTGCAAGAGGCGCTTTGGGCGTATCGAACTACATTTAAAACGGCCACAAACACAACGCCGTACGCGTTGGTATTTGGGACGGAAGCAGTACTCCCCCTCGAGATAGAATTACCCTCTCTACGAGTGGCAGTCCATTACGAGTTGACGGACGAAGAAAATGCTCACCTTCGGTTTGAAGAGCTTGACGCCCTTGATGAAATCCGGCTTCTAGCACAGCAAAATCTGGAAGCTTATAAAGCAAAGATGACGTGCTCATATGAAAGATTGAGCCGTCCGAGGACATTCCGCCAAGGCGAACTCGTGCTAGTCGTCGAAAGGCCCATGATCCCCAATCGCGCCAAGCGGGGAAAGTTTGAGCCAAACTATGAAGGACCGTACATCATTGATAAGGTCTACCAGGGCGGGGCCTATCTACTCATAGACATGCACGGTGAAAGGCCTTTCAGGCCAATAAACGGTCGCTTCCTAAAGAAATACTACGCTTAACGAGCCTTAGTTTAGGTCAATGATAGATGACGACGACTATGTCCGCTCGCTATCTTCCTAAGCTCAGGCTTTATAAGCAGTAGCCAGCCCTCTCAACGTCGGACCGAAATGTCCTTAAACTAATAGCAGACCATAACGTCTTTAAAAACTACTACCGCAGCATCTTTAGACTAACGAGATAATTAAAAAAAAAAAAAAAACGGTATGTCCATGAGCAAGAAGGGCACGGATGAAAACCCGAAAGGGCTCCGTGAGTAAAAACAGCAGGGCTACCGGCGAGAGTTCGTGAAAACCCGAAAGGGCGGACCTCGTAAAAAAAAAAAAGAAAAGAAGAGAAAAAAGAAAATAAAAAGAATAAAACAAAAAAACAAAAAAAAAACGGTATGTCCATAAGCAAGATGGGCACGGATGAAAACCCGAAAGGGCTCCGTGAGTAAAAACAGCACGACTACCGGCGAATGTTTGTGAAAACCCGAAAGGGCGCAACTTCGTTAAAGAACCCTTACAGAGTCCTCTCGACCCTGTAAGGAGAAACCACCCGAGTGAGATCCTTACGACTCACAAGGGAACAACACACTTAGGAATCCCCACGATTCCTAAGGAGAAAATACGCTTGCGAGATCCTCACGACTCGAAAGGAGAACTCTCTTATGGGACCCTCGCGGCTCATAGGATTTGAAAGTCTTAAGTCACAGAGACCTAAACCTGTGCTTAAGCAAACCCCCACAAACTTCCAATGTTGCCCTATAAGTGGTTCAATATTGACCCTTGTATACAATCCACGGGCGCGAATAAACATTTCCCTAACCAAGGTCCATCCGTGATCGGGGATATGTTCGCATAACCCTTGTAAGTCCTCTCGATTTACAAGAAGAAAACCCCCCTGTAGGATCCTTACGACTTACAGAGGAACAAAACACTTTGGAACCCTTACGATTCCTAAGGAAAAAATACACCTACAAGATCCCCACGACTTGTAGGGAGAAATACCTTCACGAGACCCTTACGGCTCATGAAGTCAAAAGCCTTAGCCGACAGGACCCTAACCCTGGTCGCTAAGCCTCCTTTGTTCGACAACGACAGAGGCAAATGATGATTCGCTCCTGGTAATATCACAGTTGTAGCGGTGCTGATGCCGAAATCGGTGTCCAATTTCGGGTTTACGGCAAAAGCCAGCAGGCCGCTCATGCATACGAAATAGCCGAAATGATAGGGCAACTTGCAATAAAAAGCAGCAAGTAAAATGTATGCATGCAAAATAGCCGAAATGATTGGGCAACTCGCAATAAAAAGCAGCGAGTAAAAACAAAAAATAGCCGAAATGATTGGGCACCGCGAAAAATTGCCGAAATGTTTGGGCAATCGCGACCTTCGCGATATAAAAGCTGAAATGATAGAGCATCGCGGAAATAAAATAAAATAAAAGAAGGAATGATAAAACTTTGGCCCTACAGTCGAGGTCACATCGATCCCTGTATACAATCCAAGGGCGTAAACAAAGAAGAAACCATACTTCCCCAGCGGATTCCGTCGAACGACGAAGCCAAACCTCAACGGTTCATTTCAACCGAAGAAGCCAGCAAATTCCTCGACTCACGGATACAAACACTCCTTGACGAGAGCCTCCTGATCCGCGTCGCCCCGCAGAGCCACCAGTGCCTCCGTAGGAACCCTCGACTCGTTTCAAACCCCAAGGACACAAATAATCCTTGGCGCTTGGGAAACAAATAATCCCTTGCAAAACTTCTCAACTCACGGATACAAACACTCCTTGACGAGAGCCTTCTGATCCGCGTCGACTCGCAGAGCCACCAGCGCCTCCGTGGGAACCATCGACTCATTTCAAACCCCAGGGACACAAATAATCCTTGGCGCTTGGGAAACAAATAATCCCTCGCAAAACTTCTCAACTCACGGATACAAACACTCCTTGACGAGAGCCTCCTGATCCGCGTCGACTCGCAGAGCCACCAGCGCCTCCGTGGGAACCATCGAGTCGTTTCAAACCCCAAGGACACAAATAATCCTTGGCGCTTGGGAAACAAATAATCCCTCGCAAAACTTCTCAACTCACGGATACAAACACTCCGTGACAAGAGCTTCTCTGACTCACATCTCGGGCAGTAAGGATTCAAAAACTTGCTTCCTGAACAATGGGACCCTGCAAGTCAATCCTAAATGGTCTCTTGCATACTATTCACGGGTCTCACTCTCTGAAGTCGATTCTCGACAAAGAGGGAAACGACCGCTTACGAGCCCTCTCGACTCGTAAGAAGGGCAATGGGATCCTGCAAGTCAATCCTAAATGGTCTCTTGCATACTATTCACGGGTCTCACTCTCTGAAGTCGATTCTCGACAAAGAGGGAAACAATCGCTTACGAGCCCTCTCGACTCATAAGAAGGGCAATGGGATCCTGCAAGTCAATCCTAAATGGTCTCTTGCATACTATTCACGGGTCTCACTCTCTGAAGTCGATTCTCGACACAGAGGGAAACAACCGCTCACGAGCCCTCTCGACTCGTAAGAGGGAGAAATTCTCTCATAAGATCCTTTCGACCTATGAGAGAAAACTACACTTGGGAATCCTCACGATTCCTAAGGAGAAAATCCACTTACGAGATCCTCTCGATCCGTAGGGAGAAAAATCTCTATGAGACCCTCACGGCTCATAGAATTGAAAAGTCTTAGGCAGCAGATCCGAACCTGCGGCCTAAGCCATCGTTATATCTTGAAGAAACCAAATTGCTTACTCTGTTACCTGTCAATCATGTTTATCAAAACAGCATGCTGATAATAAGAGAAGGGGGAAAGCAAAGAAATGATACAAGACATTGCAAAAAAAATGTGTATCTTTATTTATCAATTCAATCAAGTACATGGCGAATCGTATAAAAGAATAAAGAATGCATACATCTTATTCAAAAAAAAAAAAAAAAAGAAAGAAAATTACAAGTATATTGATACAAGGGCAGCTACTCGGAAGGGAGCGTCTTGCACAAATGTAGCAATCGCTCGCATATCTCCTTCCACGCCTTCTCCTGCTCGGCTACCGCCGTCAACTCTGCCTCCACTTGGGCCCGTTGCCGCAAGACCAATGCAAGCTGCTCCCTCGCGACTTGATAAGCAGCCTCCCGACTTGGGATGTTGCGCTCAGCCACGTCAAGCTTCTTCTTTAAGTTTAGCCCATGGGAGATGCGCTCCAAGAGACCCTCAAAAATAGTCTTCACTTGGGCAGCATTTGACTCAACCTCAGCGCGCAGATGGGCCGTTTCGTTTGAGGTCTTTTGGCATTCCCTTAGTCTTTGAGCTACTTCTTGCTCCAAGTGGCGGGAGTGCGAAGTACTTTGCTCGAGCCAAGTTGTGCGTTGGGTGCTCAGAGCTAAAACTTCGGGAGAAGGGCGCGTCAACTCCAGCCGGTACAGACAGGCCTCGATCTCCCTGCAGCGGTTAACCCAAGATTCAACGACGCCTTCGTCGTGAAAAGTTACGAGCGCCGCTAACATTGGGTTAACATCCACAGCGAAATCTGCAGCAGAAGGAAGAGCGTCCATGCTGAGCTCTTCGATATACCCGCTCAGCATGCCTAGACTCATCACAGCACCCTTTGAAGACGGACGTCTCAAAAAGGGGCCTGCCGGTGAAAAGACGCGAGCCTCGAAAGGGAATGGAGCCGGAATAATAGCTGCAAAACAAAACAGGGTTAAACGATGGTTCAAAAGATGTTGAAGGGTTACCAAAGAGGAAATCTACTATACCAGGTGTAGCGGACGGCAAAGCCGGAAGGGCCGGAGCGCGACAGGGCTTGCATCCCCTCCTTCGATTTGTGGCACTGCAATAAAGAAAAGGAAAAGTCAGGAATCATCCCATTGCTAGAAAAAAAAGGGGTAAATAAAGATATTACCGGCGCCACCAGAGGGAGAAGCGAGTTCGGATGGGAAAGAGAAGTGCGGGAGCAACACTTGATATAAGTGATCAAAAAGCACTCCTGCAAAAGCACAATAGTGTAACGTTAGTACAAAAGCCGCATTTTTGAAAGATTAATGCATGAGTCGTGAATCCATACCTTCCAACATCCGTGACGGTACAAGGGAAGACGGGGAGGTGACTACTGCCAAAGCAGTAGTTGACGGTGCCCCCTCGAGCAATGGAGCATCGATACTGGCCGCACCTGCAAGAACAAGCTTGTTAGAAGAGATCACAAGATATATACAAAAAAAAAGGGAAACGCTGGTGACTCAAAAGTTTACCTGACGAGCTGCCAGCAGAAACTGAGGCAGTCCCTTCCTCCACTGACGGAAGACCACCGCCTGTAGCTTCATCACCCGACTCAAGGGGAACCGTTGTTATGCTCTCAAGCTCTACAGGCGGCGGGGAACCATAGACAGGGAGGGCCAAGATAGGAACATTGCCAGATTCCTGAGAAGGAGCGCCCAACTCATCTTCAGGAATCATGGCCGCCTCACCCGCTGCTCCCTCAGGGTCGGCGATTACAGCTGCCTCGTCCATCGGTACCACGAGGTCCCCAGCCTCAAGCACTTCGCCCTCTACCGCCTTCGGCTCGGTTGAGACAATCATCTCATCTGCCGCCACTTCAGGCGCGGCATCAATGACCCTCTCCGCGGCAGGTTCCTCAATCTCGGTTTCAGGCACCGTGGCCCCGACGACAGTGCCCACCGTCGGCTCAGGTTCGGCAGGCGCCGCTTCCGCCGTTTCCTGGGGTCCAACGGTCTCTGCCTCCCCCTCAGTCGGACTAGGTCCTGCCAGATGAAACGCATGTGAGCCAATGGCTTTATAATTCTTACAACAAAGCTCTGAAAGAAGTACTACCTGAAGAAGATTTATCATTTGCACTCCGGGCCGCGCGTGCCGCTCGCCTATAAGCAGTAGATAGGGCGACAGGGGCCTCTTCAGAAGGAGTGTCAGCGTGAGGAATGGTGCTAGGGCCCGCTCCCGTGGCCAAAGCAGCTCTGCTCGCCTCTGCTTCAGAAGGAGTGTCGGCACCAGGAAGAGTGCTAGGGCCCGCTCCCGCGGCCAAAGCAGCTCGGCGTGCCCTTGCTTCGCGTCTCAACCGCTTCCGCTCCTCTCGAGCCATTGAGACGGATGCCACTAAGGCTTCCTTGAGTGAGGCTCCCTCGTCCGTATATAGGGATGCCTCTAAATTCTTCAAGGCGTCCCTCATCGTCTTGTCAAGCCGAGGCTCTTGTGGCAATTTTGACGAAGCCGGGACTTCGATAACGGACTTGGGAGGGACCCCTGCGTCAATTGATACAGCGCCTGCAAAGAAACAAAAGAAGGTCAGGTTAACTATAAAAAAAAAAGGGACAACAAACTTTCCTTGTAAAAGAGAAAGGGGTGAAACATACCAACGCCTGCTAGGGCACGCTTCTCCTCCTCCTCCTGAAAGGTTTTCAGGGAGGCAGCAATAGCCTCTTCAGTGGAGACACCTGTTAAAAATGGAGCGAATATTAGTTAAGGTAACAATATAAAATGCAATAGAATGACAAATAAGGCGTTTGATAATTACCGGACTCAGCGAGTTTGCTCAACATCGCTTCAAGCCTCGCCGATCGCTCTGAAGCTGCAATGGCGGCAGCCAAATTGGTGTCCGCAGGGTCCACCACAAAGCCCTCATTGCTGCCGTACTCGCATATGGTCTTGGCAGGAGAAGCCGCAGGCTTTAACCCGAGGATCGCATCGAGGGAAAGGGCGGACTTTTTCTTTTTCTGCTGTCCACCAGCTTTAGATCCACCTGGAGCGGATTTGCGCTTGGAAGCTACTTTAGGGCGGCGGGTCCCAATATCTGCCCCTACGCCTGACTCTGGCGATACTACTTTAGCCGCCTTCATGGGAGCACGAGGCGCCGATGGCGCATCCACCGTAGCGGGCAATGGCAGTCCACGCGGAGGGGCCAACACGCGTGGTCGATCAGATCCGGCCTCTTTCATCGGAGGGATAACCTGAACCCTGGGCTGCAATGGAGCCTTGCGATCGCCGCCGGGAGGCGCAGCCCTACGATCGACCAGTAAGCGTTTCTCCATCAAGATGATTGGGCCCATCGCGTGCGCGTACCAAGCCACATACGAATTGAGTATCTTGGGGGTACAGCTGGGCTCACTGATAAAAAAGTAGGAGCCTGTATTGAGCCGGATGAAGTGATGCATCGCATTCCGTACTCCCTCTGGACCGACTGCAGGTGTTCCCAAGAAGGCTTCCAACGGGACTCCTTGGTTATAACTCGATTGCCGGGCAAATCGATGCGGGTTATACCTCATGAAGAGGGCCGTTTCATTCTGCCTAAATACCAAGTAGCCCGGCCGAATGGAATAAAGGTGGAGGATTTCCCGAGCCTTCAACACGGAGACACCGCCCTTAAAGTCATCACGCAGCGGCACCACCGACTTAGTGGTCTCGGAACCCATGGTGATGACCTTATCCACAAAAGAGGTCTTCGCCCCGACTAGATGCGAACGCAGAAGCAGTCCCCTAGACTCCCGCGGAGGTGCAAACACGATGGAAGCCCCGACCAATCGTATGATTCTTAGAAATATGAATCTCTCAAAGAATGGAGGAGTTTTGTGGGCACCAAACACTCCTCGAACATGCAGCTCCATCCAAGAAGTGAAGTAATGCATCGGGAAGTTAGCAGGCTGTACCCCAGGTTCATTAGCGTCCGCCTCTACGCTAAGTCCATTGTAGAGGGAAGCCAACCCGGCGATCCCCACTGATAACTGCAGACCGGCCACCATTCGATGCGCCGGGTAAAAGACAGAAGACCGCATGAGGCGTGGGTGCATGGGAAGCGCGAAGCTGCAAAGCCACAGACCTAAGAACCCGATGAAGAAGGTCTCCTCATCCATGCCAGGAACGGCGATCTCTGAGAAAGGGACGCTAGCAGTGCCGGGAAGGTAAAAACTTCGCTGATCAATTTCCGATGAAGGTCGGCGGTCCAGGCCGAAACCAAAAGGATCAGCAAGTTGGGCGAACTTCTCACCTTGCTCTGATAAAAATTCCGGGCGAATAAAACGAGCAATGAAGTCCGCGAAACTAACGCCTCGGTCGCCCAATTCCAAATGAAGCTCCTGGTAAATCTCCAACACCTTCACCAGGCCCGGATGCTGATGCTGGATGGCATTTTCCGGAGTCAAGTCGAATACCACCTGCTTGGTGGCAAAGACGTACTCATCAGGAGGAAGCAGCTCTTCGTAGTGCTCCCCCCTCGCCGGTAAACCTGAAAGCTCAACGAATTCCTCTAGAGAAATGGAAACTTCCCTATCCGCTGCCAGGAAAGTATGTGTGGGGATATTCCATTGTTCAATGAAGGCCTTTGTCCACCACGTTGGAGGAGTAGGATACTCGAAAAGCGAGACGTAGATGGCGGAGTATAAACCAATCTTCGTCAGGTGAGCTCTTTTCGCCGCTAAAATGTACCGGGCCTATGGCAGGTATCCAGCAAGCGGTCGCGGATTCAATCCAATATTGTAAGCCTGTCCCCAAGGGCGTGCTTCACCCTGACAGATTCGCCTTCCCAAGATATCTATGGCCGGCGGCGGCTGTACCGGAATAGCGCCAATTGCAGGCTGGAGAAGGTCGTCTGAATTCCAATTTTTTACCTCCACGGCATACTCCACCGGGGGTTTGTCCGCATAGGGGATCGTAACTATGGGTTCGGAAGGCGAGGCGGAACTAAAACTGCGGCGGTCTTGGATAATCTGGCTATACCACCTTCCCCATAGGTGAAGTCTCTTGCACTCAGGATCGTGATCTTTAATCAAGGCGAACACTACCCGGTCCACTGGTGCATGTGGGAACCCTCCTTCTGAGCGGACGAAGGGAAAAGACAAGTCGTCAAACATCTTTCCTGCATAAAAATATATATATCATTAGTGGCCTGACGTTTAAACCTTAAAAAAAAAATAATGATAAAAAAAAAATAAAATAAAATAGTAATAAATAAAAATCTTGCTCCACACTGTGATGCAGCGGGTAGGGGACCAAAGGGGGACCCACAAAATCAAGATGACGGCGCATCATTTGATGAGACAATCCCACCATTGGATGAGACTATCAGTCAATAAAAAAGACCCCCAAGAGAATATCCTCATTGGGGGGGGACCCCTAGAGACAAGGAGAAGATCTCCTCTTTTCAGAGCAAAGCTCTGCCACAGAGTGACATTTGTCAAACTCCTGTTTCAAAGGAATAAAACTTCTTAAAAAAGAGCCTAGCTCTGCAGTAGTAATAAAAATTTATAACTCCTAAGAATTAAAATTTTGGGATCTTAAAGATCCATGGAAACTTTAAAAAAAAAAAAAGTTTTCTAGTTGATTTATGAAGCAGGGCTCTGTTCATGGGTTAAAACCTAAGAACAGAGTCTCTGCAAATTTTTGAGAGCAAGGCTCTGTGAATAAAAACCCCAAAGGGGTTTCCTTTAGATCAAAGATCTATAAGAGCAAGGCTCTGTGAATAAAAACCCCAAAGGGGTTCCCTTTAGATCAAAGATCTATAAGAGCAAGGCTCTGTTGAAGAAACCCCAAAGGGGTTTCCTTTAGATCAAAGATCTATAAGAGCAAGGCTCTGTTAATTAAGTTTAATTTGAATTAAATTAATTTAATTTTACCTATAATGGTTCTGAAGTTAGAACTTGGAAGTTCTTAAGGAAATCACAAGAGCAAAGCTCTGGAAGTTCTCAAGTAAGAGCAAGGCTCTGAAATTCAATTTCTTGAAAATGGTAAAAAATTACCAAGGACCAAGGGTCCTATTTATAGGCGCCTGCGCCTGTTCACTTGACCCCTAGATCCGACGGTCAGGATCTTGCCACCGCTGCACTCACGCGCGCGCCACGTGAGCGCAACGGTGGGGGGGCATCTGTTTCCCCCAATCAGAGCAAGGCTCTACTTAATTTTGAAAATTCAAAATTCGAAGCAACGCTTCAGTCCCCGTGCGCAGCGCGCAATTTGCCACATGGCAGAAGCTGATTCGGCGGCGTAACGCCCGAGACAGTGCGTCCCATCAGAGCAAGGCTCTTCAGAAAACATAATTAAGACTTAACTGCGCAAATGCATGGCAGCGCGACACGTGTCTGCGCAGTTGCGCAATCGCAACTGCGCGAGCGCACGGATGCGCGACACGTGTCACGCGCTGGTGAGTTGCGCAGTCGCAACTGCGCAAGCGCACGGATGCGCGACACGTGTCTGCGCAGTTGCGCAACTGCGCAAGCGCACGGATGCACGACACGTGTCTGCGCAGTTGCGCAATCGCAACTGCGCAAGCGCGCGACAGCGCGACACGTGTCACGCGCTGGTGAGTTGCGCAGCAACAGAATGAAAATTTAAGTAAATCTTTTCTGTTCTTCTGTAAAACAGAGACCCTTGGATCAGAGATCCAATGGTGGGAAAATTCCCAAAATTATTCAGGAAAGATCTTGATAACAAATTTAACAAATTTGTGAGCACTATAAATAAGAGCCCAGACCTCATTCAAAAATAAGGTAGAATCATCAAGAGAAGGATAAACTTCTGAAGAAAAAAAAAGAAGAGAAAGAACTCTTGAAGATTAATCAAGAACAAAAAAAAGAAAGGTAAAATTTCTGAAGAACAGAAGATTAAAAAAGGGAATAATAAAAAATATATAAATAGTGCCTTGCACTTGATATGAACCCTTGGTTCTGTGAAAAGAAAACAAGAAGAAAAACTTGTTATCTTTTGATCTAAATTTAGATCAAAAGTGCCATGCACTTTTGTTCTTCAATCTGAAAATTCTTGAGTTCCTGCAACTCATTACTTAAAAGGGCCTGGCCCAAATCAAATCACAAAAATAATAAAAGGGCAGAGCCCTATTTGGAAAATTCTTGAGGGCCTGGCCCAAATCAGATCACAAAAATAATAAAAGGGCAGAGCCCTATTTGGAAAATTCCTGAGTTTTTGCAACTCATTATTTAAAAGGGCCTGGCCCAAATCAAATTAATAAGAGGGCAAAGCCCTGTTTGGAAAATTCTTGAGTTTCTGTAACTCATTATTTAAAAGGGCCTGGCCCAAATCAGATTGCAAAATAATAAAGGGGCAGAGCCCTGTTTAGATTGATTCTTTTAATCGGGCAGAGCCTAAAATAAAAAAAATTGGACTTAACCCAATCCTGGCTGTAAGTCCTTAAATTAAATGCCTCTCATAAACCAATTCACGACCGGTTCGAGGGTACATCTCCGAACTCCTTTGACATCTGTCGTTGTAATTCCTCAACGACGTCAAAGAGGTGACGGGTCCCAACGACCACTCATCTAATATCGGACCGAAACGTCCTTAAACTAACATCGGACCGAAACGTCCTTAAACTAATATCGGACCGAAACGTCCTTAAACTAACATCGGACCGAAACGTCCTTAAACTAACGTCGGACCGAAACGTCCCTAAACTAATATCGGACCGAAACGTCCCTAAACTAATAACGGACCGAAATGTCCTTAAAACTAGCGATGGACCGAAACGTCCTTAAACTAATAATGGACCGCTATGTCCTTAAACTGGCGACGGACCGAAACGTCCCTAAACTAATAATGGACCACCACGTCCCTAAACTGGAATATGGACCGCCACGTCCCTAAACTGACACAATAGGGCCCAAACGCTCTTTTGTCGGATCTAAACGGTCCCGTCTAAGTTGATCTTAGCCCCAAATACGGTTAATGTGTCCTTAGATATTCAAATAAGTAATAAAATCCCAAACCAACTTTGGTTCAAGAGTACATCTCTGAACTCCTCAGACACCTGTCGTTGTAATCCCTCAACGACGTCAGAGAGGTGACGAGTCCCGACGGCCGGATAATTAAATCAATCACTACGTCAAGTCGATCTTAGCCCAAAACAGGACTAATGTATCCTTGACGAACGTTTAAGTTGATCTTAGTCGCAACGCGACTAATGCATCCTTAAACTAAAAACACCGAACCCAAATCTAAGCAAACTACGGATTTGGACTAATCCACGTCCTACGGGCGACGATATTACTCAGTCTCCGTATACAATCCACGGGCAACCACAAATAAAACAAATACACACGACACGAAGTGAAATTCTGGAGAAGGAGAAAGTTGTTACCGCGATGCGGTAGCGTAATTAACTGCAGGGGCTTGCGCCTGCAGGGAAGAGCGTCCCCACAATCAAAACCCCCTCACCCTGAGGGGGAATCTGACGAAGTCTGCTACATCGGCCGCATCCGTCTAAACCTCCGATATACGGTGCCGTAAATCAACTCGGCATCTTCGGAGAGATAGACGGATAAAACCAAATAGCATCTGCCCCGAACTTCAGGCAAGACGTCTTCACGTCGTCGCCGTCTTTCGGAGGGGAACACGAGGTATTGAACACTTATGTAGATTTATTTTAGTACCCTCACATTTAGGAGGTTGACAGAGGACCCGTTATCAACTAAGATCGTCCCTATCTTAATGTCATGGTAGTATCCAGTGACATACAGGGGACGGTTGTGCTCACGCGTTTCGATGAGGAGATCTTCATTGCCGAAAGTGATATCAGCTGTATGCACTTCTTCCAGCTCGTCCTTCATCTTTTCTTCGGCAAGGAAAGCATGGAATTGGTTGGGCTCTTGTAGTGCCTTGATCAGAGAATCTCTCGCCTCTTTAGATAGCAGAAGGGCATCGAGAATGCTTAGCTGCGAGGATATCTTCCTCAGGTGTGCCAGAACGTTATAATCCACCTTGTTTTTCTTGGGCGGGTCCTTGGCTGCCAGCTCTTCGACAATTCGATCATCGAGGGCGATATCCTCAGGGACTTTTTGTTAGGATTCCTTAGCACCTAGCCAAGGGTTTTCAATTTCACACATGCCACAACAAAAAAAATGAGGGGGTGCTAAGCAATCAACTACGAATCGTACTAGAAAATGGGGTAACAAAAACATGTAATCTAACATTACAAAGAGAAGTGAACAAAAATACAACCTTTGTGGATCCGCTCCTTCACTTCTAAAGCTCCGTGTTGACGTCCCTTCGCTGCGATCATCGAACTCCCGGACTCTAGTATGGAATTCCCCGGAGAAATGAAAAAGCTTGCTCATAGACTTCGAGGCCGAAGATTATCTACGTCGAGGTGACTCAAACTCAAGCTAACCCTTCACTAGGTCAAGAACTTTGTGAAGAGAACACCCTAAAATAAATGGCAAGTAGTATAGGATGATGAAATAGGAAGTGGGTTCACTTTAGATTTTGATTTCTCACTTGTTTTCATCACTTAGAAAAAACTAGCAAGGTTTTTCTTTTGGATGATGAAGAAGAAGAAGTAAGAATGAATAATGAGAAAAAGAATAATGATAATTATGCAACCATGGGTGAGTTAGTATCATCCACTAACTCTTGTAGAGACATAACCATGGCTAATTATAATGGTTTGGTTAATAAATATCTTAATTGAGACAAAATAAGTGGACTTTGTCAAAGATGCTTCAAGCTTCATGAAGCTTCAAGTCATGACAAAAGATGCCACCATTTTGAATAATTAAGATAAATAAAAACCTAAATTATAATTAGCATGGTTTATATCACTCACCCACCCATGTTTTCATGTATCATCAATCATGATACAAACATGTACACAATTATATATCACATATACACTTTGTGCACATCAAGTGAGAAAATAATCTTAAGTGAACCAATACTAGTTAATGTAAAGCAATATATCAAATATATAATTATACATTAAATCATTAAATCAACACTTGATTTAATGATCCGGTCATATCGCATATAACCGACTAATATCTAGTGTATCAATATATCGAATCAACACTTGATTCGGTAACCCGGCTATATCGCATATAACCGACCGATGATACAAATCGCGAGAATATAATACAGTATCACATACTCGTATTATTCTCGGTCCCGCACATATCTCATATATGCTCCTATTTCGTTTCGCTTGAGCCAGGAAACCTCTGTGTAGGACTCTAAAGACTCGTCAATACGCCGGCAGTAGAAGGTGATCATATCAGTCAGCCACAAGCCGCAAGCGGTCTGCTAAACGTAACGGCCACCCGGGTATTGAGCGATTAGAAGATCAATGCGCAAGCCTACTCACACTCCTGCGAATCCAATCAGTAACACTTACCGCACAGTCCGGTCTGTTCATCTGATATGTCGCATATCTTGCCTAGGGGTGGTAAACGTCAGACTACAGTAGCTTGATAAGTCATGCCGATGTAAGGTCCATAACGAGCGTGAAACTACTGATAACACTTACCAGTAAATCACATCAACCCTGGCCAGGGATTTCCTGTTATGGCCAGTCGAGCATAGCGCAATATCAACCCCCAATACCGGGAGAGACGAATCCCCTCCTATCGCTTATTGCCTCCATGTGACTCGGGACTGTACCCAAAAACCACCTGTTTGCATGACTCAGTAGAGCCGTGGTAGGGTGGAAAGCAAAGCACAGTGGGAGACATACAAGACTCTATGACGATCTCGGGTCGACAGACTAAGCTGTACTAGTGTCACCAGAGAATTGCCATCTGACGTGAGGTATAATACCATCTGGGAGTTCTCGGCGAGTCCGTTCAGTATACCCAGTCTCCACTGAGCACCCTCATATCATCTCTAATGTCAAACACCAATGGATATGGGATCATCCATCGACCATCACATGGGTCAAGAAGATATACGCTAGTCTACTCTGGAATATCGATACCCCGTCTCGATATTCCCACGACTAGGAACATTGAAGGATGTACTCATGGACTACCCAGGTCCCACTAGTATGATCTGCATCGTAATCCTGGAAGTCGAGTACACATCCTAAGGGCTTTATCAACATGTAATAGAAAGACAGTAAGTGTACATGTTAAGATAAAAAGCAACCAGATAGCGTACTATCATGTCGATCAAGAAAGTCCTCCCTATATATGTCCAAGCACCCAATACAATATACATCTCATGTACAGTAATGGCCTCTAGGGCATACATATAACTAACAATTTCCCACTTGCACTAGGGCCATCATGTAGCAATGGTTGTAGTATCTCATACTCAACCATCCCATAAAGTCTCTCTCTGGGAAAAGGCCTTCGTGAGTGGATCCGCCGTGTTGTCCTCTGAGTCTACTCTCCTAACCTCGATCTCTCTGGAGATCAACCATCTCCAAGATTAGGTGATACTTCCTTAGAATATGTCTGAGTCACTGATGGGACCGGGGTTCCTAGGCCAAAGCCACGCCTCCATTGTCACACATTGGTAGGAACTTAGTTCATCTCATGAACAAATATAAACCCAAACTGCCTCTTTGGTAGTATCTTTGATAGCGATGTCACCAGCCTTTATCGTCTAGTTTGTCACGGTATCTAGCTTGGAACTCTTCCAACATACCGTCCCTCCACTGAGGGTAAAGACAATGCCTGTGACTGACATTCAGTCGTCCTTACCACCCTGGAAGGTATCCAGTGATTCTCCTCAGGATCGATTGATACCATCTCACTACACCTAGTGAGAATCTTAATATCCACTTAGATCTATCTCATAGATCTAAAAACCCAGGATTTAGGAGGTATCACCTTGATCCTATATGGAGAGTCCTTGTGATAAGAGGAGATTGACCGAGTGTAGTATATAAAACTCTTTTCCTATCAAGAGTATGTCATCCACGTACAGTATGAGGAATACCACTATACTCTCTACTACCTTTTTGTATATACAAGGTTCATCTATCATTTTGATGAAGTCAAACTCTTTGACTACCATATCAAAACAGATGTTCCAACTCCGCGATACCTGCTTTATCCCATAAAGCATCTTGCACACGTGTTCACTGCTCCTACTGTCTACGAAACCCTCTGGCTGTGTATTTATAGACGCTCTCTTCTAAATCATTATTTAGAAAAGCAGTCATGACACCCAACCACCAGATATCGTAGTCATGGTATGTGGCATTGGCAAGTAGGATCCGGATGGACTTAAGCATAGCCACTGGATAAAAGGTTTCATCATTATCTATGCCTGGTCGACGACGAGAACCTCTTACAACAAGTCTAGCTTTGAAAGTCTCAACTTTTCCATCTACGCCAAGTAATCTTCTCAAGATATACTTGCTCCTGATGGAGATTTAACCCTTCAGATATAGCAACCAAAGTCCATACTTTGTTGGTGTACATGGATTCCATCTCAGATCGCTTAGCATCCAGCCATTCTTACAGAGTCCCTACTCTTGATAGCCTGCTCGAAACCAGTTGGGTCATCATCTCATGATGCAATCCTCGCTCCCACTGTCATCGAGAAATTGAAGTATCTCTCAGGCGGATGAGGAACCCTACCAGATCGGCGGAGAGGCTGAGATTCGTCGGGAACTATTGAATCCTTATTCAATAGGTATGCAGCTTCATAAGTGCATAACCCCCAAAGGAAACAGGTAACTCAGTAATACTCATCATAGAGCGCACCATATCTAATAGGGTGTGATTGCTCCGCCCCGATACACCGTTGTGTTGTGGTGTATACGGAGGACTAATGCCGAGGGAGAATCTCATTCTCCTTTAGAATAGTCCAGGATATCCATGCCTAAGTATTCTTCTCTCTGATCACATCAAAGGACATAATAATTATACCTGTATTGGTTCTCTACTTCTGACTTATATTCTTTGAATTTCTCAAAAGCTTCAGACATGTGTTTCAACAGGAACATGTGTTCAAATCTTGAGAGATCATCAGTGAATGTAAGGAAGTACAAAGAACCAGTCCTGGCAATTGTAGACTGGGGACTTTTATACATCATCATGTATCAGTCCCAAGAGTTTACTAACTCTTTCTCTATTTCCAGTAAACGGAGCTATGGTCATTTTATCTTTGTGACATGACTGGCAAGTTTCACAAGATGTAAATTCAAACTGATTTAAATATTCATCTTAATGTAACTTAGTTAGTCGGGTCGCATTGATATGACCTAGTCTACAATGCCTCAAGAAGAATTCGTTCATTTCTGAACTCTTCCTCTTGTATGTTGTCACGACCCGAAAGTACGGAACATGACCGGCACTTAGACTACGAACGTCTTAAGGAGTACGTATGCTAAGTAAGCCGAAACCCAGAAATCCAAACCAAGAGAAGTAGTAGAGAATAGGAAGAACCATATCAAATCAACCTGTATGCAACATAATATACAACGCCTAAAGGCGAGGATCACAACAGAAATGGAACTCAACCAGCAAGAAACTCAAGAAATATAACATGCTACTCTATGGTCGAAAGAATAACATTACTGGTCTCTATCTCAAAAAAATACAAGTTTGGTTGATGGAACTTCTAGATACAACTGAAATATAATATACAAGGTATAATGATGGGTAAGATACAATAAACCCACCTACTAGCAAGTCACCCGAAAAGAAACCGTGCCCGCAAAGCCGTAATGAAATCCGTACGGCAACACCTGCAAGAAACTGGGACACAACGAGGGTGAGTTGCCAACTCGTGAGTAGAAAAAGATCTATGAACAGAAAATCGCATGAATAACGCAACCTAGGTCAATGATCATAATATATCCTCAAATATATGAATAACATGCAGCCTATAACAATGGCTAGGGTAATATCTAACCCGAGTGTGATCTCATGTGCCCGTGTCAGTGCCTCAGGTAGCAATATATCATATGAATGAGGTATGAATGCATGAAAACAGAATACATGTAAATGAAGAAACTGTTTTCATAAATTAGTGAAATTTCCTTTATATTTTTAAAATGAAGTATCATAAATGAAATCAGCATCAACAGTGTCTAGCATCGACACAAAACATAAATCTCAATGTCTCAAAACCTCAGGCTCCGGCCATCCGGACTGGCCTGTATCATCAAATCTCAGTACCTCAATATCTCGAAATCTCAATGTCTCAATCTCAATAGCTAGGGCGCCGTCAGTCCAGACCGGCCCCTACCATCCATCTCAAGACCACGACGGTATCCTCCGGATATCCGACGCGTCGGGTAAAATCACCGGTAGGTAGTCTCCCCCTGCCAGGCTCATCGTCATCACCACGAGCTTCTTGCCCCGGGGTACCTTACCGGGTCCACCATGTACCCGAAACGGTTCATCCAACACCTCGAATCGGGTATCCAAATCTATCAGCAAACTCATGGTGGACGACTCATACATCATGGGAAAAACCGCGTTTTTTATTTAAAAAGAGAAAGAAGAAGTTTGTATATGTTTTGCGGTTTTCCCCAAATCCAGAAAATCTCATGGAAATCCAAATCCAAAACCTCAATAGCATGTAAAAAGTGAATATATGCATGAGAATCCATGAATGCGGCATAACAATGAATAACAGTATGCATGAGGTAGCAGGTAATAACTATAATGTATAAACTAACATATAAGGCAAGTACACTAATATCATGTCTAAACTATTAGCTAACAGGCTATGTCAAGCAATAATATTTTCTAAGGTGTACGTGACATGGCAATTACCGATGAAGATGTGTGTGAGCCGGCAAGTAAGTGTATGTGGTACATACGCATCATCGGTAATGGTGCTGGTGTCCTAACCATAAGATATCAACAGTAGAATATGAAGCATAATATAAGCATGTGATGCGGAGCAAACAACAATAATGAGCGGGAGCTGAATACTAGACGCAACGATAATTAATCTGTTTTAACCTAATATAAGTCCTACAATGGTGCCTTTTGAAATAACACGAATCGTGGGGTTTTGAAAATAAGGGCTACGGTGTTTTAAAGAAAAGATACGTTTTTTGAAATATCCGTAGGATCCCTTAGGCTGTCTTTAAAAATACGCACGATTCGTAAGCTTTGAAATAGGTAGGAACCGAATCTAATCTAACAACTAACTAAACTAAAGGGCTACGCTATAAGCTAGACTACAGGTAAAGAAACCGCCTAACATCTGAGTCGATACATATACATACCTGTATATATATTAGTCGGTGATCCCGCCTCAATAATATCATATCCGATACCATATCTATAATCAGACATCCCAAGTCAAGAGTGCGGATCGATCATCAAGATATAGCTCGTACGTAAATCCGTCGTACGGCATCCCCAAATCTGGGTACGGGTCAATATCATATTCCTCACACTATTCCTCTGGTATCCTCTTTATCCAAGATCATAGTCTAGGGTACTGACCTATGTCTAGTACAATACTAATATCCTCAATATACTCATGATCTGACTACTGATCGACAATCTCGTTCAAACCGATATCGTCAGCACATATCATCATCAAGGGGTATACATCGCCCGATACGGCCTAATATCAATATCCTAGCATATTATGCATCATATCACGATCACATGTCGACCATTTATTTATAACACTATTCACCCGTATCGCCGCCGCAAGATCCGCTATAACACCAGGACGTACCTTAAGTACGAATCCTGCCATATCACCGAGATCACAACCACAAACAAATCTCATCGACTCAGCTCAATCCCAAGTATCCTCCTCAAATCCGTATGTGAACACATAGTCCCATACCCATGTGAACATATAAATATATTCCCATACACGCACATATGAAATAAGGAATGTATGCAAGTATGTATATGTGTGTATGTGTAAGTGTAGTGCACCCACTACCTAAGGTTTCGTAACCATGCACCAATCCAACACCAATATCCATCTAAAATCATCAATAATAAATCCTAACAACATATCATAAATTGTTGGTGTGTATACGCATCCGTATACATCACCACGGACTGCGGGGGTGCTATACGCCATCCACCCGACTTCTCCCCGTAGATATAAATCTACTCACCTGGTCCTCGCTAGCCGGTACCGACGTCGCCACGCGCTTGCTTGTCGTCTCGAAGTCCACATGGGGGTACCTACATATCATAACGCACCATATCGCATTAAAACTAAATTCGAAATCGAAACGGCATACGAAAATCAAATCGGCACGCGTATCACGCATAGGTCCAAACCTATCGCCTACGCATGCAAGAATAGTCAAACCAACCCTCGATGTCGATGTACAAACGTCAAACCATCGAGAAAAATCCAATCACACTCATTTGCACATTCACGAACACTAATTTTAATATAAACTAGGTTAAAACTCACAAAAACCTCAATTTTGCTTAAAAAGTCATTTTTCCGAAAATCTAGCAAGCACAATTCGCCGTTTTTGTACAAAACAGGATGTTTAAATGAATGTAGCGGCCAATATATTTATTAAATATCTTAACTAAGTCGTATAAATAATTTCCGGAATTTAATCTCATTAAATTCCAAAAATCCTAATATTCTAGTTTACAAAATACCCTTTTTAACAATTTCATAGCAAAAATGCACAAACTACAATTTAGGTTGGATTTCCATGAACTAAAGTGTTAAACTACACTTAATAAAGTTAATAATATGATAAAAACCCTAACCATATTTTTAATCTCATATTTCGAATTAAATCAAAAAAACTAGTTTGCAACAAAAAGCTTAATTTGGACATTTTTCAAGTAACAACTTGTAATTAACAACTAGATTAGTTTTCTACAAAACTAAATATATTAATCCACCTCACTAAACCATACACAATCAAACACAACCCATTTCCACAACAAACCCTAACTTAGTAATCAAAACCCTTTCTTTAAATTTCAAAACTTGAAATTTAAAACCCTAATTTAACACCTAATAGCTAGATTCAAGTAATTTAACAACAAATTAAGCATAAGCTTATGATTATACCTCACAAGCTTGAGATCAAACTTGCAAAAATCTTAGCCTCCAACAATGATTTCATGCTCCAAGATCCATGCTTGAATAGCTAAAGAATAATGGGTAAAGCTTGGATTTAGAATTAGCTTTGAATTTTTGAGAAAAAGGGTGGATTTTTGATAGAAATTTTGGGGATTTTGATGGAAAAATGAGATGAAGTATTTGGGGCTGTTTTGGTTCAGGTTTTGGCCAGAAATCTTGGGGGATTGGGTGAGGGAGGAGAGAGAGTGAGGTGGGGAAAGTTAGTTCAAGTCAAAGTCAACTCAAATTATACCATTTTCTACTCTTTTTTCTTTTCTTTTCTTTCATTTCTTTTCTTTAAAATCCAAGTGGGGAAAAAAGAGGGGGCTGCTGAATTCTTCAAGGGGATAAGTGAATGGGGGTGTGTGGGTGTGGGTACGGGTGTGGGGTGATGAAAAATGATAAATACAATACCCCAAACATCCATTTACGCTAAAAAAAAGCCTTTTTTCTTCAATAATTTCTAAACCGTTTTGGCAAATGATTTCGTTCCAAAAACCACATGATAAAATTTTATTTAATGTTTTATGATGCACAAAATTTGTTTCAACTCATTCCAATTTGTAATTTTCCCTAATTAAATGTATTAGTGACGGCTTAAAATAATAATAAAATAATATTTTTTTCAGAAAATTTGAAATTTCACCAGCGGCTCAATAAACACCAAATAATAGCAATTACATAGCTAAAATGTGTATATTTAATTTTTATAATAAGATATTTGTATTTTGACTTTTTACAGAAAACCCCCTTATTTTACCGATTTTTTTCGAAATTTCACCGAAACGATTTTCAAAACGTTACAATCTTCCCCCCTTAAAGAAATTCGGTCCCCGAATTTAAATTCAAACTCCCCCAAATACTAAAACATCTAAGAAAAACCATCAAGTCGTCGGGGCTCCGAAATTGTAACTACATAAAACAAATCGTAGCGCAGCGCATGCGCTTGAAAAATGAGCATATAACTCAAATCAAAACTCCGTCAAGCATCCCGCAATCATCGGAGTCATGGAGAAGACATCAATGCCAAATCCAAATCAAAACCAATATGATATAACTCGAAACTATAAATGTAAATATCGAATCTATATCTGTAAGTATCTGAAGGAAATGCATGCCAAATCTCTTTAAGTCGCTGTGCAACGCGTATAACACTGCACAGTGGCGGACGTCTACCATAAGAAAATAACTATATACATATATACCTTTGTTTGAAATGTACGTTCCGCCGTTTTGGAAACAATTTAGAAGGGTCTCCTTGTTTTAAACATTTCGTGTCATATCAGACACGTAGGTAAATACTGAGGCTATAGCTCGCTTTTTGGAAATCCCTTCAATAACTATCAATGCATGCAAAATGTATTCAGGTACTGTCCTCTGACTAGTCCTGCTCAGTACGGAAACACATAGCAATATCATAAAACGTACTGCTCTATAAGAAATCAATCCCAAAATATGCACATGAATACTACGTGCGTCTGGTGCGCACGGAAATCAAAATCCATGAATGTACCATACATGCGCACAGAAACAACATCTAAGTGCATCAGGTGTGCACGAAACATCTGTCGTAGGCAACATGTGTGCCTGACAGCAAAATCAGGTGCATCTGACATGCACGAAAAATCTCGAATTAGTGCATCTGGTGTGCACCAAATCGCATCTCGTAACAGGCGCCCAACAGGTGCTAAAAATCCAATCCGGTGCATAAAATGCACAAAACAAATGTCGAGCATCACCCTCGAAATCGAAATCCAGTGTATCCAAGTGCACAAAATACATGTCACTGCACTGCCAGCATATATAAACTATACAGAGTGCAGGAACCAAATCGCGTGCGTGCATACGCACAAAATCAACTCAACTGTTTAAAACCGTAAAATCACAAACATGTGAAACTAAAGCACGAAAACGATATCAAGTGCAACACTGTGCAAAGATCGTAAATCCTCAATCATCAAAATCAAATCATACGAATAAATCACCCAAAACATCGAAATCAATAATGGCGGAACAGTACCGCTCAAGTGCATCCTCTAAGAATCTCGGGCCAACTGTCGCGGTCACTAGTGGGACGTCTCGTCAATGATCATGACCTCTGGCCTGCTGGTGTGCGTAACATGACCACTCCTGGGTCCAAGTCTTCTCCGTGGATTACCAATCTCACAATCCATCGGCTCATCGGCCCTGTCAAGGCAGCATATCACTGGCGTCGGCCTCTGGCTCTATGAATGCACGTGACACATCTGATCCTGGGTGCAAGTATCATCGCAGCAGTATCCTGGAAGGAATCCTGCTCACGGTCTCTTCCATGTCTCGTCTCTGCCAACTGTCCGGAAGTCATTGTCCTTTCCTATATCTGCATCTTGCTCTGGAACGACTGCATACTCATCGCGACTCCTTCTGGAAGGTAAGTCCAAGTACCATGCCTCGGCATGCGCATCGCCTCTCTGATGTCGGCGGAGTGGAACGTCATCTCATCTAGATCTGGTGCGAACCTCTTATTCCACTTTTCTCTAATGTCGTCTTCTTTGGACTCGTCTCGTCGCGGCTGCATGGACTGAGCTCCAACGGCTATCCTCGTATCTGGAGTCTCCCAAGAATGCATCTCACCACCTAGCATCCGAATTAAATCGAGCCATCCAATCGATTCGTCAAAACCTCATAATCCTCCAAGAGCTCAACACCTTGGGTACAGTTTAATAGTATCGAGTACATACCACAGCATCGGTGGTCCAGCCGTAGAAGGGCAAACTCAAGCCTCACTAATGGCGCCGCAGAACTGCCGCAAACTCTAAGGTTCAAAGGCTTTCACACGGTCATTAAGTCGAGTTAGGGTTTCATTCTTCTAGAGGGACCATAGAATTGCCTGCATGTCTTTCCGACTATCTTAAACTTGGAATAATAGGTTTCTGACATTCGATCGTCTCTGTCGACTCCCAACGTCTCCACGTGAAGTCGTCTCTAGCTGGAATCCATCTATCTGATGACCTCGCATCGGGTTAGGCGAACGATCCACATGTCCTAGTCATTCATCCACGATGACTAGCGACCTTCTATCATCTCTTAGTACAACTCGTTCTGCACTAACTCCAGCATCTGGGGCAATACCTTGTCGTTCGCAGCAATAACTGGCTCGCTCGTCTGCACGCCGAACAGTGCCTCGATCATCATGAATAAGCAACACACCAACGGTCATCAAGATCTGGCTGGCCTCTATCATTAGCTCAATCCTCTAATGTCAATCAGCACATCCGAGTAACCTCATAAAGGCGATCCGCCAAACGCTAGTGGCGCGGAAACACAGTCAAAAGACACCTCTCTATAATCGGGTGTCGCCGGAATCATGCCCTGGTCAGTCCTCGTTCGTGCCGAGCTCGTGCTGACCGCAACTCTAGCCGTAGCTCTCCCTGCCCGTAATCGTGGCAGCAAAACCAAACTGGTACCGATGAGGCTAGATCAGGAAGGAATATAATACTGAACAAGGAAATGTACATCCTAAGGCTTCTTAAGTGGAGTGGCGTGTCGTAAATATGCCGCGGAACATACCAACGGTACGTCACTCTACTTTAGTCACCTATTCCATCAACCAAGGGTCATCCTACGCTCCGAAGGTAAAACCTAACGCTCTGATACCAACTTTGTCACGACCCGAAAGTACGGAACATGACCGGCACTTAGACTACGAACGTCTCAAGGAGTACGTATGCTAAGTAAGCCGAAACCCAGAAATCCAAAGCAAGAGAAGTAGTAGAGAATAGGAAGAACCATATCAAATCAACCTGTATGCAACATAATATACAATGCCTAAAGGCGAGGATCACAACAAAAATGGAACTCAACCAGCAAGAAACTCAAGAAATATAACATGCTACTCTATGGTCGAAAGAATAACATTACTGGTCTCTATCTCAAAAAAATACAAGTTTGGTTGATGGAACTTCTAGATACAACTGAAATATAATATACAAGGTATAATGATGGGTAAGATACAATAAACCCACCTACTAGCAAGTCACCCGAAAAGAAACCGTGCCCGCAAAGCCGTAATGAAATCCGTACGGCAACACCTGCAAGAAACTAGGGCACAACGGGGGTGAGTTGCCAACTCGTGAGTAGAAAAAGATCTACGAACAGAAAATCGCATGAATAACGCAACCTAGGTCAATGATCATAATATATCCTCAAATATATGAATAACATGCAGCCTATAACAATGGCTAGGGTAATATCTAACCCGAGTGTGATCTCATGTGCCCGTGTCAGTGCCTCAGGTAGCAATATATCATATGAATGAGGTATGAATGCATGAAAACAGAATACATGTAAATGAAGAAACTGTTTTCATAAATTAGTGAGATTTCCTTTGTATTTTTAAAATGAAGTATCATAAATGAAATCAGCATCAACAGTGTCTAGCATCGACACAAAACATAAATCTCAATGTCTCAAAACCTCAGGCTCCGGCCATCCGGACTGGCCTGTATCATCAAATCTCAGTACCTCAATATCTCGAAATCTCAATGTCTCAATCTCAATATCTAGGGCGCCGTCAGTCCAGACCGGCCCCTACCATCCATCTCAAGACCACGACGGTATCCTCCGGATATCTGACGCGTCGGGTAAAATCACCGGTAGGTAGTCTCCCCCTGCCAGGCTCATCGTCATCACCACGAGCTTCTTGCCCCGGGGTACCTTACCGGGTCCACCATGTACCCGAAACGGTTCATCCAACTCCTCGAATCGGGTCTCCAAATCTATCAGCAAACTCATGGTGGACGACTCATACATCATGGAAAAAACCGCGCTTTTTATTTAAAAAGAGAAAGAAGAAGTTTGTAAATGTTTTGCGGTTTTCCCCAAATCCAGAAAATCTCATGGAAATCCAAATCCAAAACCTCAATAGCATGTAAAAAGTGAATATATGCATGAGAATCCATGAATGCGGCATAACAATGAATAACAGTATGCATGAGGTAGCAGGTAATAACTATAATGTCTAAACTAACATATAAGGCAAGTACACTAATATCATGTCTAAACTATTAGCTAACAGGCTATGTCAAGCAATAATATTTTCTAAGGTGTACGTGACATGGCAATTACCGATGAAGATGTGTGTGAGCCGGCAAGTAAGTGTACGTGGTACATACGCATCATCGGTAATGGTGCTGGTGTCCTAACCATAAGATATCAACAGTAGAATATGAAGCATAATATAAGCATGTGATGCGGAGCAAACAACAATAATGAGCGGGAGCTGAATACTAGACGCAACGATAATTAATCTGTTTTAACCTAATATAAGTCCTACAATGGTGCCTTTTGAAATAACACGAATCGTGGGGTTTTGAAAATAAGGGCTACGGTGTTTTAAAGAAAAGATACGTTTTTTGAAATATCCGTAGGATCCCTTAGGCTGTCTTTAAAAATACGCACGATTCGTAAGCTTTGAAATAGGTAGGAACCGAATCTAATCTAACAACTAACTAAACTAAAGGGCTACGCTATAAGCTAGACTACAGGTAAGGAAACCGCCTAACATCTGAGTCGATACATATACATACCTGTATATATATTAGTCGGTGATCCCGCCTCAATAATATCATATCCGATACCATATCTATAATCAGACATCCCAAGTCAAGAGTGCGGATCGATCATCAAGATATAGCTTGTACGTAAATCCGTCGTACGGCATCCCCAAATCTGGGTACGGGTCAATATCATATTCCTCACACTATTCCTCTGGTATCCTCTTTATCCAAGATCATAGTCTAGGGTACTGACCTATGTCTAGTACAATACTAATATCCTCAATATACTCATGATCTGACTACTGATCGACAATCTCGTAGAAACCGATATCGTCAGCACATATCATCATCAAGGGGTATATATCGCCCGATACGGCCTAATATCAATATCCTAGCATATTATGCATCATATCACGATCACATGTCGACCATTTATTTATAACACTATTCACCCGTATCGCCGCCGCAAGATCCGCTATAACACCAGGACGTACCTTAAGTACGAATCCTGCCATATCACCGAGATCACAACCACAAACAAATCTCATCGACTCAGCTCAATCCCAAGTATCCTCCTCAAATCCGTATGTGAACATATAGTCCCATACCCATGTGAACATATAAATATATTCCCATACACGCACATATGAAATAAGGAATGTATGCAAGTATGTATATGTGTGTATGTGTAAGTGTAGTGCACCCACTACCTAAGGTTTCGTAACCATGCACCAATCCAACACCAATATCCATCTAAAATCATCAATAATAAATCCTAACAACATATCATAAATTGTTGGTGTGTATACGCATCCGTATACATCACCACGGACTGCGGGGGTGCTATACGCCATCCACCCGACTTCTCCCCGTAGATATAAATCTACTCACCTGGTCCTCGCTAGCCGGTACCGACGTCGCCACGCGCTTGCTTGTCGTCTCGAAGTCCACATGGGGGTACCTACATATCATAACGCACCATATCGCATTAAAACTAAATTCGAAATCGAAACGGCATACGAAAATCAAATCGGCACGCGTATCACGCATAGGTCCAAACCTATCGCCTACGCATGCAAGAATAGTCAAACCAACCCTCGATGTCGATGTACAAACGTCAAACCATCGAGAAAAATCCAATCACACTCATTTGCACATTCACGAACACTAATTTTAATATAAACTAGGTTAAAACTCACAAAAACCTCAATTTTGCTTAAAAAGTCATTTTTCCGAAAATCTAGCAAGCACAATTCGCCGTTTTTGTACAAAACAGGATGTTTAAATGAATGTAGCGGCCAATATATTTATTAAATATCTTAAATAAGTCGTATAAATAATTTACGGAATTTAATCTCATTAAATTCCAAAAATCCTAATATTCTAGTTTACAAAATACCCTTTTTAACAATTTCATAGCAAAAATGCACAAACTACAATTTAGGTTGGATTTCCATGAACTAAAGTGTTAAACTACACTTAATAAAATTAATAATATGATAAAAACCCTAACCATATTTTTAATCTCATATTTCGAATTAAATCAAAAAAACTAGTTTGCAACAAAAAGCTTAATTTGGACATTTTTCAAGTAACAACTTGTAATTAACAACTAGATTAGTTTTCTAAAAAACTAAATATATTAATCCACCTCACTAAACCATACACAATCAAACACAACTCATTTCCACAACAAACCCTAACTTAGTAATCAAAACCCTTTCTTTAAATTTCAAAACTTGAAATTTAAAATCCTAATTTAACACCTAATAGCTAGATTCAAGTAATTTAACAACAAATTAAGCATAAGGTTATGATTATACCTCACAAGCTTGAGATCAAACTTGCAAAAATCTTAGCCTCCAACAATGATTTCATGCTCCAAGATCCATGCTTGAATAGCTAAAGAATAATGGGTAAAGCTTGGATTTAGAATTAGCTTTGAATTTTTGAGAAAAAGGGTGGATTTTTGATAGAAATTTTGGGGATTTTGATGGAAAAATGAGATGAAGTATTTGGGGCTGTTTTGGTTCAGGTTTTGACCAGAAATCTTGGGGGATTGGGTGAGGGAGGAGAGAGAGTGAGGTGGGGAAAGTTAGTTCAAGTCAAAGTCAACTCAAATTATACCATTTTCTACTCTTTTTTCTTTTCTTTTCTTTCATTTCTTTTCTTTAAAATCCAAGTGGGGAAAAAAGAGGGGGCTGCTGAATTCTTCAAGGGGATAAGTGAATGGGGGTGTGTGGGTGTGGGTACGGGTGTGGGGTGATGAAAAATGATAAATACAATACCCCAAACATCCATTTACGCTAAAAAAAAGCCTTTTTTCTTCAATAATTTCTAAATCGTTTTGGCAAATGATTTCATTCCAAAAACCACATGATAAAATTTTATTTAATGTTTTATGATGCACAAAATTTGTTTCAACTCATTCCAATATGTAATTTTCCCTAATTAAATGTATTAGTGACGGCTTAAAATAATAATAAAATAATATTTTTTTCAGAAAATTTGAAATTTCACCAGCGGCTCAATAAACACCAAATAATAGCAATTACATAGCTAGAATGTGTATATTTAATTTTTATAATAAGATATTTGTATTTTGACTTTTTACAGAAAACCCCCTTATTTTACCGATTTTTTTCGAAATTTCACCGAAACGATTTTCAAAACGTTACATATGTTCTGTACGTTAAGAACGGTGGTTTGATTTAGAATGTATATGTTTTTAGATAACGTGCCTGAACCAATCAACACTTGATATAGGAAATGTTTAAAAAATTATCCAACAATACAAAATTATATCCTTCTTTATTCAATAAAGATATTGATATGATGTTGTATATCAGGTTCGGTATCTAATAACATTCATTCAGAATCAATGTATTTGGTAATACAGGGTGATAACTGCCAACACCTTGGCTGCAACAATTGCACCGTTTCCAACTCTTGAAACCTATCATCTGTTCTCAATTCTCTACCTATCTGTAGCCTATGTAACAGATTACATATTCGGGATCCTGATCCGGTATCAAATACCCAGGACGTAGAGGATACTGAGAAACAGTTCTATGTAATGAACACACCCGAAGAAGATGCATCAACATGCACTTTCTTTGTTTGGGCTGCATAGGAATCCTGGTATTCTCCTATATCCTGCTCGGTTTTATAACAATTATAAGTTGGAGCGGGACCAACGTCCCCAGCTCAGTATAACAAACGGGTCCGGTCAATACATCCATATTATTATCTTGATTAAGGCGTGACATGGTCGCTACCTGGAGAGAGAGAGAAGAAAACACTCTGCGTACGCTCTTGCAAGATTAGATTGGTTATATATTTTATTTAATCAGGATGGCTCCCACTGTTTTTATCAAATCTTCCTTCAAACCCAAAAAGGAAAGACTAGCCGGGATTAATTACACCCTACAAGTTCGCCAATCTTTCAGCCAGGCCAGTGCCGGTACTTTGAGAGAGGTTCCCCGTTCTTTCGCACGGACCTAATTAAAATAAACCTCATTTTCCCAGGGGCTTAACCCCGTTGACACCTTTCTAGACACCTACTTGATCGGATAATTGTAAAGTGCAAATCTCTCACAGGAGTAACAATTACTCGCAGTGGGTATCAGGATCCAACTATCATATAGAAGGTATGCTATCTCATTGCAAGTTTCAACACTTGAAACTCCCGATAATGGTTTTTACCCCTAGCTCTTATGACCTTGACTATGATCAACATATCATAAGCACTAGTCAAGTTCTACCCGTCATTTCGTGATTAATTAGACCCACCTACATGATCTTGACTATGATCAACATATTATATAAATGTCCTAACTAATCGCATCATATGTTGTGTACGAAGACATCACTTAGCTACCGTACACTGCGCCTTGACTATGACCAACATACGCAGCACGAATACTAAGTACTCTACTTCCTAAAATGACGGAGGGTTGCAGATGGTTTTTAAGAAAACCTTTAACGCTTTGAACTAGATCTCGTTGTAGAATCAAATGGTTTTAAAATGGAGTGTTTTTTAGGCTTTTGCTAGTTTCTCTAAAGAGGTCATTCTCGGTGAAGGGATCTCGGCTCTTTCCTCGTCGAATGAGGTGCAGGATATTCACAATACCACTATGCAAAGAAAGAACTAGAAAAGCAATCAAAATACAAACCGAAGGTTGTAGCATCTGCTAGTTATTGCTAAAAAGGTCACTCCCGGTGAAGAGATCTCGGCTCTTTCCTTATCGAATAAGGTGCTGGATGTTCTACAAGGAACACCGCTATGCAAAGCAACAACTAGAGCTACCTAATTTTTGAAAATTCGATTCCACAACATCTTTTAGGATTATTTTCTTTCATTAATCTCATTAATGAATGTCCCATCATTTAAGTTTACCTAAACATCACAGATAAATACAACGTATGCTTATGCCATCCGCATTCGCCTCGATGTCCCGTCATGCACCGTTAGGTTAGGTAACTAACGGCTGAGCGGGGCAGGGCTAGCACGGGTGTAAAACATAAGCAAAGTCTATATAATATATATACTATATACAGTATCTATCTCAACATATCAGATGATCACATCACAGATATCGCAGCAGAAAACATCATATGAAATATTGGATATACTAGGATGTCCGTGTTTTATACTGAAGCTGTATAAAACACGGATTCCACGGTCGTGATGAATAGCCATACCCACACCCCTAGACCCCTACGAGAGAGGCAAGCAACCCTACCGATTCTAGAGTTAGGAGACCCGGACTCGACACCTCGAGATGGTCTACCACTGGACTCTAGAACCCAGTTACTTATGCTCCCCTCCTTGGGTCTATCCTAATGCGGAAAAGTAAATAATATACATGAACGGTGACATCTTCCTCAACCCGGAAGTGCCCCAATAAAAGAATATTATATACAAGTTTTTACATGAATGAAAATAAAAAACTCTCATCTCACATACAAACCCCCGGCTATTCAAACACGACGATCCAATATAACATATCCAGCAACACATAACATCACATGTCATCAACGTAAGTAAATATGCGTATCCCAATTGTCGTTGACGTATAGCAATGAAACCGGCTATACCCACATATTACACTTACGGTCGCAGAAAAGAAAGTGAAAACTACAACAGTTGGAATCCGCAGCCACCTTAGACATCACATGCCTAACCAAATGAATTCATTAGACATTGCATGCCTAAAAATTATAACCCCGCATTTTAGTCTCGATATTGAAAACACTTTCCAATAATCAGTCGGGCAATTCAACAAGATTCCCGACATCCCGATCGAATGCTCGTCGGAAACTTTAGTAGACGGCCGCACCCCCCGATACCGACGACGAAGTGCACTTAGGCGGAACACCGCGGCCGCGAGCATCCGGACGGATGCTTTTTGGAAACGGAGTTCTCCTACAGTCACTTGGTCGGGGTTATAGGGCGTGGCTATCTAGTAATGTTACCCGGCGAGTATCCGAATACACAAAATGATTGTGATAGACTTTTGATCGCATCAAAATCCCATGGCAACCGATCAATGAGACTAAATTGCTAGCGTTATAAAATTTAAATATTGTTGATTCCAAGTATTGTATCACATTATACTAGACGATGTTAAACGTTTCGAGCGAATCAAACAACACCCTCATCTCCCAATGAGCTCAACACTTGAGCGAAGTTAAAGTACCCAAAACGTGCCACAGTAGCTATGATCCAGCCATAGAAGAGTCAAACCAATGCCTCACCTATGACACCGCGGAACTACGGCAAACCTAAGGTTCAAGTCGTGGTTCTGAGGGCATAGAATCGAGTTAAGGTTTTTGTTCTTCTAGAGGGTCTATAGAGTTACTTGCACGAACATCGAATATAATTAACTTAGAAAAATTCCAACACTTGGAAATTTCAGAGGGGGTCATGGGGTGATGTTTGAAGTTCGTTCGAACTGTTAAACATGGCCTAGGTTACCAATTACAATGCAAAAATATACGACTACGAAATACTCCGTAAAGAGTCCTTTACAAAACTAACATCACATGCAATTCTGGACTACCCAAACAATACCAGAAATCCCAAAACATAAAGACTAGAGCACTGGTGCAATACGAGGAGGGAAGGAGCACACAAGGCCGGCGACGCCGGAAAAAGAGCCCTAGTGCTCGGCTAAAATCCGATCCACCCCCGTATTCCACCTGTGTTCTTATAATCTCCAGTACATCACTCTGCAGTTGCTAAAATAATTTTTAAACCACTTTTCAAAAAATTTCCAGAGAGCAATTTTCAAGGTTTCTAAAATCGTATTTTTGCGGAGTTTTTCTGTTTCGTATTATCTTAGCATCGTCTTAAGTTTCTAGTTAGGCTCTGATACCATGTTGGGATTCCTTAGCACCTAGCCTAGGGTTTTCAAGCATCACACATGCCACCAAAAAAAATGAGGGGGTGCTAAGCAATCAACTGCGAATCGTACTAGAAAAATAGGGTAACAAAAACATGTAATCTAACATTACAAACAGAAGTGAACAAGAATACAACCTTTGTAGATCCGCTCCTTCACTTCTAAAGCTCCGTGTTGATGTCCCTTCGCTGTGATCATCGAACTCCCGGACTCTAGTATGGAATTCCCCGGAGAATTGAACAAGCTTGCTCGTAGACTTCCGAAGATGATCTACGTCGAGGTGACTCAAACTCAAGCTAACCCTTCATTAGGTCAAGAACTTTATGAAGAGAACACCCTAAACTAAATGGCAAGTAGTATAGAATGATGAAATAGGAAGTGGGTTCACTTTAGATTTTGATTTCTCACTTGTTTTCATCACTTAGAAAAAACTAGCAAGGTTTTTCTTTTGGATGATGAAGAAGAAGAAGTAAGAATGAATAATGAGAAAAGAATAATGATAATTATGCAACCATGGGTGAGTTAGTATCATCCACTAACTCTTGTAGAGACATAACCATGGCTAATTATAATGTTTTGGTTAATAAATATCTTAATTGAGACAAAATAAGTGGACTTTGTCAAAGATGCTTCAAGCTTCATGAAGCTTCAAGTCATGACAAAAGATGCTACCATTTTGAATAATTAAGATAAATAAAAACATAAATTATAATTAGCATGGTGTATGTCACACACCCACCCATGTTTGCATGTATCATCAATCCTGATATAAACATGTACACAATTATATATCACATATACACTTTGTGCACATCAAGTGAGAAAATAATCTTAAGTGAACCAATACTAGTTAATGTAAAGTAATATATCAAATATATAATTATACATTAAATCATTAAATCAACATTTGATTTAAATGATCCGGTTATATCGTATATAACCGACTAATATCTAGTGTATCAATATATCGAATCAACACTTGATTCGGTAACCCGGCTATATCGCATATAACCGACCGATGATACAAATCGCGAGAATAGAATAAAGTATCACATACTCGTATTATTCTCGGTCCCGCACATATCTCATATGTGCTCCTATTTCGTTTCGCTTGAGCCAGGAAACCTCCGTGTAGGACTCTAAAGACTCGTCAATACGCCGGCAGTAGGTGGTGATCATATCAGTCACCCACAAGCCGCAAGCGGTCTGCTAAACGTAACGGCCACCCGGGTATTGGGCGATTAGAAGATCAACGCGCAAGCCTGCTCACACTCCTGCGAATCCAATCAGTAACACTTACTGCACAGTCCGGTCTGTTCGTCTGATATGTCGCATATCTCGCCTAGGGGTGGTAAACGTCAGACCACAGTAGCTTGATAATTCATTCCGATGTAAGATCCATAACGAACGTGAAACTACTGATAACTCTTACCAGTAAATCACATCAACCCTGGCCAGGGATTTCCAGTTATGGCTAGTCGAGCATAGCGCAACATCAACCCCCAATACCGGGAGAGACGAATCCCCTCCTATCGCTCATTGCTTCCATGTGACTCGGGATTGTACCCAAAAACCACCTGTTTGCACGACTCAGTAGATCCATGGTAGGGTGGAAATCAAATCATAGTGGGAGACACACAAGACTCTATGACGATCTCGGGTCGACAGACTAAGTTGTACCATGTCACCAGAGAACTGCCATCTGACGTGAGGTATAATACCATTTGGGAGTTCTCGGTGAGTCCGTTCAGTGTACCCAGTCTCCACTGAGCACCCGCATACCATCTCTGATGTCAAACACCAATGGATATGGGATCATCCATCGCCCATCACATGGGTCAAGAAGATATACGCTAGTCAACTCTGGAATATCGATGCCCCGTCTCGATATTCCCACGACTAAGAATATTGAAGGATGTACTCATGGACTACCCAGGTCCCACTAGTACGATCTGCATCGTAATCCTGGAAGTCGAGTACACATCCTAAGGGCTTTATAAACATGTAACCGAGAGACAGTAAGTGTACATGTTAAGATAAAGAGCAACCAGATAGCGTACTATCATGTCGAGCAAGAAAGTCCTCCCTATATATGTCCAAGCATCCACTACAATATACATCTCATGTACAGTAATGGCCTCTAGGGCATACATATAACTAACACTTTTTCCTTCCCCTTATCTTTTTTGTTCAATCCCTTGTTTGTAGGTCCAAGATTCTTTTCAGGCAACGTACGGTTATGCAGCTGAATATTCTCACAGTTCTTTATCTCCTCCTCTTTTCCTGAGGTGGATTCTTTGAAGAGAGGGCCGGGGGCTATTTCTTCCTCAGAATCGCTTCCGAATGTGAGAACTCGCGATCCTCCAGAATCAACCATGTGAAAGTTACCGGCAATTCTTTTGTGCTCATCGTTCGTGCCTCTTTGCTCCCGAAGAGCCTTACGCTTCAATCGTTTGAAGTGTTGTCGGTAGGCGACGTATCCTTACCACCATTTCTTGAAGGCGTTACACTCTTCGGTAGGGTGCATGATCCTCCGATGGTATAAGAAGTAGCTTGGATGTCCATCCGCTTCGTCAAGGTGTATGCTGCCAGGAATATCTCCTTTAAAAGGTGGCAGCTTCATTCCCATCGACAGGGCTTTAGCGAACCGTTTCCTCATCTTAAGCCTGCTTCTGTCTGCCGCGGCATGCTTCGATCTGGTTGGAGTGCTTCAACCTTTTCATCCTGTCGCCGACGTTTGGATTTTTCGAATATGGCCATTTCACGCTCTCGATCAGCTTTGCTCCTCTGACGGGCATCTCGGCTATGGCAGAGTTATGAGCCTGTTGCGTAGCGCTAGCTCGAATAATCTCTTCGTCTTATCCCGAGGGAACGAGTAAGGGCGTCTCATCTTTTCTCCGAATGATCGTTGTTTATCGTTTTGGTGATCAACCGGCTTCGGGCCACTCGGTTTTTGCTGAGCGTTGGTGATGAAGGTCGCTTTCCCTTTCCCCTTTTCATTCCGAAAATCTGTTTTCGAAGAGGACGGTCTATGGCCCATCTGGTCCATTTGGGCCAGCTTATCGATCAGGGCCTAGAAAGTGGTCGGCTTGAAGAACATCATGAATTGGGAAATGGTTGCCTGAGGGTCAAGGGTCCCCACGAACATGCCTACGGCTGGAGCTTCCTCTATGTGCTGTTCACACTTTGACCACAGGTTCCGCCACCGAATGCCGTATTGAACCCAGGTTTCTCCCGGCTTCACTCTAGCGTTAATTAGTGCAGTGATCGGGGTGCGCTCGCTAGCGCTTGAGAATCTTTGTGTAAACAGTAGCTCCATTTCTGCAAATGTCTTGACAGAGTCATTCAGGAGCTCGGAGTACTATTCGAATGCTGTCTCCGACAAGCTGCCAACAAACTGGCGAAGCAGCAGTTTGTCGTCACCCCCAGTATTACCGCACAGAGCCCTGAATTGAGCTACGTGCTGGTGTGGATTACCCGTCCCCTTATACACGTGGAATTTAGGGATCGTATATCCCGGCGGGTAGTTTATTTGATCGTACCAACCCGGATAGGGTCATCCAGTTTTGACGATTTGGCCGGCCACTTCGCTCGCCTGATGAGCTCGTATCTGTTGAGCTATATAGTCGTCAAGGGCAGCTTTGGAGACGGTCTCTTCCTTGTCTACTGATAGAGCCGGAAGAGGGTTTGGTGTTTCCCCTCCGTCGCCTTCAAGGATAATCTGAGGATCTTCAGCTGGGGGATCCGGCTGTATCATCATCCCGACCATATCTTAAAATAGAAGCGCCATTTTCTTTATGTTAGCCGCTTGTTCTGCGGCCTCTTTGTCTTTCTTCTCGAGCATTCTCCGGAGTAATTCGGCATCGGTTTCCTGCTCCTGGCGCTGCTCCGACGATGTCTCCGGGTTTTCTTTCAGCCCTGTCACGCCCCGCTTCCTAGTGTACGGGAAGAGGACGCGATGATGCCGCTACGCATTTACTTTGAAGTAAATACGCCAAGCGTATCTAAGCAATATAAATATAAATGCACAAGAGACAAGATATAATAAAACAACAACTTTATTTATTCACGTTCTTTTTGTACAATGCATGGAAAAGTAAATACAACTGAATGAAAGCAATGCCTAAACACTGGCATAACAGAAATGAAAAGTACTGAAATAAAAATGTGTTCAATGAAGCTAGAGCTCTGGGTCGTAGGCAAGCTGATCCAAATCCTCGCTGGTGGGCTCGATCTCTTGAAGGTCCAGATCACCTGACCACATTCCAAAGAAGAAAGAGAAGGAATGTCGTCAGCGAACAATCGCTCGGTAAGTCCCAAAGATAAGGGAGAAATAGAATAGACAGAGAGAGAGAGAGAGTGTGTGTGTGTGTGTAACTTTTAAAGTTGTATTATATTGTATACTGTTATATTTAGTGTTAACGCTGTTGTTTGTAGATTGGTATAGATGGATGCCAGTGTATACGAGAGGAGTCTCACTTACCCCGGAGACTAAGGTATCAGGAACTCAAGGAACCGTTTATGCCACGGTACAACAGCAACGGAGACTAAGGTATCAGGAACTCAAGGAACCATTTATGCCACGGTACAACAGCAACGGAATACAGGTTAGGTGTCTTATGGTTGCAGTCTCGTGCCACTTCTAACACCTTCTGTACCAATCTACCCCTTAAACCCCGTAGTGTCTTGATTGTATTGTTGTATTGTATTGCAACTTGTATTGTCTTGTAATATAGATGGTATAATTGGATGACTTGCCGAAATCATAATATCAGTAAATGGATGTAACTGGAGAATCATGTAAATGGAAGTATATCCATGGTTCGGTTCGGTCAATATGGATTGAATAGATTGAGTATATAGGTTCATGGATTCATGTTGAATTGTAATATTGTAGATTGTACTTGAATCATATTCAAGTCATATTATTAATGAGACTCAGTCTGAGTCAGAACAATTAGAAAAGAAATTGAAGTCCTGATTGTTTTGATGTTATCGGTAACCGCTGCACATGGGCGGCATGATTTGTGTCTTCTTCAAAGACGATTACCGTGTTGATAACATTGTTGTTAAGTTATCTAACTTAGATAGGCAAGCACCCACATCTCCGGCTCCCTGAGGCTCAAGAGACTGGTCCCGCTTAAACCTATATTTACTAAGGTCCTTATTGTAATTTATAATACTTGAGAGGGTTTTATGTAAAAATACTTTTGTATAAATTTCAAAATACACCCCAAGTATTTAATTATCGTTTTTAAAGTTTTCATAGTTGTAGATTTTATATTTGTGACATTTCTAGTGAATAAAGCCTATTTTTCATAATACATGGTATTTAATTGTAATATTGAACTTGTATGGATTTCATGGTATTTTAATGTAAAGTGATTCTTTTGATTTAGAAAGGTTGGAATATTTATATCATATCAAAAATAGGTCTTTTGATAATACATATATATATATATATAATTTTAATTTATTATTTTCTAGAAATCTTATTTTCTTAAGATATTCGTATTTTAAATCTTCGAGACTGAATGCTCCTTGCGGAGGTCTGAATCTCGCACTACTAATCCCGAGGATGTGCGATAATCCGCACCATCCCGAACGGGTTCCCCAAAATGGGTTGTAGCGGCGCTTTGCAAAGATTTGTAAAAAATATGTAATCTTGTAGAAAACGGTTTTAATAGCTAGTGGTATTTATATGTAAAGTTTCGTTTTCCCGTATTCTATGTTCCCGAAAGGTATTGTGCTATGTTGCATATGAGTTTTGTGAGGAGGTAGGTCATTACCTCATGATCTACTTAAAGGTATAATAAGATTGTGATGTTTTAAATGTCGAAATTAAACTACATTCTATTATAGTGAAAAAAGTACGATAAAAATGGAAATAGAAATCCTTTTGATATGGAACTTATTCAATATGAATTGTTAATGTTTAATCGTCAACATGTAAGGGTTTAGTATGATTGTATTTAAGAAAAAGTGAGATTTTTAGGAAGAACCGAATCGGAAATCGGACTAACTCCGATTCCGTCGGGTTTTAGTAATATGAGTTTTTAGAAAAGAATAGAGAAGAGGGAGGTGGGACCTATGGGTTTAAAGATTAGAAAAGAGGGAGAGGGAAGCGGTAGGAGGCGCCGGTACGTCGTTTCGTCGCCGGGAACTCTTAGGGTTGTCGTCGGAATTTCGCCGGAGCTTTCGCCTTTTGCTAACTTCAATTGCACACTAAAATTCTCTAGAGTTTTCTTGAGAGTTTGGAAAAAATTGTGAGTGAGGGGGGTGTGTCGAGGGGTAGTATTTATAGGGTAAAACTAGGGTTAGGGTTAGGTGAAAGGGTGAATTGAAAATGTATTAAAAATGGAGTAAATAGGGTTTTAAAGGGGCTCTGTTACTGATCCAAGGAATTAAAGTATGCAAGAGTGATGGGGAGGTGAAGAGACGCAACTTTGGTGTTGACGACTCGGCGGTCCGGCCGAGTCCGGCCGGCGGCGGCGGCCGAATCGGCCGAGTTACCGGCCGAGTCAGGCCGGGTCGGTCGCCGTCGTCGTCGTCGCTTGGTCTACTCCCTGGGTTATTTTGTTTTATATGTGTAGTGGGGTTTTTACGAGTTATGCACATGTAGATCCTTGGACTTCTAAAAATTCAAAATAAAACAATATTAAAAATAATGTGGGGGATGGGATTTGAACTCTGGTGGCTTGGTTCAGCAGTGCAAGGTCTTACCAATGAGCTACAAGCTCCTTCTTGCTATTAAAAGGCAAATCAAACTTATAACTTGTGCTCAGGCAAAAATACGCTTTTCTATATTTTTTGAAAAAATTGTACAGAAAGTTTAGGGTTGTTACAAACCAAGTGAGTGTGTCCATCTTTGTCAGCATTTCCTGGAGCTTTTGCTGTTATTGCTCATGAGCCTTAGTTACTGATCGCGTAAGTGGTCGATGACCCGTGGAGGTACGGCTATCCTCTTTTTCGGATGCCATGTAAATGGTGTGCACTACCATGCCCCCAGACTTGGGGCGTTTGGATTCAGTGCACTTAAGATTCATCGCAGATACAGGGATCTTCTCCGGCCATCTCCTTTTATGGGCGGTCGAAGTTGAGGGTGACCGTTGCAGCCGATGCTTCCCACGGTACGACGGCGGTGAGATGGTCCTCCTTTTGCCGAACCTTCATTTTCTTCTGTCGGCGGGAGTAGCCTTTGTCGATCACATAGTCTTGGACTCTTCGCCAGACCCTGTGGATTTTGGAGGACAGCCACTGAGGGGGCTGTTCCGGCTTCACTTTAGCAACATTTTCAGCGGGTGGAGGTGACTTTTTCAACACAGCGGTTGGAGAGTTCTTGCGCACCCTCCTGAGCGGCTCAAAGCTGTTTCCAGTTGGGACAACAACATCAATTTCCACCATTGGAGCTGGTGGAGTCAGTCAAGAAGGAGAGCTGCCCCCAGTTTTCCTCACTCAGCGCCAGTGACGACGTCGAGCGTGTCTTGCAGATGGTATTGGCTTAGTTACGGGGGTGGCTTCATCATGCCCCCTGTTCTGGTGAAGGGCTGCCGTTGGTGCCAGTCTATTGAAAACTGATGCCCGCTGAGAAGAAACGTCCAATCTGTCGAAAACTGACTTTCGGGTAAGGGAAGCACTTGCAACGACCTTACCACAGCAGGAGTTGGAAAGACCAGTCTTACGAAGACCGATCCCTTAGCAGGAGAAACCCCTTTGACGACTTCGTCCGTCGGAGTTGGAATGACTATCCGCTTCGGGATAAATCCTTCGGGTATTGCAGGCTTCTTGCTGGGCCCACCTGAGCTTCAGCTCATCCTGTCGAAGACTGAGGTGCTGGATTTGGACGCCCCGTTGAGAGGGGCCGCGGTAGTTGTAAGCCGATCGAAAACCGACTTCTTTGGAGCTTCCTGTGACGGTACTGGAGTGTTGAAGCTCATTGGAGGGAGCATGGTCCCGAAGAATAATCCAGTGGTGACCTGAGTCACCTGTTCCACTGGCATGGCGAAGATGGAGGCCGCTTGGGGCCCATAGGTCACTCCTCCAGCGAGGACGGAGTGGGAGTTGTTGTTGCAGTTAGTGCAGCTGGAGGCCATTGCTCTTTTTTTCTCTGCATGGGAGCAAGTAACCAAATCTTAGTACCTCGAATCCACAGGCAACCATAGCAAACCACGATTTGTTCGCGAAACACGACACACGAAGTGTGGAGTGGAAAGAGAAAAAGGTCCCACCGAGCGTGCCAGAATCTGTTTACCGCCGAAAGACGCAACCGGGACGTTGGGACGTCTGGCCTGAATTTTACAGGCAGATGCTATTGGGTTTTATCTTTCCACCTCTCCAAAGATATCAAGTTGATTTATGGCACCGTATATCGGAGGTTTGGACAGATGCGGCCGTTGTAGCAGACTTCGTCAGATTCCCCCTCATTGTGAGGGGTTTTTGATTGTGGGGACACTTTTCCCTGCAAGCGCAAGCCCCTGCAGTTAATTACGTTACTGCACCGCGGTAACCACTTTCTCCTGCTCCAGAAGGTCACTTCGTGTCGTGTGTGTTTGTTTTATTTTTTTGTTGCCCGTGGATTGTATACGAAGACTAATTCATGTTGTCGCCCGTAGGGCGTGGATTAGTCCAAATCCGTATTTTCTTAGATTTGGGTTTGGGTTTGTTTTAAGGATCGTTAACCTCATTTGAAATTAAGATCAACTTAAATATTTGTTAAGGATACGTTAGTCTAATTTTTAGACTAAGATCTACTCAACAGGATTTTGGGATCATTTAGAGCCAACGAAAGAGTATTTGGACTCTATCCTTTTAGTTTAGGGACGTTACGGTCCATTGGATTTAAGGACATCGTAGTCCATGAGTTTAAGGGCCTCATAGTCCGTAAGGTTTAAAGACATCGTAGTCTGTATGGTTTAATGACATCGTAGTCTGGTTTAAAGACAACATAGTCTGGTTTAAAGACATCATAGTATGTGAGGTTTTGGTTTAACCGTTTGGGGATGCACCAAAAGTTATTGGTTATTGGGACCCTCCATCTCTCTGAAGACGTTGAAGAATTACAACGACATGTATCAGAGGTATGAAGAGATGTACCCTTGAACCAGTAAATGTTCATCAAAGATTTGATAATTTTGTTTGGGACTAAGTCCAATAAAGAGCACATAGGCTCGGTTGATTATGAATTTGGCCAGTTTGGGCTTAGCCCATTTAGTCTTTTTCATTTCTCTTTTCTTTTGAATAAAGTCTTAGACACTTGCTAGGGCACAGTCCTTTCTCTGTGCACACAATGCTAAGCATTTATGTGGGTTCTGACACTCACACTTCACTTCCTTTTCTTTTGTTTTTTATGAGTGTTGAACACTCTTCATTGCGCTGGGTTCTGTATAATGAGTGTAGAGCACTCTATGTCAAGGAGCGCCCACGTGAGGGTCACATGGAGCGCTTGGCGCTTGGTGCCTGTTCTCCGCCGAAAGACGCGAACGGGACGTTGGGAAGTCCGGGCTGAATTTTAGGGGCATATGCTATTTGGTTTTATCCGTCCAGCTCTCCGAAGATGCCAAGTTGATTTATGGCATCGTGTATCGAAGGTTTAGACAGATGCGGCCGTTGTAGCAGACTTCGTCAGATTCCTCCTCATGGTGAGGGGTTTTTGATTGTCGGGACGCTCTTCCCTGCAGGCGCAAGCCCCTGCAGTTAATTGTGCTACCGCATCGCGGTAACCACTTTATCCTTCTTCAGATGGTCACTTCGTGTCGTGTGTGTTTGTTTTGGTTTTAGTTGCCCGTGGATTGTATACGGAGACTAATTTATATTGTCGCCCCTAGAGCGTGGATTAGTTCAAATCCGTATTTTCTTAGATTTGGGTTTGGGTTTGGGTTTAAGGATCGTTAATCTCATTTGAGACTAAGATCAATTTAAATGTTTGTTAAGGATACGTTAGTCTAATTTTAAACTAAGATCTACTTAACAGGATCATTTAGATCCAACAAAAGAGCATTTGGGCTCTATTGTTTTAGTTTAGGGACTTTGTGGTCCATAAGTTTAAGGACATCATAATCCATGGAGTTTAAAGACATCATAGTCTGTAAAGTTTAAAAACATCATAGTCTATGAGTTTAAGGACCTCACAGTCCATGGTAGTTTAGAGACGTCATAGTCTGTAAAGTTTAAGGACATCATGGTCCATGAGTTTAAGGACCCCACAGTCCGTAAAGTTTAAGGACATCATAGTCCATGAGTTTAAGGACCCCACAGTCCATGGAATTTCTGGTTGTCGGGACCCGTCACCTCTCTGAAGACGTTGAAGGATTACAACGATACATATCAGAGGAGTGAAGAGATGTACCCTTGAACCAATATTGGTTGGGAGATCTATAGTCCAATTTGGGACTAAGATCAAAGATTTATGAGCATATGGACTCAATTATCTGAGGTAGGGTTTTGTGGCAAATTTGAGCTGGACCCATTTAGTTAAAATGTTGAACATTTAACAATGCTGAGCATTGGTTTGGATTCTAACAGCATTTTTGTCTTTTATTGAGTGCTGAGCATTCATTATAGCTCTGGGGCTTTTATTTAAAGAATAGTTTATCTTCTCTTAGCGCACACGTGAGGAGCACGTGGCGCGCTTGGCGTTGTGCGCCAGTCAATGAGCGCAGAGCGCTTCTGTTAAGTAGCGCACATATGAGGAGCACGTGGCGCGCTTGGCGCTGAGTGCCAGTCAATGAGCACAGAGCGCTTCTGTTAAGTAGCGCACACGTGAGGAGCACGTGGCGCGCTAGGCGCTGTGCGCCAGTCAATAGGCGCAAAGCGCTTCTTTAAATTTGGAGCGCTAAGGCTCTGCAGTGCTGTGCGCTAGATTTGGAGCGCTGAAGCGCTTCATTTAATTGGAGCGTCAGGGCTCTTTTTAGGCAACTATGCTCTCTGAGAATTAAATTTTCCCTTATAAGAGACTTTATCTCATGGATCTAAGAACAAAGTTCTTATTTTATAGGAGATATTTCAATCTCTTATCTTTTTGGTGAAAGGCTTTGCCTTTATGGATTTGTGATCCTAAGAGAATTGAATTATTCTCCCCCTTTTTTATAATGAGATGTTATGATCTCTTTTGTGAAAGACAATTTGTCTTATAGATCTATGATCTAGCATAAGAACTAAGTTTTTTTTCTGATGAGATGCTTTGATCTCTTTATTTTACCTTGAAGAAATTCTTCTTCTGCTAAGAGCTTGCTCTTCTCTCTGAATTTTCTCAAAGTTTGGGGGGGGGGTTCCTCTCTGTCAGACTTGAAGTCTTGGGGCTTTTATATAGTGAAGGCTGATTTATTGAATCAGTTGAAGAGATCTTTTCTCTAATTGATTTGAGGATTTCCCTACCGTTGGATCTTTGATCCTATGGATTCTGTTTTACAGAAGGAAATCTTATTGTTTTTAACAAGATTGGGAAATCTTTTCCTATACAGAATTTATTCTGTAGTTTGGTGATTTTTAATCACCGTTGGATCATTGATCCAACGGTGCTCTGATTTTCAGAGCATAATCTTTCCAGTTTGGAAAGATTCTGAGGAATGTTTCCTTAACAGAATTTTATTCTGGTCAATTGATGATTTTTAATCATGTTCATTGAATCTTTGATCCAAGGGCCGAGAACATTTTGTTCTATCGCTAGCGCTCACATGCTTTGCACGTGGTGCGCTGCTTAGAGTTGTAGGGTTCCTAAGCACCCTAATGAGGTCTTACAAGGCATCGATCATGCCAAATTAAAATTTTAACGGTGCCGAGAAACCCGACTACGGATCGTTGGCTAGATGTTTAGGCGAAAAAGCTAACTAGTTAACACTTAGCTAAGAGATACGGAAATACAACCTTTGTAGATCCGGTTCTCCACCTCCATAGCTCCGCAACGAAGTCCTCTCCGCTGTCCAAAAGGAATCCGGGCTCTAGCGTCGGCTTCGTCGAAGAATAAGCGAGCTAGGTCGTCGATGTCTATGCCGAAGATGATCTACGTCGAAGCATCGCAAGATCAAGCTCTCACTTCACCAAGTCATGAAACTTGTGAAGAAAACACACTCTACTACTTGGCAAGAGGTAGAGGATGAAGAAATAGGAAGTGGGTAGACTTTAGATTTGGATTTCTCACTCTTTTTCATCACTTGCCATTGATGGAGGCAAGCTTTCTTCACTTGAAGAAATGAAGAAGAAGAAGGAAATTGTTATGATAAGTTATTTTGAAAATGTAAAATAAAAGAATACTTATCATAATCTTTAACCATGGTAATGTGTAGAGAATCAATCATGGTTAAAGGAATGGTTAGGGTCAAGCTAGAGACAAAATGGTCACTTAGTCAAAAGATCAAGAAGCTTCAACTAGAATCCAAAATTAGCAACCATTTCATTTCATTTTCTTTTATTCATTTATCATAAATAAATGGATAATTAAATAAGATAAATGAATAACAAATAATAAACCCTAACCTATTCATTAACCAAGGTTTAATACTTTACACTTAACCAAAAAGCATGTATCATCAAATATGATACAAGCAAGTGCACAAAATCATATCGCATATGCAATGCGCACACCCGAGTGAGAAAATCCATTTAAAGTGAACCGATACTAGTTAATGCAAAGTAATATATCAAATATATAATTATACATTAAATCATTAAATCAACACTTGATTCAATGATCCGGTCATGTCGCACACAACCGACTAGTATACAATGTATCGGCTTATCGAATCAACGCTTGAATCGATAACTAGGTTATATCGTATACAACCATTCGATACATTCATCGCGAGAATGGAATACGGTATCACATACACGTATTATTCTCGGTCCCGCACATATCTCATATGCGCTCCTATTTCGTTTCGCTTGAGCCAGGAAACCTCTGTGTAGGACTCTAAGACGCCGGCAGCAGATGATGATCATATCAATCACCTACAAGCCGCAAGCGGTCTGCTAAACGTAACGGCCACCCGGGTATTGAGCGATCTGAAGATCGACGAGCAAGCCCGCTCACACTCCAGTGAATCCAACCAGTAACACTACCGTACAGTCCGGTCTGATCGTCTGATATGTCGCATATCTCGCCTAGGGGTGGTAAACGTCAGACCCCAATAGCTCGATAAGTCGTGTCGATATAAGGTCTATAACTGTTCGAGAAACTACTGGTAACACTTACCAGTAAATCTCAGCAACCCTGGCCAGGGATTTCCTGTTATAGCCAATCGAACACAGCGCAACATCAACCCCCTATACCGGAAGAGACGAATCCCCTCCTATCGCTCATTACCTCCATGTGACTCGGGACTGTACCCAAAAACCACCGTTTTGCACGCCCTCTTGGACGTGGTAAGATGGAAATCAAAACACAGTGGGAACCACACAAGACTCTATGACGATCTCGGGTCAACAGACTACTCTGTACCAGTGTCACCAGAGAACTGCCATCTGACGTGAGGTATAATACCATCTGGGAGTTCTCGGCGAGTCCGTCCAGTGTACCCAGTCTCTACTGAGCACCCGTATATCATCTCCGATGTCAAACACCAATGGATATGGGATCATCCATCGCCCATCTGTATGGGTCGAGAAGCTACGCGCTAGTCTACTCTGGTATATCGATGCCCCGTCTCGATACACCCACGACTAGGGACTTTGAAGGATGTACTTATGGACTACCTTGTCCCCACTAGTATGATCCGCATCATAGTCCAGGTAGTCAAGCACACATCCTAAGGGCTTTACCAACATGTAACAGAGAGACAATCAGTATACACGTTAAGGTAAAGTTCAACCAGATAGCATACTATCATGTCGAGCAAGAAAGTCCTCCCTATATATGTCCCAGCATCCACTACAATATACATCCTATGTACAGTAATGGTCTCTAGGGCATACATATAACTAACAATCTCCCACTTGCACTAGGGCCATCTGTAGCAGTGGTTGCAGTATCTCATACTCAACCATCCCATAAAAGTCTCTCTCTGGGAACAGGCCTTTGTGAGTGGATCCGCTGTGTTGTCCTCTGAGTCTATTCTCCAAACCTCGATCACCCTGGAGATCAACCATCTCCATGATCAAGTGATACTGCCTTAGAATATGTCTGGATCACTGATGGGACGGGCGTTCCTTGGCATAAGCCACAACTCCATTGTCACACAATGGTAGGAACGTAGTTCATCTTATGAACCAATATTCACCCAAACAGCTTCTTTGGTAGCATCTTAAGTAGCGATGTATCGTGCCTTTATCGTCTAGTATGCCACGGTATCTTGCTTGGAACTCTTCCAACATACCGTCCCTCTACTGAGGGTAAAGACAATGCCTGTGACTGACATTCAGTCGTCTTTATCACCCTGGAACCCTTCCAGTGATTCTCCTCAGGATCGATTGACACCACCTCACTACATCTAGTGAGTTTCCTAACATCCATTTAGATCTATCTCATAGATCCAAAATCCAGGATTTAGTAGGTATCACTTTAATCCTATATGGAGAATCTTTGTGATAAGCGGAGATTGATCGAGCGTAGCATAAGAAACTCCTTTCTTATCAAGAGTATGTCATCCACGTACTCTACGAGGATCGTCACCATACTCCCTACTACCTTTTTGTATATACAAGGTTCATCCACCATTTTGATGATGTCAAACTCTTTGACTAATACATCAAAACAGACGTTCCAACTCCGCGATGCCTGCTTTAATCCTATAAAGCATCTTGCACACGTTTCCGCTGCTCCCACTGTCTACGAAGCCCTCTGGCTGTGTACTTATAGACACACTCTTCTAAAATATCATTTAGAAAAGCAGTCATGACATCCAACCACCAGATATCGTAGTCATGGTATGTAGCCGTGACAAGTAGGATCTGGATGGACTTAAGCATAGCTACTTGAAAAGGTTTCATCATTATCCACGCCTGGTCGATGACGAAAACCTTTAACAATTCTAGCTTTGAAAGTCTCAACTTTTCCATGTACACCAAGTAATCTTCTCAAGATATACTTGCTCCTGATGGGGATTTAACCCTTCAGATATAGCAGCTAAAGTCCATACTTTGCTGGTGTATAAGGATTCCATCTCAGATCACTAAGCATCCAGCCATTCTCACAGAGTCTTACTCCTGATGGCCAGCTCGAAGCTAGTTGGGTCATCATCTCATGATGCAATCCTCGCTCCCACTGTCATAGAGAAACCGAAGTATCTCTCAGGTGGGTGAGGAACCCTACTAGATCGGCGGAGAGGCCGAGGTTCGTTGGAATCTACCGAATCCTTTGGTTCTATCAAATCGTATGCTGTAGTTTGTATAGCTGGAACATTTCCAGTTCTACATTACAGACCTTGCCTCGAGCTTGTCCGGATTTTTCTTTCAGACATAGGCCGGACAACCCCAAATCTTAACTAACTTAAGAAATGGGCTCTTCCTTTTCCATATCACATATGAAGTGGTAGGCAACTGATTTGATTGGAACCCTATTCAATAGGTATGCAACTTCATAAGTGCATAACTCCCTAAAGGAAACAGGTAACTCAGTAGTACTCATCATAGAGCACACCATATCAAATAGGGTGTATCTGCTCCGCCCCGATATACCATCGTGCTATGGTGTATACAGAGGAGCAATACTGAGAGAGAATCTCATTCTCCTTTAGAATAGTCCAGGAATTCCATGCACAAGTATTCTCCTCCCTGATCTCATCATAGGACATAATACTTATACCCGTATTTTGGTTCTCTACTTCTAACTTATATTCTGTGAATATCTCAAAAGGTTCGGACTTATGTTTCAACAGGAACGTATGTCTGAATCTTGAGAGATCATCAGAGAATGTAATGAAGTAAAAGAAACAGTCCTGGCATATGTAGACAGGGGACCTACATACATCAACATGTATCATCCCAAGAGTTCACTAACTCTTTCTCTGTTTCCAATAAACAGAGCTAGTGTCATTATATCTTTGTGACATGATTGGCAAGTTTCACAAGATGTAGATTCAAACTGATTTAAATATGCATCAACATGTAACTTCAGCTAGTCGGGTCACATTGATCTGACCTAGTCTACAATACCTCAAGAAGAATTCGTTCATTTCTGAACTCTTCCTCTTGTGTGTGTTCCATATACTAAGAACTGTAGTTTGATTTAGAACATCAATGCTTTTAGATAACGTGCCTGAACCGATCAACTTTTGATATAGGAAATGTTCAAAACATTATCCAACAATACAAAATTTTATCATTTCTTTACTAATAAAGAGACTGATATGATTTTGTATATCAGGTTCGGTATCTAATAGCATTTGTTCAGAATCAATGTATTGGTAATACAGGGTGACAGTGACCGACAGACTTGGCTGCAACTCTTGCCCCGTTTTCTGCCTCATGAAACTTATCACCCGTTCTCAGTTCTTCTACCTTTCTGTAGCCCTATGTAACAGATTACATATCTGGGATCCTGATCCGGTATCACATACCCAGGACGTAAAGGATACTAAGAATCAGTTCTGTATAATGAACACACCCGAAGATGATGCATCAGCATGCACTCTCTTCGTTTGGGCGGTACGGGAAATCTGGTGTTCCCCAATTTCCTGCTCTGTCTTATAACAATTATAAATTGGAGCGGGACCAACGTTCCCCAGCTCAGTATAACAAGCGGGTTCGGTCAATAATCCGTATTATTATCTTGATTAAGGCGTGATATGGTCGCTACCTGGAGAGAGAGAGAAGAAAACACTCAGCGTGCGCTCTGTCAAGAATAGATTGGTTATTATTTTATCTAATCAGGATGGCTCCCACTGCTTTTTATCAAATCTTCCTTCAAACCCTAAAAGGAAAGACTAGCCGGGATTAATTACACACTACAAGTTCGCCAATCTTTCAGCCAGGCCAGTGTCGGTACTTTGAGGGAGGTCCCCCGTGCTTTCGCACGAACCTAATTAATGTAAACCTCGTTTTCCCAGAGGCGTAACCCCGTTGACACCTTTCTAGACACCTACTTGATCAGCTAATTGTAATGTATAAAACTCTCCCAGGAGTAACTCTTACTCGCAGCGGGTATCGGGATCCAACTATCTCATAGAAGGTATGCAATCTCATTGCAAATTTCAACACTTGAAATTCCCGATAATATTTTGCCCCGAACGATCTATGACCTTGACAAGGTCAACAAACCATAGACCGCAAGTCAAGTTCAACCCGTCATTTCTTGATTGAATCAAACCCACCCGCACGACCCTTGACAAGGTCAACAAGGCCGCACGACTACCCTAACCCAATCTGCATCATATGCATAAGCAGATAAATACTGGTTAGCTACCGCACACTGCGCCTTGACAAGGTCAACAAACGCAGCACGAATACTAAACAGGATTTATCTGAAATGACGGAGGGCTACGACAGGTTTTTCTGAAAACCTATTGCGTAATGAACTTGATATCGTTGTAGAATCAAATGATTTTAAAATGGAGTGATTTTGAGGCTTTTCTAGTTTTGCTAAAGGAGTCACTCCCGGTGAAGGGATCGTCGGTCCTTTCCTCGTCGAATGAGGTGCGGGATATATCATATATATCACTGTGCAAAGCAACAACTCTTAAAATCAATCAAAAGACAAACCGAGTGTGTAGCATCTGCCAGTTATTGCTAAAGGAGTCACTCCCGGTGAAGGGATCTCGGTCCTTTCCTCATCGAATGAGGTGCGGGATATATCATATATATCACTGTGCAAAGCAAGAACTGTAGCTACCTGTTTTATTTTGAAATTCGATTCTACAACATCTTAGGTTTCTTTTATTTCATTAATCACATTAATGAAGTCCCATCATTTAAATACCTAAACATCACAGATAAATACGACGTACACTTATGCCATCCGCATTCGCCTCGATGTCCCCTCGTGCACCGTTAGGTTAGGTAACTAACGGCAGAGCAGGGCAGGGCTAGCACGGGTGTAAAACATAAGTAACGTCTATATAATATATCATATATACTATATACTGTATCTATCACAGAACATCACATGATCTCATCACAGATAAAACACAGCAGAAGAAACATATGAAATATTGGATATACTAGGACGTCCGTGTTTTCAATACGAGCCAGTATAAAACACGGATTCCACGGTCGTGATGAATAGCCAAACCCACACCCCTAGACCCCTACGAGAGCGGCAAGCAACCCTACCAATTCTAGAGTTAGGAGACCCGGACTCGACTCCTCGAGTTGGTCTCCCACTGGACTCCAGAACCCGGTTACTTGTGCCCTCCTCCTTGGGTCTATCCTAGTGCGGAAAAGTAAATAATATACAAACGGTGACATCTTCCGCAACCTGGAAGTGCCCCAATAAAAAGAATATTACATACAAGTTTTTACATGAATGAAAATGAAAAACACTCATCTCACATAAAAACCCCCGGCTATTCAAACACGACGATCCAATATAACATATCCAGCAACACATAACATCACATGTCATCAACGTAAGTAAATATGCACATCCCAATTGTCGTTGACATATAGCAAGGAAACCGGCGATATCACATATTACACTTACGGTCACAGAAAAGAAAGTGTAAAACTACAACAGTTGGAATCCGCAACCATCTCAGACATCGCATGCCTGACCAAATGAATACATTAGACATCGCATGCCTAACAGTTATAAACCCCGCATTTTAGTCTCATTATCGAAAACACTTTTCAATATCAAGTCGGGTAATTCAACAAGATTCCCGACATCCTGATCGAATGCTCGTCGCAAACTTCAGTAGACGGCCGCACCCCCGATACCGGCGACGAAGTGCACCAAGGCGGAACACCGCTATCGCGAGCACCCGGACGGATGCTTTCGGCGACGGGGTTCTCCTACAGTCACTTGTTCGGGGCTATGGAGTGAGGCTGTCTATTAAGTTTACCCGGCGAGTATCCACGTACGCTACGTGATTGCGACGGACTTTTGATCACATCAAAATTCCGTGGCAACCGATCAAGTGAGACTAAAGTGCTATGTTTATAACATTCATTTAGTTATCACATAACTTTTTGTGAATTCCAATTATTGTATCCCATTCCAGATAAACAGAAAATGTTAAACTTTCCGATCGAACAATCGAACACCCAAGTTTTCCCGATACAATCAACACATGAAATAAGTCTAAAAACATTCAGTTCGTGCCTCAGTACCAACGGTCCAGCCGTAGAAGGGTCAAGCCAACGCCTCACATGTGGCACGCCGTACTGCCCCAAACCCGAAGGTTCAAAGGGCAGTTCAAGACGGTCACATAATCGAGTTAAGGTTTGTTGTCTTCTAGAGGGACCATCACATTACTTGCACTACTTAGAACGTCTTTAAACCTCGGAAAAATCCAACACTTGGAAATTTTCCGGCAGGGAAAAATTGGGTATTTTTATCCGGTCGAACTTTTTTAACATATTCTAAAATTATCCGGAAAAACACATAGACAAAATTTGACAATCCGATCGAATGTACGAACCCCCTATACAACCCAAAATACTCAACTCTTGATTTCAGAAAAAAATATTCCAGGAAAACCAACACTGCAAAATAGGAATTACTGTGCAAAATTGAATGCCTAATAAGACAAAACGGCCGCGGAACCGCCGCATTAGCATGCTAATGCCGCGGTTCCGCCGCACTTTTGAGGGATCATCAGTTAATTTTTACACCGTAATTCTTAGAATTTCCTGCTGATTTTTCTGCATATTTTTAATTCTCAAAAATCCACGAATTTCAAAAATGTACAGAGAGCATTCTAAGGTTTGGGTTTCGGTTCGATCGGACTTCAAACTCTGTCTACGCATCGCCTAAGGCTCTAGCTAGGCTCTGATACCACTGTAGGGTTCCTAGGCACCCTAATGAGGTCTTACAAGGCATCGATCATGCCAAATTAAAATTTTAACGGTGCCGAGAAACCCGACTACGGATCGTTGGCTAGATGTTTAGGCGAAAAAGCTAACTAGTTAACACTTAGCTAAGAGATACGGAAATACAACCTTTGTAGATCCGATTCTCCACCTCCATAGCTCCGCAACGAAGTCCTCTCCGCTGTCCAAAAGGAATCCGGGCTCTAGCGTCGGCTTCGTCGAAGAATAAGCGAGCTAGGTCGTCGATGTCCATGCCGAAGATGATCTACGTCGAAGCATCGCAAGATCAAGCTCTCACTTCACCAAGTCATGAAACTTGTGAAGAAAACACACTCTACTACTTGGCAAGAGGTAGTGGATGAAGAAATAGGAAGTGGGTAGACTTTAGATTTGGATTTCTCACTCTTTTTCATCACTTGCCATTGATGGAGGCAAGCTTTCTTCACTTGAAGAAATGAAGAAGAAGAAGGAAATTGTTATGATAAGTTATTTTGAAAATGTAAAATAAAAGAATACTTATCATAATCTTTAACCATGGTAATGTGTAGAGAATCAATCATGGTTAAAGGAATGGTTAGGGTCAAGCTAGAGACAAAATGGTCACTTAGTCAAAAGATCAAGAAACTTCAACTAGAATCCAAAATTAGCAACCATTTCATTTCATTTTCTTTTATTCATTTATCATAAATAAATGGATAATTAAATAAGATAAATGAATAACAAATAATAAACCCTAACCTATTCATTAACCAAGGTTTAATACTTTACACTTAACCAAAAAGCATGTATCATCAAATATGATACAAGCAAGTGCACAAAATCATATCGCATATGCAATGCGCACACCCGAGTGAGAAAATCCATTTAAAGTGAACCGATACTAGTTAATGCAAAGTAATATATCAAATATATAATTATACATTAAATCATTAAATCAACACTTGATTCAATGATCCGGTCATGTCGCACACAACCGACTAGTATACAATGTATCGGCTTATCGAATCAACGCTTGAATCGATAACTAGGTTATATCGCATACAACCATTCGATACATTCATCGCGAGAATGGAATACGGTATCACATACACGTATTATTCTCGGTCCCGCACATATCTCATATGCGCTCCTATTTCGTTTCGCTTGAGCCAGGAAACCTCTGTGTAGGACTCTAAAGACTCGTCAATACGCCGGCAGCAGATGATGATCATATCAATCACCCACAAGCCGCAAGCGGTCTGCTAAACGTAACGGCCACCCGGGTATTGAGCGATCTGAAGATCGACGAGCAAGCCCGCTCACACTCCAGTGAATCCAACCAGTAACACTACCGTACAGTCCGGTCTGATCGTCTGATATGTCGCATATCTCGCCTAGGGGTGGTAAACGTCAGACCCCAATAGCTCGATAAGTCGTGTCGATATGAGGTTTATAACTGTTCGAGAAACTACTGGTAACACTTACCAGTAAATCTCAGCAACCCTGGCCAGGGATTTCCTGTTATAGCCAATCGAACACAGCGCAACATCAACCCCCTATACCGGGAGAGACGAATCCCCTCCTATCGCTCATTGCCTCCATGTGACTCGGGACTGTACCCAAAAACCACCGTTTTGCACGCCCTCTTGGACGTGGTAAGATGGAAATCAAAGCACAGTGGGAACCACACAAGACTCTATGACGATCTCGGGTCAACAGACTACTCTGTACCAGTGTCACCAGAGAACTGCCATCTGACGTGAGGTATAATACCATCTGGGAGTTCTCGGCGAGTCCGTCCAGTGTACCCAGTCTCTACTGAGCACCCGTATATCATCTCCGATGTCAAACACCAATGGATATGGGATCATCCATCGCCCATCTGTATGGGTCGAGAAGCTACACGCTAGTCTACTCTGGTATATCGATGCCCCGTCTCGATACACCCACGACTAGGGACTTTGAAGGATGTACTTATGGACTACCTTGTCCCCACTAGTATGATCCGCATCATAGTCCAGGTAGTCAAGCACACATCCTAAGGGCTTTACCAACATGTAACAGAGAGACAATCAGTATACACGTTAAGGTAAAGTTCAACCAGATAGCATACTATCATGTCGAGCAAGAAAGTCCTCCCTATATATGTCCCAGCATCCACTACAATATACATCCTATGTACAGTAATGGCCTCTAGGGCATACATATAACTAACAAGAGTGCAGCGCTCTTAGCTCCAGCGCTCACGTGCTTTGCACGTAGTGCGCTGCTTAGAGTGCAGCGCTCGTAGAGCTAGCGCTCACGTGCTTTGCACGTGGTGCGCTGCTTAGAATGCAACGCTCTTAGCGCTAGCGCTCATGTGCTTTGCACGTGGGCACTGCTTAGAATGCAGCGCTCATGTGTTTTGCACGTGGGCACTGCTTAGAATGCAGCGCTGCTTCAGAGTCTTTGACTCTCAGCGCTGGCGCTGATATGAAGCGCTGTTTCATTTAAAATTTTGAAATTTGAACAGAGCTTTGCTCTTATTGGGGAAACAAATGCACCCCCACCGTTGCACTCATGTAGCCTACACGTGAGTGCAGCGGTGGCAGCATCTATGCCATTGGATCAACTCATAAGTTGAAACGGCTCTCGGTGCCTATAAATAGGGCATTTGGCCCTTAAGATGACCTCTGCTCATCTTCTTTCTTGTTTTCTGAGAATTAATTCTTCTTCAGAGCATAGCTCTTTGTCTTAAGAACTTTCTTAGGGAAAGAACTCTGTCAAAAATTTAGGTAAAGATTAAATCTTTGAAGAGATTATTTTATAATCTAGGGTTTTACCTATTAACAGAGCTTTGCTCTTTTCAAATCATATAGATTTTTAGGGTTTCTCAATAGAGCTTTGCTCTTCATAGATCTAAAGAGATCTTTCTTAGGGTTTCTTAACCTATTAACAGAGCTTTGCTCTTTCAAATCATGTAGATTTGTTAATCTTTTATGAAGAACTCTTAGAGTTTGTTCATAGATCTTGAAGATCTCGGAATTTTTAACTCATTAAAAACTTTGCTTTAAGTTTTCTGATGGGTTATTCCATCATCTTTACAGAGCATGGCCCTTCAGAATTTTTCTTGAGGAATTTTTATTTCTTTCATCATCATACAGATGTCACTCTTGTTGTAGAGCGCTGCTCTCAATGGGAGATTTACTCCTTGGCCCGAGGGCCTTCATTAAATGAGAATCCTTTTAGGATTTCCTCATTTAATGACAGTCTCATCAAATGATGAGACTGTTTTTATTAATGATGAGTTATCATCTAGATTATGTGGGTCCCCCCGGGTCCCTTTCTACTGCATTGCAGTGCGGTACGAATTTAAAGTACCTAGTGATAGAACTTAAACTGTAGCATTGACGGCTGAAAATTTTGTTCTTTTCCGCGCAGGTACTATGTCTTTCGATACTTCTTTCCCATTTGTCCGTTCAGAAAGCGGATTCCCTGAAGCACCTGTTGATAGGGAAGTGTTTGCACTGATCAAAGATCATGATCCGGAACAAAAGAACCTTCATTTATGGGGAACGTGTGTTAGTGTATATGCCCTAGAGGCCATTACTGTATCATACTAGCTTGTATATTACTTAATGGAAGCTTGGGATATTCACAGTTGTATATACAATCTTGCTCGAAATGGTAGTATGCTACTTGGTTTGTCTCTGCTTTAATATGTGCATGTGTTTCTTTTAGCATATTGCTGGTATACATATTAGTAGAGCCCTTAGGATCTTTGCTTGATTACCAGCGTTGTGATGGCGCTCGCACTCGTGGGAGCTGGGTAATCTATAAGCACATCCTTATACAGGTCCCTGGTCGTTGGACTATCGAGACAGGGCATCGATACTCCGGAGTAGACTAGCGTATGCGCTTCTCATCCCAGTGTGGGAGACGGTCTGTCCCACAGCCGTTAGTACGTCGTACTTGGGATAGTATGCGGGTGCTCGTTAGGTTACGAGTACACTGGACAGGACTCGTCGGGAACTGTTGGTTGGTAATATACCTATCGTCAGTTATCAGTTCCCAGGTGACATGAGTACAGCTTAGTCCGCTGACTTGACACTGTCACTTCGCCTCGAGTGTGTTCCCACTGCACTTTGATTACTACCCTACCACGGTTCAAAGGAGTCGTGCAAACAGGTAGTTTTTGGGTGCAGTCCCGAAGCACTTGGAGGCAGTGAAGGTTAGACAGGATTCGTCTCTCCCGGTATTGTGGGTTGACATCGCGCTGTGTCCAGGAGAGCCATTACACGAGTAGTCCCTGGCCAGGGCAAGCGAGATATACTGGTAGGTTTCCAGTGTTATCTCAGGGTGTTCTGGGCTACACTCCGACACGACTTGTACCGCTATTAAGGGACTGACGTTCACCGCCCCCCTAGGCCCGCCATGCGATGTATCAGACGAACAGACCGGACTGTACGGAGACTGTCACATACAGGCTCAGTAGGAGTGCAGATGGGGTTCACCTCGTCAGTCTTCTTATCGACATCTACCTGGGGACCGTTACGTACAGCTAGTGCCGCTTGCGGTCTGTGGTTAAACCCACTGCCAGCGTAGTGTCGAGTCTTTAGAGTCCCACACAGAGAGCTATTCGCCTTTAGGCAAAATGAGTAGAGGTCGCATGGTTTTGCGACAGGGTTCGTTCGCATCCGCGCACTTGTGCACGTTTGCTGTCCGGACAGTTTATACTAGCGGGCTTTGGTTTAAGCCGGATCCTAGTATATGATTTGAGATTGGTTTTTCTCAGTGTATTCGTGTTCCTCGGATCACGAATGCGGGTGCGTATGCACAGTTGCTTGAGATTGGGGGAGAGGACCTTGTTTAGGGTTAATGGTTATTGTCATTTTATTAACCCTATTGCTTATGTGTGTATTATAGTTAATTGATAATTAGCTTAATAATTGTGCATGGTTGTTGTTGTTGACAATTTGACTTCATTGACTTGTTGACCTTGTTGACAACTTGACCATAATCATTTCATTTGGAAGATGCTCTTTGATCTTTGCAAAATTGAAATGATAATGGTCATGTCATGATTTACCATGACAATTTTCAAGCTAATTATTCAATTAAAATTATTCACACATATTAGTGAGAATGGCTCACTAATAATTCATTCTCTCATATCATTTTTCTCTCTTGTTCATCCTCTCCCTCAAGCTCTCTCCCTCTCATGTGTTGAGAAACAAAAAGCTTGAGAAAACCTTCACTTGATCTTCTCTACTCTCTTCTAGGGTTCAAGTCTTAGCATTTCTTGCACTCTAGTTACTCCTAGCTTGGAGTTGAAGCTAAAGGTCGAGGCTTTCGGGTGGATCCTTCTTTGACGGGAGAAGACAAGCAAGGTGACCTCTTTCTACCATTCCTAGGAGCAAGGAGAGAAGGACTTTGAGCTCAAGGTATAACCTTTCCATCACTTAGCTACTTTGTAGTTAGCTTTAGCAAGTTTATGTTTAGCAAAGATCCTTAAAGCTTCGTCCATGTTGCCTATAGTTGATAAAAATCCAATTTTTATTATGTTTTCCGCCTCTCCGTAAGCACCGGGGTGGGCAACGTGGACTTACAGTGGTATCAGAGCCTAACTAAACCTAAACTAGCTAAGTAGTTAAGTGTAACGAAGTTTCGAAACCGGAAAATCGAAAAACCAAACTCGCAAAACCCTAAGTTTCTGTTAATTTTTTTTCTGGTCAAAATAAAATTTGTTATACACCAAAAATTATCTCAAGGTTTTGTTAAGAACAACACCAAAAACGAGACAGAGAGTCGACCAAATGGGCGCGGATCCGCGGCGCTAGGAAGCTATTGCGCCGCGCATCCGCGGCCGTCTTGTCTCTTCTCTGCCTCGATTTTGGTGCAGTGTGTTCCTGTGTTGGTTTTGGGATTTTTAGGATATGTTATATGTGCCCAGATTTTCCAGAACTAAAATTTACTTTTGGGGGCCTATAAATCCGTATTTTCGGAACTTCACTACACTTTAACTATATCGGTTATATCTGTGATGCTTGTATGTATTGAACGTCGGCTAATCGCTATAAGTCGATTAGTCGGGGTTATACATCTCTGTGATCTGTGATTGTTATTGGTTTGTGGATATGAATGGATTGGATTGTCGCGGGTGAATAGCCGGGGAGGATGTGAGATGAGCGTTTTTTTTCTTTCATTCATTTGTAACATGTAAATTGATGTAATAATATTATTTGTATGGCCGCACAACCGGGTCGGGGTTGTAGCCGTCATTGTATAATTCTTTTTACTGTTTTTGCTCCTAGGATAGACCCATGGAGGGGGTGCACAAACTACCGGGTATCTCGAAGTGCCGAGTGGCCTACTCACGGTGGTGAGGGAGGTTGCTTCGCTTCGGGTGCTTGGCGGGTAGTTTGCCGCACCCGTAGGGGTCTTGGGTGGGGTATTGGCTATTCACCGCGACCGTGTAATCCGCTTTACGTTGCAGGCTCGAACGCATTGCAGATTCCTAGTATATCCAATGTATTCATCTGTGATCTGTAATGTCTATCATTGCTATATATATATATAATAACTATTTAGGCGTTGCTTATGTTTTACAGCCGCGCTAGCCCAGCCCCCGCTCTGTCGTTAGTTAAGTAACCTAACGGGTGATGACGGGGCCCCGTGGCGAATGCGAATGGCATAAGCGTACGTCATATTTTGGTTGTTTTCTGCAATGGTAGGATTAAATGATGGGACGCATTAAAAGAACTAATGCAAGAAATAAACCAAGTAAAAGTCGATTGGAACACTTTGAAAACTACTCGGTTCTTTTCAAAACTAAACTTTTAAACGCGGAGCTTGAACCACTCCTTTTAAAAGCTATCTCGTTCCATCGATTATATCAAGTTCATTACGTTCACGGTTTCGCCAAAACCATTCGTAGCCCTCCGTCATTCCACATGAATGGTCAAAAGTATTCAAGCTATGTATTTTGGCCAAAGTCAAGGCATAGTGATTGGTAGCGTTTGGGTATTCATATGCAGCATAGATAGATGCGTTGATTTGGGACAGTCGTGCTGCCATTTTGGCCAAAGTCAAGGGTAGGTACGGGTGGGTCCAAATTAACCAGGAGAATGACGGGTAGAACTTGACATGTGACTTATGATATTTTGGCCAAAGTCAAGGTCATAAGAGCATGGGGCAAAAATCCACATCGGGAGTTTCATAAGTACTGAAACTTGCTAGCCTTGCATACCATTTGGAGTGTGATAATTCTGGTAGGATTCCTTCGGTTTTATCACGCGATGATATTTGGATCCCGATCCTACTGTGAGTATATGCTACTCCTCGGGAAAACTCTCACTTAACGATCAATGCTATAAACCTAGTAGGTGCCTAGAAAGGTGTTAGCGGGGCTACGCCCACAGGGAAAAGGGGTTACTTAATTAAGGAACTTCGCGAAAGCGTTGGAAAACCTCCCTCGAAGTACCGACACTGGCCTGGCTGAACGGTTAAGCAAGTATTGTACGGTGAGAGTAATCCTGACTAATCCTTTCTTTATGGTTTGAGAAGGGATTCGAGAGACAGTGGGAGCCATCCAGTTTAGACAAATTAAAAACCACTCTAAACTTGCAAGAGCATCATGCTAAAGTGTTTCTTTTCTCTCTCCTAATTGCAGCGACCATTCAAGATGACCGGACTTAAGTTATTATTAGATAAAAATAAACTGACAGGGCCAAACTACAAAGATTGGCTCAGGAATGTCAAGATGGCTATCACTTATGACAAGTTGGGGTATGTACTTACCACCAAAGCTCCCCCTGTCCCAGGTCCCACCTCCAGCGTCGCGGATGTAGAAATCCGTAAGACATGGGAGATAGATTGCGCGAGGGCCAGATGCCTCGTACTAGCCTCGATGGACAACGAACATCAGAGGAGGCACGAGAATATGGACCTAGAGTCCATATTTCTCCATACAAAAGAACTGTATGGAGAGCAGTCTCGTATCGCAAGATACGAAGTGTCGAAGAAGCTTTTTTCGGCAAGATTGGCCGTCGGATCATCGGTAGCGGAACACGTGCTTAAGATGATTGGCTACATTGAGGAGCTCGCGGACCTTGGGACCACGTTGGAGAATGAACTCTATACTGATTTGATTCTCCAGTCCCTTCCTTCCACTTACGCCCAGTTCATTCTTAACTTCAACATGCAAGGAAAGGAGGTTGAACTTTCCGAACTTCTGAACATGTTGAGGATTGCTGAGGGCACCCTACAGAAGGGTAGGGAGACATCTACTTTGTTTGTAGGAGGATCTTCCTCTTCTAGGTCCAGGGCGAAAGCCAAGGGCAAGAAGAAGAAAGCCCCCGCCAAACCAAGAGGCGGTGTCAGTAAAGTGGATACGAAGGGAAAAGGAAAAGCAACAAAGGTAGCGGGAAAGCTGGTGGGGAAGGAAGAATGCTTCTACTGTCACAGAAGTGGTCACTGGAAACAGGATTGCAAGGCTTGGAAAGCCAGAACACAGGATTTGAAGCGAGTTGCAGCTTCAGCTTCAGGTGTGTATGTTATTGAAAACTGTCTATCAATAAACTCTACTTCCTGGGTATTGGATACCGGATCAGGATCTCATATCTGTAATTCTTTGCAGGCGTTGAGAAAGCGTAGAGTTTTGAAGGCAGGTGATATGACCCTCAGAGTTGCGAACGGTGCTAGCATGGATGCTGAGGCCGTGGGGGACTATCACCTGGGATTGTCAGATGGACATTTTTTTGGTTTTGCGTAGTTGTTATTATGTACCAAATGCAACCTGTAATATCATTTCTGTATCTTTATTGTCTAAAGAAGGTTATGAATTTGCATTTGTAAGTAATGTAGTGAACATTCACCTTAATCAAGTTTTGATTGGGTCAGGTACATTGAACAACGGTATATACGTATTAAACCAACCACAGATTTTCAATGTCCAGAATACACACAAAAGAAAGTCTCCAGAAATCAACAAAACTTTCTTATGGCATTGTAGACTGGGTCACATCAATGAGAGAAGGTTGACTAAATTACACACAGAAGGATATTTGGATTCATTCGAATATCAATCGTATGCAACTTGTCAATCCTGTCTCAAAGGAAAGATGACAAAGACTCCGTTTACTGGACACGGAGAAAGAGCGAGCGAGCTCTTGGGACTCGTACACAGCGACGTGTGCGGTCCAATGTCTACACATGCGCGAAGCGGTTATTCTTACTTCATTACTTTTACGGATGACTTTTCAAGGTACGGTTATGTCTTCTTAATGAAACATAAGTCCGAGGCTTTTGAAAAATTCCAGGAATATAAGAATGAAGTAGAAAAACAAACAGGTAAAAGTATCAAGATCCTAAGATCGGATCGAGGAGGAGAATACTTAAGTGCCGAATTCCTGAATTACTTAAAAGAGAATGGAATTCTCTCTCAGCTTACTCCTCCATACACTCCGCAACATAACGGTGTATCGGAGAGACGGAACCGAACCCTATTGGATATGGTACGGTCCATGATGAGTAATGCCGAGTTGCCGCGATCGTTTTGGGGATATGCGCTAGAATCAGCTGCATACCTTTTGAACCGGGTTCCAACTAAGACTGTGCCTACTACACCATATCAGATGTGGTGTGGGAAGAAACCCTATCTTAATCATATTAAGACATGGGGATGTCCAGCTTTTGTAAAAAAGCAGCATGCGGACAAGCTCGAGGCACGCTCAGTACAGTGCAAGTTTGTGGGGTATCCAAAGAACTCCAAGGGATATTACTTCTATTGCGAAGAGGAACAAAAAGTCCTTGTTTCTCGCCATGCCCACTTTCTAGAACACCAGTTCATAGAAAAAGAATTAAGTGGGAGCGCAATAGAACTGGAAGAAATTCCAGAACCACGAGCTATTACTGAAAGCTTGGTTGATCCAGAGGGTTCAAAAGATCAGGACACTCCCACGCCACTCCGCAGGAGTAGTAGGCAGTCTCATCCGCCCGAGAGATACTACGGTTTTCTCATTGACGGGGATAGAGAGGATTGCATCATAGATTGTGATGAGCCTACTAGCTTCCAGCAAGCCATTCAGAGCGTCGACTCGGTAAAATGGCTGGATGCAATACGGACCGAAATGGAGTCCATGTACACCAACAAAGTATGGACGTTGGACATTGCTCCAGACGGGGTAAAACCCGTAGGATGCAAGTGGATCTTCAAAAGGAAGATTGGTGTAGATGGACAGGTTGAGACCTATAAAGCTAGACTGGTAGCAAAGGGTTTTCGTCAGCGACCTGGTTTGGACTATGACGAAACCTTTTCTCCAGTAGCTATGCTGAAATCCATTCGGATCCTTCTTGCCATTGCTGCCTTCCACGATTATGAGATTTGGCAGATGGACGTAAAGACAGCTTTTCTAAATGGTCATTTAGAGGAGTGTGTCTATATGGATCAGCCAGAGGGTTTCATTCAGAGTGGGAGCAGCGGAAAGGTGTGCAAGTTGCTTAAGTCCATTTATGGACTAAAGCAGGCATCGCGGAGTTGGAACATCTGTTTTGATGAGACGGTCAAGGAATTTGGCTTTATCAAAAATCCAGATGAACCGTGCATCTATTGTAGATTTGTAGCGAGAACTGTGGTATTCCTCGTTTTATACGTGGATGACATTCTCTTAATAGGAAATGACATTCCTATGCTACAATCTGTCACGGGGTTCTTGTCACACAGGTTCTCCATGAAAGACCTGGGTGATGCCTCATACATTCTGGGTATCCGGATCTACCGTGACAGATCCAAGAGGATATTGGGACTTTCACAGTCCAGGTACATCGACACCATACTGAAGAGATTCAGTATGGAAGATTCCAAGCGCGGTAATTTACCGGCTTGTCACGGGATCACCCTCTCCAAAGAGATGTCTCCCAAGAATGATTTGGAGAGGGATCGCATGTCTATTATACCCTACGCTTCTGCGGTAGGCTCTATAATCTATGCGATGTTGTGTACCAGACCGGATGTGGCTTATGCACTGAGTGTAGTAAGCAGGTATCAGTCAAACCCAGGGGAGAAACATTGGATAGCAGTAAAGAACATTCTCAAGTACCTGAGAAGGACTAAGGAGATGTTCTTGGTGTATGGCGGAAAAGACCTGCAGATTGAGGCCTTTGCTGACTCCAGCTTCCAGAGTGACAAGGATGATTCCAAGTCCATGTCGGGTTTTGTCTTCACCCTCAATGTAGGGGCGGTGTGTTGGAAGAGCTCCAAACAGGAAACCGTTGCTGACTCGACGATGGAAGCGGAATACATCGCTGCATCTGATGCCGCAAAAGAAGCTGTCTGGATGAGGAAGTTCTTGAGAGAACTTCAGGTGGTTCCGTCCATTGTTGACCCAATACCTCTGTATTGCGACAACAACGGGGCTATAGCTTTAGCGAAGGAACCCAGATCCCATCAGAAATCCAGACACATCTTAAGGCGGTATCACCTGATCAGGGAGATCGTGGATCGCCAGGAGATCGAGGTCCGGAGAGTTGCATCAGAGGATAACACAGCAGATCCATTCACCAAGGCCTTGCCCCAGACTCAGTTCGAGCGGCTGATCGAGATGATAGGTCTTCGATACGCCAGTACATGGCCTTAGTGCAAGTGGGAGATTGTTAGTGTATATGCCCTAGAGGCCATTACTGTATCATACTAGCTTGTATATTACTTAATGGAAGCTTGGGATATTCACAGTTGTATATACAATCTTGCTCGAAATGGTAGTATGCTACTTGGTTTGTCTCTGCTTTAATATGTGCATGTGTTTCTTTTAGCATATTGCTGGTATACATATTAGTAGAGCCCTTAGGATCTTTGCTTGATTACCAGCGTTGTGATGGCGCTCGCACTCGTGGGAGCTGGGTAATCTATAAGCACATCCTTATACAGGTCCCTGGTCGTTGGACTATCGAGACAGGGCATCGATACTCCGGAGTAGACTAGCGTATGCGCTTCTCATCCCAGTATGGGAGACGGTCTGTCCCACAGCCGTTAGTACGTCGTACTTGGGATAGTATGCGGGTGCTCGTTAGGTTACGAGTACACTGGACAGGACTCGTCGGGAACTGTTGGTTGGTAATATACCTATCGTCAGTTATCAGTTCCCAGGTGACATGAGTACAGCTTAGTCCGCTGACTTGACACTGTCACTTCGCCTCGAGTGTGTTCCCACTGCACTTTGATTACTACCCTACCACGGCTCAAAGGAGTCGTGCAAACAGGTAGTTTTTGGGTGCAGTCCCGAAGCACTTGGAGGCAGTGACGGTTAGACAGGATTCGTCTCTCCCGGTATTGGGGGTTGACATCGCGCTGTGTCCAGGAGAGCCATTACACGAGTAGTCCCTGGCCAGGGCAAGCGAGATATACTGGTAGGTTTCCAGTGTTATCTCAGGGTGTTCTGGGCTACACTCCGACACGACTTGTACCGCTATTAGGGGACTGACGTTCACCGCCCCCCTAGGCCCGCCATGCGATGTATCAGACGAACAGACCGGACTGTACGGAGACTGTCACATACAGGCTCAGTAGGAGTGCAGATGGGGTTCACCTCGTCAGTCTTCTTATCGACATCTACCTGGGGACCGTTACGTACAGCTAGTGCCGCTTGCGGTCTGTGGTTAAACCCACTGCCAGTGTAGTGTCGAGTCTTTAGAGTCCCACACAGAGAGCTATTCGCCTTTAGGCAAAATGAGTAGAGGTCGCATGGTTTTGCGACAGGGTTCGTTCGCATCCGCGCACTTGTGCACGTTTGCTGTCCGGACAGTTTATACTAGCGGGCTTTGGTTTAAGCCGGATCCTAGTATATGATTTGAGATTGGTTTTTCTCAGTGTATTCGTGTTCCTCGGATCACGAATGCGGGTGCGTATGCACAGTTGCTTGAGATTGGGGGAGAGGACCTTGTTTAGGGTTAATGGTTATTGTCATTTTATTAACCCTATTGCTTATGTGTGTATTATAGTTAATTGATAATTAGCTTAATAATTGTGCATGGTTGTTGTTGTTGACAATTTGACTTCATTGACTTATTGACCTTGTTGACAACTTGACCATAATCATTTCATTTGGAAGATGCTCTTTGATCTTTGCAAAATTGAAATGATAATGGTCATGTCATGATTTACCATGACAATTTTCAAGCTAATTATTCAATTAAAATTATTCACACATATTAGTGAGAATGGCTCACTAATAATTCATTCTCTCATATCATTTCTCTCTCTTGTTCATCCTCTCCCTCAAGCTCTCTCCCTCTCATGTGTTGAGAAACAAAAAGCTTGAGAAAAACCTTCACTTGATCTTCTCTACTCTCTTCTAGGGTTCAAGTCTTAGCATTTCTTGCACTCTAGTTACTCCTAGCTTGGAGTTGAAGCTAAAGGTCGAGGCTTTCGGGTGGATCCTTCTTTGACGGGAGAAGACAAGCAAGGTGACCTCTTTCTACCATTCCTAGGAGCAAGGAGAGAAGGACTTTGAGCTCAAGGTATAACCTTTCCATCACTTAGCTACTTTGTAGTTAGCTTTAGCAAGTTTATGTTTAGCAAAGATCCTTAAAGCTTCGTCCATGTTGCCTATAGTTGATAAAAATCTAATTTTTATTATGTTTTCCGCCTCCCCGTAAGCACCGGGGTGGGCAACGTGGACTTACAACGTGGTACAATCAGATCATCAGTGGGCGGCGTAGCTTCTCTTGTGCAGTACCTTCGGAGCCTATTTCGGCGATCCACTACGATGACCTACCCCCGGTGAATTATACCGTAGAGGAGGTCAACTGGACTTCAGAGGGTCTCCTTCAGCCCTCTATGGCTGCAATACCCGTACAGCCGCCGACTGCTTTGGATACTCTAAGACGGCGCATATGTCAGGGCGAGTCGTGTCCTTGGGGGAAGCCATATATGATAGGCCTAACTCCTTGTCATCCAGCTGGGTATTTGCAACGGGCACGCTATATTTTGTCAGCCAAGAAGTCGCAGCTGCTGAAGCTTGGGTTGTATCCCGCGATTTACGCTTCTCTTTTTCAATATTCTACACCTCCTGCCTGGTGGGTCAAGGCTTTTCTGGAGCAATGGAACATTCTGACCCACACCTTCCTTCTGTTGGATCGAGAAGTCTCAATCTCTTTAGAGGAGTTTGCAGAGGTTTCTGGCTTACCGGTTAGGGGAGAACACTACGAGGAGCTGCTTCCTCCGGACGAGTACGTCTTTGCTGCCAAGTCAGTGATGACAGGCCTTACGTTGGAGAACGCCATTCAACATCAATTCCACAGTTTGATTAAAGTGTCGAATATCAATAAGGGCCTTTTTCTCGAATCCGGAGGCCGTTGGGTTAATTTCACAGATTTCATCACCCGTTTTCTCCGCTCAGAAGTCCTGTCGAAGGAAGCCGCGAAATTTTCCAAACTCGACGATCCATTTGGTTTCGGTTTGGACAACCAGCCGGCAGCGGAGGCGGATCAGAGGAATATCTTTCTTCCCAACACCCCGGTCGTCTCTTTCATAAAGCTTGCAGCTCCTGGGATCGACGAAGAAGCGTTCTTTTTGGGGTTCCTCGGGCTATGGTTAAGCTGGTTTGTGCTTCCAATGCACCCTCGCCATATGAGGCCGTCCGTTTTTTATCCAGCTCATCGAATGGTTGCTGGGATGCAAATGGCCATCGGGGTCGCTGGGTTAGCCCATTTGTATCACGGCCTCAGCTTGGAGGCAGACACTTCTGAACCAGGGGTGCAGCCCATGAACTTTGTTAGTGTATATGCCCTAGAGGCCATTACTGTATCATACTAGTTTGTATATTACTTAATGGAAGCTTGGGATATTCACCTTGTATAAACAATCTTGCTCAATATAGTAGTATGCTACTTGGTTTGTTTCTACTTCAATGTGTACATGTGTTTATTTTTGTATATCACCTATACACATTAGTGGAGCCCTTAGGATCTTTGCTTGATTACCAGCGTTGTGATGGCAGTCACACTAGTGGGGGCTGGGTAATCTATAAGCACATCCTTATACAGGTCCCTAGTCGCAGGACTATCGAGACAGGGCATCGATACTCCGGAGTAGACTAGCGTATGCGCTTCTCATCCCAGTGTGGGAGATGGTCTGTCCCACAGCCATCAGTACGTCGTACTGGAGATAGTATACGGGTGCTCGTTAGGTTACGAGTACACTGGACAGGACTCGTCGGGAACTGACCAGTCGGTATTATACCTATCGTCAGTTATCAGTTCCCAGGTGACATGAGTACAGCTTAGTCCGCTGACTTAACACTGGCACTTCGCCTCGAGTGTGTTCCCACTGCACTTTGATCACTACCCTACCACGGCTCAAAGGAGTCGTGCAAACAGGTAGTAGTTGGGTGCAGTCCCGAAGCACTTGGAGGCAGTGACGGTTAGACAGGATTCGTCTCTCCCGGTATTGGGGGTTGACATCGCGCTGTGTCTAGGAGAGCCATTACACGAGTAGTCCCTGGCCAGGGCAAGCGAGATATACTGGTAGGCTTCCAGTGTTATCTCAGGGTGTTTTGGGCTTCACTCCGACAAGACTTGTACCGCTATTAGGGGACTGACGTTTACCGCCCCCTAGGCCCGCCATGCGATGTATCAGACGAACAGACCGGACTGTACGGAGACTGTCACATTCAGACTCAGTAGGAGTTCAGATGGGTTTTACCTCGTCAGTCTTCTTATCGGCATCTACCTGGGGACCGTTACGCACAGCTAGTGCCGCTTGCGGTCTGTGGTTAAACCCACTGCCAGCGTAGTGTCGAGTCTTTAGAGTCCCATACAGAGGGCTATTCGCCTCTGGGCAAAACTGAGTAGAGGTCGCATGGTATTGCGGCAGAGTTCGTTCTCATCCGCGCACTTGTGCACGTTTGGAGTCCGGACGGTTTATACTAGCAGGCTCTGGTTTGAGCCAGATACTGGTATATGTTTTGGGGTTACTTTTATCTCTCAGTATTCATGTTCCTCGGAACTAGAATGCAGGTGTGTATGCACAGTTGTTTGAGGCGGAGGAAGAGGACTTTCATTAGGGTTTCGGAACGGGTGCGTATGCACAGTTGACAGTCGTCTTTTTCCAAACCCTAATGGATTTATGAAATATCAATTAATAATAGTAATTAAATGAAATTGTGTCATGGTTGATTTTGTTGACTTGTTGACTATGGTTGACTTGTTGACCATGGTTGAATGTTTGACCATCATCATTGCTTTGCAAGGATACTCCTTGATTCTAGCTTACATTCATTTAATGAAGTGATGATAGTGGTCATTCCAAATACAACCATCAACTATTTCATTTGAATTATTATTATTAATTAGATAATTCTTTTTCTTTTGTTATGGTTGCAAAAGGAAAAGATAGCTCATTCTATCATATTCATTCTCTCTCCTCACTTCATCTTCTTCTTCCTCAAGCTCAAGGAGAATCCTTCTCATGTGTTGAGAATCCCTCTCCTTGAAAGGAAAACACCCCATAGATACTCTCTACTCTCTCTAGGGTTCAAGGTTTAGCAAGCCGGAGATCCTAGTTCACTCTAAGTTCGAGAAAGAGCCCGAAGGTTGAACCCTCTGGTTGATCCATCTTTGACGGAAGAAGGCTACGAGGAAAGAACCATCAACCTCTACTAGGTTTCAAGAAGAAGGAGTTCAAGTTAGGTATAACCACTTTGCCGAGTAGTTAACTCTCCTTTGCATGTTTGCTAGTTTAGTTTAGTAACGATCCCGACCTTGTTTAGTCCATGTTGCCCCATGCGCCAAAAATTTGATTGTTATACCGTTTCCGCCTCCCCGCAAGAACCGGGGGTCGCAACGTGGACTTACAGTGGTATCAGAGCCTAACTAAACTTAAACTAGCTTGGTAGCGAAGTGTATGGAAGTTCGAAACGGAAAAATCGCAAAACCGGAAAATCAAAAACCCTAAGTTTCTGTTGAAATTTTTTGTGCTCTAAAAGTAAAACGTTTTACTCCTAAAATCGGCTCAGGGTTTTGTGAAAACACCCACGAAATACGATCGCATGATTCCTTCGAACCGCCGCGGTTCCGCGGCAATGGGTGGCTTAGGCCGCGGAACCGCCGCCGTTTTGTCTCCTCTTGTGATCGTGTTTTGTGCAGTGTTCTTCTGGTAGGGTTTTGGGATTTTTCAAATATGTTATTTGTGCCCAGATTTTCCAGAATAGAAATTTGCTTTTGGGGTCCTATAAATCCGTATTTTTTTCGAACTTCGCTACACTTTGGCTATATTGGTTATATCTGTGATGTTTGAATGTATTGAACGTCGGCTAATCGCTATATGACGATTAGTCGGGGTTATACATATCTGTGATCTGTGTTTGTTGATGGCATATGTATATGAATGCGTTGGACTGTCGCGGGTGAATAGCCGGGGTGGATGTGAGATGAGCCTTTTCTTTTCTTTCATTCATTGTAAATGTAAATTGATGTAATATTATTATTTGTATGGTCGTACAACCGGGTCGGGGTTGTAGCTGTCATTGTATAATTCTTTTTACTGTTTTTGCTCCTAGGATAGACCCATGGAGGGGTGCACAAACTACCGGGTACTTGGCGGGTAGTTTGCCGCACCCGTAGGGGTCTTGGGTGGGGTATTTGGCTATTCACCGCGACCGTGTAATCCGCTTTTCGTAGCAGGCTCGAAAGGATTGTGGATTCCTAGTATATTCAATGTATTCATCTGTGATCTGTAATGTCTATCATTGCTTTATATTTAGGCGTTGCTTATGTTTTACAGCCGCGCTAGCCCGGCCCCCGCTCTGTCGTTAGTTAAGTAACCTAACGGGTGATGACGGGACCCCGTGGCAAATGCGAATGGCATAAGCGTACGTCATATTTTGGTTGTTTTCTGCAATGGTAGGATTAAATGATGGGACGCATTAAAAGAACTAATGCAAGAATATCACGCATTAAAAGAACTAATGCAAGATAATAAACCAAGTTAAAGTCGTTGGAACACTTTCGAAAAACCACTCGGTTCTTTTCAAAACTAACTTTTAAATGCGGAGATTGAGCCACTCCTTCTAAAAGCTATCTCGTTCCATCGATTATATCAAGTTCACTACGTTCACGGTTTCGTCAAAACCATTCGTAGCCCTCCGTCGTTTCATATGAATATTCAATAGTATTCAAGCTATGTTTGTTGACCTTCGTCAAGGCGTAGTGATTGGTAGCTGTTGGGTGTTCATATGTAGCATAGATAGATGCGTTGGTTTGAGACAGTCGTCTTGCCTTGTTGACCTTCGTCAAGGGTATATACGGGTGGGTTCAAATTAACCTGGAAAATGACGGGCAGAACTTGACATGTGACTTATGATTTGTTGACCTTCGTCAAGGTCATAAGAACATGGGGCAAAAATCCACATCGGGAGTTTCATAAGTACTGAAACTTGCTAGATTTGCATACCATTTGGAGTGTGCTGATTCTGGTAGGATTCCTTCAGTTTCGTCACACGATGATATTTGGATCCCGATCCTACTGTGAGTATATGCTACTCCTCGGGAAATTTCTCACTAAACGATCAATGCTATAAACCTAGTAGGTGCCTAGAAAGGTGTTAGCGGGGCTACGCCCCCAGGGAAAAGAGGTTCTTAAATTAAGGAACTTCGCGAAAGCATTGGAAAACCTCCCTCGAAGTACCGACACTGGCCTGGCTGAACGGTTAAGCAAGTATTGTGCGGTGGGATTGATCCCGACTGATTCTTCCTTTATGGTTTGAGGAGGGATTCGAGAGACAGTGGGAGCCATCCTGTTTAGACAAATTAAAAACCACTCTAAACTTGCAAGAGCATCATGCTAAAGTGTTTCTTCTCTCTCCCCCTGCAGCGACCAAATCGAAATGACTGGACTTAAGTTACTTCTAGATAAAAACATACTGACAGGGCCAAGCTACAAAGATTGGCTCAGGAATGTCAAAATGGCAATCACTTACGACAAGCTGGGGTATCTTCTTACCACCAAAGCTCCCCCCGTCCCAGGTCCCACCTCCAGCGTCGCGGATAAGGAAATCCGTAAGACTTGGGAGATAGATAGCGCGAAGGCCAAATGCCTTGTGCTTGCCTCTATGGACAACGAACATCAGAGGAGGCATGAGAATATGGACCTCGAGTCCATATTTCTCCATACAAAAGAACTGTATGGAGAGCAGTCTCGTATCGCAAGATACGAAGTGTCGAAGAAGTTATTTTCGGCAAAGTTGGCCGTCGGATCATCAGTAGCGGAACACGTGCTTAAGATGATTGGCTACATTGAGGAGCTCGCTGAACTTGGGACCACGTTGGAGAATGAGCTCTATACGGACTTGATTCTTCAGTCCCTTCCTTCCACTTACGCCCAGTTCATCCTGAATTTCAACTTACAAGAAAAAGAAGTTGAACTTTCAGAACTCCTCAACATGCTGAGGAGTGCAGAGGGCACCCTACAGAAAGGTAGGGAAACATCCACTTTGTTTGTAGGAGGATCTTCTTCTTCTAGGTCCAAGGCGAAAGCCAAAGGAAAGAAGAGGAAAGCCCCCGCCAAACCAAGGGGCGGTGTTAGTAAAGTGGATACGAAGGGAAAAGCAAAGGCAACAAAGATAGCGGGGAAACTTGTGGATAAAGAAGAATGCTTCTATTGTCATAAGAGTGGACACTGGAAGAAAGATTGCAGGGCTTGGAAAGCCAGGACACAGGAACTGAAGCAGGTTGCGGCTTCAGCTTCAGGTGTGTATGTTATTGAAAACTGTCTTTCGATAAACTCTACTTTCTGGGTATTGGATACCGGATCAGGATCTCATATCTGTAATTCTTTGCAGGCATTGAGAAACCGTAGGTTTTTGAAGGCAGGTGACATGACCCTCAGAGTTGCAAACGGAGCTAGCATGGATGCTAAAGCCGTGGGGGACTATCACCTGGGAATGTCAGATGGACATGTTTTGGTTTTACGCAATTGCTTTTTTGTACCCAACGCAACTTGTAATATCATTTCTGTATCTTTGGTTTCTAAAGAAGGTTATGAATTTGCGTTTGTAAGTAATGTTGTAAACATTCACCTTAATCAAGTTCTGATTGGGTCAGGTACATTGAGCAATGGTATATACGTGTTAAACCAACCACAGATATTCAATGTCCAGAATACACACAAAAGAAAGTCTCCAGATATAAATCAGGCTTTCTTATGGCATTGTAGACTGGGTCACATCAATGAGACACGGTTAACTAAGTTACATAAAGAAGGATACTTGGATCCGTTCGAGTATCAGTCTTATGCCACTTGTGAATCTTGTCTCATGGGAAAGATGACAAAGACTCCGTTCACTGGACACGGAGAAAGAGCGAGCGAGCTCTTAGGACTCATACACAGTGACGTGTGTGGTCCGATGTCTACACATGCGCGAAGCGGTTATTCATACTTCATTACTTTCACGGATGGTTTCTCTAGGTATGGACATGTCTTCTTAATGAAGCACAAATCCGAGGCCTTTGAGAAATTTCGGGATTACAAGAATGAAGTTGAAAAACAAACAGGCAAAAGTATTAAGATTCTAAGATCGGATCGAGGTGGTGAATACTTGAGTGCCGTGTTCCTGGACTATTTAAAAGAGAATGGAATTCTCTCTCAGCGTACTCCTCCATACACTCCGCAACATAACGGTGTATCGGAAAGGAGGAATCGAACCCTATTGGATATGGTTCGTTCCATGATGAGTAAGGCTGAGTTACCGCGATCTTTCTGGGGTTATGCACTGGAAGCAGCTACATATCTCTTGAACAAGGCTCCCACCAAGACTGTGCCTACCACTCCATATCAGATGTGGAGTGGGAAGAAACTCTGTCTTAAGTACCTTAAGATATGGGGATGTCCAGCTTTTGTAAAAAAGCAGCATGCGGACAAGCTCGAGGCACGTTCAGTACAGTGTAAGTTTGTGGGATACCCAAAGAACTCCAGGGGGTATCTATTCTATTCCGCTGAGGAACAAAAGGTTTTTGTTTCTCAGCATGCCCGCTTCTTGGAAACTGAGTTTTTGGAAACCCAGATAAGTGGGAACGCAATAGAACTGGAAGAAATTCCAGAACCACAGACTATTACTGAAAGCTTGGAAGAGCCAGTAAGTTCAAAAGAACAGGACATTCCTAGGCCACTCCGCAGGAGTAGTAGGCAGTCTCATCCGCCCGAGAGATACTACGGTTTTCTCATAGACGGGGATAGAGAGGATTGCATCATAGATTATGATGAGCCTACTAGCTTCCAGCAAGCCGTTCAGAGCGTTGACTCGGTAAAATGGCTGGATGCAATGCGGACCGAAATGGAGTCCATGTACACCAACAAAGTATGGACGTTGGACATTGCTCCAGACGGGGTAAAACCCGTAGGATGCAAGTGGATCTTCAAAAGGAAGATTGGTGTAGATGGACAGGTTGAGACCTATAAAGCTAGACTTGTTGCAAAGGGTTTTCGTCAAAGACCTGGTTTGGACTATGACGAAACCTTTTCTCCAGTGGCTATGCTGAAATCCATTCGGATCCTTCTTGCCATTGCTGCCTTCCATGATTATGAGATTTGGCAGATGGACGTAAAGACCGCTTTTCTAAATGGAAATTTGGAGGAGTGTGTCTATATGGATCAGCCAGAGGGTTTCATTCAGAGTGGGAGCAGCGGAAAGGTGTGCAAGTTGCTTAAGTCCATTTATGGACTAAAGCAGGCATCGCGGAGTTGGAACATCTGTTTTGATGAGACGGTCAAGGAATTTGGCTTTATCAAAAATCCAGATGAACCATGCATCTATAGTAGATTTGTAGCGAGAACTGTAGTATTCCTCGTTTTATACGTGGATGACATTCTCTTAATAGGAAATGACATTCCTATGCTACAATCTGTCAAGGGGTTCTTCTCGCACAGGTTCTCCATGAAAGACCTGGGTGATGCCTCCTACATCCTGGGGATCCGGATCCATCGTGATAGATCCAAGAGGATATTAGGACTTTCTCAGTCCAGGTACATCGACACCATAGTGAAAAGATTCAGTATGTAAGATTCCAAGCGCGGTAACCTACCGGCTTGTCACGGGATCACCCTCTCTAAAGAGATGTCTCCCAAGACTGATTTGGAGAGGGATCGCATGTCTATTATACCCTACGCTTCTGCGGTAGGCTCTATAATGTATGCGATGTTGTGTACCAGACCGGATGTAGCTTATGCACTGAGTGTGGTAAGCCGGTATCAGTCAAACCCTGGGGAGAAACACTGGATAGCGGTAAAGAACATTCTCAAGTACCTGAGAAGGACTAAGGAGATGTTCTTGGTGTATGGTGGAAAAGACCTCCAGATCGAGGCCTTTGCTGACTCCAGCTTCCAGAGTGACAAGGATGATTCCAAGTCCATGTCGGGTTTTGTCTTTACCCTCAATGGAGGGGCGCTGTGTTGGAAGAGTTCCAAACAGGAAACCGTTGCAGACTCGACGATGGAAGCGGAATACATCGCTGCATCTAATGCCGCAAAAGAAGCTGTCTGGATGAGGAAGTTCTTGAAAGAACTTCAGGTGGTTCCGTCCATTGTTGACCCAATACCTCTGTATTGCGACAACAACGGGGCTATAGCTTTAGCGAAGGAACCCATGTCCCATCAGAGATCCAGACACATCTTGAGGCGGTATCACCTGATCAGGGAGATCGTGGATCGCAAGGAGATCGAGGTTCGGAGGGTTGCTTGAGAAGAAAACACTGCAGATCCATTCACCAAGACCCTACCCCAGACTCAGTTCGAGCGGCTGATCGAGATGATAGGTCTTCGATACGCCAGTACATGGCCTTAGTGCAAGTGGGAGATTGTTAGTGTATATGCCCTAGAGGCCATTACTGTATCATACTAGTTTGTATATTACTTAATGGAAGCTTGGGATATTCACCTTGTATAAACAATCTTGCTCAATATAGTAGTATGCTACTTGGTTTGTTTCTACTTCAATGTGTACATATGTTTATTTTTGTATATCACCTATACACATTAGTGGAGCCCTTAGGATCTTTGCTTGATTACCAGCGTTGTGATGGCAGTCACACTAGTGGGGGCTGGGTAATCTATAAGCACATCCTTATACAGGTCCCTAGTCGCAGGACTATCGAGACAGGGCATCGATACTCCGGAGTAGACTAGCGTATGCGCTTCTCATCCCAGTGTGGGAGATGGTCTGTCCTACAGCCATCAGTACGTCGTACTGGAGATAGTATACGGGTGCTCGTTAGGTTACGAGTACACTGGACAGGACTCGTCGGGAACTGACCAGTTGGTATTATACCTATCGTCAGTTATCAGTTCCCAGGTGACATGAGTACAGCTTAGTCCGCTGACTTGACACTGGCACTTCGCCTCGAGTGTGTTCCCGCTGCACTTTGATCACTACCCTACCACGGCTCAAAGGAGTCGTGCAAACAGGTAGTAGTTGGGTGCAGTCCCGAAGCACTTGGAGGCAGTGACGGTTAGACAGGATTCGTCTCTCCCGGTATTGGGGGTTGACATCGCGCTGTGTCTAGGAGAGCCATTACACGAGTAGTCCCTGGCCAGGGCAAGCGAGATATACTGGTAGGCTTCCAGTGTTATCTCAGGGTGTTTTGGGCTTCACTCCGACACGACTTGTACCGCTATTAGGGGACTGACGTTTACCGCCCCCTAGGCCCGCCATGTGATGTATCAGACGAACAGACCGGACTATACGGAGACTGTCACATTCAGACTCAGTAGGAGTTCAGATGGGTTTTACCTCGTCAGTCTTCTTATCGGCATCTACTTGGGGACCGTTACGCACAGCTAGTGCCGCTTGCGCTCTGTGGTTAAACCCACTGCCAGCGTAGTGTCGAGTCTTTAGAGTCCCACACAGAGGGCTATTCGCCTCTGGGCAAAACTGAGTAGAGGTCGCATGGTATTGCGGCAGGGTTCGTTCTCATCCGCGCACTTGTGCACGTTTGGAGTCCGGACGGTTTATACTAGCAGGCTCTGGTTTGAGCCAGATACTGGTATATGTTTTGGGGTTACTTTTATCTCTCAGTATTCATGTTCCTCGGAACGAGAATGCAGGTGTGTATGCACAGTTGTTTGAGGCGGAGGAAGAGGACTTTCATTAGGGTTTCGGAACGGGTGCGTATGCACAGTTGACAGTCGTCTTTTTCCAAACCCTAATGGATTTATGAAATATCAATTAATAATAGTAATTAAATGAAATTGTGTCATGGTTGATTTTGTTGACTTGTTGACCATGGTTGACTTGTTGACCATGGTTGAATGTTTGACCATCATCATTGCTTTGCAAGGATACTCCTTGATTCTAGCTTACATTCATTTAATGAAGTGATGATAGTGGTCATTCCAAATACAACCATCAACTATTTCATTTGAATTATTATTATTAATTAGATAATTCTTTTTCTTTTGTTATGGTTGCAAAAGGAAAAGATAGCTCATTTTATCATATTCATTCTCTCTCCTCACTTCATCTTCTTCTTCCTCAAGCTCAAGGAGAATCCTTCTCATGTGTTGAGAATCCCTCTCCTTGAAAGGAAAACACCCCATAGATACTCTCTACTCTCTCTAGGGTTCAAGGTTTAGCAAGCCGGAGATCCTAGTTCACTCTAAGTTCGAGAAAGAGCCCGAAGGTTGAACCCTCAGGTGGATCCATCTTTGACGGAAGAAGGCTACGAGGAAAGAACCATCAACCTCTACTAGGTTTCAAGAAGAAGGAGTTCAAGTTAGGTATAACCACTTTGCCGAGTAGTTAACTCTCCTTTGCATGTTTGCTAGTTTAGTTTAGTAACGATCCCGACCTTGTTTAGTCCATGTTGCCCCATGCGCCAAAAATTTGATTGTTATACCGTTTCCGCCTCCCCGCAAGAACCGGGGGTCGCAACGTGGACTTACAAACTTCTAGATGCATTATTTTATTTCATGGATCGGGCTACATGTACTTGGCGTTTTTGGTGCCCACAAAAGGCCTTGCTTCTACGACAAGTATAACTTCCCTCGGATCATGCTGCTAGTTGACGCATCCATTGTAAATCTGACACAGCGGGAAGCTAGGAGTTTGCTCCTTCGTCTGCGCACAGTTAGAGATGGCATGACCTTTATCGATAAGGTTCTAACCATCGGCAAAGAATCCGCAAAAATGGTGCAGCCATTGCGGTACATTTTTAAGCACGGGGCCTCTATCTTGAAAGCTCGAGAGGTTCTTCATTTATACTCTATCAGGCCGGGATTTCTCGTGTTTAGGCATAATGATTTGGCGTTGTTCATGAGGTAAAACCCGCATCATTTTGCCCAGCAATTAAGCTATAATCAGGGAGTCCCGCTCGAAGCCTTCTTGGCAGAACCGGTTGCTACTGAAGAGGGTATCCGGAGCGCGTTGCACCATTGTATGCAATTGAATACCGGCTCCAATTTCATTATTAGTGAACCGAGTTGTGATCCAAAAGCCCTGAACGTATATGTGGCGTGGTACCAGCATTCGATGGGCGCCGTTATTAGGGAAGAAAAGCGATTACTGCTTGATCGCAAGGGCACCGCCCCAGCTGGTAATCCAGTCGTCCCTTTGAAGCAACGGACCATTGTCCGTCCTCCCTTAAGGGAAGCTGCTGCGGCTATGGTACCACGTGTTATTTCTGAGCTACCCGTACCCCCCGTGCCTGTAGAAGCGGTAGCTGTGGCGTCTCCGGAGTCTGGCGTGGGTGTGGAGATTGGAACTCGTCATCCAAAATTGCCCACCAAGCGCAAGCTTGTGTTATCGGCTACCGGTGCTCGCTCACAGAAAAAGAAGAAGTCGATGTTTTCTGTCGACGTCATACTCAGCCAGGAGCCCCACGCTCCCTATAGCAAGGGCTTGAGTGAATACGGGACCAATGAAGGTTTATTCATGGCGCCGGATGATACCGATCTGGAGGCTGCTATCGCAGTTTCAGCGTAATTGGCTCGTAATGAGGCAGCGCTGATCACCATTGCTCAATCAGGTATACTTCAGTCTTATCTTTCCGTGGTCATTTTAATTTCTATGCTTTAACTAACGCTTTCTTCTTCAACAGGTATCTCCACCGAAGAAGCTCTTGCAGCTTCCCTCAAGACTTTCGAAGAGGAGGAAAGGCTTCGAGCTTCCTTGGGCCTCGGTATATTTCGGTTCATTGTGCATTCGTTCCCTTTTTTCTCTATGGATAGTCTGACCCTCCCTTTTTTATTACAGGGACTACTTCGACTCAGGTTATCCCGAGTGCGGTGCCAATCCCGCATGGTGACGCGGCGACGCTCCCAAGGCCGGCTGCCGAAGTCCCAGCTTCCCCAGTATTGCCGAAAGAAGCTTCGCTCAATCAGCCGATGACGGACGCCGTAGAGACTCCAGAGGCAGAACTTGGTTCGGACGATGACGTCTCCTTGACGGAGGTCTTGAGGAGGTCACTTCTCACTGCCAAGTCCGACAAGAAGAGTAGAAAGCGCGCAACTAAGGAACGTGATGTCGCTTAGGCTATAGGTGCAGGCTCAAGCGCTATTCCATCCGTCACTATTTCCTCCGAAGATGCTCTAGCTGCCCTGTCTACCGTTCATAGACAGGTTTTGCGCCTCAAGGCAACATAATACTGGGTCTTTTTATTAGAATTTGATCTTCAAATTCTTATATACCATATTCTGCAGGGCTAAGTCTTGGTGATGATGTTAGTTATATGTATGCCCTAGAGGTCATTACTGTACATATGATGTATATTGTAATGGATGCTTGGACATATATAGGGAAGACTTTCTTGCTCGACATGATAGTATGCTATCTGGTTGTACTTTATCTTAACATGTACTCTTATTGTCTCTATGTTACATGTTGATAAAGCCCTTAGGATATATACTTGACTACTGGGACTATGATGAGATCATACTAGTGGGGCCACGGTAGTCGACGAGAATATCCTATAACAATTCCTAGTCAAGGGTGTATCGAGACAGGGCATCGATACACCAGAGTAGACTAGCGTATACGCATCTTGACCCATATGATGGACGATGGATGATCCCATATCCATCGGTGTTTGACATCAAGGACGGTGTACGGGTGCTCAGTAGAGACTGGGTACACTGGACGGACTCGCCGAGAACTCCCAGATGGTATTATACCTCACGTCAGATATCAGTTCTCCGGTGACACTGGTACAGAGTAGTCTGTTGAACCGAGATCGTCATGGAGTCTTGTGTGATTCCCACTGTGCTTTGATTTCCATCATACCACGTCCAAGAGGGCGTGCAAAAAGGTGGCTTTTGGATACAGTCCCGAATCACATGGAGGCAATGAGCGATAGGAGGGGATTCTTCTCTCCCGGTATAGGGAGTTGATGTTGCGCTGTGTTCGATTGGCTATAACCGGAAATCCCTGGCCAGGGTTGCTGAGATTTACTGGTAAGTGTTACCAGTAGTTTCTCGAACTATTATAGACCTCATATCGACACGACTTATCGAGCTATTGAGGTCTGACGTTTACCACCCCTAGGCGAGATATGCGACATATCAGACGACGAGACTGGACTGTACGGTAAGTGTTACTGGTTGGATTCACAGGAGTGTGAGCGGGCTTGCTCGTCGATCTTCTGATCGCTCAATACCCGGGTGGCCGTTACGTTTAGCAGACCGCTTGCGGCTTGTGGGTGTTTGATATGATCATCACCTGCTGCCGGCGTATTGACGAGTCTTTAGAGTCCTACACAGAGGTTTCCTGGCTCAAGCGAAACGAAATAGGAGCGCATATGAGATATGTGCGGGACTGAGAATAATGCGTGTATGTGATACCGTATTCCATTCTCGCGATGAATGTATCGACTGGTTATATGCGATATAACCTAGTTATCGAATCAAGGATTGATTCGATAAGCCGATACATTGGATATTAGTCGGTTATATGCGATATGACCGGATCGTTAAATCAAGTATTGATTTAACGATTTAATGCATAATTATATATTTGATATATTACTTTGCATTAACTAGTATTGGTTCACTTAAGATGGATTTTCTCACTCGGATGTGCACATTGTATATACGATATAATTTTGTGCACTAGTTTGTATCATGTTTGATGATGCATGCAAAATTGGCTAAGTGTAAAGATTAAACCATGGTTGTGTAATGGTTAGGGTTTTGTTTTTACTTATTCATTTATTTATTTATCTATTCTTTTTGAGAAATGGATAAAAGAAAAGCAAAATGGTTTCTTTCTTTGTTTTCTTTCATGAAGCTTGTTGAAGCTTCATGAAGCTTTGACCAAGTGACCATTTTGTCTTCTTCTTTTAACCCTAACCATTCACATAACCTTAGTTAATTCTCTACACTTGACCATGGTTAATTATATGATAAGTATTATTTTCTTTTCACTTATCAGATGATTATCTTTATCTTCTTCTTCTTCTTCACTTGAAGAAAACCTTGCTTCATCAATGGTAACTTGATGTAAAGAGTGAGAAATCCAATTCTAAAGTGAACCCACCTCCTATTTCTTCATCCTCTACCTCTTGCCAAGTAGTATAGGGTGTTTCCTTCACAAGTTTTATGACTTGGTGAAGTGGGAGCTTGATCTTGTGATGCCTCGACGTAGATCATTTTCGGCATCGTAGTCGATGACCTAGCCCGCCCTTTTCTCCGATGAAGCCGACGCTAGAGCCCGGGATTCGGTTTGGACAGCAAGAAGACTTCATCATGGAGCTATAGAGGTGGAGGACCGGATCTACAAAGGTTGTATTTCCGTTCACTTAGTTAAGTTGTTAACTATTCGCATTTGTTTCGCCTAAAATCTAGTTAACGATCCGTATTAGGATTTCTCGGCACTTGTAAAATTTGAAATTGGCATGGTTGATGCCTTGTGAGACCTCATTAGTGTGTCTAGGAACCCTACAGTGGTATCAGAGCCTAGCTAGAGCCTCAGGCGATGCGCAGACGATGTTAGAAACCCGATCGAACCCGAAACCCTAACCCGACAACCCTCTCTGTACATTTTTCAAATTTGTGGATTTTTGTATATTAAAAATATGCAGAAAAATCAGCAGGGAATCCTAAGAATTACTGTGCAACACGTGTCCATGATTCAACAAGAGTGCGGCGGAACCGCGGCAGAAGCAAGGCTTCTGCGGCGGTTCCGCGGCTGTATTGTCACAATGCCCAATACTTTTTGCACAGTAATTCCTATTTTCTAGTACTGGATTTTCTGGGATGTTTTAATCTGAATTCAAGAGTTGAATTTTCTGGGTTGTATTAGGGACTCGGTGTTTCGATCGGATCGTCTAATTTTGTCTGTGTGTTTTTCCAGATAATTTTTGAATATGTTAAAAAGTTCGACCGGATATAGATACCCACTTTTTCCCCTGCCGGAAAATTTCCAAGTGTTGGATTTTTCCGTGATTTAAAGACGTTCTAAGTAGTGCAAGTAACGCGATGGACCCTCTAGAAGACAACAAACCTTAACTCGATTATGTGACCGTCTTGAACTGCCCTTTGAACCTTAGGGTTTGGGGCAGTACGGCGTGCCACATGTGAGGCGTTGGCTTGACCCTTCTACGGCTGGACCGTTGGTACTGAGGCACGAACTGAATGTTTTTAGACTTATTTCATGTGTTGAGCTGTATCGGGAAAACTTGGGTGTTCGATTGTTCGATCGGAAAGTTTAACATTTTCTATTTATCCGGAATGTGATACAATAATTGGAATTCACAAAGAGTTATGAGATAAATGAATGAATGTTATAAACATAGCAGTTTAGTCTCACTTGATCGGTTGCCACAGAATTTTGATGTGATCAAAAGTCCGTCGCAATCACGTAGCGTACACGGATACTCGCCGGGTAAACTTAATAGACAGCCTCACTCCATAGCCCCGACCAAGTGACTGTAGGAGAACCCCGTCGCCGAAAGCATCCATTCGGGTGCTCGCGGCAGCGGTGTTTTGCCTTGGTGCACTTTGTCGACGGCGTCGGGGGTGCGGCCGCCTACTGAAGTTTGCGACGAGCATTCGATCAGGATGTCGGGAATCTTGTTGAATTGCCCGACTTTATATTGAAAAGTGTTTTCAATTTTGAGACTAAAATGCGGGGTTTATAATTGTTAGGCATGCGATGTCTAAGGAATTCATTTGATTAGGCATGCGATGTCTAAAGAGGTTGCGGATTCCAACTGTTGTAGTTTTACACTTTCTTTTCTGTGACCGTAAGTGTAATATGTGATATCGCCAGTTTCGTTGCTATATGTCAACGACAATTGGGATGCGCATATTTACTTACGTTGATGACATGTGATGTTATGTGTTGCTGAATATGTTATATTGGATCGTCGTGTTTGAATAGCCGGGGGTTTTTATGTGAGATGAGTGTTTTTCATTTTCATTCATGTAAGAACTTGTATGTAATATTCTTTTATTGGGGCACTTCCAGGTTGCGGAAGATGTCACCCTTTGTATATTATTTTCTTTTCCGCACTAGGATAGACCCAAGGAGGGGAGCACAAGTAACCGGGTTCTGGAGTCCAGTGGGAGACCAACTCGAGGAGTCGAGTCCGGGTCTCCTAACTCTAGAATTGGTAAGGTTGCTTGCCGATCTCGTAGGGGTCTAGGGGTGTGGGTTTGGCTATTCATCACGACCGTGAAATCCGTGTTTTATACTGGCTCGTATTGAAAACACGGACGTCCTAGTATATCCAATATTTCATATGATTCTTCTGCTGCGATATCTGTGATGTGATCATGTGATATGTTCTGTGATAGATACTGTATATAGTATATATGATATATTATATAGGCGTTACTTTTGTTTTACACCCGCGCTAGCCCTGTCCCGCTCTGCCGTTAGTTACCTAACCTAACGGTGCACGAGGGGACATCGAGGCGAATGCGGATAGCATAAGTGTACGTCGTATTTATCTGTGATGTTTAGGTACTTAAATGATGGGACTTCATTAATGTGATTAATGAAAGAAAAGAAACCTAAGATGTTGTGGAATCGAATTTCAAAATAAAAAAGGTAGCTACAGTTCTTGCTTTGCACAGCGGTATATATGATATATCCTGCACCTTATTCGATAAGGAAAGGACCGAGATCCCTTCACCGGGAGTGACTCCTTTAGCAATAACTGGCAGATGCTACACACTCGGTTTGTCTTTTGATTGCTTTTAAGAGTTTTTACTTTGCACAGTGATATATATGATATATCCTGCACCTCATTCGACGAGGAAAGGGCCGACGATCCCTTCACCGGGAGTGACCCCTTTAGCATAACTAGAAAAGCCTCGAAAACACTCCATTTTAAAATCATTTGATTCTACAACGATATCAAGTTCATTACGCAATAGGTTTTCAGAAAAACCTGTCGTAGCCCTCCGTCATTTCAGATAAGTACTAGTTAGTATTCGTGCTGCGGTTGTTTGGCATGCGTCAAGGCGTAGTGTACGGTAGCTAACTAGTGCTTATCTGCTAGCATACGATGCGATTGGATTAGGGTATTCGTACGGCGTTGTTTGGCATGCATCCAGGGTCGTACGGGTGGGTTTAATTCAATCAAGAAATGTACGGGTTGAACTTGACTAGCGGACTATGGGTTGTTTGGCATGCGTCAAGGTCATAGGACGCTAGGGGAAAAATATTATCGGGAATTTCAAGTGTTGAAATTTGCAATGAGATTGCATACCTTCTATGAGATAGTTGGATCCCGATACCCACTGCGAGTAAAAGTTACTCCTGGAAGAGTTTTACACATTACAATTAGCCGATCAAGTAGGTGTCTAGAAAGGTGTTAACGAGGTTACGCCTCTGGGAAAACGAGGTTTACATTAATTAGGTTCGTGCGAAAGCACGGGGGACCTCCCTCAAAGTACCGACACTGGCCTGGCTGAAAGATTGGCGAACCTGTAGCGTGTAATTAATCCCGGCTAGTCTTTCCTTTTAGGGTTTGAAGGAAGATTTGATAAAAAACAGTGGGAGTCATCCTGATTAGATAAAATAATAACCAATCTATTCTTGCAAGAGCGCACGCTGAGTGTTTTCTTCTCTCTCTCTCCTGGTAGCGACCATATCACGCCTTAATCAAGATAATAATACGGATGTATTGACCGAACTCGCTTGTTATACTGAGCTGGGGAACGTTGGTCCCTCTCCAACTTATAATTGTTATAAGACAGAGCAGGAAATTAGGGAATACCAGATTTCCCGTGCCGCCCAAACGAAGAAAGTGCATACTGATGCATCATCTTCGGGTGTGTTCTTTATACAGAACTGTTTCTCAGTGTCCTTTACGTCCTGGGTATATGATACCGGATCAGGATGCCAGATATGTAATCTGTTACATAGGGCTACAGAAAGGTAGAGAACTGAGAACGGGTGATAAGTTTCATGAGGCAGAAAACGGGGCAAGTGTTGCATCCAAGTCTGTTGGTCACTGTCACCCTGTATTACCAATACATTGATTCTGAACGAATGTTATTAGATACCGAACCTGATATACAAAATCATATCAGTTTCTTTATTAGTAAAGAAAGGATATAATTTTGTATTGTCGGATAATGTTTTGAACATTTCCTATATCAAAAGTTGATCGGTTCAGGCACGTTATCTAAAAGCATTGATGTTCTAAATCAAACTACAGTTCTTAGTATACGGAATACACACAAGAGGAAGAGTTCAGAAATGAACAAATCCTTCTTGAGGCATTGTAGACTAGGTCATATCAATGCGACCCGACTAGCTGAAGTTACTTGTAGATGCATATTTAAATCAGTTTGAATTTACATCTTGTGAAACTTGCCAGTCATGTCACAAAAATATAATGACACCAGCTCTGTTTATTGGAAACAGAGAAAGAGTTAGTGAACTCTTGGGATGATACATGTTGATGTATAAGGTCCACTGTCTACATATGCCAGGACTGGTTCTTTGTACTTTGTTACATTCTCTAATAATCTCTCAAGATTCAGACATATGTTCCTGTTGAAACACAAGTCCGAACCTTTTGAGATATTCACAGAATATAAGTTAGAAGTAGGGAACCAATAAGGGTATAAGTATTATGTCCTTTGATGTGATCAGGGAGGAGAATACTTGAGCACGGAATTCCTAGACTATTCTAAAGGAGAATGAGATTCTCTCTCAGGATTACTCCTCCGTATACACCATAGCACGATGGGATATCGGGGCGGAGCAATCACACCCTATATGATAAGGTGTGCTCTATGATGAGTACTACTGAGTTTCCTATTTCCTTTTAAGAGTTATGCACTTATGAAGTTGCATACCTATTGAATAGGGTTCCGATCAAATCTGTTGCCTACCACTTCATATGTGATATGGAAAGGGAAGAGCCCATATTTTAAGTTAGTTAATATTTGGGGTTGTCCGGCCTATGTCTAAAAGCAAAATCCGGACAAGCTCGAGGCAAGGTCGGTTATGTAGAATTGGAAAGGTTCCAGCTATACAAACTAAAGCAGCTGATGATTTGGGAGAACCAAAGGATTCAATAGTAACCTACGAACCCCAGCCTCTCCGCCGATCTAGTAGGGTTCCTCACCCACCTGAGAGCTACTTCGGTTTCTCTATGACAGTGGGAGCGAGGATTGCATCATGAGATGATGACCCAACTAGCTTTGAGCTGGCCATCAGGAGTAAGACTCTGTAAGAATGGCTGGATGCTTAGTGATCTGAGATGGAATCCATGTACACCAACAAAGTATGGACTTTGGTTGCTATATCTGAAGGGTTAAATCCCCATCAGGAGCAAGTAAATCTTGAGAAGATTACTTGGTATAGATGGAAAAGTTGAGACTTTCAAAGCTAGACTTGTTAAAGGTTTTCGTCATCGACCAGGCGTGGATAATGATGAAACCTTTTCCAGTACCTATGCTTAAGTCCATCCAGATACTACTTGCCACGGCTACATACCATGACTACGATATCTGGTGGTTGGGTGTCATGACTGCTTTTCTAAATGATGTTTTAGAAGAGAACGTCTGTAAGTACACAGCCAGAGGGCTTCGTAAACAGTGGGAGCAGCGGAAACGTGTGCAAGATGCTTTATAGGATAAAGCAGGCATCACGGAGTTGGAACATCTGTTTTGATGGATTAGTCCAAGAAGTTGACATCATCAAAATGGTAGATGAACCTTGTATAAACAAAAAGGTAGTAGGGAGTATGGTGGCGATCCTCGTAGAGTACGTGGATGACATACTCTTGATAAGGAAGGAGTTTCCTATGCTACGCTCGATCAATCTCCGCTTATCACAATGATTCTCCACATAGGATCAAAGTGATACCTACTAAATCCTGGGTTTTGGATCTATGAAATAGATCTAATTGGATGTTAGGATTCTCACTAGTTATAGTGAGATGGTATCAATTGGTCATGGGGAGAATCACTGGAAGTGTTCCAGGGTGATAAGGACGACTGAATGTCAGTCACAGGCTTTGTCTTTACCCTCACAAGAGGGACGGTATGTTGGAAGAGTTCCAAGCTAAATACCGTGACTAACTAGACGATTAAAGGCAAGATACATCACTGCTTATGATGCTACCAAAGAGGCAGTCTGGATGTATATTTGTTCATGAGATGAACTTAGTTTCTCCCATTGTGTGACAATGGAGATATGGCTTATGCCAAGGAACGTCCGTCCCATCAGTGATCCAGACATATTCTAAGGCAGTATCACCTAATCATGGAGATGGTTGATCTCCTAGGGGATCAAGGTAAAGAGAGCAGACTCAGAGGACAACACGGTGGATCCACTCACAAAGGCCTTTTCCCAGAGAGAGACTTTTATGGGATGGTTGAGTATGAGATACTTCAACCACTGCTATCAGAGGGCCCTAGTGCAAGTGGGAGATTGTTAGTTATATGTATGCCCTAGAGGCCATTACTATACATAGGATGTATATTGTAGTGGATGCTTGGACATATATAGGGAGGACTTTCTTGCTCGACATGATAGTATGCTATCTGGTTACTCTTTACCTTAACGTGTATGCTGATTGTCTCTCTGTTACATGTTGGTAAAGCCCTTAGGATGTGTACTTGACTACCTGGACTATGATGCGGATCATACTAGTGGGGACATGATAGTCCATAAGTACATCCTTCAAAGTCCCTAGTCGTGGGTGTATCAAGACGGGGCATCGATATACCAGAGTAGACTAGCGTATACCTTCTCGACCCATACAGATGGGCGTTGGATGATCCTATATCCATTGGTGTTTGACATCAGAGATGATATATGGGTGCTCAGTAGAGACTGGGTACACTGGACGGACTCGCCGAGAACTCCCAGATGGTATTATACCTTACGTCAGATGGCAGTTCTCTGGTGACACTGGTACAGAGTAGTCTTTTGACCTGAGATTGTCATAGAGTCTTGTGTGGTTCCCACTATGCTTTGATTTCCACCTTACCATGTCCAAGAGGGCGTGCAAAACGGTGGCTTTTGGGTACAGTCCCGAATCACATGGAGGCAATGAGCGATAGGAGGGGATTCGTCTCTCTCGGTATAGGGAGTTGATGTTACGCTGTGTTCGATTGGCTATAACATGAAATCCCTGGCCAGGATTGCTGAGATTTACTGGTAAGTGTTACCAGTAGTTTCTCGAACTGTTATAGACCTCATATCGACACGACTTATCGAGCTATTGGGGTCTAACGTTTACCACCCCTAGGAGAGATATGCGACATATCAGACGACGAGACCGGACTGTACGGTAAGTGTTACTGGTTGGATTCACAGGAGTGTGAGCGGGCTTGCTCGTCGATCTTCTGATCGCTCAATACCCGAGTGGCTGTTACGTTTAGCAGACCGCTTGCGGCTTGTGGGTGTTTGATATGATCATCACCTGCTGCCGGCGTATTGACGAGTCTTTAGAGTCCTACACAGAGGTTTCCTGGCTCAAGCGAAACGAAATAGGAGCGCATATGAGATATGTGCGGGACCAAGAATAATGCGTGTATGTGATACCGTATTCCATTCTCGCGATGAATGTATCGACTGGTTATATGCGATATAACCTAGTTATCGAATCAAGGATTGATTCGATAAGCCGATACATTGGATATTAGTCGGTTATATGCGATATGACCGGATCGTTAAATCAAGTATTGATTTAACGATTTAATGCATAATTATATGTTTGATATATTACTTTGCATTAAGTAGTATTGGTTCACTTAAGATGGATTTTCTCACTCGGATGTGCACATTGTATATACGATATAATTTTGTGCACTAGTTTGTATCATGTTTGATGATGCATGCAAAATTGGCTAAGTGTAAAGATTAAACCATGGTTGTGTAATGGTTAGGGTTTTGTTTTTACTTATTCATTTATTTATTTATCTATTCTTTTTGAGAAATGGATAAAAGAAAAGAAAAATGGTTTCTTTCTTTGTTTTCTTTCATGAAGCTTGTTGAAGCTTCATGAAGCTTTGACCAAGTGACCATTTTGTCTTCTTCTTTTAACCCTAACCATTCACATAACCTTAGTTAATTCTCTACACTTGACCATGGTTAATTATATGATAAGTATTATTTTCTTTTCACTTATCAGATGATTATCTTTATCTTCTTCTTCTTCTTCACTTGAAGAAAACCTTGCTTCATCAATGGTAACTTGATGTAAAGAGTGAGAAATCCAATTCTAAAGTGAACCCACCTCCTATTTCTTCATCCTCTACCTCTTGCCAAGTAGTATAGGGTGTTTCCTTCACAAGTTTTATGACTTGGTGAAGTGGGAGCTTGATCTTGTGATGCCTCGACGTAGATCATCTTCGGCATCGTAGTCGATGACCTAGCCCGCCCTTTTCTCCGATGAAGCCGACGCTAGAGCCCGGGATTCGGTTTGGACAGCAAGGAGACTTCATCATGGAGCTATGGAGGTGGAGGACCGGATCTACAAAGGTTGTATTTCCGTTCACTTAGTTAACTTGTTAACTATTCGCATTTGTTTCGCCTAAAATCTAGTTAACGATCCGTATTAGGGTTTCTCGGCACTTGTAAAATTTGAAATTGGTATGGTTGATGCCTTGTGAGACCTCATTAGTGTGCCTAGGAACCCTACAATATGTATGCCCTAGAGGCCATTACTGTACATATGATGTATATTGTAATGGATGCTTGAACATATATAGGGAGGACTTTCTTGCTCGACATGATAGTATGCTATCTGGTTGTACTTTATCTTAACATGTACTCTGATTGTCTCTATGTTACATGTTGATAAAGCCCTTAGGATATGTACTCGACTACTGGGACTAGATGAGATCATACTAGTGGGGCCACGGTAGTCGACGAGTACATCCTATAACAGTTCCTCGTCGAGGGTGTATCGAGACAGGGCATCGATACACCAGAGTAGACTAGCGTATACGCATCTTGACCCATATGATGGACGATGGATGATCCCATATCCATCGGTGTTTGACATCAAGGATGGTGTACGGGTGCTTAGTAGAGACTGGGTACACTGGACGGACTCGCCGAGAACTCCCAGATGGTATTATACCTCACGTCAGATGGCAGTTCTCCGGTGACACTAGTACAGAGTAGTCTGTTGACCTAACCCAAACCCTAACCTTGGTTAATTCTCTATAAAGGTTTAGTCAACCATGGTTGCATTATTGATCATCTTTATCCTTTCATTATTCATCACAAAAGGTTTGATTATTCATTATTCATCTTTTTCTTCCTTCTTTCTTTCATGGAAAAAGCTTACTAGCTTTTTCCAAGTGATGATTATGTGTGAGAAAAAGATTATAAATGAGAGCTAAAGTCCTACTTCATCATTCTCATCTACCCTTTCCCTTTATATGAGTGTGTTCACTTCTTTTAGAGAGTGAGAGCTTGTGTTAACGAAACTTCAAGGTAGATCATCTTTGTTATCAAATATCGGAAGCAAGCTTGCACCTTTCTCTTCGCGGAGCCTCTCGAAAGTTCGGAACACGATGATCGCAGCAAAAGGACTTCAACACGGAGCTTAAGAAGTGAAGGACCGGATCTACAAAGGTTGTAATCCCACTCACTTAGTGTTAAAGTGTTTAACATGTTAGTTTTCGCATAAACTCTAGTTTAAATATCCGGCTTTGGGTTGTTCGGCATGGCTAAATTTTTAATCGGGCATGGTTGATGCCACGTAGAACCTTGCGAGCGTGCCTAGCAACCCTACAGATGAGGCAGCAGGTGAGATGACGGCAACCACCGAACCTGAAGTAGCCACTCTATCTCAGGAGTCCGGGACTGCCCCAATTACTACTCTTTCCCCTTGCGGTTCCCTGCCATCGCCCGGCATTGCGAGTGTCACGACGGCTCTCGTAGAATCAAAGGATGAAGCTACTGGTGCCGAAACTGTCCCCCCAAATAAGACCGAAGAAGTCGCGACGCTTGGTGATGCTTCCGTTGCAGTTTTGGCTGATGACTAGTTTGGTAGTTTTCAGATCGCTGCATTCTTTTTGTTTTGCAATCCCTTTGGCTCCCTTCTGATGAAATTTTGTTTATTTTGAATGTAGGTGTGGTTAGCACTGAGGTTGTGCCTCCTGAAGAAGCATCATCAGTTGCCGCTCTGACGCCGGTGCCTCCTTCGTCTCCTCTTACATCCTCTCAAATGTTGGAAGGTATGGGTTTGTGATTTAATTTAAATCGAGAATAGCATCTTTCGTGTGCTGGCTATGTATCCTCGTTACCTTGCAGGAGTTCTCTTTGATCATCTGTATTAAGTGCTGAACCCGTACTTTCCCTTCCAGTCGGAAGTCGCTTTGCCTACTGGTGCCGGTGAATATCTTTTCCAACCGACGTCCTTTCTTTTCTTTAACGGGTGACCCTGTCGTTGTTAACTTGAAATTGATTACAGCACTACAAATTGAAGGAGGGGATGAGAGAATCGTCACGCCACCAGTACTCCCAACTCTGCCACCTGTCGTAGCCGGTATAGTAGCCTTCATTGCTTTTGCATCTTCTTTATCTTTTAAGCAGATATCTGACTATGATTTGTTTTGCAGCAATCACACCGACTTCAGCTTCTTTCGAGTCTCAGATTCCCATGCCGGCAGGGCCTTTTGCTAAACGCCCTTCTTCCAGGGGTGCTGCAAATAGCCCGCGGATGTTAAGCGAGTTCGTCGAGGACCTTGACGTCGAAGCCTTTGCATCTGCTGCAGATTTTGCTGCTGAAGTTAATCTCATGTTAGCGATGCTCATGAAATTCCATAATGAGGGCGTCGTTGAGTCTTGGGTTAACTACTGCAGGAAGATCAAGGCCTGTCTGCATAAGATTGAGCTCAGGCGTCTCGTTCCAGAAATGTTGGCTTTGAATTCTCAACGGGCTGCATGGGTTGAGCAGAGCGTTCCCTTCTTCCGCCATTTCGAACAAGAAGAGACCTTGAGACGGACGGAACGCGAGGAGGCTTCAGGTGAATCCGCCCGGCTATGCGCCCAAGTTGAAGCAAACGCTGCGCAATTGAGGGCTGTCTTTGACAATTTGCGACAATGCATTTCGGACGGACTAGCACTAAGCCAAAAGCTCGAACTTCTGGAGCGGGTTACGCGGAATCGCGAAGTTGCTCAACGGTAAATCGACGAGAAACTTTCGTCTGTCTTGCATCAACGGGCTCGAGTCGAAGCGGAGCTGGCCGCAGTGGCCGACCATGAAAAGGATTTGAGAGCAGCGCGCGAGCAACTGGCTGACTTATTGAAAACGCCTCCTTCTCAGTAGCTGCCTTTTAAACATTTATAATCTTTGAATAACATGTATCCATTTTTTATTATTTTATATGATTCGTCTTGTAATCAATTGAATTCATGAATAAAAGATACACATTTTTTCTTCTCCCACTGTTTCTTTCTTCTCTTTGTTGCGTTGTCGCCATATGATTTTAGCAAGTGTGGCTTGAAGATAGCAGACCGCTGTCCATCTTGGACTCTTTACAGGGTAGCGATGGCTTAGGAAATAGGTTCAGATCTGCCGTCTAATACTTTTCAATTTTATGAGCCATGAGGGTCTCATTAAGATTTTTCTCCCTGCGAGTCGTGAGGATCTCGTAGGTGTATTTTCTCCTTAGAAGTCGTGAGGACTCCTAAGTGTGTTTTCTATTGAGAGTCGTAAGGATCTCACAAGAGAATTTTCTTCCTTACAAGTCGAGAGGACTCGTAAATGATTGATGAGTTGACCTGCTCCCGAATCAAAGCATTGCTTTGACGGGGAGGTCGAGGGTTGACTTTGGCTGTTTTCCATGGAGTCAGGATTGACTTTAGCCGTGTTCCATGGGGTCAGGGGTTGACTTTGGCTATATGGAGTCAAGATTGACTTTAGCCATACGGGGTCAGGATTGACTATCGGTTGTCTGTGCACTACCGAGTCCTGAAACTGGGAATTTTTCCGCAGCTCCGCTTTGCTGACGTTGCGTCTGCTGTAATGAGACGAATGTCGAGGTGTTCTCTAGGTTGTCTGTGAACCGTCGAGATTTGTAAGTAGGGACTTTGCCATGGCTCCGAGGTTGATTGTCGCGTCTGAATCCTGCTGGAATGAGGAGGAACGTTGTTGTGGGTCTCCAGGCTGTAGATGTGGCCGTCGAGACTTAGAACTAGGGATTCTGCCATGGCTCCGTTTGTTGACGTCCTTTCTGCTTCTGGTTGGAATGAGAAGGAACGCCGTTGTGGGTCTCCAGGCTATAGATGTGGCTGTCGAGACTTGGAACTAGGGACTCTGCCATGGCTTCGTTTGTTGACGGCGTATCTTCCTGCAGAGACACTGATTTCTCTGCGGGTTGACGCGAATCGAGATGCTCCCGTCAAGGACACTGATTCCCTGAATCGAGGTTTTTGCCAAGGACGTTGATTTCCTCGGAGTTGATACGAATTGAGAGATTCCAGCAAAGATACTGATTTCTCTGCAGGTCGACGCGAATCGAGATGCTCTCATCAAGGACACTGATTTCCCTAAATCGAGGTTTTGGCCAAGGACACTGATTTCCTCGGAGTCGAGACGAATTGAGCTATTCCTGCAAAGACACTGATTTCCTTGCGGGTCGACGCGAATTGAGATGCTCTCGCCAAGGACGCTGATTTCCTTGAATCGAGGTTTTTGCCAAGGACGCCGATTTCTTCAGAGTCGAGATGAATTGAGGTATTCCTGCAAAGACACTGATTTCCTTGCGGGTCGACGTGAATCTGTAGGGTTCCTAAGCACCCTAGTGAGGTCTCACAAGGCATCAACCATGCCAATTTCAAAAATCTAGGTGCCGAAAAACCCGACTACGGACCGTTGGCTAGAAATCTAGGCGAAAAACAATCTAGTTAACAACTTAACTAATGGGATATCGGAAATACAACCTTTGTAGATCCGGTGCTCTACCTCCATAGCTCCGCAACGAAGTCCTCTCCGCTGTCCAAAAGGAATCCGGGCTCTAGAGTCGGCTTCGTCGGAGAAAAAGCGAGCTAGATCGTCGATGTCCATGCCGAAGATGATCTACGTCGAGGCATCGCTAAATCAAGCTCCACCTTCACCAAGCCCTAAAAACTTGTGAAGGAAACACACTCTACTACTTGGCAAGAGGTAGAGGATGAAGAAATAGGAAGTGGGTAGACTTTAGAATTGGATTTCTCACTCTTTATCATCAATCACCATTGATGACCTTGCTTTCTTCACTTGAAGAAAAATGAGGAAGAAGAAGATAATAGTTATGATAAGTTAATTAAAAATGAAATGAATAATCAAACCTTATCATAACAAGACCATGGTTAATTGTAGAGAGTTAACTCAAGTTAGATGAATGGTTAGGGTTTGTATAAGAAGACAAAATGGTTGCTATGGTCAAAGTTCATGAAGCTTCAAAGAATACAAACAAAATAGCAACCATTTTCTCATTTCCTTTTTCCTTTTTCCAAAAAGAAAAAGATTAATAAATGAATAAGGAAATCAAAACCCTAATTATCCACTTAAAACATGGTTTAATTCTTTACATTTAACCAAAATGCATGTATCATCAAACATGATACAATCTAGTGCACAAAATCATATCGCATATGTAATGCGCACATCCGAGTGAGAAAATCCATTATAAAGTGAACCGATACTAGTTAATGCAAAGTAATATATCAAATATATAATTATGCATTAAATCATTAAATCAACACTTGATTTAACGATCCGGTCATATCGCATATAACCGGCTAGTATCATTAGTAACAACTTATCGAATCAACACTTGATCCGATAACCCGGCTATATCACATATAACCGATCAATGTCACATCGCGAGAATCGAATACAGTATCACATACTCGTATTATTCTCGGTCCCGCACATATCTCATATGCGCTCCTATTTCGTTTCGCTTGAGCCAGGAAACCTCTGTGTAGGACTCTAAAGACTCGTCAATACGCCGGCAGCAGATGATGATCATATCAAACATCCACAAGCCGCAAGCGGTCTGCTAAACGTAACGGCCACCCGGGTATTGAGCGATCTGAAGATCGACGAGCAAGCCCGCTCACACTCCAGTGAATCCAACCAGTAACACTACTGTACAGTCCGGTCTGATCGTCTGATATGTCGCATATCTCGCCTAGGGGTGGTAAACGTCAGACCCCAATAGCTCGATAAGTCGTGTCGATATGAGGTCTATAACTGTTCGAGAAACTACTGGTAACACTTACCAGTAAATCTCAGCAACCCTGGCCAGGGATTTCCTGTTATAGCCAATCGAACACAGCGCAACATCAACTCCCTATACCGGGAGAGACGAATCCCCTCCTATCGCTCATTGCCTCCATGTGACTCGAGACTGTACCCAAAAACCACCGTTTTGCACGCCCTCTTGGACGTGGTAAGATGGAAATCAAAGCACAGTGGGAACCACACAAGACTCTATGACGATCTCGGGTCAACAGACTACTCTGTACCAGTGTCACCAGAGAACTGCCATCTGACGTGAGGTATAATACCATCTGGGAGTTCTCGGCGAGTCCGTCCAGTGTACCCAGTCTCTACTGAGCACCCGTATATCATCTCTGATGTCAAACACCGATGGATATGGGATCATCCATCGCCCATCTGTATGGGTCGAGAAGGTACACGCTAGTCTACTCTGGTATATCGATGCCCCGTCTCGATACACCCACGACTAGGGACTTTGAAGGATGTACTTATGGACTACCATGTCCCCACTAGTATGATCCGCATCATAGTCCAGGTAGTCAAGTACAGATCCTAAGGGCTTTACCAACATGTAACAGAGAGACAATTAGTGTACACGTTAAGGTAAAGATCAACCAGATAGCATACTATCATGTCGAGCAAGAAAGTCCTCCCTATATATGTCCCAGCATCCACTACAATATACATCCAATGTACAGTAATGGCCTCTAGGGCATACATATAACTAACAATCTCCCACTTGCACTAGGGCCATCTGTAGCAGTGGTTGTAGTATCTCATACTCAACCATCCCATAAAAATCTCTCTCTTGGAACAGGCCTTTGTGAGTGGATCCGCTGTGTTGTCCTCTGAGTCTACTCTCCTTACCTCGATCCCTTAGAGATCAATCATCTCCATGATCAGGTGATACTGCCTTAGAATATGTCTGGATCACTGATGGGACAGGGGTTCCCTGGCCAAAGCCACACTTCCATTGTCACACAATGGTAGGAACCTAGTTCATCTCATGAACCTATATACACCCAAACAGCCTCTTTGGTAGCATCTTAAGTAGCGATGTATCCAGCCTTTATCTTCTAGTATGTCACGGTATCTAGCTTGGAACTCTTCCAACATACCGTCCCTGCCTTGAGGGTAAAGACAATGCCTGTGACTGACATTCAGTCGTCTTTATCACCCTGGAACCCTTCCAGTGATTCTCCTCAGGATCGGTTGATACCGTCTCACTACAACTAGTGAGAGTCCTAACATCCAATTAGATCTATCTCATAGATCCAAAAACCCAGGATTTAGGAGGTATCACTTTGATCCTATATGGAGAATCATTATGATAAGCGGAGATTGACCGAGCGTAGCATAGGAAACTCCTTCCCCATCAAGAGTATGTCATCCACGTACTCTACGAGGATCGTCACCATACTCCCTACTACCTTTTTGTATATACAAGGTTCATCTACCATTTTGATGATGTCAAACTGTTTGACTTATCCATCAAAACAGATGTTCCAACTCCGCGATGCCTGCTTTATCCTATAAAGCATCTTGCATACGTTTCCGCTGCTCCCACTGTCTACGAAGCCCTCTGGCTGTGTACTTATAGACGCTCTCTTCCAAAATATCATTTAGAAAGGCAGTCATGACACCCAACCACCAGATATTGTAGTCATGGTATGTAGCCGTGGTAAGTAGGATCTGGATGGACTTAAGCATAGATACTTGAAAAGGTTTTATCATTATCCACAGCTGGTTAATGATGCAAACTTTTAACAAGTCTAGCTTTGAAAGTCTTAACTTTTCCATCTACACCAAGCAATCTTCTCAAGATATACTTGCTCCTGATGGGGATTTAACCCTTCAGATATTGCAACCAAAGTTCATACTTTGTTGGTGTATAAGGATTCCATCTCAGATCACTAAGCATCCAGCCATTCTTACAGAGTCTTACTCTTGATGGCCAGCTCGAAACTAGTTGGGTCATCATCTCATGATGCAATCCTCGCTCCCACTGTCATAGAGAAACCGAAGTATCTCTCAGGTGGGTGAGAAACCCTACTAGATCGGCGGAGAGGCTGAGGTTCGTTGGAATCTACTGAATCCTTTGGTTCTTTCAAATCATCAGCTGCAGTTTGTATAGCTGGAACCTTTCCAGTTGTACATAACAGACCTTGCCTCGAGCTTGTCCGGATTATGCTTTTCAGACATAGGCTGGACAACCCCAAATCTTAACCAACTTAAGATATGGGCTCTTCCCTTTCCATATCATATATGAAGTGGTAGGCAACTGATTTGATTCGAACCCTATTCAATAGGTATGCAGCTTCTCAAGCGCATAACTCCCAAAAAGGAAATAGGTAACTCAGTAGTACTCATCATAGAGCACACCATATCAAATAGGGTGTATTTGCTCCGCCCTGATATACCATCGTGCTATGGTGTATTCAGAGGAGTAATGCTGAGAGAGAATCTCATTCTCCTTTAGAATAATCCAAGATTTCCGTGCACAAGTATTCTCCTCCTTGATCTCATCATAGGACATAATACTTATACCCGTATTGGTTCTCTACTTCTAACTTATATTCTGTGAATATCTCAAAAGGTTCGGACTTGTGTTTCAACAGGAACATATGTCTGAATCTTGAGAGATTATCAGAGAATGTAATGAAGTACAAAGAACCTGTCCTGGCATGTGTAGACAGGGGACCTTACATACATCAACATGTATCATCCCAAGAGTTCACTAACTCTTTCTCTGTTTTCAGTAAATGGAGCTGTGGTCATCTTATCTTTGTGACATGATTGGCGAGCTTCACAAGATGTAAATTCAAACTGATTTAAATATGCATCTAAATGTAACTCAGCCAGTCGGGTCGCATTGATATGACCTAGTCTACAATACCTCAAGAAGGATTCGTTCATTTCTGAACTCTTCCTCTTGTGTGTGAACCGTATACTAAGAACTGTAGTTTGATTTAGAACATCAACGCTTTTAGATAACGTGCCTGAACCGATCAACTTTTGATATAGCAAATGTTCAAAACATTATCCAACAATACAAAATTTTATCATTTCTTTACTAATAAAGAGACTGATATGATTTTGTATATCAGGTTCGTTATCTAATAACATTCGTTCAGAATCAATGTATCGGTAATACAGGGTGACAGTGACCGACAGACTTGGCTGCAACTCTTGCCCCGTTTTCTGCCTCATGAAACTTATCACCCGTTCTCAGTTCTCTACCTATCTGTAGCCCTATGTAACAGATTACATAGCTGGGATCCTGATATGGTATCACATACCCAGGACGTAGAGGATACAGAGAAACAGTTCCTTTTAATGAACACACCCGAAGATGATGCATCAGCATGCACTCTCTTCGTTTGGACGGCACGGGAAATCTGGTATTCCCCAAATTCCTGCTCTGTCTTATAACAATTATAAGTTGGAGCGGGACCAACGTTCCCCAGCTCAGTATAATAAGCGGGTTCGGTCAAATATCCGTATTATTATCTTGATTAAGGCGTGATATGGTCGCTACCTGGAGAGAGAGAGAAGAAAACACTCAGCGTGCGCTCTTGCAAGAATAGATTGGTTTTTATCTTATCTAATCAGGATGGCTCCCACTGCTTTTTATCAAATCTTCCTTCAAACCCTAAAAGGAAAGACTAGCCGGGATTAATTACACACTACAAGTTCGCCAATCTTTCAGCCAGGCCAGTGTCGGTACTTTGAGGGAGGTCCCCCGTGCTTTCGCACGAACCTAATTACTGTAAACCTCGTTTTCCCAGAGGCGTAACCCCGTTGACACCTTTCTAGACACCTACTTGATCGTCTAATTGTAATGTATAAAACTCTCCCAGGAGTAACTCTTACTCGCAGCGGGTATCGGGATCCAACTATCTCATAGAAGGTATGCAATCTCATTGCAAATTTCAACACTTGAAATTCCCGATAAAATTTTGCTCCTAACCTCCTATGACCTTGACAAAGGCCAACAAACCATAGGATGCTAGTCAAGTTCAACCCGTCATTTCCTGATTGAATTAAACCCACCCGCACGGCCCTTGACAAAGGCCAACAAGGTCGCACGACTACCCTAACTCAATCTGCATCATATGCATAAGCAGATAAGCACCAGTTAGCTACCGCACACTGCGCCTTGACAAAGGCCAACAAACGCAGCACGAATACTAACTACTACTTATCTGAAATGACGGAGGGCTACGACAGGTTTTTATGAAAACATATTGCGTAATGAACTTGATATCGTTGTAGAATCAAATGATTTTAAAATGGAGTGCTTTTGAGGCTTTTCTAGTTTTGTAAAGGAGTCACTCCCGGTGAAGGGAGTGACGGTCCTTTCCTCATCGAATGAGGTGCGGGATATATCTTATATATCACTGTGCAAAGCAAAAACACTTAAAAGCAATCAAAAGACAAACCGAAGGTTGTAGCATCTGCCAGTTATTGCTAAAGGAGTCACTCCCGGTGAAGGGATCTCGGTCCTTTCCTCATCGAATAAGGTGCAGGATATATCGCATATACCGCTGTGCAAAGCAAGAACTGTAGCTACCTGTTTTATTTTGAAATTCGATTCTACAACATCTTAGGTTTCTTTTATTTCATTAATCTCATTAATGAAGTCCCATCATTTAAGTACCTAAACATCACAGATAAATACGACGTACACTTATGCCATCCGCATTCACCTCGATGTCCCCTCGTGCACCGTTAGGTTAGGTAACTAACGGCAGAGCGGGGCAGGGCTAGCGCGGGTGTAAAACATAAGTAACGTCTATATAATATATCATATATACTATATACTGTATCTATCACAGAACATCACATGATCACATCACAGATATCGCAGCAGAAGAATCATATGAAATATTGGATATACTAGGACGTCCGTGTTTTCAATACGAGCCAGTATAAAACACGGATTCCACGGTCGTGATGAATAGCCAAACCCACACCCCTAGACCCCTACGAGAGCGGCAAGCAACCCTACCAATTCTAGAGTTAGGAGACCCGGACTCGACTCCTCGAGTTGGTCTCCCACTGGACTCCAGAACCCGGTTACTTGTGCCCTCCTCCTTGGGTCTATCCTAGTGCAGAAAAGTAAATAATATACAAACGGTGACTACTTCCGCAACCTGGAAGTGCCCCAATAAAAGAATATTACATACAAGTTTTTACATGAATGAAAATGAAAAACACTCATCTCACATAAAAACCCCCCGGCTATTCAAACACGACGATCCAATATAACATATCCAGCAACACATAACATCTCATGTCATCAACGTAAGTAAATATGCGCATCCCAATTGTCGTTGACATATAGCAACGAAACCGGCAATATCACATATTACACTTACGGTCACAGAAAAGAAAGTGTAAAACTACAACAGTTGGAATCCGCAACCACCTCAGACATCGCATGCCTGACCAAATGAATTCTTTAGACATCGCATGCCTAACAATTATAAACCCCGCATTTTAGTCTCAAAATCGAAAACACTTTTCAATATCAAGTCGGGCAATTCAACAAGATTCCCGACATCCTGATCGAATGCTCGTCGCAAACTTTAGTAGGCGGCCGCACCGCCGATACCGTCGACGAAGTGCACCAAGGTGGAACACCGCTACCGCGAGCACCCGAACGGATGCTTTCGGCGACGGGGTTCTCCTTCAGTCACTTGGTCGGGGCTATGGAGTGAGGCTGTCCATTAAGTTTACCCGGCGAGTATCCGCGTACGCTACGTGATTGCAACGGACTTTTGATCACATCAAAATTCCGTGGCAACCGATCAAGTGAGACTAAACTGCTATGTTTATAACATTCACTTAGTTATCACATAACTTTTGTGAATTCCAATTGTTGTATCACATTCCGGATAAACAGAAAATGTTAAACTTTCCGATTGAACATTCGAACACCCAAGTTTTCCCAATACAGATCAACACATGAAATAAGTCTAAAAACATTCAGTTCGTGCCTCAGTACCAACGGTCCAGCCGTAGAAGGGTCAAGCCAACGCCTCACATGTGGCACGCCGTACTGCCCCAAACCCGAAGGTTCAAAGGGCAGTTCAAGACGGTCACATAATCGAGTTAAGGTTTGTTGTCTTCTAGAGGGACCATCGCGTTACTTGCACTACTTAGAACGTCGTTAAACTACGGAAAAATCCAACACTTGGAAATTTCCCGACAGGGGAAAAATTGGGTATTTATATCCGGTCGAACTTTTTAACATATTCTAAAATTTATCCGGAAAGCCACATAGACAAAATTTGATATCCCGATCGAAACACCGAATCCCCAAAACAACTCCAGAAAATTCAACTCTTGAATAAATATTAAAAATACCCAGGAAAACCAGCAATATCAATTAGGAGTTACTGTGTAACATTGACTGAAGAATGAGTTCGTACGGCCGCGGATCCGCCGCACGAGCCATGCTCGTGCCGCGGAACCGCGGCAGTTTGATGGAATTACGCACTCGTATTTCACAGTTACTCTTAAAATAACCTGCTGATATTTCTGCATATTTTTAATACTGAAAAATCCCTGTTTTTGAAAATTGGACAGAGAGCATGGGTGTGTTAGGATTTCGGGTTCGTTCGGAGTTCAAAATCCGTCTAGACTTCGCCTAAGGCTCTAGCTAGGCTCTGATACCACTGTAGTTTTCCTGAGCACCCTAGTGAGGTCTCACAAGGCATCAACCATGCCAATTTCAAAAATCTAGGTGCCGAGAAACCCGACTACGGACCGTTGGCTAGAAATCTAGGCGAAAAACAATCTAGTTAACAACTTAACTAATGGGATATCGGAAATACAACCTTTGTAGATCCGGTGCTCCACCTCCATAGCTCCGCAACGAAGTCGTCTCCGCTGTCCAAAAGGAATCCGGGCTCTAGAGTCGGCTTCGTCGGAGAAAAAGCGAGCTAGGTCGTCGATGTCCATGCCGAAGATGATCTACGTCGAGGCATCGCTAAATCAAGCTCCACCTTCACCAAGCCCTAAAAACTTGTGAAGGAAACACACTCTACTACTTGGCAAGAGGTAGAGGATGAAGAAATAGGAAGTGGGTAGACTTTAGAATTGGATTTCTCACTCTTTATCATCAATCACCATTGATGACCTTGCTTTCTTCACTTGAAGAAAAATGAGGAAGAAGAAGATAATAGTTATGATAAGTTAATTAAAAATGAAATGAATAATCAAACCTTATCATAACAAGACCATGGTTAATTGTAGAGAGTTAACTCAAGTTAGATGAATGGTTAGGGTTTGTATAAGAAGACAAAATGGTTGCTATGGTCAAAGTTCATGAAGCTTCAAAGAATACAAACAAAATAGCAACCATTTTCTCATTTCCTTTTTCCTTTTTCCAAAAAGAAAAAGATTAATAAATGAATAAGGAAATCAAAACCCTAATTATCCACTTAAAACATGGTTTAATTCTTTACATTTAACCAAAATGCATGTATCATCAAACATGATACAATCTAGTGCACAAAATCATATCGCATATGTAATGCGCACATCCGAGTGAGAAAATCCATTATAAAGTGAACCGATACTATTTAATGCAAAGTAATATATCAAATATATAATTATGTATTAAATCATTAAATCAACACTTGATTTAACGATCCGGTCATATCGCATATAACCGGCTAGTATCATTAGTAACAACTTATCGAATCAACACTTGATCCGATAACCCGGCTATATCACATATAACCGATCAATGTCACATCGCGAGAATCGAATACAGTATCACATACTCGTATTATTCTCGGTCCCGCACATATCTCATATGCGCTCCTATTTCGTTTCGCTTGAGCCAGGAAACCTCTGTGTAGGACTCTAAAGACTCGTCAATACGCCGGCAGCAGATGATGATCATATCAAACATCCACAAGCCGCAAGCGGTCTGCTAAACGTAACGGCCACCCGGGTATTGAGCGATCTGAAGATCGACGAGCAAGCCCGCTCACACTCCAGTGAATCCAACCAGTAACACTACCGTACAGTCCGGTCTGATCGTCTGATATGTCGCATATCTCGCCTAGGGGTGGTAAACGTCAGACCCCAATAGCTCGATAAGTCATGTCGATATGAGGTCTATAACTGTTCGAGAAACTACTGGTAATACTTACCAGTAAATCTCAGCAACCCTGGCCAGGGATTTCCTGTTATAGCCAATCGAACACAGCGCAACATCAACTCCCTATACCGGGAGAGACGAATCCCCTCCTATCGCTCATTGCCTCCATGTGACTCGGGACTGTACCCAAAAACCACCGTTTTGCACGCCCTCTTGGACGTGGTAAGATGGAAATCAAAGCACAGTGGGAACCACACAAGACTCTATGACGATCTCGGGTCAACAGACTACTCTGTACCAGTGTCACCAGAGAACTGCCATCTGACGTGAGGTATAATACCATCTGGGAGTTCTCGGTGAGTCCGTCCAGTGTACCCAGTCTCTACTGAGCACCCGTATATCATCTCTGATGTCAAACACCGATGGATATGGGATCATCCATCGCCCATCTGTATGGGTCGAGAAGGTACACGCTAGTCTACTCTGGTATATCGATGCCCCGTCTCGATACACCCACGACTAGGGACTTTGAAGGATGTACTTATGGACTACCATGTCCCCACTAGTATGATCCGCATCATAGTCCAGGTAGTCAAGTACAGATCCTAAGGGCTTTACCAACATGTAACAGAGAGACAATTAGTGTACACGTTAAGGTAAAGATCAACCAGATAGCATACTATCATGTCGAGCAAGAAAGTCCTCCCTATATATGTCCCAGCATCCACTACAATATACATCCAATGTACAGTAATGGCCTCTAGGGCATACATATAACTAACAGAATCGAGATGCTCTCGTCAAGGACGCTGATGTCCCTGAATCAAGGTTTTGGCCAAGGAAACTGATTTCCTCGGAGTTGAGACGAATCGAGGTATTCCTGCAAAGACACTGATTTCTCTGCGGGTCAACACGAATCGAGATGCTCTCGTCAAGGACGCTGATTTCCCTGAATCGAGGTTTTGGCCAAGGACACTGATTTCCCTAGGGTCGGTTGACTAGTTTCCGAGACAGAGCGTTGATCCGGTGGGGAGGTCATTGGTTAACTTGCTTCCGAGACGGAGCGTTGATCCGGCGGGGAGGTCATTGGTTGACTCTAGGTTGTTTGTGGACCGTAGAGTCTTGGAACTAGGACTTTGCTGTGGCTCCGCTTTGTTGACGTCGCGTCCGAATCCTACCGGAATGAGGAGGAACACCGTTGTTGTTCTTCTGGGATGCAAATGTCGCCGTCAAGATCTGACTCTCCCTTTGACAAGGTCTGGTGGGGAAATGTGGTACCCTTTTTGTTTATGCCCATAGATTGTATACAGGGGTTAGTATGGACTCACTTGTAGGGCAAAAGTTTTATTCTTTCATTTTTTTTATTTCCGCGATACTCTATCATTTCAGCTTTTATATCGCGAAGTTCGCGATTGCCCAATCATTTCGGCTATTTTTCACGGTACCCAATCTTTTCGGATATTTTTCTTTTTTCACTCGCTGCATTTTATTGTGAGTTGCCCAACCATTTCGGCTATTTTGTATGCATATATTTTTACTTGCTGATTTTGTTGTAAGCTGCCCCATCATTTCGGCTATTCATATGCATTTTTGGCTCACTGATTTTTTTATCGCGAGTGTGGAACTTGGAATCTGGTGTCAATCTTAGCATTACCATCGCTGTGACTGGAATATTGCCAGGAGCGAATCATCATCTGCCTTAAAAGGACTTGGATTTTGATACCAATTTAGGCGTCAGCATCGCTACCATTGGGACATTGCCAGGAGCGAATCATCATTTGCCTCTGTCGATGTCGAACAAAGGTGGCTTAGCAAACAGGGTTAGGATCCTGTTGACTAAGGCGTTTTGACTTTATGAGCCGTAAGGGTCTCATAAAGGTATTTCTCCTTACGAGTCGTGAGGATCTCGTAGGTGCATTTTCTCCTTAGGAATCTTAAAGATTTCTAAGTGTATGTTCTCTTACAAGCCGTAAGGATCTTACAAGAGTGTTTTCTCCTTATAAGTCGAGAGGACTTACAAGTGTCGTTCGCCATATGAAGATATCCCTCGTCAGTGGTGGGACTCTGTTGGGGAAACGTTTATTTGTTTCTAGAGATTGTATACAAGGGTCAATATTGAACCGCTTGTAGGGCAGTTTGGGGATTGTGATGGCTTAAAAACAGGTTCAGATCCCTGTAGCTTAAGGCTTTTGAATTTTATGAGCCGTGAGGGTCTCATAAGAGGGTTCTCCTTACGAGTCGTGAGGATCTCGTAAGTGTAATTTCTCCTTAGGAATTGTGGGGATTCCTAAGTGTGTTGCTCCCTTATGAGTCGTAAGGATCTCACGCAGGTATTTTCTCCTTACAAGGTTGAGAGGACCTTGCAAGTGTTTTTTAACGAGATTGCGCCTTTTCGGGTTTTCACAAAACTCGCCGGTAGCCCTGCTGTTTTTACTCACGGAGCCCTTTCGGGTTTTCATCCGTGCCCATATCGCTTATGGACGTACCGTTTTTTTTTGCGTCAGCCTTGGGATGCTGCAATCCATAGTAGTTTATAGACGTCTCGGTTAGGCATAGTATTTCTTCAAGAAACGGCCATTTATCGGCCTGAAGGGTCTTTCGCCATGCATATCCATGAGCAAGTAAGCCCTACCCTGGTAGACTTTGTCTATGATGTACGGGCCTTCATAATTTGGCTCGAATTTCCCCCATTTGGCACGATTGGGGATCATAGGTCTCTTGACCACTAGCACGAGTTCGCCCTGGCGGAATGTTCTCGACCTAGTCAATCTCTCGTATGAGCGCGTCATTTTTGCTTTGTAAGCTTCCAAGTTTTGTTGCGCCATGAGCCGGGTTTCGTTAAGGGCATCGAGCTCCTCAAGCCGAAGATGAGCATTGTCCTCGTCTGTTAGCTCATAATGAACCGCCACTCGTAAGGAGTGTAGCTCTATCTCCAAGGGGAGTACTGCTTCAGTGCCGAATACAAATGCATACGGCGTTGTGTTTGTGGCCATTTTGAACGTAGTTCGATACACCCAGAGAGCTTCATGCAATCTCTCATGCCAGTCCTTTTTATTTTTGTACACCGTCTTTTTCACGATCTTCGTCAAGGTCTTGTTGAAAGCCTCAGCCAGACCATCAGCTTGGGGATTATAGATCGAAGAGTATCTCCAGTCTATATGATGTTGCTGCGCCAAGCGGCTGATTTTGTGGCTTCTGTAGGCCGGCCCGTTATCGGAGATAATCCGTCGCGGAGTGCCGAACCGATAGATGACGTGTGTCTTGAAGAAATGGAGGATATTCTTCGTCTTCACTTCTCTTAGTGTTACTGCTTCTGCCCACTTTCATAAGTAATCGGTTGTCTCCAGTATGAACCGATGTCCTCTGGACGATGCTGGTTCAATGGGCCCGATTATGTCAGTTCCCCACACTTCGAATGGCCAGCTAGCCACCATTGGATGCAGCGGATTTGGATGCTGGTGGATAAAGTCTCCTTGAATCTGGAACGAGTGGCACTGCTTCGCGTATTCGAGGCAGTCTTGGATCATTGTGGGCCAATAGTAGCCCATCCTTTTGATCTTTAGTTTCATCTTCGGCCCAGCTTGGTGAGAACCGCAGAGTCCGTCGTGAGTTTCTTGGATGACTCTCCTTGCTTCTTCAGGTCCCAGGCATCTTGGCTATAGAGAATCAAATGATCTCTTATATAGAGTGTCATTGACGAAGGCGAAGGATAGAGCTCGTTTCATGAGCTGATCTCTTGAGGACACATCTTCAAGTGTTCGACGGGTTTGAAGTAGTCTATAAAGACTTCTCTCTAATCCTTAGCCTTTTTCTGGTCTTTTATTTGTAGGGTCGTTTGCTCAGTTGCTCCCTTTCTTCGGATGACTCCGGAGATATTTCTGCCGGTGCGAGAACCCGACGGCTTTTCACAACGATCCTTACGTCATCGAGGTTCTCGTCGGCCGGTTCTTTAGCGAGCTTGGCTAATGCATCAGCCTTGCTATTTTCCGTGCGAGGTATGCTCTCCAAGGCATAGGAAGGGATTCGAGTCAGCAGTTGTTGCACTCTCTCACCGTACTTTACCAACTCTGGTTTGCACATTTGATAGTCGCCGTTTACTTGGCTAACGACCAGTTGGGAGTCTCCTTATATGAGGAGGTTCTCGATTCCCATGTCTACAGCGATCTCAAGACCTGCTATCAAAGCTTCATATTCGGCCTCATTGTTGGTCCTCGGCTCTGTTAAGGAGAAGGCAAAGCGCATTATCCCTCCTTGTGGAGTCACGAAGATAAGACCTACCCCAGATTTAATTATGGGGGTGATGTGCTCTTGCTTCTTCATGGAAGATGGCCCGTCGAAGTAGAGTTCCCATCGGGTGTCACTCTCTCCTTTCTCCCCATCGATCCTATCAAACGCGTGCTCGTCTGGCAATTGGAAATTTAGGGGTGAATCGGCAGGTATAGGATGCTCAGCGAGGAAGTCGGCGATGGCCTGGCCTTTCACTACCTTGAGAGGTCGATATGCTATCGAGAACTCCATCAATAGAAGGGCCCATTTAGCGAGCCATCCTGTTAGTATGGATCTTGACATCAAATACTTGAAAGGATCCACCTTTGATATGAGATGGACCTCATGCGCCAATGCATAGTGTCTGAGCTTCGTCATCGCGAAGATTAATGCCAGGCAGTGTTTTTCGATGGGGGAGTAGTTGTTTTCTGCCCCAAGGAGAACTCGACTCAAATAGTAGAGGGCTCTCTCTTTCCCTTGGTCATTCTCCTATGCCCATAGCGTGCCTAAAGAACCTTTAAAGGCTATTGTGTATAGGATGTGAGTCTTTCCCTTGACCGGAGTAGTCGGTACTGGCGGATTCTGCAGGTATTGCTTGATTTCGTCTAGTGCGCTCTGGAATTTGCGATCCCAGATGAACGGGTTCCCCTTGTTCATTAGGTGACTGTAGGGGCGGCATTTGCCGGAGAGATTAGCTATGAACCGTCGGATATATGCGAGCTTTTCTTGGAGAGACCGCAGTTGTTTCAGAGTCCTTGGCGGAGGCATTTCCATAATCGCCTTGATCTTTGACGGGTCTATTTCGATGCCTCGATGTCGTACGATGAATCCTAGGAATTTGCCCTAGGAAACTCCGAATGCGCATTTCAGAGGGTTCATCTTCAAGTTGTATATCCAAAGACGTTGGAATACTATTTTTAGATGCTCCCAGTGCTCCTCGTGCGATTTTCTTTTCACCACAAAGTCATCGATATAGCATTCGACGACTTCATGTATGAGGTCATCGAAAATCTTTGTCATGGTCCTCTGATAGGTAGCGTCGGCATTCTTCAGACCGAAAGGCATCACTTTGTACCAGAATATGCCCAAAGGGGTCCGGAAAGCGGTACGCTTCTGGTCTTCGGGATGCATCTTTATTTGATTGTACCCTGATGAGCCGTCCATGAAGGAGAAAACTTCGTGAGTGGACGTGTTTTTTATCATCAGCTCGTTAACCGGTACAGGAAAATCATCCTTCGGGCAAGCTTTGTTGAGATCCCGAAAGTCCACGCATATGCGCACCGTCCCATTTTTCTTCATTACTGGGAAAATGTTGGCAATCCAGTTAGGGTACTGAACCTCTTGGATGAAGCCGGAGTCGGTTAGCTTCTTGATCTCGGCGTTGATGCTCATTTCAAGTTCGAGCCGCATTCTTCTCGGTGCTTGTTTGATTGGCTTGACATATGGAGAAATCTCCAATTTGTGGACGGCTATTTCTGGATCTAATCCTGGCATCTCGGAATAGTTCCATGCGAAACAGTCTTTATACTGCATTAGCACGTTTTTTAGCGTAGCCACCTTTTCTTCAGACAACAGCTCACTGACGAACGTCGGTCGTGGGTCGTTTTCCGTCCCCAAGTTGATTTTTCTGAGGTTATCTGCAGTAGTATGTATCCCATCTTCCAGCTCTTTTGGTGCCGGTGGAAACTCTAAGATCACTTCGTCATCCTCGTTTTCAAAGCATCAGGAGAGGTCATCCATATCTTTGCGTACACCTTCTCCTGACAGCGTTATCGCGAGATCGCTTCCAAGATCGATGTTGATCCGGCTTTACTCTCGCTGCATACGTAGCTTTTGGTTCATGCTTCTGTGGTGGGGTTACCTTCCAACTGCTGGATAAAGCGAACCTGCCTTGCTAATACAAGTCTTCTACCTAGTCTTTGAATGTGAAGCAGTTTTCGAGAGGATATCCTATCGCTCGGTGATAGGAGCAATAATCCAGGTGATGAACCTCATTTTCTTGATCGGGGTGTTTGGATTCCGGGAGTGTCATCATCTGATGTTTTATGAAAAGATAGAATATCTTCCTTGTCTTGTCTTGGGGAAAAGAATATGCTCGACCCATCTTCTTTATAAGAGAAGGATCCAGGCTGCCCAATTCTCGATCGCGTGACTTCTTGGACCCGCTTTGCTATTGTCGAACGTTTTTTCCGTTCTTCAGTTTGATTTTGCCTCCACGTCGAGTCTTCCGTATGACGGGCTGGCGACGAAGGGCATCGTCATTTTTCATAGCCTGCTGAAGGAGGCGCTGCGTTCTGACGTTTTCATAGATGACCATTTCGCGGCTATGTATAGGGTTACTAGGCACTCTCACAAGGGTCTATAAGGCATCAATCATGCCCGATTTAAAATTTAGACGTGCCGAACAACCCTAACCAAGATCTTTAAACTAGAGATTAGGCGAAACAATGCATGTTAAACACTTTAACATCTAAGAGTTTGGGATTACAACCTTTGTAGTCCGTTCCTTCACTTCTAAAGCTCCGTGTTGAGGTCCCTTCGCTGCGATCATCGCGTACCTGGACTCTAGAGAGGCTCCATGAAGAGAAAGATGCAAGCTTGCTTACGATCTTCGATAACAAAGATGATCTACCTTGAAGAAACTCAAGCTCAAGATTTTGCTTCACTAATCAAGTATTAGCAAAGCAAACACCCTAATCTAAATAGCTAGAATAGATGAGGATGATGATGTAGGAATTTAGCTCTCATTTATTTTCTATTTCTCACTCATTTTCATCACATCACCAAAAGCTAGAAAGCTTTATCAAGAGGAAGAAGATGATGAAAACCATTTGTGATGAATAATGAAAACTCTAGTGAGGTTAGAAATGCAACCATGGGTTAAGTATGAAGACTTAACCCATGTAGAGAAACAACTATGGTTAAAGGGTTGGGTTGGATTAATGAAATATCACAAAATATCCAAGTCAAAGTCAAAGCTTCAAGAAGCTTCTTGAAAGCTTCATGCAAGCTTAACCCTAATCCAAACCTTAACCACATTTAAACTCCACAAAACATGTTCCATTTATAACCATAACATGTTACAATATTATATATCACATATAAAATATTTATTGTAACAAAATAAAATAATACAATTAACATATATCGCATATATATCAATGTATTACCCGAGTGAGAAAAAGAATCTTTTAGTGAGCTTATATTAGTTAATATAATTTAATATAGCAAATATATAACTATACATTAAATTATCGAATCAACACTTGATCCGATAATCCGGCTATTTCACAAATAACCGAATAATATAATCTGTATCAGTTCATCGAATCAACACTTGATTCGATGACCCGGCTATATCACATATACCCGGCCGATATCTCATATCGTGAGAATCTAATACGGTATCACATACACGTATTGTTCTCGGTCCCGCACATATCATATATGTGCTCCTACTCCATTTTACCCAAGCCAGGAAACCTCTGTGTAGGACTCTAAAGAATCGTCAATACGCCGGCAGTAGGTGATGATCATATCAAACACCCACAAGCTGCAAGCGGTCAGCTAAACGCAACAGCCACCCAGGTATTGAGTGATCAGAAGATCAACAAGTAAGCCTGTACTTTCTCCCGCGAATCCAATCAGTAACACTCTCGTATAGTCCGGTCTCTTCGTCTGATATGTCGCATATCTCGCCTAGGGGTGGTAAACCTCAGACCCCAGTAACTTGATAAGTCGTGTCGATATGAGGTCTATAACAATTCGAGAAACTACTGATAACACTTACCAGTAAATCTCAGTAATCCTGGATAGGGATTTCCAGTTATAGCAAATCGAACACAGCGCAACATCAACTCCCTATATCGGGAGAGACGAATCCTCTCCTATCGCTCATTGCCTCCATGTGATTCAGGACTGTACCCAAAAGCCACCTTTTTGCACGCCCTCTTGGACGTGGTATGATGGAAATCAAAGCACAGTGGGAATCATACAAGACTCTATGATGATCTTGGGTCTACAGACTAACCTGTACCAGTGTCACCAGAGAACTGCCATCTGACGTGAGGTATAATACCATCTGGGAGTTCTCGGCGAGTCCGTCTAGTGTACCCAGTCTCCACTGAGCACCCGTATACCTTCTCTGATGTCAAACACCAATAGATATGGGATCATCCATCGCCCATTGATCAGTCGAAAATACTGCATTTCTAACACGGCAATTTCCCTACCTTTTGCACTCATATAGAAGAGTTCGGTATTCATAATTGCACATATTACCAAATCATCTCTGAAATACCAAATTGCATGTGTTAGACTTTTTAACCGGCACTTTAAGGGAAATTAACTGTGTTTCATGGCATCGCATCATCCTTGTATTGCGCAACTCTTGTCTTGGAGTCTATGCAGGAAATTCCGGAAGCAGAGCCCAAAATTGGGAAAAGATCTGATAAAAGACGCGCCAACTCAAAGGCTGAAGATCTGGTAGTAATACAGAAGGCCAAATAAAAATCTATATATCAGAAAAAGGCCCACAAGAAAGCCCAAGAGTTACTGTAAAAAAAATCAATCCCTAAGGCCTCTAAAGCGCCGCGGTTCCGCGGCGGGAGCCTGCTTGTGCCGCGGAACCGCGGCGCTTTGATGACATCATCAGCTCCAATTTTCTCCACATGTCTAAAATAACGGCCAAAACTTCCAGAATACTGTAGAAACTCCACGTGGCGCATCTAGAAGGCTCGGCTTAACAAACTATTTCTAGAAGGATCTTGTAACAAACTTTTGGAGGCAAATTTGAATGTTTGGCTAACAAACTTGTGGAGGGAAATTTCAAATTTCAATCCTAGATCTAGAATTTTGAGGTCTATAAAAGAGAGCCTAGATCTAGGGTGAAAATTGTTCAACAATCACCACCATCTTCTACCCACAAGTTTAGTGACAAAGCTTGTGCCAAATTCAATCCCCAATTCCAATTCAATCTCAAGATCAAGATCCCGAGATCAATTCAAGCAAGAAATCCTTCAACCTTTAGCAAGCGACGCCGGATTCCAATGGAGCAAGAGATCCACGCCGATCCGCGACTCAAGGAGCCGAGCGAAGCCAAAATCGACGATCTAGTTCCTTCCTTTTGTAAATTCAAGAGAGTTGTAACGAAATTTGTCGATAAATAAAGGTGAATTTTCTATATTCTTGCTTATCTTTTAATTCAAGCATAATGATTAGATCTCAATTTGTGATTGTGTTTGTGATCATGATGTTTGAGTAATCTCCGCTCGTGTAGGAGTTGTGACGATCTTTAGATGATGATGATTTAGATATTTTTACAATTCTTAAATCCTATAATGTTTGGAAATTCTAGTGAATCAAATGATTAATAACCTAGTTTCGAGATGATGCTTTCTTGATCGTGTTCACTCGAAACTAGGGAATAACTATTGACCATTTGATTAACTAGAAACTAGAATTTGAATGCGATCCATTGAAAGGATAAAGGATGAGTTGCGAAATCCCTAATTTCCTCGCAAGATCCTTACACCTCGATGAATTTGCATCGATCTAGTATCAATTCATTAATGGATAAGAATGAGTAATCATTAGATCTCATCACATCTATAGATCCGATCTACTCCTACGAGCCATACTTCTAATCTTGATTGTTGGTTGGAAATTATCACACATCTCAATTCTTGTTTTTAATGTCTTTTCTAGATCTAGATTTTTCTTATTTCTTGATCTTCAAATGCAAATCATGAATTGTTTTCTTTTCTTTGCCTTAAATTTTCAACTCATCTAATTCGAAAATTGAACGGATTACACTTTCCCTGTAAACGATCCGCACTCGCTAACGAACTACATCCGACACCGTTATTGATTGCGGTCAAAATAATTTTTGGTTGTGATTTCTAAATTCTATTTTCTCAAAAACATACAACACATCAAAAATCAATAAATCACCCATCATATGGGTTAAAAGGCGCATACGCTAGTCTACTCTGGTATATCGATGCCCTGTCTCGATACACCTACGACTAGGAACATTTGAAGGATGTACTTGGCGACTACTCTGTCCCCACTAGTATGATCCGCATCATAGTCCTGGTTGTCAAGTACTCATCCTAAGGGCTTTATAAACATGTAACATAGAGACAATCATAGTACATGTTAAGATAAAGAGCAACCAGATAGCGTACTATCATGTCGAGCAAGAAAGTCCTCCCTATATATGTCCAACCACCCACTACAATATACATCGTATGTACAGTAATTGCTTCTAGGGCATACATATAACTAACAATCTCCCACTTGCACTAGGGCCATCTGTTGTGGTATCGCATACCCAACAATCAGCTGTGGTTGAAGTATCTCATACTCAACCATCCCATAAAAGTCTCTACTGGGAAATAGGCCTTTGTGAGTGGATCCGCGCTGTTTTCCTCTGTGTCTACTCTCCTAACCTCGATCTCCCTGGAGATGAACCATCTCCATGATCAGGTGATACTGCCTAAGAATTATATCTGGATTTCTGATTGGACGGGCTTTCCTAGGCCAAAGCCATAACTCCATTGTCATACAATGGTTGGAACGAATTTCATCTCATGAACTTATATATCCAGACTGCCTCTTTGGTAGCAACCTTGGTAACGATGTATCTTTCCTTTGATCGTCTAGTAAGTCACGGTATCTAGCTTGGAACTCTTCCAACATACCGTCCATCCATTGAGGGTAAAGACAATGCCCGCGACTGACATTCAGTCGTCCTTATCACCCTGAAACCTTTCCAGTGATTCTCCCTAAGATCGATTGATACCATCTCACTATAACTAGTGAGAATCCTAACATCCAATTAGATCTATCTCATAGATCCATAACCCAGGATTTAGGAGGTATCACCATGATCCTATAGAGAATCTTTGTGATAAGAGGAGATTGACCGAGCGTAGCATAGGAAACTCCTTCCCTATCAAGAGTATGTCATCCACGTACTCTACGAGGATCACCACCATACTCCCTACTACCTTTTTGTATATACAAGGTTCATCTACCATTTTGATAAAGTCAAACTCTTTGACTACCACATCAAAATAGACGTTCCAACTTCGTGATGCCTGCTTTATCACATAAAATATCTTGCACACGTTTCCGCTGCTCCCACTATCTACGAAGCCCTCTGGCTGTATAGTTATAGACTCTTTCTTCCAAATCATCATTTAGAAAAGCAGTCAAGACACCCAACCGCCAGTTATCGTAGTGATGGTATGTAGCCGTGGTAAGTAGGATCTGGATGGACTTAAGCATAGCTTTGAAAGTCTCAACTTTTCCATGTACACCAAGTAATCTTCTCAAGATATACTTGCTCCCGATAGGGATTTAACCCTTCAGATAAAGCAACCAAAGTCCATACTTTGTTGGTGTATAAGGATTCCATCTCAGATCGCTAAGCATCCAGCCATTCTTACAGAGTCCCACTCCTGATGGCCTGCTCGAAACTAGTTGGGTCATCATCTCATGATGCAATCCATGCTCCCACTGTCATAGAGAAACCGAAGTATCTCTCAGGTGGGTGAGGAACCCTACTAGATCGGCGGAGAGGCTGAGGTTCGTTGGTTACTATTGAATTCTTCGGTTCTACCGAATCATCTGCTGTAGTTTGTATAGCTGGAACTCCTTCCAGTTCTACCTCATGACCACTAATTTCTTCACAAGAAATTCTCTTTCACAAAGGTGGCATGTTGAGAAAAAAAACATTTTTGTTCCTCGGTTAGGTAGAAGATATTCTCTTGCGAATGCTTGGGATATCCAACAAACTTCTACAGAACTGACTTTGCCTCGAGCTTGTCCGGATTATGCTTTTAGACATAGGCTGGACAATCCCAAATCTTAACATACTTAAGATATGGGCTCTTCCCATTCCATATCACATATGAAGTGGAAGGCAACTGATTTGATTGGAACCCTATTCAATAGTTATGCAGCTTCTCAAGTGCATAACTCCCAAAAGGAAATAGGAAACTCAGTAGTACTCATCATAGAGCGCACCATATCACATAGGGTGTGATTGCTCCGCCCCGATACACCGAGGTGTTGTGGTGTATACGGAGGAGTAATGCTGAGAGAGAATCTCATTCTCCTTTAGAATAGTCCAGGAATCCTGTGCTCAAGTATTCTCCTCCTTGATCTCATCAAAGGACATAATACTTATACCCGTTTTTGGTTCTCTCCTTCTAACTTATATTCATTGAATTTTTCAAATGTTCCAGACTTGAGTTTCAACAGGAATATATGTCCGGATCTTGAGAGATAATCAGTGAATGTAATGAAGTACAAAGAACCGGTCTTGGCATGTGTAGACAGGGGACCTTCATACATCAGCATGTATCAATCCCAAGAGTTCACTAACTCTTTCTCTGTTTCCAATAAACAGAGCTGTGGTCATTTTATCTTTGTGACATGACCGGCAAGTTTCACAAGATGTAAATTCAAACTAATTTAAATATGCATCTAAATGTAACTTCAGCTAGTCGGGTCACATTGATATGACCTAGTCTATAATACCTCAAGAAGGATCCATTCATTTCTGAACTCTTCCTCTTGTGTGTGTTCTGTACGTTAAGAACTGTAGTTTGATTTAGAACGTCTATGCTTTTAGATAACGTGCCTGATTCGATCAACTCTTGATATAGGAAATGTTCAAAACATTATCCAACAATACAAAATTATATCCTTTCTTTACTAATAAAGAGACTGATATGATGTTGTATATCAGGTTCGGTATCTAATAACATTCGTTCAGAATCAATGTATTCTGGTAATACAGGGTGATAACTGCCAACAGACTTGGCTGCAACACTTGCACCGTTTCTATCTCATGAAACTTATCACCCGTTCTCAGTTCTCTACCTATCTGTAGCCCATGTAACAAATTACATATGTGGGATCCTGATCCGATATCTCATACCCAGGACGTAAAGGATACTGAGAAACAGTTCTCTGTAATGAACACACCCGAAGAAGATGCATCAACATGCACTTTCTTCGTTTGGACGGCACGGGAATTCTAGTAATCCCCTATTTCCTGCTCTGTCTTATAACAATTAAAAGTTGGAGCGGGACCAACGTTCCTTATCGCAGTATAACAAGCGGGTTCGGTCAATACATCAGTATTATTATCTTGATTAAGGCGTGACATAATCGCAACCAAGAGAGAGAGAGAAGAAAACACTCAGCGTGCGCTTTTACAAGATTAGATTGGTTATCAATATATCTAATCAGGATGTCTCTCACTGTTCTTCAAACCCTAAAAGGAAAGACTAGCTGGGATTAATTACACCCTACAAGTTTGCCAATCTTTCAGCCAGGTCAGTGCCGGTACTTTGAGGGAGGTTCCCCGTGCTTTCGCACGGACCTAATTAAAATAAACCTCGTTTTCCCAGGGGCGTAACCCCGTTAACACCTTTCTAGACACCTACTTGATCGGCTAATTGTAATGTGTAAAACTCTCCCAGGAGTAACTCTTACTCGCAGAGGGTATCGGGATCCAACTATCTCATAGAACGTATGCAATCTCATTGCAAATTTCAACACTTGAAATTCCCAATAATATTTTACCCCTAGCAGCTATATGACCTTAACATGGTCAACAAATCATAAGTGCTAGTCAAGTTCAACCCGTCATTTCCCGATTGAATTAAACCCACCCGCACGACCCTTAACATGGTCAACAAAGTCGCACGACTACCCTAATCCAATCGCATCATATTCTTATACAGATAAGCACTAATCAGCTACCGCATACTACGCCTTAACATGGTCAACAAACGTAGTACGAATACTAACTAGTACTTATCTGAAATGACGGAGGGCTACGACAGGTTTTTAAGAAAACCCTTTGCGTAATGAACTTGCTATCGTTGTAGAATCGAGTAATTTTGAATGGAATGTTTATGAGGCCTTTTCTAGTTTTGCTAAAGAGGTCACTCCCGGTGAAGGGATCGTCGGCTCTTTCCTTATCGAATAAGGTGCAGGATATTTCACAAATATCACTATGCAAAGCAAGAACTATAGAAGCAATCAAAAGACAAACCGAGTGTGTAGCATCTGCTAATTTCGCTAAAGAGGTCACTCCCGGTGAAGGGATCTCGGCTCTTTCCTTATCGAATAAGGTGCTGGATGTTCTACAAGGAACACCGCTATGCAAAGCAAGAACTAGAGCTACCCGTTTTTAAGACAAGTTTCTACAATATCTTTAGGTTTCTTTTAGTTTCATTAATCTCATTAATGAAGTCTCATTTTATTATGCTTCATAAGCATCACATTTGAAACGAAATCTGCAATATAACATATATCTCATATATATAATATAATTCGTCTCAGGCAGTAATATGATCTCATCACAGAACATTGCAGCAGAAGAACATATATGAAATATTGGATATACTACGACGTCCGTGTTTTAATACGAGCCTGTATAAAACACGGATTCCACGGTCGCGATGAATACCCAAACCCACATCCCTAGACCCCTATGAGAGCGGCAAGCAACACTGCCAATTCTAGGGTTAGGAGACCCGGTCTCGACTCCTCGAGATAGTATCCTACTGGACCCTAGAACCCGGTTACTTGTGCTCCCCGCCTTGGGTCTACCTAATGCAGAAAAGTAAATAATATACAATGGTGACAACATGTTAGTTATATGTATGCCCTAGAGGCCATTACTATACATGAGATGTATATTGTAGTGGATGCTTGGACATATATAGGGAGGACTTTCTTGCTCGACATGATAGTATGCTATCTGGTTACTCTTTACCTTAACGTGTATACTGATTGTCTCTCTGTTACATGTTGGTAAAGCCCTTAGGATGTGTACTTGACTACCTGGACTATGATGAGGATCATACTAGTGGGGACATGGTAGTCCATAAGTACATCCTTCAAGGCCCCTAGTCGTGGGTGTATCGAGACGGGGTATCGATATACCAGAGTAGACTAGCGTATACCTTCTTGACTCATATAGATGGGCAATGGATGATCCCATATCCATTGGTGTTTGACATCAGAGATGATATACGGGTGCTCAGTAGAGACTGGGTATACTGGACGAACTCGCCGAGAACTCCCAGATGGTATTATACCTTACGTCAGATGGCAGTTCTCTGGTGACACTGGTACAGGTTAGTCTGTAGACCCGAGATCGTCATAGAGTCTTGTGTGATTCCCACTGTGCTTTGATTTTCACCTTACCACGTCCAAGAGGGCGTGCAAAATGGTGGTTTTTGGGTACAGTCCCGAGTCACATGGAGGCAATGAGCGATAGGAGGGGTTTCGTCTCTCCCGGTATTGGGGGTTGATGTTGCGCTATGCTCGATTGGCCGTAACAGGGAAGTCCCTGGCCAGGGCTGGTTTAGAGATTTACTGGTAAGTGTTACCAGTAGTTTCTCGACCCGTTATGAGCCTCATATCGGCATGACTTATCGGTTATTGGGGTCTGACGTTTACCACCCCTAGACTTGATATGCGACATATCAGACGAGGAGACCGGACTGTACGGTAGTGTCACTGTCAGGCTTTTTGCAGGAGTTGGAGCGGGCTTGCTTGCTGATCTTCTGATCGCTCAATACCCGGGTAGCCGTTACGTCCAGCTAGTACTGCTGATGGCTTGTGGGTGCTTGATATGATCATCACCTACTGCCGGCGTATTGACGAGTCTTTAGAGTCCTACATAGGGTTTTACTGGCTCAGGCAAAACGAAATAGGAGCGCATATGTGATATGTGCGGGACCGAGAATAATGCGTGTATATGATACCGTATTCTATTCTCGTGACTATTGTATCGGCCGGTTATATGTGATATAGTCGGGTTATCGAATCAAGTGTTGATTCGATAAGTTGGTACATTTTCTGTTAGTCGGTTATATGTGATATAACCGGATTATTAAGTCAAGTGTTGATTTAATAATTTAGTGTATAATTGTATATGTGATATCCTAATTTACATTAACTAACATTGGTCACTTAAGCATTTTTTTTCTCACTTGTGCACAACTTAATATATATGTGATATATATTAATTTGTGTTCATTTTGTATCATGGTTGTTGATACACACTACATGGGTGTATGAGACATACACCATTATAATTATATTGGTTAGGTTTTTATATTTAAAGTAATTCTAAAAACAAATGGATAATGAGCTCATGAAGCTAATGGTTGCATTGACTTAGTCCACTAGTTTTGTTTCACTTAAGATATTAATTAACCTAACTACTATAATTAGCCATGGTTATGTCTCTACATGAGTTAGTAAATGATACCCACTCACCCATGGTTAGCTAACTCTCTCTTGATTAGTTTTCATTCTCATTTTGAGCTCATCTTCCTCCTCCTTCAATTTCTTTCTAGGGTTTGATAAAGAGAGAGATACATTGTGAGAAATGAAATTCTAAAGTGTACTTATTTCCTATTTCATCATCCTCTACTAGACTAGAACTTTAGTTTAGGGTGTTTGCTTCACTAATTCTCTAGTTAGTGAAGTAGAAGCTTGAGTTCATATTCCCTCGACGTAGATCATCTTCGGCCTCGAAGACTTCAAGCAAAACCGTTGCCCTTTTCTCATGGAGCCATCCGAGGGTCCGGGAGTTCGATGATCGCAGCGAAGGGACTACTACAAGGAGCTTAAGAAGTGAAGGACCGATCTACAAAGGTTGTATTTCGTATTCACTTAGATGTAAATGTTATTTACTAGCATGTGTTACCCTAATTATCTAGCAAAGATCTTGTTTAGAGTTATTCGGCACGGCTAAAATTTTAATCGGGCATGGTTGATGCCTTGTAGAACCTTGTTAGAGTGCCTAGTAACCCTACAGTGGTATCAGAGCCTAGCTAGAGCATTAGGCGACGTGTATACGAAGTTAAAACTCCGATCGTACCCCGATACGACAAAGTAAACCCCTCTCTGGAAAATTTTTCAAAACTGGGATTTTTCTGTATTAAAAATGCTTAAATAAATCAGCAGGGAATTCTAAGGGTTACCATGAAAAACGAGATCCCAAATCCTCCACATGGCCGCGGAACCGCGGCACTAAGCCACTTGTCGCGGCAGTTACGCGGCAGTAAAAGTGTATTGGGGACGGTTCTTTATGCAGTAATATCCTATGCTATTCCTTCTAATTTCTGGGTATTTTTTTTACATGACTCAAGTGTTGAGTGTTCTGGGGTTTATTTTGTATTCGTTGATTCGATCGGAAAATTTAGTTTCGTTATGTTTTCCGGATATTTAGAAAGTATTAAAAAGTTCGGACGGATATCAATAACTCACTTTTTCCCGACCCGGAAAATTTCCAAGTGTTGGATTTTTCCGTTGTTTAAGAACGTCTAAATCGTGCAAGTTACGCAATGGACCCTCTAGAAGACAACAAACCTTAACTCGATTATGTGACCGTCTTGAACTGCCTTTTGAACCTTAGAGTTTGGGGCAGTACGGCGTTACCACATCTGAGGCGTTGGCTTGACCCTTCTACGGCTGGACCATTGGTACTGTGGCATGTGATGGATGTTTTTAAACTCCTCTCAAGTGTTGAGAAATATTTGGGAAAACTTGGGTGTTTGATTATTCGATCGGAAAGTTTAACATTGTCTATTTATCTGGAATGTGATACAATATTTGGAATCCACAAGTGGTTATGAGATAACTAATTTGGATGTTATAAACATAGCAGTTTAGTCTCAAATGATCGGTTGCCACGGAATTTTGATGTGATCAAAAGTCCGTCGCAATCACGTAGCGTACGCGGATACTCGCCGGGTAAACTTAATAGACAGCCATGCCCCATAGCCCCGACCAAGTGACTGTAGGAGAACCCCGTCGCCAAAAGCATCCGTTCGGGTGCTCGTGGCAGCGGTGTTCCCCCTTAGTGCACTTCGTCGACGGTATCCGGGGGTGCGGCCGTCTACTAAAGTTTGCAACGAGCATTCGATCACATATCGGGAATCTCGTTGAATTGCAAGACTAGATATTGAAAAGTGTTTTCGATATAGAGACTAAAATGCGGGGTTTATAATTGTTAGGCATGCGATGTCTAAGGAGGTTGCGGGTTCCAACTGTTGTAGTTTTACACTTTCTTTTCTGCGACCGTAAGTGTAATATGTGATATCGCCGGTTTCGTTGCTATATGTCAACGGCAATTGGGATGCGCATATTTACTTACGTTGATGACATGTGATGTTATGTGTTGCTGGATATGTTATATTGGATCGTCGCGTTTTGAATAGCCGAGGGTTTTATGTGAGATGAGGGTTTTATTTTCATTCATGTAAAATTAAATGTATATAATATTCTTTTATTAGGGCACTTCCGGGATGAGGTTGATGTCACCATTTGTATATTATTTACTTTTCCGCACTAGGATAGACCCAAGGAGGAGAGCACAAGTAATCGGGCTCTAGAGTCCGGTGGGAGACCAACTCGAGGAGTCGAGTCCGGGTCTCCTAACTCTAGAATTGGTAGGGTTGCTTGCCGCTCTCGTAGGGGTCTAGGGGTGTGGGTTTGGCTATTCATCGCGACCGTGGAATCCGTGTTTTATAGAGCCTCAAAAATAAAACACGGACGTCCTAGTATATCCAATGTTTCATATGTTTCTTCTGCTGCGATATCTGTGATGTGATCATTTGATATGTTTTGATAAATACTGTATATAGTATATATGATATATTATATAGACGTTACTTATGTTTTACACCCGCGCTAGCCCTGCCCCGCTCTGCCGTTAGTCACCCAACCTAATGGTGCACGAGGGGACATCGAGGCGAATACGGATGGCATAAGTGTACGTCGTATTTATCTGTGATGTTTAGGTGTTTAAATGATGGGACTTCATTAATATGATTAATGAAAGAAAAGAAACCTAAAAGATGTTGTGGAATCGAATTTTCAAAAACAGGTAGCTACAGTTCGTACTTTGCATCGCGGTGTTCCTTGTAGAACATCCTGCACCTTATTCGATAAGGAAAGGGCTGAGATCCCTTCACCGGGAGTGACCCCTTTAGCAGTAACTGGCAGATGCTACAACACTCGGTTTGTCTTTTGATTGCTTTTGGAGTTTTTGCTTTGCATAGCGATATATATGATATATTCTGCACCTTATTCCATAAGGAAAGAGCCGAGATCCCTTCACCGGGAGTGACCTCTTTAGCGAAACTAGTAAAAGCCTCAAAAATACTCCATTTTAAAATCATTTGATTCTACAACGATATCAAGTTCTTTATGCAATAGGTTTTCATAAAAACCTGTCGTAGCCCTCCGTCATTTCAGATAAGTTGTATATAGTATTCGTGCTGCATTTGTTGGCTTTCGTCAAGGTGTAATGTGCAATAGCTATATGCTGCTTATCTGCTGCTTATCTGCTGCATATGATGCGATTGGATTAGGGTAGTCGTACGGCTTTGTTGGCTTTCGTCAAGGGTCGTGCGGGTGGGTTTAATTCAGTCAAGAAATGTACGGGTTGAACTTGACTAGCGGGCTATGGTTTGTTGGCTTTCGTCAAGGTCATAGCACGTTAGGGGCAAAATATTATCGGGAATTTCAAGTGTTGAAATTTGCAATGAGATTGCATACCTTCTATGAGATAGTTGGATCCCGATACCCACTACGAGTAATTGTTACTCCTGGGAGAGTTTTACACATTACAATTAGCAGATCAAGTAGGTGTCTAGAAAGGTGTCAACGGGGTTACGTCTCTGGGAAAATGAGGTTTACTTTAATTAGGTCCGTGCGAAAGCACGGGGAACCTCCCTCAAAGTACCGACACTGGCCTGGCTGAAAGATTGGCGAAATTGTAGGGTGTAATTAATCCCGGCTAGTCTTTCCTTTTAGGGTTTGAAGGAAGATTTGATAAAAACAGTGGGAGCCATCCTGATTAGATAAAATAATAACCAATTTGATCTTGCAAGAGCGCACGCAGAGTGTTTTCCTCTCTCTCTCTCCAGGTAGCAACCATATCATGCCTTAATCAAGATAATAATATGGATGTATTGACCGAACCCGCTTGTTATACTGAGCTGGGGAACGTTGGTCCCGCTCCAACTTATAATTGTTATAAGACAGAACAGGAAATAGGGGATTACCAGGATTCCCGTGCCGCCCAAACGAAGAAAGTGCATGATGATGCATCTTCTTCGGGTATGTTCATTACAGAGAACTGTTTCTCAATATCCTTTACGTCGTGGGTATGAAATACCGGATCAGGATCCCACATATGTAATTAGTTACATGGGCTACAGATAGGTAGAGAACTGAGAACGGGTGATAAGTTTCATGAGATAAAAACGGTGTAAGTGTTGCAGCCAAGTCTGTTGGTAGTTATCACCCTGTATTACCAGAATACATTGATTCTGAACGAATGTTATTAGATACCGAACCTGATATACAACATCATATCCGTCTCTTTATTAGTAAAGAAAGAATATAATTTTGTATTGTTGGATAATGTTTTGAACATTTCATATATCAAGAGTTGATCGGTTCAGGCACGTTATCTAAAAGCATAGACGTTCTAAATCAAACTACAGTTCTTAGTATACAGAACACACACAAGAGGAAGAGTTCAGAAATGAACGAATCCTACTTGAGGTATTGTAGACTAGGTCATATCAATGCGACCCGACTAGCTGAAGTTATATATAGATGCATATTTAAATTAGTTTGAATTTACATCTTGTGAAACTTGCCGGTCATGTCACAGAGATAAGATGACCATAGATCTGTTTATTGGAAGTAGAGAAAGAGTTAGTGAACTCTTGGGATGATACATGTTGATGTATGAAGGTCCCCTGTCTACACATGCCAAGACCGGTTCTTTGTACTTCATTACATTCTCTGATGATCTCTCAAGATTCAGACATATGTTCCTGTTGAAACACAAGTCCGAACCTTTTGAGATATTCACAGAATATAAGTTAGAAGTAGAGAACCAAAAATGGGTATAAGTAGTATGTCCTTTGATGTGATCAGGGAGGAGAATACTTGAGCACGGGATCCCTGGACTATTCTAAAGGAGAATGAGATTCTCTCTCAGCATTACTCCTCCGTATACACCACAGCACGTCGGTGTATCCGGGCGGAGCAATCACACCCTATGTGATAAGGTGTGCTCTATGATGAGTATTACTGAGTTGCCTATTTCCTTTTGGGAGTTATGCACTGGAGAAGTTGCATACCTATTGAATAGGGTTCCAATCAGATCAGTTGCCTACTACTTCATATGAGATATGGAAAGGGTAGAGCCCATATCTTAAGTTTGTTAAGATTTGAGGTTGTCCAGCCTATGTCTAAAGGCATAATCCGGACAAGCTCGAGGCAAAGTCAGTTCTGTAGAAGTTTGTTAGATATCCCAAGCATTCGCAAGAGAATATCTTCTACCTAACCGAGGAACAAAAGATGTTTTTTTTCTCAGCATGCCACCTTTGTGAAAGGGAATTTCTTGTGAAGAAATTAATGGTCATGAGATAGAACTAGAAGGAGTTCCAGCCATACAAACTGCAGCTGATGATTTGGTAGAACAAAAGGATTCAATAGTTTCCAACGAACCTCAGCCTCTCTAGTAGGGTTCCTCACCCACCTGAGAGATACTTCAGTTTCTCTATGACAGTGGGAGTGAGGAATGCATCATGAGATGATGACCCAACTAGTTTCGAGCTAGCCATCAGGAGTGGGACTCTGTAAGAATGGCTGGATGCTTAACGATCTGAGATGGAATCCTTATACACCAACAAAGTATGGACTTTGGTTGCCTTATCTGAAGGGTTAAATCCCCATCAGGAGCAAGTATATCTTGAGAAGATTACTTAGTGTACATGGAAAAGTTGAGACTTTCAAAGCTAGACTTGTTAAAGGTTTGCATCATTGACCAGGTATGGATTATGATGAAACCTTTTCTAAGTAGCTATGCTTAAGTCCATCCAGATCCTACTTGCCACGGCTACATACCATGACTACGATATCTGGCGGTTGGGTGTCATGACTGCTGTTCTAAATAGTGATTTAGAAGAGAGAGTCTATAAGTACACAGTCAGAGGGCTTCGTAGACAGTGGGAGCAGCGGAAACGAGTGCAAGATGTTTTATGTGATAAAGCAGGCATCGCGGAGTTGGAACGTCTATTTTGATGTGTTAGTCAAAGAGTTTGACATCATCAAAATGGTGGATGAACCTTGTATATACAAAAAGGTAGTAGAGAGTATGGTGGAGATCCTCGTAGAGTACGTGGATGACATACTCTTGATAGGGAAGGAGTTTCCTATGCTACGCTCAGTCAATCTCCGCTTATCACAACGATTCTCCACATAGGATCAAAGTGATACCTACTAAATCCTGGGTTTTGGATCTATGGGACAGATCTAATTGGATGTTAGGATACTCACTAGCTGTAATGAGATGGTATCAATTGATCCTGGGGAGAATCACTGGAAGGGTTCCAGGGTGATAAGGACGACTGAATGTCAGTTACAGGCATTGTCTTTACCCTCAGTAAAGGGACGGTATGTTAGAAGAGTTCCAAGATGATACCGTGGCATACTAGACGATAAAAGCTGGATACATCGCTACCAAAGATGCTACCAAAGAGGAAGTCTGGGTGTATATTAGTTCATGAGATGAACTTCGTTCCTACCATTGTGTGACAATGGATTTGTGGCTTATGCCTAGGAACGCCCGTCCCATCAGTGATCCAGACATATTCTAAGGCAGTATCACCTGATCATGGAGATGGTTGATCTCCAGGGGATCGAGGTTAGGAGAATAGACTCAGAGGACAACACGGCGGATCCACTCACAAAGGCCTTTTCCCAGAGAGAAACTATTATGGGATGGTTGAGTATGATATACTACAACAACTGTTATCAGATGGCCCTAGTGCAAGTGGGAGATTGTTAGTTATATGTATGCCCTAGAGGCCATTACTATACATGAGATGTATATTGTAGTGGATGCTTGGACATATATAGGGAGGACTTTCTTGCTCGACATGATAGTATGCTATCTGGTTACTCTTTACCTTAACGTGTATACTGATTGTCTCTCTGTTACATGTTGGTAAAGCCCTTAGGATGTGTACTTGATGTTGCGCCACGGCAGCGCCCCGGCCGTCTATCCGAGGCCAAAATGCGGAATCAAAATTTTTCTTAACTTTAAACTGGCGCTACCGCGGACAATATACCCGGATCGAAACCATTAACCTATACTAGCTATCAAGAGAGAGGGTGAGAGATATACCGAGTGATCCGAGTCCTCCGGTCTTCTCCTCATCATCCCGATCTCCCGCGGAAACTCCGGTCGTCGCCTCCTTGCCGGAAGGGCACCACATCGTCTGTATCTTTTACGGGCTCCCACCTCAATGCCGAGGCAACTCGGGCGCGAAGTTGGCTAGCCGACGCGCCCAAGATAAGCTGTAGAATGTAATGTAGAATCGTTGTCTCATTTGGGGTAGTGAAGTTGCCTTTGATGGAGGAATCAATATGAACTTTGGAGAGGAGAAGGATTTCTTTTGTGGCAAGCATGCAAATGAGATATAGATAATTCCCTCATCAAAAATGAACTCCTCTCATTTCTCCTCAAGATGTGGCCGGCCATATACAAGCTAGGAAATGGTGGAGGGAAAAGCAAATCATGAAGGGAGGTAAGAGTAGGATAAAGCAAGTGGTGACCTTAAACAAAACATCAACCATGCTTTTACTTCTATTCATATCAAATCTCATTCTAATCCTATCATAATGAATACAAGTGCAAGAAATCCCCTCCACAAATGTTATTTGCACAATTGCAAATAACCCCCTCCATCGGAAAAGTCCGGCCGGGAAAGAACAAAGGAAAACCGGCCGGAACGGAATGCAAACTGGCAACTCCAGAAAACTGGTCCCGTAATAAATTACAGGAAAACCCCGATACTGTGCATACACACCCGCATCTTTATTCCGTCCGGATACAAATGCAAAGAGACAAAATCTACACTGTACTAAACTAGGATCCGGCTTAAACCAAAGCCGGCTAGTAATATCCGTTCGATCCTGATCCGTGCAATACCGCACGTATCTGATCGAACCCTGCCATATATCCGTACGGCTACTAGTACAAACCGTCCGATCCTGATCCGTGCAATTCCGCACGTATCTGATCGGACCCTGCCATATCTCCATACGGCCTCTACAGCGTTTCGCCCGAAAGCTGAGTAACTGAAAGTGTGGTGAACTCTAAAGACTCGTCAATACTATGGCTGTGGATTTAACCACTAGCACGTCAGAGGTATAAGCCAATACGTAACGGGCCACCAGCTACTGACTAAAAGGGACGTCGATGAGTGAACTCATCCTGACACCCTACTGAGCCTGTCAGTGACAATATCCGTACAGTCCGGTCCGTTCGTCTATGAGCATCGCATGGCGGGCCTAGGGGGTTGGTAAAAGTCAGACCCCCAAAGGCGGTACAAGTCGTGTCGGAGTGAAGCCCAGAACACCCTGAGATACTACTGGAATACCTACCAGTAAATCTCCTGCCTCGGCCGAGGGCTTTGTGTAATGGCTCTCCTAGACACAGCGCAACCTCACCCCCAATACCGGGAGAGACGAACCCCTAAAGATCCGCTCACTGCCTCCATGTGGCTCGGGACTGTACCCAACTAAAACCTGTTTGCACGACTCCTTTGAGCTGTGGTAGGGTAGTAATCAAAGTACAGTGGGAACTCACACGAGACAAATGACGATCCCCAGGTCGATGAACTAACCTGTACACATGTCACCAGGGAACTGCTATCTGACGTCAGGTATAAGACCAACTAGCATGTTCCCGGCGAGTCCTGTCCGGTGTACTCATAACCCAATGAGCACCTGTATACATCTTAGGTGAACCAACTGACACCAGTGGCTTATGAGACCGGCCACCGCCCCTCGTCGGGGTCTCGACTGTATACACTAGTCTACTCTGGAGAATCGATGCCCTGTCTCGAAACTCCCACGACTAGGGACCTTTTAAGGATGTGCTTATAGACCACCAGCTCTCACGTATACGATCGCCATCATACTGCTGGCAGTCAAGCAAGAATCCTAGGGGCTCTATCAGCGTGTAATAGCGACCTGTAAGGTCACCTAAAGCAGTACACGATGATAAAGGTAAACCAGATAGCATACTATCATCTCGAGTAAGACTGTTCTACCGGGATAGGTCCTCCCTCAATCATTGCAATCACGTGCCTGTGATCCAATAATTGACTCTGAGGGCACTATCTCCAACAATCTCCCACTTGCACTCAAGGCTAATTATTGCGATGTCGCATACTCACAGCCCGTGTGATACCGAACACCCAACTCCTCTACTAGTCAGTCTCACAAAGCTCATTTGCGAAACTATTACGTTCGAGGAATAGCCTCAGTGAGTGGATCCGCCTAGATGTTTCTTTCTATGTCTCTCTATATCTCAAGTTCGCGGAGAAAACTATCTCCCGAAATGAGCAATACCTGTCTTGGAATGTCTGGATGTCTGATGGGACCTAGTTCATGAATGAACTCCAAATCCAGACTTCTTAGACTGTATCGTCAACTGAACTTAATCAGTATCCTGCGCCATGCCTCCCTCAGTATCTGCCTGGATCACCTGTCCAGAATACTGTCCCTCGTTAGAGGGAGAACTATAACTCTGACAACCTCCTTGTCGGCCATGTCACCTTGGAAGCCTGGAGTGATAACCGTCTCCTAAAGGAGGCAGCCGTTATCATATCCCTAGAACATTCACTTATGTTCTAAAACTGCTTCCGACTGTTCCTCCAGGATTGGATCAATATCAACTTATTGCATCTACTGCAAGAACAACATCTGGTGTGGTACTTGACATCTCATGATTGACTCAATTGTCTAAGCAAGTGATCTGTCAATCATGCGTATCCCTCTCCCCTTTAGTCTGTAAGACACCTTTAGAGAGGGTGACTCCATTACCTGCAGGTGTACTACCGTGCCAGGAGTCGTTCATTCTAAATACTCATAGAATGCTGTCAAGGTACCCAGATTAGGAAACCACCCAAATCTAGATCTAAAACCATAGATCTAGTAACCAGAATGTCTGATATAATATCCAAGTCCTGTGTGGAGAAACCACTGTGTGACAACCAAAGTATAACCGATCGTAGTATAGGAATATCACTTCCTACTACCTTCTCAACAGATCCATCCCCTATTCTGATGACGTCAAACCCATGACTGTCACATCAGAAACAGATGATCTAACTCCGCTATATCTGCTTTAGTCTATAAATAGACATAAGCCTGAAGTCCACCAATGCTTCCGCTGCTCCCACTGACTACGACAACCCTCTGCCAGAGTCATATAGACGTGCACTTCTAAAGCTAGTTTAGAACGACGCTATACTCATCCTCCTGCCGGGTCTCGCAGCCTGGAACAACAACAATGGCAAGTGTGGGTAAACAAGAACTTCCCTGTCACCGTCCTTGAGGCTACCGGAGTACCTCTCGGGTGCCTGAAGTTACCCACCTTATCTGCGGAGTGGCCAATGGAATGTCAAAACAGATTGAATCTTTAGGTTCCTTATCAAATCTTCAGTAATCGTTTGCGGTTCTGGAATCACTTCCAGTTCTACCATACTCCCACTGCTGTTTTTGAAAAAATCCATTTTTAATAAAACTGTGGCGAGTCTAGAACAATATTTCTATTGATCTGCCAGATGGTAGAAAGTCAACCCTCGTCATAGCCTGGGTCAACCCACAAACAGCCATTACAGAAACGTGCCTTGAGTTGTCCAGTGTCTGGTTTTAATCATAAGCCGGACAACTCCCCGTACCTTAACATCGTTAAGATATGAACTGTTCTATATCCAATATAGAACCAGAGGCACTGATTTAAATGAACCAGATTCAAATCATGCAGCTATCTCCAGTGCATGTCAACTAAATGGAAGGAGGCCGATCAGCATTACTCAACTTAGGAATGCTTCCAATTATGAGTAACCTGAAAGAGAAGCAATTTCTCTTTATCATTACTATTAACTGAATACCATACACAAGTATCTACATCTTCGATCACTTTGAAGAATCCCGATACTTGCTATACCTGGTTCTCTACTCTATTCAAATACCTATAACTCCTCAAAACTTAGACCCTGTGTTTCTACGAAACACAGGTCTAAGAACTAGAGAAGTTAAAAGTAAACAGAATATAGTATGAGGACCAACCCCTCTGTCCTAATGGACACTGGACAACATACAATACTCTGTATAAGTCCGCCGAGTCTAACAACTCTTTCACTGTGTGTCGTAGGTTGAAAACTGTACTTATGGTTAAGTAGAATTACACCGCTGTTTAATGCTCCTTACCTAACCATCCACTGATATAGGTAAATGTCAACGACATAATATCAAAAGGTATATCTCACTCTATGAAAATAGACGTACAGATATATCAATTTGAAATTGGTGCACAACAGCGGATATTCAAAACCAAATATTTGCCGACCGGCAAACAGCCCAGATGATCTTCCTCAAATATCACCGATTACAACGAATCCCGATATAATGAGGATGATTACCCTATTCCCAATAACTTACTCCCACTCATCATCTGTAAAACCATACAGATGTGAGAATCAAGACTGGTAAATACATACCCTGGAGCAAGTGTCCAATCGGGAAATCAGTTTTCTTTTAACAGTACACAGTTGAACTGAAACATTGAAATGTTTCGATGGGGTATCGAGGTATTCTTAGTAATGCCTCTACCATTATCCAGATTCACAACTATAACCGTATAATTCTTTGCCACCTCTCCAAATCCCTTTATATGTCTTTAGTCATTACCTTCTGCACACCCCTTAGGCCAAATGGTTTTCTTCCTTTCCTACCGTTCGGCACCAGCCTATGGTTTGGAAGAAGACTATCCAATAAGCATAATGGGTGTACTGTCCTAATCCTAGGAGCACTCGCAATGCGAGAGAAGGTGAAGATAAAAGACAACCGAATAAACCTTATTCCTATTTCTCCTGAACCAGAATCCATCCCCGAACTGGAACAAGTTCCTTTCGAGTTCGTATATAACCATACGATGGAGTATCCAAAAAAAAACTGTGGATCTTCGTAGTGATACGGAGTGTCCTGGAGAAATACAAAGGTGATTTAGGATTGGCGAAGAAATACTCGGTTTGGTCGTGAATGGCAGTCGCAATTTACTTTGCCCTCTTACTAATCCCTTTCTTTGTCTTAACTTAATACCTTCTGCACACCATCGTTATGCTAATTGGTTTTCTTCATTCCCCACCGTTCGGCACCAGCCTAAGGTTTGGAAGAAGACTATCCAATTTGCATAATAGGTGTACTATCTCCTAAACCAAGGAGTACTCACAATGAGAGAAGGTGAAAAGAAAAGACAACTGAATAATCCTATTCGTTTTCTCCAGAACCAGAAACCATCCTCGAAGTCCTTCGAGTTCGTATATAACCATACGATGGTTTTGTCCAATGGAAGTGGACGTTCGTAGTAATACGGGGTGTCCTGGAGAAAAGGGTAAAAGTAGGAGTGGCAATGAGGTTTGCAACTCTGACAATCCAAAAGCCTGTGTTAAGAAGGTTCGGTCAACTTGGTCACTGAGTCATAGTCTTAGGGTCGGGTCAATGGTCGCAGCCAGAGAGAGAGAAAAGAAACACTCAGCGTGCACTCTCACCTAGATCAAAATGGTTATCACTTTGTCTAATCAGGAAACCTCCCACTGTAACCTCAAATTCTCCTCCAAACCTGAAAGAAGAATTAGTCGGGGTCACCCGAGGAGTAAACTAACTCATCAGTGGGAATCGGGATCCAACTATCATCGCATGATAACTTGACGGAATCCACTCAAGTCACCACACTCCAGAAGGTATGCGCATGCCTGGCAAGTTTCAGTTCTTTTGAAACTCCCGATGTGATTTTTTCCCCTAGGACCCAAGTGACCTTGACGAATAATCAACAAATCAAAAGGTCCTAGTCAAGTTCAGCCCGTCATTATCTTGATTGCGTTAAACCCACCCGCACGACCCTTGACGAATAATCAACAAAGTCGTACGACTGTCCTAACCAATCCACATATCCATGCGACAGAATAGCACAACAAAGCTACCGCACACTACGCCTCGGCGAATAGCAACGACAAACGCAGCGCGAATACTAAGCAATACTGATCTGAAATGACGGAGGGCTACGACTGGTTTTTGGCGAAAAACCTTTAACGTAATGAACTTGATATCGTTGAAGGAACTGGATAACTTTTTATAAAAATATAGTGACGAAAACCTTTACTAAAGAGGTCACTCCCGGTGAAGGGATCTCGGCTCTTTCCCCGTAGAATGAGGTGCAGGATATTCCAACTGAATACCACGATGCAAAGCAAAAGTAATCAGCTATAGTGAAGTTAATGCCCTGACGCAAACTTCTGTCCAAGGGGTCACTCCCGGTGAAGGGATCTCGGCCCTTGCCTCGTCGACTGAGGAGCAGGATATTCAAAATGAATACCACGATGCAAAACAAAAGTGAACGTCCTTGCAATAACAGCTTTTTGAAAAAGTGTTCCAACAACATCAGATTAGGTTTGTTTATCTTGCATTGATCCGAATCAATGCAGTCCCATCAATTGATCACACCACAAAGAACGAAAATATACTGACGTACGTATATGCCATCCGCATTCGCCACTGGGTCCCGTCATCACCCGTTAGGTTAGCTAACTAACGGCAGAGCGGGGACTGGACTAGCACGGATGTAAAACATATACAACATCTACTAATATATATACCAATATATTATATTCGCTCAAGGCGTGATAAAAGGCAACATCACAGAAATATACATCATCACAGAATAATACAGATATATGGAAGCCCCGGGTTTCACAGAGCCACTGCTAAAACCCGACGTTCCCCTGGTCGTGTGGATAGCCTGTGCAATGAAAACCTAGACCCCTACGGGCGTGGCAAGTCACCCGCTAAAACCTGAAGCAAGGCAGCCCCCTTCAGCAACGTGAATGGACCACCCTGCACTTCACGGAATCCGGTAACTCGGGCACCCCTCCTGGGTCAACCTGCACCCCCTACGAGTGCGGCGAATAGCCCGCCAATTCCAGACTGAAGCCCCCTCCGTCTCAATGCCCTGAGATGCGGGCCCGTTGCCCTTTAGAACCCGGCTATCCGTGCACCCCTCCGCAGGGTAACCCTAGTACAGAAAGTAAAATATACATACACCGGGTACATCGACCGCAACCAGGTCGTGCCCCAAAAGAATAATACAAACAGGCAGTGACGGTAGTCCACATGTCGGACGCTCGCCCCGCAATATCAAATGTATATATAAAACAAAACTGTACTAACATTGCATCCAGGCTATCCCCCACGACCGATTCTCAACATCACAGCATAAACACAGAACATCAACGTGAAAATCACGTTCGCAAATCCGTCTAACCGGGCTATAGCAGTTAGACAGGATTTACCGATCAAGTGATATTCACGGTCGCAGATATAATATAAATACTGTGAAATAATGTGTTTAAAATATCCAATCGATGAAAAATTAACGAGTGGGCCCCCAAGCAATACTGTAGCACTCACAGAAAATCTGGGCCCAATATTAATATTCCAAAACCCCAAAAATTATCCCAGAAGCCCACTGGAAAAATATGATACAGTGAAGAGACCAATGCGCGGCGGAACAGCGGCCCAAGGAGGGGTTTGGCCGCGGTTCCGCGCTTCAGTCATCGACTGACTGTGTCGAATTTTCCCAGTAGTCTTAGAATTTCATGTACATCAATTTTCTACAACCTGAAAAAATTTTCGAGCCCGGAAAAAATCGACAGAAAACTGATGCAAATGAAAATGTAGATTTTGGAATTTTGGTCGATCGGAAATGCAAAACACATCAGAAAAAGCTAGGCAAGGTTAATGGCGTGGCTCTGATACCATGTTGCGCCACGGCAGCGCCCCGGCCGTCTATCCGAGGCCAAAATGCGGAATCAAAATTTTTCTTAACTTTAAACTGGCGCTACCGCAGACAATATACCCGGATCGAAACCATTAACCTATACTAGCTATCAAGAGAGAGGGTGAGAGATATACCGAGTGATCCGAGTCCTCCGGTCTTCTCCTCATCGTCCCGATCTCCCGCGGAAACTCCGGTCGTCGCCTCCTTGCCGGAAGGGCACCACATCGTCTGTATCTTTTACGGGCTCCCTCCTCAATGCCGAGGCAACTCGGGCGCGAAGTTGGCTAGCCGACGCGCCCAAGATAAGCTGTAGAATGTAATGTAGAATCGTTGTCTCATTTGGGGTAGTGAAGTTGCCTTTGATGGAGGAATCAATATGAACTTTGGAGAGGAGAAGGATTTCTTTTGTGGCAAGCATGCAAATGAGATATAGATAATTCCCTCATCAAAAATGAACTCCTCTCATTTCTCCTCAAGATGTGGCCGGCCATATACAAGCTAGGAAATTGTGGAGGGAAAAGCAAATCATGAAGGGAGGTAAGAGTAGGATAAAGTAAGTGGTGACCTTAAACAAAACATCAACCATGCTTTTACTTCTATTCATATCAAATCTCATTCTAATCCTATCATAATGAATACAAGTGCAAGAAATCCCCTCCACAAATGTTATTTGCACAATTGCAAATAACCCCCTCCATCGGAAAAGTCCGGCCGGGAAAGAACAAAGGAAAACCGGCCGGAACGAAATGCAAACTGGCAACTCCAGAAAACTGGTCCCGTAATAAATTACAGGAAAACCCCGATACTGTGCATACACACCCGCATCTGTATTCCGTCCGGATACAAATGCAAAGAGACAAAATCTACACTGTACTAAACTAGGATCCGGCTTAAACCAAAGCCGGCTAGTAATATCCGTTCGATCCTGATCCGTGCAATACCGCACGTATCTGATCGAACCCTGCCATATATCCGTACGGCTACTAGTACAAACCGTCCGATCCTGATCCGTGCAATTCCGCACGTATCTGATCGGACCCTGCCATATCTCCATACGGCCTCTACAGCGTTTCGCCCGAAAGCTGAGTAACTGAAAGTGTGGTGGACTCTAAAGACTCGTCAATACTATGGCTGTGGATTTAACCACTAGCACGTCAGAGGTATAAGCCAATACGTAACGGGCCACCAGCTACTGACTAAAAGGGACGTCGATGAGTGAACTCATCCTGACACCCTACTGAGCCTGTCAGTGACAATATCCGTACAGTCCGGTCCGTTCGTCTATGAGCATCGCATGGCGGGCCTAGGGGGTTGGTAAAAGTCAGACACCCAAAGGCGGTACAAGTCGTGTCGGAGTGAAGCCCAGAACACCCTGAGATACTACTGGAATACCTACCAGTAAATCTCCTGCCTCGGCCGAGGGCTTTGTGTAATGGCTCTCCTAGACACAGCGCGACCTCCCCCCCAATACCGGGAGAGACGAACCCCTGAAGATCCGCTCACTGCCTCCATGTGGCTCGGGACTGTACCCAACTAAAACCTGTTTGCATGACTCCTTTGAGCCGTGGTAGGGTAGTAATCAAAGTACAGTGGGAACTCACACGAGACAAATGACGATCCCCAGGTCGATGAACTAACCTGTACACATGTCACCAGGGAACTGCTATCTGACGTCAGGTATAAGACCAACTAGCATGTTCCCAGCGAGTCCTGTCCGGTGTACTCATAACCCAATGAGCACCTGTATACATCTTAGGTGAACCAACTGACACCAGTGGCTTATGAGACCGGCCACCGCCCCTCGTCGGGGTCTCGACTGTATACACTAGTCTACTATGGAGAATCGATGCCCTGTCTCGAAACTCCCACGACTAGGGACCTTTTAAGGATGTGCTTATAGACCACCAGCTCTCACGTATACGATCGCCATCATACTGCTGGCAGTCAAGCAAGAATCCTAGGGGCTCTATCAGCGTGTAATAGCGACCTGTAAGGTCACCTAAAGCAGTACACGATGATAAAGGTAAACCAGATAGCATACTATCATCTCGAGTAAGATTGTTCTACCGGGATAGGTCCTCCCTCAATCATTGCAATCACATGCCTGTGATCCAATAATTGACTCTGAGGGCACTATCTCCAACACTTGACTACCTGGACTATGATGAGGATCATACTAGTGGGGACATGGCAGTCCATAAGTACATCCTTCAAGGTCCCTAGTCGTGGGTGTATCGAGACGGGGCATCGATATACAAGAGTAGACTAGCGTATACCTTCTCGACCCATATAGATAGGCGATGGATGATCCCATATCCATTGGTGTTTGACATCAGAGATGATATACGGGTGCTCAGTAGAGACTGGGTACACTGGACAAACTCGCCGAGAACTCCCAGATGGTATTATACCTTACGTCAGATGGCAGTTCCCTGGTGACACTGGTACAGGTTAGTCTGTAGACCCGAGATCGTCATAGAGTTTTGTGTGATTCCCACTGTGCTTTGATTTCCACCTTACCACGTCCAAGAGGGCATGCAAAACGGTGGTTTTTGGGTACAGTCCCGAGTCATATGGAGGCAATGAGCGATAGGAGGGGTTTCGTCTCTCCCGGTATTGGGGGTTGATGTTGCGCTATGCTCGATTGGCCGTAACAGGGAAGTCCCTGGCCAGGGCTGGTTTAGAGATTTACTGGTAAGTGTTACCAGTAGTTTCTCGACCCGTTATGAGCCTTATATCGGCATGACTTATCGGTTATTGGGGTCTGACGTTTACCACCCCTAGACTTGATATGCGACATATCAGACGAGGAGACCGGACTGTATGGTAGCGTCACTGTCAGGCTTTTTGCAGGAGTTGGAGCGGGCTTGCTTGCTGATCTTCTGATCGCTCAATACCCGGGTAGCCGTTACGTCAAGCTAGTACCGCTCATGGCTTGTGGGTGCTTGATATGATCATCACCTACTGCCGGCGTATTGACGAGTCTTTAGAGTCCTACATAGAGCTTTTACTGGCTCAGGAAAAACGAAATAGGAGCGCATATGTGATATGTGCGGGACCGAGAATAATGCGTGTATGTGATACCATATTCTATTCTCGCGACTATTGTATCGGCCGGTTATATGTGATATAGTCGGGTTATCGAATCAAGTGTTGATTCGATAAGTTGGTACATTTTCTGTTAGTCTGTTATATGTGATATAACCGGATTATTAAGTCAAGTGTTGATTTAATAATTTAGTGTATAATTGTATATGTGATATACTAATTTACATTAACTAACATTGGTTCACTTAAGCATTTATTTTTCTCACTTGTGCACAACTTAATATATATGTGATATATATTAATTTGTGTTCATTTTGTATCATGGTTGTTGATACACACTACATGGGTGTATGAGACATACACCATTATAATTTTATTGGTTAGGTTTTTATATTTAAAGTAATTCTAAAAACAAATGGATAATGAGCTCACATGCATGAAGCTTCATGATGCTTATGGTTGCATTGACTTAGTCCACTAGTTTTGTTTTACTTAAGATATTAATTAACCTAACCACTATAATTAGCCATGGTTATGTCTCTACATGAGTTAGTATATGATACCCACTCACACATGGTTAGCTAACTCTCTCTTGATTAGTTTTCATTCTCATTTTGAGCTCATCTTCTTCTTCCTTTAATTTCTTTCTAGGGTTTGATAAAGAGAGAGATACATTGTGAGAAATGAAATTCTAAAGTGTACCCATTTCCTATTTCATCATCCTCTACTAGACTAGCACTTTATTTTAGGGTGTTTGCTTCACTAATTCTCTAGTTAGTGAAGTAGAAGCTTGAGTTCGTATTCCATTGACGTAGATCATCTTCGGCCTCGAAGACTTCAAGCAAAACCGTTGCCCTTTTCTCATGGAGCCGTCCGAGAGTCCGGGAGTTCGATGATCGCAGCGAAGGGACTACTACAAGGAGCTTAAGAAGTGAAGGACCAATCTACAAAGGTTGTATTTCGTATTCACTTAGATGTAAATGTAATTTACTAGCATGTGTTACCCTAATTATCTAGCAAAGATCTTGTTTAGAGTTATTCGGCACGGCTAAAATTTTAATCGGGCATGGTTGATGCCTTGTAGAACCTTGTTAGAGTGTCTAGTAACCCTACACAACATCCTCAGCCCAGAAGTGCCCCAATAAAAGAATATTACATACAAATGAATTTTACATGAATGAAAATTAAAACTGTAACGTCTTCAAAATAATAAAATATGATTTTTGGGAAATTTTATAATTTAATATTATTTTAATGAATATTTTAATTTTCTGGTATAATTAAATACAGATAAATGGGGAAAAATTATGGAAAATTCTAAAATAAGGTATTTTAAGGAATTGCCTCGTTTTCTGTGCATGCCCCCATTTCCTCTAGTTTTGACCCTGAGTATGTCTAGTTTTGACTGATTCCATCTAGGGTGAAATCTGGGTTGATTTTCCTATGTTGGTGTATAATTTGGGACTTGTTTTAGCATGGATTTTGGTATTTGGTGATTCATTCCTGTCGGGTGGCGTTTGGACGTCAACGACAAGTGGATTTTGATTGTGTTTACATGCGAGTCGATAGGTTTTTACCTATGCGGGTAGCGTGTGCTATTTTGGTTTCCGATGTGATTTTCATGTGCTTTAGCATTGTGATATACTTGTAGGTACCCCGCGTGATGTTGAGGCAAAGGAGGTGAAGATAGCGACATCGGCTTTGGCACACGAGAAGCAATGTGAGTAGATTTATATCTACGGGGAGAAGTCGGGTGGATGGCGTATAGCACCCCCGCAGTCCGTGGTGATGTATACGAATACGTATACACACGAATATTTATTATGTGTTGTTTAGGGTTATTGATGGTAATAATGATATTTTGATGATAAGAATATATTGGTTTAGTATAGTGCGAACCCTAGAGTAGTGGTTGCACTCACACATACATTTACACACATACTTGCATTCATTCTTTTATTTATTAGAGTGCATATGATGGTGCGTATATCTACACATGGGTATGGGACTATGTGTTTATATACGGGATTGGAGGATGATACGTGGTTTGAGATGATACTTGATGTGAGGCCGTGAGATCGGCGATGTGACATAGTTTGCCTTTGAGGTGCGATATGATAGTTTTAGCGGGCCTTTGGACATGTGCTTTACCCGCATTCATATTTTATAGATGGTGTCGATTTGTACTAGACTTACAGTAGTACCCCAGATTGTGTGATCTGATGATAAGTGATACCTGATATGTGATGAGATAGTGTGATATTGACCCCTACCCAGCTATTGGGATGCCGTACGACGATTTACCGTACGAGCCGATATTGATGATAGATCCGCACTCATGACTCGAGGATATCATACGATATGTTATTGAGGCGAGATCACCGACTATCATATCTATATTTATATATTGACTCAGATTAGGTGGTTTCATACCCCTCCTGTATAGATTATTTAGTAGACATTAGACTAGACCGAGTCATACCTATTTCAAAACTAACGAATCGGGGATATTTTAAAGATAAGCAGAAGGGTTATACGGATATTTTCAAATGATGCATCTTTTCTTAAAACACCGTAGCCCTTACTTTACCAAAAGCCCTGATTCGTCTTATTTCAAAAGGCAAGGTTGCATGACATATCTATTGGGGCAGGTTCTGTACTTTTGCGTTGATCATTCGTTTCCGCATATTCCTGCTATTTGCATTGCATCGCTTGTATTGTTGTGACATTCAGTCATGCTGCTAGGACACCAGCACCATTATCGATGATGTATATGTTCCACGTACACTTGTTGCCGGCTCACACACTCATCATCGATAATTGCCATGTCACTACACTATAGTACTATTGCATTCATGATATGATTCTGGCATGGCATATTGTACACTTATACCTGTACACATATATAGATGATTCTAGCTTGATTGGGGATTTCGGAACCGCAAGATACTCTTTAAAAACAGATTCCTTTTAAAAGAGCGGTCTCCCTCGACATGTGCACATTATTATTCCATGTTGCATGACTTACTGATATGCTTTCATTACTGTTACATGCCGCATACATCATGCTTTGACTGTACGCATTGAGATATGTTGTTTCTATAATATTTCTGGATTTGGGAACCGAGGGTATTTCAAAAGAGAATATGTCATTTCTTTAAAAACCCGGTTACCCTTGATATGATATTTCAGTGCGTCCACCATGTGTTTTCTCGGTGCTGAGAGCGATATGTGTAACCCGAATCGAGGCGTGGATGAGCCGATTGCGGGTACATGGTGGACCCGGTATGGTTCCCCTCGGCAAGATGATCGATGAGCTTTGCCGATTGAGCCTGGAGGCGGGCGAGTACCTACCGGTGATTGGTTGGACCTGGCGGTTATCCGGAGGATACTGACCAGAGTCGATGGATAGATTTGGGCGTCCTGCCGGGGCCGAGGGCCGATACCGCAGACAGAGCCCGCGGGCCGATCCGGACTGACGGAGCCCGATATATGAGGATTTACGTGCCGATGCTGGGCACAGTTTTCATGATGTTTTCGAGTGCCGATGCTAGGCACTCTGGTTCCATGATTTTGACGTGTCGCGAGGGACACGGGTGGATTATATCCTCATATTTCCATGCACAGGTTTCATGATATTTACTTGCATGATGGTTATTGTCATTGGGTGACGAGTGGACAGGATCCACGTGTGTGCAGATTTGATTACATTGATCATACCTCATATTCATGACATGCTATTACCTGAGGCACTAGCACGAGCACTTGGCATTACACTCATGTAGAGATTACATTGCCAGTTTAGCATGCTTCAGCTTTATTCATATTGAGGTTTATGTATATCTGATCGTTTTGACCTAGGATGGGTCAGGCATTTGATTTCTGCTTGTAGATATCTTTCTATTCACGAGTTGGCAACTCACCCCCGTTGTGCCCCAGTCCTTACAGGTTTTTGCCGTACAGATTCCATAGCGGCATTTCTGGCACACTGCTTCCTTATGGGTGACTTGCTTGGATATGTGGGTTCTTTTGTATCAGAACCGCCATTGTTCATGTATCATTTATTGTATCTAGAATTTCCATCAACCAAAACTTGTGTATTGTTTCAGACTTAGAAAACAGTGTTGTTTTATTTCGACCTTAGAGTCGCGCTAGTAGTATTACGGTTTTCTGGTTGTTTGAGTTTCTTTTTTTTTTTGGGTTTTGATCCTCGCCCTTTGGCGTTGTATATTATTATTGCTTGCGTGGTTGTGACCGTCGATGGACGAAGAGCTAGCTCCCGCTTGGGGATGCCTTTTATCATTTCATATATATTATTCTTGTTGTACCCCGTTCGGGGCCAGTTTTTACAAAGGAAACTCTGCCGAAATTTTCAGGAAAGGTTACACATTTTAAAAATACATATTCGGCTTAGTTATTTAAAAACTTTGATTTTCGAAACATGATTTCTTTACTTTTCAAAACCAGTTTTCCTTATTTACTCTTTAAATGGTTTTAGATTTCTGGGCTTTTGGCTTACTTGGATCAGATGGAGTCCTATAGACTTCATAGGATTCAAGGGCCAGTCACGTGCTCTTTCGGGTCGTGACAAAGTTGGTATCAGAGCGCTAGGTTGACCTTGGTTCGAATCTAAGTTTGACTATGTGGAGCCTAGGGCGTTATCTATATAAGGAACTTAGGCTTGACCTTACGGAACTTAGACTTGGTCGAGGGGGTATTAGACCCGAACTTTCGTCGTGTAGGATGACCCTTGGTTGATGGAATAGGTGACTAAAGTAGAGTGACGTACCGTGGGTATGTTCCGCGGCATACTTACGACACGCCACTCCGCTTAAGAAACCTTAGGTTGTACATTTCCTTGCATTGTGTCATATTCCTTCCTATGATCTATCTTCATCGATACTGGTTATGGTTTTGCTGCCGCGATTGCACGGGCAGAGTGAGCTACGGCTCGAGTTGTCAGCATGAGCTCGTCGGGGACGAGGGCTGACTGGGGCATGATTCCAGAGACATACGGTTGCATTGAGGCTTCGTATTTTGTGTTTCCGCACTATGGGCGTTTGACAGATCGCTTCTGTGAGATTTCTAGGATGTACCGGACGGTACCAGAGGATTGAGCCACTGATAGAGGCCAGCCAGGATGTGATGACCGTTGATGTATCGCTTATTCATGATGGTTGAGGCGCTGCTTAGCGTACCGACGAATGAGCCAGTTGTTGCTGCGAGTGATGAGATATCGCCCAGATGATTGGAGCTACTGCAGCATGAGCATATTCTTAGAGATGTGATAGTGAGTCGCTAGTCACCGAGGATTAATGACTAGGACATGTGGTTAGTTCGCTTACCCCGATGCGGGGTCATCAGATAGATTGATTCCAGCTAGAGGCGACTTCACGCAGATTCGTTGAGAGTCGATTGAGACGATCGAAGGTCAGGAACCCATTTTCCAAGTTTAAAGTATACGGAAAGACATGCAGGTGATTCTATGGACCCTCTAGAAGAATGAAACCCTAACTCGACTTAATGACCGTGTGAAAGCCTTTGAACCTTAGGGTTTGCGGCAGTTCCTCGGCGCCATTAGTGAGGCTTGGGTTTGCCCTTCTACGGCTGGACCACCGACGCTGTGGCATGTACTCGATACTATTAAACTGTACCCGAGATGTTGAGCTCTTGGGGGATTGTGAGGTTCTGACGAGTCGATCGGATGATTCGACGTCATTCGGATATCATGTGATGGGACACTGCTTGGGAGACTCCAGATACGAGCATAGCCGTCGGAGCGCAGTCTGTGTAGCCATGATGAGATGAGTCCGAACCAGTCGATATTGGAGCAAGGTGGAGTAAAGAGTTCGCACGAGATTTCAACGAGATGACGTTCCACTCCGCTGACATCAGAGATGTGACATGCACGTTGAGGACGTGTTCGGCTAGATATCTTCTACTGAGTGATGAAGATACTGAGTTCGTGATTTCGAGTCCGTGTTAGAGACTTCGGGTGGACCGTAGCCGAGGACATTGCAGTGTGCAGATAAAGACGCGACGTCGAATGGTCGATGATACAGACAAGCGGGACGAGAAGTTCGTGCGAGAGGAAGGAGAGCTGTCACTACACCCCGTTAAGATTAAAGGCCGGACATGCATACAGCGGCGCAGAGATGCGACCAGCTTCCGAGGAGATGTTGTACTAAGGACGCAGAGGTCCAGAGAGCGAGAAAAGATTTCGCCAGAGTACCAGCCTCCTTACAGTTTGGCTTAGGCAAGATCAGAAGAGACCTTGAGTAGGATTCCTTCCAGTACACTGCTGCAATAAAAGTTGCACCCAGGATCGGATGTGTGATATGCATTCAGAGGACCCGAGGTCGGCGCCAGAGATGTGCTGCTTTACTAGCGGTCGTGAGGATTGACCGAGAGATGACCAGGGAAGTGCAAGAACAGAATCGTTCCTGTCAGCACACCTGACCGGGCCGATGAGCCGATGGATTGCGAGTTGGTAATCTACAGGAAAGATCAGGAACCAGAGGCAGAGGACGCCAGCCGTGAGCAAGAGGCAAGTAGATATCTTGCGCCGCTAGCATCGGATGTACCGGTACCTTCTCGACCCTGAAGGAGGGTATACCGACGACGGTAATTATGATTTGTGATTTTGTGATTTGATTATCACGTATCCGTTGCTTTGGATTTCGGTATTTTGGGCGATCTATTCGCATGATTTAGTCTTGATGACTGAGTTTCATGATATTTGATTTTGTGCACCATGGTTGCACCTACTGGGTATTTATACCTTGTACATAGTTATTACTCTTGAGCTGTTGATTGCGATTTCATGCCTATTTTATGCTGGTGATTTGATTTACGCTTCCAGCAGAGTTTCATGTAATTTTAGTGTTTTGATTTTGCACTCGGTATAGCTTATATGTGCTTGTAGTGCATCGATATGTGTTTTGTGCCCGCAGCTGCACACGTTTATGATTTTCTTCATATCTGGATACACTTGGTGTTGCTACTTACGTATTTGAGTTATTGCTTGGTATTTGTGCATGGGATGCACCAGTTCTATACTTCGTGCATTTGTCGCACCAGTTTTATGTTTCTTGCATTTATCGCATCAGATTTATATTTCGTGCCTTTGTTGCACCGGATTTATATTTTGTGCATTACGATTGCACCTGACTTCGATTTGATGCCTTTCGGTATGTCAATTTTGATTGTGATATTGATGTGGATTCTTGCACTCCATGCTTTTGACTGGACTTACGCATATTCGACGTTGCTATTGGATTTTGTGATTCCGTGCATATTGAGTGCGTAAGGTCTAGATTTTCATTCGTGCATGATGGATGCACCGATTTGGATTTTCGCGCATGTTGGGCGCATGTTTTGAGATACGATTTTGGGGCACACCAGATGCACTAAATCGAGATTCTTCGTGCATGTCAGATGCACCTGTTTTGGCTGTCAGGCACACATGTTGCCTATGACAGATGCTTCGTGCACACCCGTTGCACCTAGATGTTGTTTTATGCACATGTTTAGCGCATATATGGATTTTTATTTCCGTGCGCGTCAGACGCACAGGGTGGTGTTATGTGCATTTTTGGAATTTATTCCTTTTGGAGCAGTACATTTTTATGATGTGGGATATTTGCTTTCATACTGAGCAGGACTAGTCAGTGGACAGTGCCTGGATATATTTTGCATGCATCGATAGTTATCGAAGGGATTTCCGAAAAGCGAGCTATAGTCTCAGTATATACCTACGTGTCCGATATGACACAAAACGTTTTAAAAACAAGGAAACCCTTCTGATTATTTTCAAAATGGTGGAACGTGCTTATTAAACAAAGGATATATATACACATATATAGTTATTTTCTTATGAGAAACGTCCGCCACTGTGCAGTGTTACGCGCATCGCACAGCGACTTAAAAAGATTTGGCATACAGTTGCATCAGCTAATTACATGTATAGATTGGGTGTCTACATGTATAGTCTTGGTCCATATCATATTGATTTTGTATTGGATTTGACATTGTGTCGTTACCATGACTCCGATGATTGCGGATGCTTGATGGAGTGTTGCTTTTGAGTTATCTGCTCAGTACTCATGCGCATGCATTGCGCTATGATGTTTTATGTATAGATGATTTCGGAGCCCCGATGACTTAGAATTTGTATTGAAATATTTTAGTATTTGGGGGTTTAAATTTAAATTCGGGGACCGAATTTCTTTAAGGGGGGTAGATTGTAACGTCTTCAAAATAATAAAATATGATTTTTGGGAAATTTTATAATTTAATATTATTTTAATGAATATTTTAATTTTCTGGTATAATTAAATACAGATAAATGGGGAAAAATTATGGAAAATTCTAAAATAAGGTATTTTAAGGAATTGCCTCGTTTTCTGTGCATGCCCCCATTTCCTCTAGTTTTGACCCTGAGTATGTCTAGTTTTGACTGATTCCATCTAGGGTGAAATCTGGGTTGATTTTCCTATGTTGGTGTATAATTTGGGACTTGTTTTAGCATGGATTTTGGTATTTGGTGATTCATTCCTGTCGGGTGGCGTTTGGACGTCAACGACAAGTGGATTTTGATTGTGTTTACATGCGAGTCGATAGGTTTTTACCTATGCGGGTAGCGTGTGCTATTTTGGTTTCCGATGTGATTTTCATGTGCTTTAGCATTGTGATATACTTGTAGGTACCCCGCGTGATGTTGAGGCAAAGGAGGTGAAGATAGCGACATCGGCTTTGGCACACGAGAAGCAATGTGAGTAGATTTATATCTACGGGGAGAAGTCGGGTGGATGGCGTATAGCACCCCCGCAGTCCGTGGTGATGTATACGAATACGTATACACACGAATATTTATTATGTGTTGTTTAGGGTTATTGATGGTAATAATGATATTTTGATGATAAGAATATATTGGTTTAGTATAGTGCGAACCCTAGAGTAGTGGTTGCACTCACACATACATTTACACACATACTTGCATTCATTCTTTTATTTATTAGAGTGCATATGATGGTGCGTATATCTACACATGGGTATGGGACTATGTGTTTATATACGGGATTGGAGGATGATACGTGGTTTGAGATGATACTTGATGTGAGGCCGTGAGATCGGCGATGTGACATAGTTTGCCTTTGAGGTGCGATATGATAGTTTTAGCGGGCCTTTGGACATGTGCTTTACCCGCATTCATATTTTATAGATGGTGTCGATTTGTACTAGACTTACAGTAGTACCCCAGATTGTGTGATCTGATGATAAGTGATACCTGATATGTGATGAGATAGTGTGATATTGACCCCTACCCAGCTATTGGGATGCCGTACGACGATTTACCGTACGAGCCGATATTGATGATAGATCCGCACTCATGACTCGAGGATATCATACGATATGTTATTGAGGCGAGATCACCGACTATCATATCTATATTTATATATTGACTCAGATTAGGTGGTTTCATACCCCTCCTGTATAGATTATTTAGTAGACATTAGACTAGACCGAGTCATACCTATTTCAAAACTAACGAATCGGGGATATTTTAAAGATAAGCAGAAGGGTTATACGGATATTTTCAAATGATGCATCTTTTCTTAAAACACCGTAGCCCTTACTTTACCAAAAGCCCTGATTCGTCTTATTTCAAAAGGCAAGGTTGCATGACATATCTATTGGGGCAGGTTCTGTACTTTTGCGTTGATCATTCGTTTCCGCATATTCCTGCTATTTGCATTGCATCGCTTGTATTGTTGTGACATTCAGTCATGCTGCTAGGACACCAGCACCATTATCGATGATGTATATGTTCCACGTACACTTGTTGCCGGCTCACACACTCATCATCGATAATTGCCATGTCACTACACTATAGTACTATTGCATTCATGATATGATTCTGGCATGGCATATTGTACACTTATACCTGTACACATATATAGATGATTCTAGCTTGATTGGGGATTTCGGAACCGCAAGATACTCTTTAAAAACAGATTCCTTTTAAAAGAGCGGTCTCCCTCGACATGTGCACATTATTATTCCATGTTGCATGACTTACTGATATGCTTGCATTACTGTTACATGCCGCATACATCATGCTTTGACTGTACGCATTGAGATATGTTGTTTCTATAATATTTCTGGATTTGGGAACCGAGGGTATTTCAAAAGAGAATATGTCATTTCTTTAAAAACCCGGTTACCCTTGATATGATATTTCAGTGCGTCCACCATGTGTTTTCTCGGTGCTGAGAGCGATATGTGTAACCCGAATCGAGGCGTGGATGAGCCGATTGCGGGTACATGGTGGACCCGGTATGGTTCCCCTCAGCAAGATGATCGATGAGCTTTGCCGATTGAGCCCGGAGGCGGGCGAGTACCTACCGGTGATTGGTTGGACCTGGCGGTTATCCGGAGGATACTGACCAGAGTCGATGGATAGATTTGGGCGTCCTGCCGGGGCCGAGGGCCGATACCGCAGACAGAGCCCGCGGGCCGATCCGGACTGACGGAGCCCGATATATGAGGATTTACGTGCCGATGCTGGGCACAGTTTTCATGATGTTTTCGAGTGCCGATGCTGGGCACTCCGGTTCCATGATTTTGACGTGTCGCGAGGGACACGGGTGGGTTATATCCTCATATTTCCATGCACAGGTTTCATGATATTTACTTGCATGATGGTTATTGTCATTGGGTGACGAGTGGACGGGATCCACGTGTGTGCAGATTTGATTACATTGATCATACCTCATATTCATGACATGCTATTACCTGAGGCACTAGCACGAGCACTTGGCATTACACTCATGTAGAGATTACATTGCCAGTTTAGCATGCTTCAGCTTTATTCATATTGAGGTTTATGTATATCTGATCGTTTTGACCTAGGACGGGTCATGCATTTGATTTCTGCTTGTAGATATCTTTCTATTCACGAGTTGGCAACTCACCCCCGTTGTGCCCCAGTCCTTGCAGGTTTTTGCCGTACAGATTCCATAGCGGCATTTCTGGCACACTGCTTCCTTATGGGTGACTTGCTTGGATAGGTGGGTTCTTTTGTATCAGAACCGCCATTGTTCATGTATCATTTATTGTATCTAGAATTTCCATCAACCAAAACTTGTGTATTGTTTCAGACTTAGAAAACAGTGTTGTTTTATTTCGACCTTAGAGTCGCGCTAGTAGTATTACGGTTTTCTGGCTGTTTGAGTTTCTTTTTTTTTTGGGTTTTGATCCTCGCCCTTTGGCGTTGTATATTATTATTGCTTGCGTGGTTGTGACCGTCGATGGACGAAGAGCTAGCTCCCGCTTGGGGATGCCTTTTATCATTTCATATATATTATTCTTGTTGTACCCCGTTCGGGGCCAGTTTTTACAAAGGAAACTCTGCCGAAATTTTCAGGAAAGGTTACACATTTTAAAAATACATATTCGGCTTAGTTATTTAAAAACTTTGATTTTCGAAACATGATTTCTTTACTTTTCAAAACCAGTTTTCCTTATTTACTCTTTAAATGGTTTTAGATTTCTGGGCTTTTGGCTTACTTGGATCAGATGGAGTCCTATAGACTTCATAGGATTCAAGGGCCAGTCACGTGCTCTTTCGGGTCGTGACAAAAACCCTCATCTCACATAAAACCCCCTGCTATTCAAAATGCGACGATCCAATATAACATATCACAGCAACACATAATATCTCATATCATCAACGTAAGCAAGTATGCGTATCCCGATTGTCGTTGATGTATAGCAACGAAGCCGGTGATACACCACATACTATGCTTACGGTCACAGAAAAGAAATTGTAAAATACAACAGTTGGAATCTGCAACCTCCTTAGACATCGCATGCCTAACTAAATGAATTCTTTAGACATCGCATGCCTAACAATTATAAACCCCGCATTTTAGTCTCATTATCGAAAACTCTTTTCAATATCAAGTCGGGCAATTCAACAAGATTCCCGACATCCTGATCGAAAGCCTAGGGGTGGTAAACGTCAGACCCCAGTAACTTGATAAGTCGTGTCGATATGAGGTCTATAACAATTCGAGAAACTACTGATAACACTTACCAGTAAATCTCAGCAACCCTGGCCAGGGATTTCCAGTTATAGCCAATCGAACACAGCGCAACATCAACTCCCTATACCGGGAGAGACGAATCCCCTCCTATCGCTCATTGCCTCCATATGATTCGGGACTGTACCCAAAAGCCACCTTTTTGCACGCCCTCTTGGACGTGGTATGATGGAAATCAAAGCACAGTAGGAATCACACAAGACTCTATGGCGATCTCGGGTCTACAGACTAACTTGTACCAGTGTCACCAGAGAACTGCCATCTGACGTGAGGTATAATACTATCTGGGAGTTCTCGGCGAGTCCGTCCAGTGTACCCAGTCTCCACTGAGCACCCATATACCTTCTCTGATGTCAAACACCAATGGATATGTGATCATCCATCGCCCATCATATGGGTCAAGAAGCGCATACGTTAGTCTACTCTGGTATATCGATGCCCTGTCTCGATCCACCTACGACTAGGAACATTTGAAGGATGTACTTGGAGACTACTCTTTCCCCACTAGTATGATCCGCATCATAGTCCTGGTTGTCAAGTACTCATCCTAAGGGCTTATCAACATGTAACATAGAGACAATCAGAGTACATGTTAAGATAAAGAGCAACCGGATAGCGTACTATCATGTCGAGCAAGAAAGTCCTCCCTATATATGTCCAAGCACCCACTACAATATACATCGTATGTACAGTAATGGCCTCTAGGGCATACATATAACTAACACTATGGTCATCCCGGACCTTTTGAGCCGCTTCCTTTATTAGCTTATCCATCTGTTCTTCGAACGACGGACTTGGCACTTTCATGGCGAGACCTTGTTTTGGTTCCGGGTTAGCGTCTTCTAACAGAGCATCTCCTTCTTCATTGAAATCATGTATAACGTAGCAGCCATGTAATCGCTCCCGTTTCTTGGATTGAACATATCCAAGCCCGATCGTTTCTATTCTCCCGTTGGGCAATTTTCGCTAAGTTCCGGGGACGTTCCAAATCCTGTTGTAGAACTGGGCTTGTCGAGCAGTCTGTTTGAAGGGTACGCATTGGCGCCTCAACAGCCTTTTTAATCCTTCTGTGTAGTATTTGGGCAGACGGATGGGATGGATCCTGTCAAGCATAGAATCGGCGCCATGCCAGATTTCTTTCTCCATTTTGGTCTCTGCGGATCGATAAAAGATGATCGCATTTTCATCTTTTCGCCTGGGAGGGACGTAGAACGTCTGCAGTTCTTGCACACTGTAGGTATCAAGTGCGTCGAGCTCTTTGTAATGCTCTTGCGGAACCATGGCGATCTGCAAACTCTGATCATCTCCAATGAAGGCTTGCACCGATGGACGAGCCGAGAATACTGCGTTAACCTCGTCTTCAGAGTCACTGCCAAAAACCAGAATAGGGGTAGACGGTCCCGGTTTGTTGTATCAGGGAGGTCCTGAATAGACTATCTTTTCTTCCTCCTCGGTATCTGTCATGACCCGAAAAGTGCCGAGCGTGACTGACACTGAAATTACGAAACGTCTCGAGGCGTACGTAATCCAAGTAAGCCAAAACCCAGAAACAAAACCAAATAAATCATTAGAGTGAAGGAAAAACCAATTTAAATCAAGTAGTTAGCAACATAAACCGAAATATGCATTTTTTAAAATTCCAAATCTTTTCTGAAAATTTCGGCAGAGTCTCCTTTGTAAATATTGGCCCCAAACGGGATACAACATGAATAGTATACGAAATGAAAAAAAAGGCATCCCTAAGCAAGAGCTAGCTCTTCGTCAATCGACGGTCACAACCACGCAAGCAATATAATATACAACGCCGAAGAGCGAGGATCAAAACTCAAAGAAAACCCAAAATCAGCATGAAAAGCATAATAATACAACGCGCGACTCTAAGGTCGAAATAATAACAAGTCTGGTCTTCTATATCTATCAAATATACAATCTGGTTGATGGAGTTTTACTAGATACAACTGAAATAACAAATATACAATGGTGGTCCTGATGCAAAGAACCCACCTGTCAAAGCAATCACCCGGAAGGAACAGTGTGCCAGCAAAGCCGCAATGAACCTGTACGGAAAAACCTGCAAGGAACTGTGGCACAACGGGGGTGAGTTGCTAACTCGTGAGTAGAAAACTTCACAGCGCAGAAATCGCATGTATGACGCTATCCTGGGTCATATCAAATAATATCCTGATCCATCTACATATACGTGCAATACCACGTACTCGTGTCAGTGCCTTAGAAAGCAATATATCAGATATATGATGTATGAATGTATTACGAATGGAAACAGAATATATCATGAGTGAGACAACTGTTTTCTTTAATCAATGAGATTTCTATATGTATATCAATCAAGTATCATCAATGAAAGCAACAGAGAAATCAGTGTCAAGTATCGACACAAAACATAAATCTCAATATCTCAGTATCTCAGTATCTCAATATCTCAAATCCCAATATCTCAGGCATCCGTATCATCTGCGGGATCGGCCCGCGGGCTCCGGCAGAACGGATCAGCCTGTATCCATCTCATGACTCCGGTCGGTATCCTCCGGATAACCGACGAGTCCAAATAATATCACCGGTAAGTAGTGCCCCCTGCCAGGCTCACCATCCTCCATGAAATCACTCTCGCCTCGGGGTACCTCACCGGGTCCACCATGTACCCGAAACTGTTACAACTCCTCCTCGAATCGGGTCTCAAAATCCAACAGCTATCATGAAAACTCATGGTGGACGACTCATACATCATGAGAAAACCGCAATTTGCATTTTATTTAAAAGAGGGAGGGAGAGAGAAGTTTATATATATTCTTGCGGTTTTCCCCCAAATCTAGAAATCTCATGTAAATCCGAAATCATCAAAATCATGATACCAATAAGCAGTGAATACCGGCATAAATCTCCATAATACTGCATAACCAATGAATATATGAGTGCATCTAATATCATGCAATGAATGCATTATTTAAACTAGCATATGGAAGCTATAACATATTGCGACTATCAGCTATCTGGCTATGTCAATGAAAAGGTATTTTCTAAAGTGTACGTGACATGGCAATTACCGATGATGATGTGTGTGAGCCGGCAAGTAAGTGTATGTGGAATATACGCATCATCGGTAATGGTGCTGGTGTCCTGACAGCATGGTTCATAATCACTAAGTACACAATAAACATGCAATGAGACGATAACAACATGATAAATGGCAATGAATAGTAATTGCAACAATAATATGCGGAACATGAATGATAACGTAACAATAAGGAATCTACATCGCTACACCTGTGTTATACTGTTTTGCCGTTTGAAATAGTACGAATCGTGGTGTTTTGAAAATAAGGGCTACGGTGTTTTTAAGAAAAGGTACGTCTTTTGAAATATCCGTAGTATCCCTTGACATGTTTTTAAAATCCTCACGATTCGTTAGTTTTGGAAATAGGTATGACTCGGGTTCAGTCTAACATCTACTAGGTAAACTACAGGTCTAACTAACAACCAATCGAAAGGGGTATGGAAACCACCTAATCTGAGTCGATATATATATACATATATATATAGTCGGTGATCCCGCCTCAATAATACCACGTATGATACAACATATCATATGACATCCTCAAGTCAAGAGTGTGGATCTATCGTCAATAGCTCGTACGGTAAATCCATCGTACGGCATCCTAAATCAGGGTACGGGTCAATATCACCTTTGTCTCAGTATTCATCTGGTATCCTCATCATCACCTATCGTGAACTGGGTACTGATCTACGTCTAGTACAATACTGATACCATCTACAAAATATATGCGTGTGTATGAAACCCATCGCCTACCGATCCGCTATCATCACATGTCGCATCTCATAATACGATCTAAATCACATCACCGATCTCGTGGCATCAAGCCCAATCTCATCGACTCATCTCCAATTCCAAGTACTTATCCTCAAAATTCATGTATATGTATACATATATATATATATATATATATATATATATATATACATATCCCCATATACCCACAAGTAAAATAAATGTATACATGTGTGTGTACGTGTGGGTAAAAACCTATTCTAGGGTTCACGACTAAGAAGCTAAACTAAGCTACTTCTAACTATCCTAAACTAAACCATAAACACAAAATCATATCTTGATAATCATCCTCGTATCATAAAACACCTATATAAACATATCATAAACTATACTACGGACTGCGGGGGTGCTATACGTCATCCACCCGACTTCCCCCGTAGATATAATCTACTCACCTAATCTTCGCTTGCCGATGCCAATGTCGCCACGCGCTTGCTTGTCGTCTCGAAGTCCTCTTGAGAATACCTACGTATCATAACACATCGTATCGCATAAAAATCCGACTCCTGACCAAAACGACACACGAATCTCATATAGGTCAAAACCTATGGTTTGCTTCTCAAATCAACCCAAAACCCACGACATCGGCGTACAAACGCCGACCGATCGAGAAAAACTCAAACACACCATTCGTGGTCTCACCACACACTAAATATATATATGAAATAGGGTTTAAATCATCAAAACTTCAAATTCGCTTTAAAAGCTATTTTTCCGAAACTCTAGTAAGCAACAATTGCCAATTTAGTTCAAATCTAGTTGTTTTAACAATTCTAGCGGCTACAATGTTCACTAAATATCTTCAATAAGTCATACAAACCATTTTCATAATTTAAGCACACCAATTGTAGAAATCTTAAAATTTTAGTTTGCAATTTTATCCAATTTTAACCATTTTATAGTAAAAATGCATAAACAACAATTTATCTTGGTTTTCCATGATCTAAAAGTATTAAACTATAACTTATAATGTTAATAATGTGATAAAAACCCTAACCATATTTTAATCTCACCTATATATTGTAGGGTTCCTAGGCACTGCCACAAGGGTCTACGAGGCATCAACCATGTCCGATTTAAAATTTAGCCATGCCGAACAACCCTAAACCAAGATCTTAGACTATAGATTAGGCGAAAACAAGCATGTTAAACACTTTAACACTAAGTGAGAGGGATTACAACCTTTGTAGATCTGGTCCTTCACTTCATAAGCTCCGTGTTGAGGTCCCTTCACTGCGATCATCGTATTCCGGACTCTCGAGAGGCTCCATGAAGAGAATGATGCAAACTTGCTTCCGATCTTCGATAACAAAAATGATCTACCTTGAAGTTTCATTAACACAAGCTCTCACTCACTAAATGAAGTGAACACCTTCATCTAAATGGCAAGGATATATGAGGATGATGAAGTAGGATTTTTGCTCTCATTTGTTTTCATATTCTCACTCATTTTCATCACTTAGGAAAAACCTAGAAAGCTTTTCCATGAAGAGAAGAAGGAAGAAGAAGAAGCCCTGTTTCTTTTGTGATGAATAATGATAGTTATCATAAGGTTAGAAAATGCAACCATGGTCATGTAACATTTTTAGAGATTGAACTAGGGTTAAGGGTTTGGGTTAGGTTAAAGAATATCTTGCAAAATATCCACACAAATATCTTTGCACAAAACAAAATAAAACCTTCTAGAAGGTTCTAGAAAAGATTAACCCAAATCAAACCCTAACCTCGTTTAATCTCCACTAAACATGTTGCATTAATAACCCTAACATGTTACAATATTATATATCACATATATAATATATTTTGTAACAAACTAAAATAATACAATTAACATATATCGCATATATATCAATGTATTACCCGAGTGAGAAAAAGAATCTTTTAGTGAGCTAATATTAGTTAATGCAATTTAATATATCAAATATATAATTATACATTAAATTATCAAATCAACACTTGATCCGATAATCCGGCTATTTCACAAATAACCGACTAATATATCATTTGCCAATTCATCGAATCAACACTTGATCCGATGACCCGGCTGATATCAAATATCGCGAGAATATAATACGGTATCACATATCGCATTATCTTCGGTCCCACACATATCTCATATGTGCCCCTACTCCATTTTGCCTGAGCCAAGAAACCTCTGTGTAGGACTCTAAAGAATCGTTAATACGCCGTCAGTAGGTGATGATCATATCAAACACCCACAAGCTGCAAGCGGTCAGCTAAACGTAACAGCCACCCAGGTATTGAGCGCTCAGAAGATCAACAAGAAAGCATGTACATTCTCCTGTGAATCCAATCAGTAACACTCCCGTACAGTCCGGTCTCGTCGTCTGATATGTTGCATATCTCGCCTAGGGGCGGTAAACGTCAGACCCCAGTAGCTCGATAAGTCGTGTCGATTTGAGGTCTATAACGGTTCGAGAAACTACTGATAACACTTACCAGTAAATCTCAGCAACCCTGGCGAGAGATTTCCAGTTATAGCCAATCGAACACAGCACAACATCAACTCTCTATACCGGGAGAGACGAATCCCCTCCTATCGCTCATTACCTCCATGTGATTCGGGACTGTACCCAAAAGCCACCTTTTTGCACGCCCTCTTAGACGTGGTATGATTTAAATCAAAGCACGGTGGGAATCACACAAGACTCTATGACGATCTCGGGTCAACAGACTAACCTGTACCAGTGTCACCGGAGAACTGCCATCTGACGTGAGGTATAATACCATCTGGGAGTTCTCGGCGAGTCCGTCCAGTGTACCCAGTCTCCACTAAGCAGCCGTACACCATCCTTGATGTCAAACACCGATGGATATGGGATCATCCATCGCCCATCATATGGGTCAAGATGCGTATACGCTAGTCTACTCTGGTGCATCGATGCCCTGTCTCAATACACCCTCGACTAGGAACAGTTATAGGATGTACTCGTCGACTACCATGGCCCCACTAGTATGATCTCATCATAGTCCCAGTAGTCGAGTACATATCCTAAGGGCTTTATCAACATGTAACATAGAGACAATCAGAGTGCATGTTAAAATAAAGAGCAACCAGATAGCGTACTATCATGTCGAGCAAGAAAGTCCTCCATATATATGTCCAAGTATCCATTACAATATACATCGTATGTGCAGTAATGGCCTCTAGGGCATACATATAACTAAAAATCTCCTACTTGCACTAGGGCCATCTGTTGTGGTATCATATACCCAACAATTAGCTGTGGTTGAAGTATCTCATACTCAACCATCCCATAAAATTCTCTACTGGGAAAAAGGCCTTTGTGAGTGGATCTGTGCTGTTGTCCTCTGTGTCTACTCTCGTAACCTCGATCTCCCTGGAGATCAACCATCTCCATGATCAGGTGATACTGCCTAAGAATTATATCTGGATTTCTGATGGGACGGGGGTTCCTTGGCAAAAGCCATAACTCCATTGTCATACAATGGTAGAAACGAAGTTCATCTTATGAACTTATATATCCAGACTGCTTCTTTGGTAGCATCCTTGGTAACAATGTATCTTGCCTTTAATCGTCTAGTAAGTCACGGTATCTAGCTTGGAACTCTTCCAACATACCGTCCCTCCACTGAGGGTAAAGACAATGCCTGCGACTGACATTCAGTCGTCCTTATCACCCTGGAACCTTTCCAGTGATTCTCCCGAGGATCCATTAATACCATCTCACTACAATTAGTGAGTATCCTAACATCCAATTAGATCTATCTCATAGATCCAAAAACCCAGGATTTAGGAGGTATCACTTTGATCCTATATGGAGAATCCTTGAGATAAGCGGAGATTGACCGAGCGTAGCATAGGAAACTACTTTCCTATCATGAGTATGTCATCCACGTACTCTACGAGGATCACCACCATACTCCCTACTACCTTTTTGTATATACAAGGTTCATCTACCATTTTGATGAAGTCAAACTCTTTGACTACCACATCAAAACAGATGTTCCAACTCCGCGATCCCTGATTTATCACATAAAACGTCATGCTCACATTTCTGCTGCTCTTACTGTCTATGAAGCCCTCTGGCTGTGTACTTATAGACTCTCTCTTCTAAAACTACATTTAGAAAACTGTCATGACACCCAACCGCCAGATATCGTAGTCATGGTATGTAGCCGTGGCAAGTAGGATCTGGATAGACTTAAGCATAGCTTCGAAAGTCTCAACTTTTCCATGTACACCAAGTAATCTTCTCAAGATATACTTGCTCCTGATGGCGATTTAACCCTTCAGATAAAGCAACCAAAGTCCATATTTTGTTGGTGTATAAGGATTCCATCTCAGATCACTAAGCATCCAGCCATTCTTACAGAATCCCACTCCTGATGGCCAGCTCAAAACTAGTTGGGTCATCATCTCATGATGCAATCCTCGCTCCCACTGTCATAGAGAAACCGAAGTATCTCTCAGGTGGGTGAGGAACCCTACTAGATCGGCGGAGAGGCTGAGGTTCATTGGAAACTATTGAATCCTTTGGTTTTACCAAATCATCTGCTGTAGTTTGTATAGCTGGAACTCCTTCCAGTTCTACCTCATAACCATTAATTTCTTCATAAGAAATTCCCTTTCACAAAGGTGGCATGCTGAGAAACAAAACATTTTTGTTCCTCGGTTAGGTAGAAGATATTCCCTTGCGTATGCTTGGGATATCCAACAAACTTCCACAGATCTGACTTTGCCTCGAACTTGTCAAGATTTTGCTTTTAAACATAGGCCGGACAACCCCAAATCTTAACATACTTAAGATATGGGCTCTTCCCTTTCCATATCACATATGAAGTGGTAAGCAACTGATTTGATTTGAACCCTATTCAATAGGCATGCAATTTCTCAAGTGCATAACTCCCAAAAGGAAATAGAAAACTCAGTAGTACTCATCATAGAGCACACCATATCACATAGGGTGCTTTTGCTCCGCCCCAATATACCATCGTGCTATGGTGTATACGGAGGAGTAATGCCGAGAGAGAATCTCATTCTCCTTTAGAATAGTCCAGGAATTCCGTGCTCAAGTATTCTCCTCCTTGATCTCATCAAAGGACATAATACTTATACCCGTTTTTGGTTCTCTACTTCTAACTTATATTCTGTGAATATCTCAAAAGGTTCAGACTTGTGTTTCAACGGGAACATATGTCCGAATCTTAAGAGATAAACAGTGAATGTAATGAAGTATAAAGAACCGGTCTTGGTATGTGTAGACTGGGGACCTATCATATATCATCATGTATCAATCCCAAGAGTTCACCAACTCTTTCTCTGTTTCCAATAAACAGAGTTGTGGTCATCTTATCTTTGTGACATGACCGGCAAGTTTCACAAGATGTAAATTCAAACTAATTTAAATATGCATCTTAATGTAACTTCAGCTAGTCGGGTCACATTGATATGACCTAGTCTACAATGCCTCAAGAAGGATTTGTTCATTTCTAAACTCTTCCTCTTGTGTGTGTTCTGTATACTAAGAACTGTAGTTTGATTTAGAACGTTAATGCTTTTAGATAACGTGCCTGAACCGATCAACTCTTGATATAGGAAATGTTCAAAACATTATCCAACAATACAAAATTATATTATTCTTTACTAATAAAGAGACTGATATGATGTTGTATATCAGGTTCGGTATCTAATAACATTCGTTCAGAATCAATGTATTTGCTAATACAGGGTGATAGTTACCAACAGACTTGGCTGCAACACTTGCACTGTTTCTATCTCATGAAACTTATCACCCGTTCTCAGTTCTCTACCTTTCTGTAGCCCATGTAACAAATTACATATGTGGAATCCTGATCCGGTATCATATACCTAGGACGTAAAGGATATTGAGAAACAGTTCTCGGTAATGAACACACCCGAAGAAGATGCATCAATATGCACTTTCTTCGTTTGGGCGGCACGGGAATTCTGGTAATCCCCTATTTCCTGCTCTGTCTTATAACAATTATAAGTTGGAGCGGGACCAACGTTCCCCAGCTCAGTATAACAAGCAGGTTCGGTCAATACATCCGTATTATTATCTTGATTAAGGCGTGACATAGTCGTAACCAGGAAAGAGAGAGAGAGAAGAAAATACTCAGCGTGTGCTTTTACAAGATTAGATTGGTTATCAATTTATCTAATCAGGATGTCTCCCACTGTTTTAGTCAAATCTTCCTTCAAACCCTAAAAGGAAAGACTAGCCGGGATTAATTACACCCTACAAGTTCGCCAATCTTTCAGCCAGGCCAGTGCCGGTACTTTGAGGGAGGTTCCCCGTGCTTTCGCACGGACCTAATTAAAATAAACCTCATTTTCCCAGGGGCGGAACCCCGTTGACACCTTTCTAGACACCTACTTGATCGGCTAATTGTATTGCGTAAAACTCTCCCAGGAGTAACTCTTACTCGCAGCGGGTATCGGGATCCAACTATCTCATAGAAGGTATGCAATCTCATTGCAAATTTCAACACTTGAAATTCCCAATAATATTTTGCCCCTAGCGTCCTATGACCTTGACGAATGCCAAACCACCCATAGTCCGCTAGCCAAGTTCAACCCGTACATAATCTGATTGAATTAAACCCACCCACACGACCCTTGACGAATGCCAAACAACGCCGTACGAATACCCTAATCCAATGAATGTGTCGTACATGTGCAGGAAACAAAATCTGAGTGCAACGGGTGTGCACGAAAACACCTGTCAAGGGAAACGGGTGTGCCTGACAGCAATATCAGGTGCATCTGATATGCACGAAGAATCTCGATTTAGTGCATCTAGTGTGCACCTAAATCGCATCAAGCGCCTAAACATGCGCAAGAATCCAAATCAAGTGTACGAAAACAAATATCTAATATCAAATCGAAATCGACGGTATACGACACATTCAATCCAAATCCAAATCAGGTATACCGTGGTGCATAATCTCACAACCATGTGCATCAGCGTGCACAAAATCAAATCAAATACTAAAAGTGCATGAAAACTATGCCGAAAGTACAAGTCAAATCATATGCATGCCCTAGGCATGAAATCAAATATCATGAAACTCGGTCATAAAAAACTCAATCATGAAATAAATCACCCAAAAATACTAAATTTCAAAGTGACGGATACGTGATAGTCAATCACAAAATCACAAATCATAAATACTGTCGTCGATGTCCTTCCTTCAGGGTCAAGAAGGTGTCGGTGCACCCAATGCTAGCAGAGCAAGAAATCTACTTGCCTCCTGATCATGGCCTGTCGCCTGGTGCCCTTAGGCTCTCGTCTCTCACTGCGAATTGCTAAGTACATAGCTCCCCGGCTCAACGGTCTAATATGGAAACGATAATTGAAGTAGTCCGCTCTGGCACATCCTCTAAAGATCTCTGGCCAACTCTTATGGTCACTCATAACATGTCTCGTCGACGATGCTGAACTTTGGCCTGCTGGGCGTGTGCAATATGACTGATCCTGGGTCCAAGTCTTCTCGTATAATATCCTAGAAAGGTCCTGTCAAGGTCTTTCCCCAAATCTCGTTTCTGCTGAACTGCCCGGAAGTCATCATCATTACTAAATCTATTTCTCGTTCCGGAACGGCTGCATACTCATCACGACTCCTCCTGGAAGATATATCCATAGTCAACGCCTCTGCTTGCGTATCACATCTCTGATGTCAGCGGAGTGGAACGTCATCTTATCAAGATCTCGTACGAACCTCTTACTCCACTTAATGTTGATTGATTCGGACTCGTCTCCTCGTGGCTGCATCGACTGCGCTCCAACGGCTATACTCGTATCTGGAGTCTCCCAAGCAATGTATCCCATAACATGATATCTGAATGATGTCGAACTTTTCGATCGATTCGTCAAGGTTCCATAATCCCCCAAGAGCTCAACATCTTGGGTACAGTTTAATAGTATCGAATATATGCCACAACACCTGTGGACCGGCCGTAGAAGGGCAAACCCAAGCCTCACAAATGGCACCGCTGAACTGCCGCAAACCCTAAGGTTCAAAGGCGTCCAATAGTCATTACGTCGAGTAAGGGTTTCATTCTTCTAGAGGGTCCATAGAATTGCTTTCATTGCTTTCTGAATACTTTAAACTTGGAAAATGGGTCTTTGACATTCGATCGTCTATATCGACTCTCAACGTATCAGCGTGAAGTCTTCTCTAGCTGGAATCAATCAATCGGATGACCTCGCATCGGAGTAGGCAATGAATCATATGCCCTAGCCCTTCATCTTTAGTGACTAGCGATCTTCTATCATATCTCGAAGTATAACTCGTGCGGCATTAGCCTCAAACATCAGGGGCGATTTCTCGTCAGTCGCAGCAACAACTGAATCTTCCGTCCGCACGCTGGACAGTGCCTCGGTCATCAAAATACGGTGCATTAATGATCATCACATCCTGGCTGGTCTCTAGCGGTAGCCCAATCCTCTGGTGCTGACCTGCACGTCCGAGAAATCTCATAAAAGCGATCGATCAAACGCTCGTGGTGCGAAAACACAATAAAATGGCGCCTCTATGCAAACGTATGTCCCTGGAATCATGCTCTGGTCAGTCCTCGTCCATGATGAGCTTATGCTGACCACAACTCTAGCCGTAGCTCTCCACGCCCGTACAACCGTGATAACAAAACCATAACTGGTACTGATGAGGCTAGATCATAGGAATGAATATAATACTGTGCAAGGAAATGTACATCCTAAGGCTTCTTAAGCGGAGTATCGTATCGTAAGTATGCCGCGGAATATACACACGGTACGTCACTCTACTTGAGTCACCTACTCCATCAACCAAGGGTCATCCTACACTCCGAAGGTAAAACCTAACGCTCTGATACCAACTTAGTCACGACCCAAAAAGTGCCGAGCGTGACTGGCACTTAAATTACGAAACTTCTCGAGGCGTACGTAATCCAAGTAAGCCAAAACCTAGAAACAAAACCAAATAAATCAGTAGAGTGAAGGAAAAACCAATTTAAATCAAGTAGTTAGCAACATAAGCCGAAATATGCATTTTTTAAAATTCCAAATCTTTTCTGAAAATTTCGGCAGAGTCTACTTTGTAAATACTGGCCCCAAACGGAATACAACATGAATAGTATACGAAATGAGAAAAAGGCATCCCCAAGCGGGAGCTAGCTCTTCGTCAATCGACGGTCAAAACCACACAAGCAATATAATATACAACGCCGAAGAGCGAGGATCAAAACTCAAAGAAAACCCAAAATAAGCATGAAAACCATAATAATACAACGCGCGACTCTAAGATCGAAATAATAACAAGTCTGGTCTTCTATCTCTATCAAATATATAATCTGGTTAATGGAGTTTTACTAGATACAACTGAAATAACAAATATACAATGGTGGTCCTGATTCAATGAACCCATCTGTCAAAGCAATCACCCGGAAGGAACAGTGTGCCAGCAAAGCTGCAATGAACCTGTACGGCAAAACCTGCAAGGAACTGTGGCACAACGGGGGTGAGTTGCCAACTCGTGAGTAAAAAACATCACAGAGCAGAAATCAAGTGTATGACGCTATCCTAGGTCATATCAAGCAATATCCTCAAATAATATCCTGATCCATCTACATATACGTGCAATACCACGTGCTCGTGTCAGTGCCTCAGATAGCAATATATCAGATATCTGATGTATGAATGCATTACGAATGGAAACAGAATATATCATGAGTGAGACAACTATTTTCTTTAATCAATGAGATTTCTATATATATATCAATCAAGTCTCATCAATGAAAGCAACAGAGAAATCAGTGTCAAGCATCGACACAAAACATAAATCTCAATATCTCAAAATCTCAGTATCTCAATATCTCAGATCCCAATATCTCAGGCATCCGTATCATCTGCGGGATCGGCCAGCAGGCTCCGACAGAACGGATCAGCCTGTATCCATCTCATGACTCTGGTCGGTATCCTCCGGATAACCGACGAGTCCAAATAATATCACCGGTAAGTAGTGCCCCCTGCCAGGCTCATCATCCTCCATGAAATCACTCTCGCCTCGGGGTACCTCACCGGGTCCACCATGTACCCGAAACGGTTATAACTCCTCCTCGAATCGGGTCTCGAAATCCAACAGCTATCATGAAAACTCATGGTGGATGACTCATACATCATGAGAAAACCACAATTTGCATTTTATTTAAAAGAGGGAGGGAGAGAGAAGTTTATATATATTCTTGCGGTTTTCCCCCAAATCCAGAAATCTCATGTCAATCCGAAATCATCAAAATCATGATACCAATAAACAGTGAATACCGGCATAAATCTCCATAATACTGCATAACCAAAGAATATATGAATGCATCTAATATCATGCAATGAATGCATTATTTAAACTAGCATATGGAAGCTATAACATATTGCGACTATCAGCTATCTGGCTATGTCAATGAAAAGGTATTTTCTAAAGTGTACGTGACATGGAAATTACCGATGATGATGTGTGTGAGCCGGCAAGTAAGTGTATGTGGAACATACGCATCATCGGTAATGGTGCTGGTGTCCAGACAGCATGGTTCATAATCACTAAGTACACAATAAATATGCAATGAGACGATAACAACATGATAAATGGCAATGAATAGTAATTGCAACAATAATATGCGGAACATGAATGATAACGTAACAATAAGGAATCTACATCGCTACACCTATGTTATACTGTTTTGCCGTTTGAAATAGTACGAATCGTGGTGTTTTGAAAATAAGGGCTACGGTGTTTTTAAGAAAAGGTACGTCTTTTGAAATATCCGTAGTATCCCTTGACATGTCTTTAAAATCCTCACGATTCGTTAGTTTTGGAAATAGGTATGACTCGGGTCCAGTCTAACATCTACTAGGTAAACTACAGGTCTAACTAACAACCAATCGAAAGGGGTATGGAAACCACCTAAATCTGGGTCGATATATATATACATACATATATATATATAGTCGGTGATCCCGCCTCAATAATAACACGTATGATACAACATATCATATGACATCCTCAAGTTAAGAGTGTGGATCTATCGTCAATAGCTCGTACGGTAAATCCATCGTACGGCATCCCAAATCAGGGTACGGGTCAATATCATCTCTGTCTCAGTATTCATCCTGTATCCTCATCATCACCTATCGTGAACTGGGTACCGATCTACGTCTAGTACAATACTGATAACATCTACAAAATATATGCGTGTGTATGAAATACATCGCCTACCGATCCACTATCATCACATGTCGCATCTCATAATACGATCTAAATCACATCACCGATCTCGTGGCATCAACCCCAATCTCATCGACTCATCTCCAATTCCAAGTACTTATCCTCAAAATCCATGTATATGTATACATATACATATCCCCATATACGCACAAGTAAAATAAATGTATGCATGTGTGTGTACGTGTTGGTAAAAACCTATTCTAGAGTTCGCGACTAAGAAGCTAAACTAAGCTACTTCTAACTATCCTAAACTAAACCATAAACACAAAATCATATCTTGATAATCATCCTCGTATCATAAAACACCTATATAAACATATATATCATAAACTATACTACGGACTGCGGGGGTGCTATACGCCATCCATCCGACTTCCCCCGTAGATATAATCTACTCACCTGATCTTCGCTTGCCGATGCCAATGTCGCCACGCGCTTGCTTGTCGTCTCAAAGTCCTCGTGAGGGTACCTACGTATCATAACACATCGTATCGCATAAAAATCCGACTCCTGACCAAAACTACACACGAATCTCACATAGGTCAAAACCTATGGTTTGCTTCTCAAATCAACCCAAAACCCTCGACATCGGCGTACAAATGCCGAATGATCGAGAAAAACTCAAACGCACCATTCGTGGTCTCACCACACACTAAATAAATATATATATATATATATATATATATATATATATCTGTGTGTGTGTGTGTGTGTGTGTGTGTGTATATATGTGTATATATATATATAATAGGGTTTAAATCATCAAAACTTCAAATTCGCTTTAAAAGCTATTTTTCCGAAACTCTAGTATGCAACAATTGCCAATTTAGTTCAAATCTAGTTGTTTTAATAATTCTAGCGGCTACAATGTTCACTAAATATCTATAATAAGTCATACAAACCATTTCCATAATTTTATCACACCAATTGTAGAAATCTTAAAATTTTAGTTTGCAATTTTATCCAATTTTAACCATTTTATAGTAAAAATGCACAAACAACAATTTAGCTTGGTTTTGCATGATCTAAAGTATTAAAATATAACTTATAATATTAATAATGTGATAAAAATCCTAACCATATTTTAATCTCAACTATATATGTATTTCATAAAAACCTAGTTTGCATAAAATCTTAATTTGGACTTTTTAGATGCAACAATTTACAATTAAGCAACAAGATTAAGTTTTCTATGTCTTAGCATGTTAACTACACCATGTAATCATAAAAAATTTATAAAAAAACCTAATTTGATTAAAAAAACCTAAATCTTGAATTTCCAAATTAACAACTAGCACCAAATAAACACTTAAATATGCTAGATTGAAGCAATTTAAACAACAATTTAAACATGGGTTGGGATTTATACCCTACAACCATGAGATCAACATGAAACTTAGCCTCCCAAACATGCTTCTATTCCCCAAGATCCATGCTAGATTGGGCAAGAAATAATGGGTAGGGCTTGGATTTGGATTTTGTTGGAATTTTGCATCAATTTTTGAGTGAAAATTGATGAATTTTGAGGGGAAAAGAGATGGGAATTTTGTGGGGCTGCACAAGGGGGCTTGGCCAGAAATGGGGGAAAGGGGAGAGAGAATGAGGTGGAGAGATTATGGCCAAGTCTAGAAGGTCCCAAGTCAACACATACCCACATCTCATTCTTCTTCTCATTTTCTTTTTCTTTTATTTTATAAGAAATGATAAGTAAAAGTGATTGGAGAGAGAGAGGGAGGGGGGCTGCTGAGCAAGGCTCGTCCACATGGGGATGGGGTGAGTGTAAGGGAGAGGGAGTGGTGACCACACCCCACAACGTATCCTACATCCTTTAAGTTACTATATTCATTTATTTTATTATTCACCTTAAACCTTTTCTATAAATTTTAAGAACCAATTAGAAATTTTATTTCATTTCAAAAACAATATTTTACATGTTAGTTTAATGTGTCATGATGCACAAAACTTGTATCAACCCATTCCAATTTGTAATTATCCCTAATTAAATGTATTAGTGACGGCTTAAAATAATATTAAAATAATTAATTTTGGAAAAAATTTCAGTAAATTAGAAATTTTACAAGTGGCTCAATAAACACCAAATACTATCAACTACATAGCTAGAATATGTATATTTAATTCTATGTTAAAAGATATTTATATCTTGGTTTTCACGGAAAACACCCGTTATTTTACCGAAAATCGGAAATTTCACCTAAACGATTTTCAAAACGTTACAGTATCGCTCCCGAAGACTGGAATGGTGGTGATAGCTTTTTGCTTATTCTCAGGTTTATGGCATCTTTCCGTGTCTTCAATGTCTTGTAAGAAGTACTTTGCATCTTCGTACTTTCGGACTTCATTTATAGAGAATGGGTTCAGCTCCCCTGTCACAGAGTGTTCAAGCTCATTTTTGAAGTACTTCATACACTGATGTTGTGTAAAATGAATAATGTTGTACTCATGTAACCAAGGCCGGCCGAGCAAAGCATTGTAGCAAGTCTTGGAGTCAATGACGTGGAACTTGATATCAGTGACGAGCAGCCCAAAGCGTAACGTCAGTATCACAGACCCGAGCATCTGTGATGACTGGGAGTCGAACCCGGAGATAGTGATTTTATCCCGAGCGAGGTGTTGAACGCTCATGCAGATTTCTTTTAGCACCCTCACATTTAGGAGATTGACAGAGGACTCATTGTCAACTAGGATCTTCCCTATCTTAATGTTATGGCAATACCCAGAGACATATAGGGGACGGTTGTGCTCGCATGTTCCGAGGAGGAGATCTTCCTCGCTGAAAGTGATGTCAGCTGTGTGAATTTCTTCCTGCTCGTCCTTCATCTTTTCTTCGGCGAGGAAAGCTTGAAACTGTCTGGCTCTTGTAATGCCTTGATCAGAGAATCTCTCGCCTCTTTGGATAGCAGAAGGGTGTCGAGAATGCTTAGATGTGAGGGTATCTTCCTCAGGTATGCCAGAACGTTGTAATCCACCTTATTTTTCTTGGGCGGGTCCTTGGCTGCCAGCTCTTCGATGACTCGGTCATCGAGGGTGATATCCTCAGGGACCTTTTCTTTCCCCTTATCTTTTCTATCCGATCTCCTATTTATGGGTCCGAGATTCTTTTTAGATAGTGTACGATTGCGCAGCTGAATGTTCTCGCATGTCTTCATCTCTTCTGTTTCAGAGATGGATTCCTTGAAGAGAGGGCCGAAGGATATTTCTTCATCAGAATCACTCCCGAAGGTGAGAACTTGCGATCCCTTGGAATTAACCATGTGACATTCACCGGCAGTTCTTTTATGCTCATATGTCATGCTTCTTTGTTCCCGACGAGTTTTGCGCTTCATCCGTTTGAAATGCTGCCAGTGAGCAACGTATCCCTGCTACCAATTTTTAAAGGCGTTGCATTCTTCAGTATGGTGTGTGGTCCTCCGATGGTACAAGCAGTAGTTTGGATGTGCATCCTCTTCGTTAAGGTGTATCCCATCAGGAGTGCTTCCTTCGGAAGGTGGCAGCTTCATTACCATCGATATGGCTTTGACGAACATTTTCCTTGTTTTGAACATGCTTTTGCTGGCGGCCGAAGTGCTCCTATTCGGTTGGGGTATTTCAATCCTTTCGTTCAGTCGCCGACGTTTGGCTTTTTGGTATACGGCGATTTCACGCTCCTGATCAGCTTTGCTTTTCAGAAGAGCTTCGTTCAGGAATACGTCAATCATCTCGTCTGACGTTCCTAAGAGTTTCGGTTCGGGATATGCCCCCAGTTTCTCTGTATCGGGAGCTTCTTCACCATATACTGACGAGTGAGAGATCATGTGGCAGCTTGCAACATAATCTTCAGGTTTGTCTAACGAGTCTTCTCCCTCATCTTCGTCGCCATCTCTATCTTCAAGGATGTGGTTAAGAAAATCTTGGAGTGTGACCGGGGTTCGCGCCTTCTGGTTATATTCCTCCAGCGCGTCAATATGTTTTTTCAGGTCCGTGCGCTTGATATCAGGCTTCACGGGCTTTTTGGTCTTCTTTTTCGTCTTCGAGGACTTTGACGGCTGGGCATGGGCGTTTTGGTTATCGCTACCAATTCTTGGCGTCGGGCGTGGCTTCAGCATTCCCTCGATGACCTCGGGTTCTAGCGGACTTTTCTATCTGATTGTCGGGTATGTTTGGAGATCCTTCAGCATTCTTTTTGTCTTGGCTGAAAGAGCGACCTCCCATGGAGCTTCTTCTATAAAAGAGCACGATGCCCCCGGTGTGTCCCCCCTTTTAAGAGCGTGCGGCTGAGGCGGGCTAACTTTCCAATTCTCGGACAGTACGAATTTGCCTTGTTGGTATTGGTCCTCAATCCAGCCTTTGAAGATGAAGCAATCTTCGATTGGATAGCCTACCACTTGGTGATAGGGGCAATAATTGGAATTATTGGCCTCACCGGGTTGCAATGGGCGTTTTGGATCTGGCAAGGTGATGAGCCTGTTGCGCACCGCCAGCTCGAACAGTCTCCTCGTTTTATCCCGACGAAACGAATAAGGGCGCTTCAATTTCTCATTGAAGAATCGCCGTCTATCATCTTGGCGATCAGTTGGTTTTGGACCACTGGGCTGCTGTTGAGCATTGGCGACAAAGGTCGCTTTCCCTTTCCCTTTTTCGTTTCGAGATTCCAACTTCGAAGAAAATGGTCTATGACCCATCTGATCTATTTGGGCTAGCTTATCAATCAAGGCCTGGAAAGTAGTTGGCTTGAAGAACATCATGAATTGGGATATGGTCGCATGCGGATCAAGAGTACCCACGAACATGCCTACCGCAGGTGCTTCTTCGATGCACTGCTCGCACTTCGATTATAGATTCCGCCACCGTATCGCGTACTGCACCCATGTTTCGCCTGGCTTCACTCTGGCATTAATTAATGCGGTGATCGGGGTGCGCTCGCTAGCGCTTGCGAACCTTTGTGTGAACAGTACTCCATTTCTGCAAATGTCTTAACGGAGTCGTTCGGGAGCTCGGAGTACCATTCAAACGCTGTCTCCGACAAGTTACCAACAAAATGGCGAAGCAGCAGTTTGTCGCCACCCCCAATATTACCGCACAAGGCTCTAAATTGAGCGACGTGCTGGTGTGGATTCCCCGTCCCCTTATATACATGGAATTTAAGGGTCGTATATCCCAGCAGGTACTTGATTTGATCATACCAGCCTGGATAGGGTCGTCCAGTCTTAACAATTTGGCCGACCGCTTCGTTCGCCTGATGAGGTCGTTTCTGTTGAGCGATATAGTCATCCAGGGCAGCTTTAGAAATGGTCTCCTCTTTGGCTACTGAACAAGCCGGAAGAGGGTTCGATGTCTCTCCCTTATCGTCTTCAAGGATAATCAGGGGGTCTTCAGCTGGAGGATCCGGCTGTAACATCATCCCGACCATGTCTTGGAATAAAAGCCCCATTCGTTTTATGTTGGCAGTGATTGATCAAAGAATAATTTATAACCGCAATCAAGAACGGCGTCGCTTGGTAGCTAGCCGGTGAGTACGGGTTGGTCCACAGGGATGTTGCGTATTTCTTAATTTGGTCTAACGAGTTAATTCCGATTGGTGTCGAATTGATTAAATCTAAAAACTAAGTTTGATCTAAACTAGGACTAAAATCTTGCTAGGGTTAGGTTTAGGTTAAATTTGGAAAGTCAATATTCCTCACCACTTTCTATGCCGTATTTAAGATCTATGAGGTGTTATGGTAATAATTAATAAAGTGGATTAGGACCATCGGGAAGAAACGATGTTTTTTCCTCTAAGTTCTTGTCCTTCCTTTCTTAATTCTTACCCTAACCTTCATGGAAAACATACGCAACCGGTACTTTATACTACGGTATCACCGCTACCTCGTGGGATAGGGTGCCGTAAGGAGCGGTGTGTGCATGTATGTATGGAGTCCTATTAAAAACGTGTGATGGGCAAGAAAGGGGTGAGACATTTTCATCTCTCAAGCCTTCCCCAAATCTAACCCTAACAAACGAGGAGACTACTCGCTCATTAGGGAATTGATTAACATTTCTAACTATCTAACTAGAGCAGATAATAAATTTATACTAAGGCAGAATAAAAATTAACTAGGGCAATAAAATTACTTACTTTATTGATGGCTCTCTCCAAACATTTACACAGGAATTAAATTCTGAATGGATGAAATAAAAAGAGGCATAATCTAAAAGAGGTTTTAGGGTTTCTATTTATAGAACATAGAAACCCTAGGGTTACAATCGAGTCACATTTGCAATTACAAGTTTACCCCCTAAGAAAAGAACTAGTCAACGCACTGCTAGCTGCCACAAAGATTTTGCACCGACACGGACGACGCACGGCCGCGGAACCGCGACCAAAACCCATGTTTGGCCGCAGTTCCGTGGCCAAAAAGAGGGCTTGTGGGCTGTGTTCTTTTGGGCTGATTCCTGTTGCATTTTTCTTGGCTTTTCTTCACTTGGTTCTTCAGAATGTCTTCTAGTTTCTTTCAGATTTCCACAGTGCATAATGTCGTGGACTTTTACTGTTTGCTTCGTGTCGAAGTCTTGAATCTTGCGCTGCCTTTGTACTTTATGAACTTGTTCATTGATCTTCATTTATTCTCCAAACTGTAGGCTTGATCAAGATTCTTCCATTTGTTGGTCGTAGTCTCACTTTTGTATCGTCTTTTCATCTTTTTCACTGTTTTTGTTCCAAGAACCTGTAACCTGCAACTATGTAGCAGACATGGGTCAAAAGCACCTGTTTATTTGGAAAATGAATAAGAATGGGAAATATAATAATGCAAAATTATGATATGAACAGGCAGCTTGTTCCGCTGCCTTTTTGTCCTTCTTCTCGTGGATTCTGCGGAGGAACTCAGCATCGGTTTCTTGTTCATGACGCTGCTCTGACGACGTCTCCGGGCTTTCTTTTGGCCCAGTAAGTGCAGCCATCTGTGTTAACATCTCCTGGAGCTTTTGTTGTTGCTCCTGGGCCTTTTTTACGGATCTGGTGAGTGGTCTATGACCCGTAGAGATACGGCTATCCTCTTTCCCGGACGCCATATAAATAGTGTGCACCACCATGCCCCCAGACTTGGGGCGTTTAGATTCAGTGCCCTTGAAATTCGTCGCGAACACGGGGACTTTCTCCGGCCTCCTTCTTTTGTGGGCGGTCGAAGTTGAGGGAGCCGTTGCAGCGGGCACCCAAATAGATGACATCTCATGTGGCATGATAAGGTGGTCTTTCTCTTGACGAACTTTCATCTTCTTCGGTTGGCGGGAGTGGTTTTGGTTGATCACAGAGTTTTGGACCTGTTGCCATACCCTGCGAATTTTAGAGGACAGCCGCTGAGGAGGCTGCTCCAGCTTTGTCTTTGTAGCATTCTCCATAGGTGGAGATGATCTTTTCAGCACAGCAGTCGGAGAGTTCTTGCGGACCCTCCTGAGTGGTTCAAAGCTGTTCCCAGTTGGAACAGCAGCATCAATTTCCACCATCGGAGCTGGCGGAGTCGGTCCAGAAGGAGAGCTGCCTTCGGCCTTCCTTACTCGGCGCCAGTGACAGCGGCAAGCATGTCGTGCTGACGGGACCGGCTCAGTTATGGGGGTGGCTTTGTCATGCCCCCTGTTCTGGCGGAGGGTTGATGCCGGCGTTAGCCTCTTGAAAATTGACGTCCGTTGAGTGGGGATGGCCAATCTATCGAAGGCAGACTTTCACGCAGGGGAGCAGTTTTGATGACTTCACCTGGGACAGGAGCTGTAACGGTCAGTCTTGGAAAGACCGACTCCTTAGCAGGGGAAGTCGCTCTGATGACTTCAGGAACAGGAATGACTATCCGCTTTGGGATAGCCGCTTCAGGTATCGCGGGCTTCTTCACGAGTCCACTTGAGCTTTGGCCCAGTCTGTTGAAAACCGAGGCACTGGACTTAAGCGACCCGTTGAGAGGGGCCACGGTAGTTGTAAGACGATCAAAGACCGACTTCTTCGGAGCTTCTTGCGACGGCATTGGGGCATTGAAGCTCATGGGTAGGAGCATGGTCCCAAAGAATAGTCTAGTAGTGGCTTGCGTTATCTGTTCCACTGGCATCGTAAAAAGGGAGGCCGCTTGAGGCCCATAGGTCGCTCCTCCGACAGGGACGAAATGGGAGTTATTGCAGTTTGTGCAGTTGAAAGCCATTGATCTTCTGTTTTCTGCACGGAGCAAGATACCAAATCTTAGTACCTCGAATCCAGGGGCAACCATAGGAAACCGCGATTCGTTCGCGAAACATGATACACGAAGTGTGGAATGGAAAGAGGAAAAGGTCCCACCGGGCGTGCCAGAATCTGTTCTCCGCCGAAAGACGCGACCGGGACGTTGGGACATTTGGCATGAATTTTGGGGGGCAGATGCTATTTGGTTTTATCCATCTACCTCTTCGAAGATGCCAAGTTAATTTATGGCACCATGTCTCGAAGGTTTAGATGGATGCGGCCGATGTAGTAGACTTCGTCAGATTCCCCCTCATGGTGAGGGGTTTTTGATTGTGGGGATGCTCTTCCCTGCAGGCGCAAGACCCTGCAGTTAATTACGCTACCGCATCGCGGTAACCACTTTCTCCTTCTCCAGATGGTCACTTCGTGTCGTGTGTGTTTGTTTTGTTTTTGGTTTCCCGTGGATTGTATACGGAGACTAATTTATGTTGTCGCCCGTAGGGCGTGGATTAGTCCAAATCCGTATTTTCTTAGATTTGGGCTTGGGTTGGGTTTAAGGATCGTTAATCTCATTTGAGACTAAGATCAACTTAAACGTTTGTTAAGGATATGTTAGTCTAATTTTAGACTAAGATCAAGTTAACCATTTTTTAAGGACACGTTAGTCTAATCTTAGACTAAGATCTACTTAACAGGATCATTTAGATCCAACAAAAGAGCATTTGGGCTATATTGTTTTAGTTTAAGGACTTTGTGGTCCATAAGTTTAAGTACATCATAGTCCATGGAGTTTAAAAACATCATAGTCTGTAAAGTTTAAAGACATCATAGTCTATGAGTTTAAGGACCTCACAGTCCATGGTAGTTTAGAGACATCATAGTCTGTAAAGTTTAAGGACATCATAGTTCATGAGTTTAAGGACCCCACAGTCCGTAAAGTTTAAGGACATCATAGTCCATGAGTTTAAGGACCCCACAGTCCATGGAATGTCTAGTTGTCGGGACCCGTCACCTCTCTGAAGACGTTGAAGGATTACAACAACAAATATCAGAGGAGTGAAGAGATATACAATATTGAACCAATATTGGTTGGGAGATCTGTAGTCTAATTTGGGACTAAGATCAAATATTTATGAGTATGTGGACTCAATTAATCTGAGGTAGGGTTCTGTGGCCAATTTGAGCTTGGCCCATTTAGTTAAAATGTTGAACATTTTACAATACCGAGCATTGGTTTGGATTCTGACAGCCTTTTTGTCTTTTATTGAGTGTCGAGCATTCATTATAGCTCTGGGGCTTTTATTTAAAGAATAGTTTATGTTCTCTTAGAGCACACGTGAGGAGCACGTGGCACGCTTGGCGCTGTGTGCCAATCAATGAGCGCAGAGCGCTTCTGTTAAGTAGCGCACACGTGAGGAGCACGTGGCGCGCTTGGTGTTGAGCGCCAGTCAATGAGCACAGAGCGCTTCTGTTAAGTAGCGCACACGTGAGGAGCACGTGGCGCGCTTGGCGCTGAGCGCCAGTCAATGAGCGCAGAGCGTTTCTTTAAATTTAGAGCACTAAGGCTCTGCAGTGCTGTGCGCTAGATTTGGAGCGCTGAAGCGCTTCGTTTAATTGGAGCGCTAGGGCTCTTTATAGGCAACTCTGCTCTCTGAGAATTAAATTTTCCCTTATAAGAGACTTTGTCTCATGGATCTAAGAACAAAGTTCTTATTTTATAGGAGATATTTCAATCTCTTATGTTTTTGGTGAAAGGCTTTGCCTTTATGGATCTGTAATCCTAAGAGAATTAAATTATTCTCCCCCCTTTTTATAATGAGATATTATGATCTCTTTTGTGAAAGGCAATTTGTCTTATAGATCTATGATCTAGCATAAGAACTAAGTTCTTTTTCTGATGAGATGCTTTGATCTCTTTATTTTACCTTGAAGAAATTCTTCTTCTGCTAAGAGCTTGCTCTTCTCTCTGAACTTTCTCAAAGTTTGTGGGGGGGGTTCCTCTCTGTCAGACTTGAAGTCTTGGGGCATTTATATAATGAAGGTTGATTTATTGAATCAGTTGAAGAGATCTTTTCTCTAATTGATTTGGGAATTTCCCCACCGTTGGATCTTTGATCCTAGGGCTTCTGTTTTACAAAAGGAAATCTTATTGGTTTTAACAAGATTGGGAAATCTTTTCCCATACAGAATTTATTCTGTATTTTGGTGATTTTTAATCACCATTGGATCATTGATCCAACGGTGCTCTGATTTTCAGAGCATGATCTTTCCTGTTTGGAAAGATTCTGAGGAATGTTTCCTTAACAGAATTTTATTCTGGTCAATTGATGATTTTTAATCATGTTCGTTGGATCTTTGATCTAAGGGCCGAGAACATTTTGTTCTATCGCTAGCGCTCATGTGCTTTGCACGTGGTGCGCTGCTTAGAGTGCAGCGCTAAACGTGGTGCGCTGCTTAGAGTGCAGCGCTCTTAGCGCTAGCGTTCACGTGCTTTGCACGTGGTGCGCTGCTTAGAATGCAGCACTCTTAGCGCTAGCGCTCACATGCTTTGCACGTGGGCGCTGCTTAGAATGCAGCGCTCTTAGCGCTAGCGCTCATGTGCTTTGCACGTGAGCGCTTCTTCAGAGTCTTTGACTCTCAGCGCTGTCGCTGCTATGAAGCACTGTTTTATTTCAAATTTTCAAATTTGAACAGAGCTTTGCTCTGATTGGGGAAACAGCGCCAACCAATGTGTGCAAAGCGCTCTTTATAAAAACAGCGCCCACGTGAGGATCACGTGGCGCGCCTGGCGCCTGGCACCAACCAATGAGTGCATAGCGCTCTGTATAAAAACAGCGCCCACGTGAGGAGCACGTGGCGCGCTTGGCGCCAACCAATGAGTGCAGAGCGCTCTTTATAAAAACAGAGCCCACGTGAGGAGCACGTGGCGCGCTTGGCGCCAACCAATGAGTGCAGAGCGCTCTTTATTTAGTAGCACTTGGCGCTGGGTTTCCCTTTGTGTATTATATTCTGCAAAGTTCAATTTTTTGTTCTTCCCCGGATCTTTGATCCCTAAAAAAAATTCATCCCCGTAATAATTAAATTCTTATTTGTGAGAGACTTGTCTCATGGATCTCAGATCCGAGGAAAGAACTATGTTCTTTTTATGAGGGTTAAACCTTTGAGATGCTCTGATCTCTATATTTATTTACCTTGAAGAAAATTCTTCTTCTTAGAGATTGCTCTTCTCTTTTTCTTTTCTGTGAACTTGAAACTTATTGGGAGGTTTCTCCGTTCAAGACTTGAAGTCTTAGGTCCTTTATATAGGGGAGGCTGATTTGTTGAATCAGTTAAGGAAATCTCTCATTCAGAGATATCTAATTGATTTGGGGGTGTTTCCCACCATTGGATCTTTGATCCAAGAGCTTCTGTTTTACAGAAGACATCTTTCTTGTTATTAACAAGATTGGGAAAATATTTTCCCATACAGAGATTATTCTGTATCTTGGTGACAGAGCGCAATTTTTCTTGTTTGGAAAGATTTGATAAGTATTTTCTCAACAGAATTTAATTCTGTAATTTGATGATTCATTATCTTCGTTGGATCTTTGATCCAATGGTAGAGAACATTTAGTTCTAGTGCTGGCGCTCTCGTGCTTTGCACGTAAGGCGCTGCCTCAGAGTCTTTGACTCTCAACGCTGGCACACTTAGCGCTAGCGCTCTCGTGCTTTGCACGTGAGGCGCTGCCTCAGAATCTTTGACTCTTAGCGCCGGCGCTCTTGGCGTCAGCGCTCTCCTGCTTTGCACGTGAGGCGCTGCCTCAGTTCAAATTTTAAATTTTGAAATTTTAAATAGAGCTTTGTTCTCTGATTGGGGGAAAAGATGTATATCCGCTCCGTTGAGGCTTATGCCCCGGGCGTGTTTCCTTTGAGAGGTGGCAGCTTCATTCCCACTGACAGGGTTTTGGTGAATCGCTTCTCTGTCTTGATCTTGCTCCTATTTGCCGCAGGTGTGCTTCGGTTTGGTTGGAGTACTTTACAACTCATCCTTATCGTAGCTTCTTCATCCTGATGCCGACGCTTATCCTTTTCGTATATATCTGTTTCACGTTCTCGGTCAGCTTTACTCTTTCGAAAGGCTTCGTTTAACTGCCTATTGATTGGGTCTTCTAACAGTTCTAGGGATTTTAGCGCCGATCCTGCCCCCAGTTCCTCTGCATTGTTTTCTGACGCCGAAGGAGCTTCTTCGCCATTTGATGATGAATGGGAGACCATGTGGCAACTTGTTATATAGTCTTCAGTTTCTGATGAGTTATTTTCCTCATCGTTATCACTCTATTCATTTTTAAGAATATGCTTGAGGAACTCTTCGAGAGTGACTAGGGTCCGCGCCTTCTGGTTGTACTCCTCCAGCGCATCGATGTACTTTTGCAGGTTCGTGCGCTTGTCGTCATACTCAGCAGGCTGCACAGGTTTCTTGGTCTTCTTCTTTTTCTTTGAAGACTTTGAAGGCTTGACTTGAGGATTTTGCCATTTGTAGACAATTTTCGGTACGGGACGCGGTTTCAGCATCCCTTCAATGATTTCCAGTTCAAACGGGCTCTTCCACCTGATTGCCGGTGTAACACCTTAGAATGCGATTAGTGTTAATTAAGCGTTAATGCGGGTTTTTAAGGAAAAGTTTACCAAATCGGTTTCCTCACATTTTATATTAATTAATATTTTATTATTATTTGTTATGGCTTGCACACACTTGTGCATGTTAGTGTGGGGGTTAGTTAGTGTTAATTTTGTTAAGTAGCCATGACACCTTAAACTAATCCATACCTTGATTTAACCTAGCACTTAGATATTTTGTATGAGAAATATCTTCTTGTTTTGGAATGAGGGAGGCGGCTAGGTGAGTCATGGAGGCATTAATGGTTGGATTGATGAGGAGAGGGAGAGAGTAAGTGTAAGGTTAAAGCCCACCCTACACTCACCCTCTCATCATTTTCTTCCCTCACTCTCTCATTCTTATCTCTTTCTCAATTATTCTTCATCTCCTCTAACCCTCAAGTGAACCCTCACCACTTCATCACTTAATCCTTGCAAAACTTTATTAAACACCATGAAAACACTTCTCATGTCATGTTTTAGCCACTAGGTTGACTTGGAGCTTGGAAAGATTGGATTTTTGAGCATGAGTGGCTAGGTAATGACCTCTAACTGATAATTAGGTGTTTATATTGTTGTGTTTCCTTGTAGTTATGGTTTAGAACACTAAAGGTTTAGTTTCGTGAACATATCGTATTTTTAGTTTCATATTGGAGTCTCTGTGAATCTGCTGTAGAACCAGGTGTTTGTTGGAAAAGTTGCCATCACAGTGACCTAGTGTTATGACCTAGAACCCACCATAAAAACCTGAGACCATTCCCTTCCAACTTGGCCGCAATTTTATTGATTCTGGCCTCAATTTGCGGCCAGAGTGGGGACCGGGGTTTTGAGTTTTGGTCGTAGGGTCTCTGGGGTTGTATGTGGTCTCGTGGAACTTGCAACTTTCACAAATTATCTGTGTATCAAAATATGGGATCAATTTGCTATAATCTAGTGTTTTGACTACGCGTGTTACGTTATCCGACACGGTTCATGATCTTGTGTAACTGCAACACTTGGATTGGTTTCGGAATGTTGCTACACACGTTAGCCACTAGACGGACACTTGAGAGTTTGATTGGAGTTGGTGCGTCGGTCAAATGTAGTTTGTACGTGATATTGATCGATTTCTGAGATTTGCACTTGTCATATTTTGTGTTAATAGGATCGCAGGCGGGGACTTCAAACACTGCGAAGAAAGGGAAGCAGGTGATTGGATTCACCTAGCTCGACATCGTCGGTGAGTGGATTTAACATCTACGTAGAAATCGCCCGTATTGGGTTAAGCGTCAGGGCTAGATATGATATGATATTAGCTGCATGTTTATATGCACATATAGAGATGGTGCATGAACTTCATCGCATATTATTACTTGTTGTGCCTGGACTTGTACCCATTGGATACTGCACTATTATTGACAGTTCATGTTGCACGCGCACTAATTGTATATTACACACACTGTCGGTAATTGCCATGATACGCACAACACATATACATATGTGATATTGTATTGATTAGTGACATTGAGACATTGACTCTGTGCGATTGCGCATATGAAATATAGCATACATGCATACATACATGCTTACACATATACCTTGCTATAGCCACATGTTCACTTTTATATGATGTTGCGTTGGATTTTGGAGAATTGGGAACCGCATGATATATTTAATAACTTGATGCATTCAAATAGCGGATTTTCCTTTGATATGCTCATATTACTGTCCTATATTGCATACATCATATTATATGGATTTACGCATTGAAATATGGATTTCATGTGATTTTCTGATTTGAGAACCGCGGGGATATTTCAAGAAATGTGTATTATTTTAAAAACCCGGTTTCTCTTGATATGATATTTCAGTGCATCCACCATGAGTTTCTCGGTTCTGAGACTTGTTAGAAACCCGATGCGAGGAGTGGAGTGGCCGTTTGCGGGTACATGGTGGACCCGGTATGGTACCCCGGGGCAAGAAAGGTATGTCAATGGATTAGCCGATGAGCCTGGCAGGGGAGGTGCACTTCTTACCGGTGATAGTTTTAGACTCGGCGGTTATCCGGAGGATATCGACCGGAGTTATGATATGGATATGGGTTGATTCGTACTGCCGGAGAACCCCGGCCGATCCGGGCAAACGGAGCCCATGGTACGTGGATTTATGTGTCGATGCTGGACACGAGTATTTCATGATGTTTCGAGTGTCGATATTGGACACTCAGGTTCCATGAGATGTACAGATATGAGGGCCGGTCCTGGTGACGGCGTCTGAAGATTTTGGGATTTGGGGTGTCATTGATGGACACCAGGGTTTTTCCATGCTGATGATTGTGCATGAGTTTTATTATTTATCCCACACTCAGGATTTATTTGATATGCATTTGATTCATGTAGATGTAGTACCCTAGTGGTATACCTTGATCATGATTGTTGCATATCCATATTGCCATACTTATACTATCAGATTACATGTAATAGATTTATCGTTGTTCGTGCATACTTGCGATTACAGTATGATGCTATTTACTATTCACGAGTTGGAAACTCACCCCCGTTGTGCCACAGTGTTTTGCAGGTCTGATCCTCAGAGTAGTCGCGGCAGGGCGCCTTATTATCTCTACTTTTGCGGATACCGCTACGGTTGGCTGTGAGGCCTTTTACTATAGGTGGGTTTGCGGTTATCCGATGATGTCGTTGTATATCTTTTGTATCTAGTACTCTCCATCTACTAACTTCATGTTTTGACTTAGAGACGAGTTGTGAGAATCGATGTTGTATATTCTTGTGACTCTGGTTGTCGTGCTCGTGTGAGCCGGCCTTTATTTATGTTGATTATGGTATTTTTCTTCGCTACGGCGTCGTATATCTGTTGTGGTGGTTGTTTCCTCCTTTGGGCGAGATTTGCTCCCGTTTGGGGATGCTTTACTTATATCTTATGTTTGTACCCGTTTCGGGGCTGGCTTTTACAAAGGAGGTGCTGCCGAAATTTTTATGAAAACAAACTTAAGCTTTAACTTTTGCTTGAGATTTAAAAGTGTTCTATCTTTTCCTTCTTATAATGGTTTAGATTGCTGGGTTTCGGTTTACTTAAATTGTGTTACGCCTGTTGACATTACATGGTCTAAGTGCCGGTCATGTGCCTATTTTGGGTCGTGACAGCCGGACATGCCTGGAGCTCCTTCAGCATTCTTTTAGTTTTAGCTGAAAGGACGACTTCCCATGGAGTTTCTTCTATGAGTGAGCATGATTCCCCTAGCATATCCACATTTTTAATAGCGTGCTTCTGTGGCGGGTTCACTCTCCAGTTCTCAGAAAGCGTGAATTTCCCCCATTGATACGGGTCCTCGACCCAATTTTTGAAGACGTAGCAATCTTCAATTTGGTGGCTCACCATTCTGTAATAAGAGCAGTAGTTGGGGCTGTTGACATCACCTGGCTGTGGTGGACGTCGTGGGTCCGGCAATGTGATAAGTTTATTGCGCACTGCCAGCTCGAACAGTCTTCTCGTCTTGTCACGGGGAACGAGTAGGCGTGTCCTTGCCTTTTTTCCAGGGATAGGCGTGGACGTGTATTGTTTTGGCGAGCAACCGGTTTCAGGTCACTTGGTTGCCATTGAGTGCTGGCAATAAAGGCCGCTTTCCCTTTACCCTTGGCATTTCGAGGGTCCATTTTTGAGGAGGAAGGCCCGTAGCCTATCTGGTCCATTTGGGCCAGTTTGTCGATCAGATCCTTGAAGGTGGTCAGCTTGAAGAACGCCATGAACTGGGACATCGTCGTTTGAGGATCTAGTGTCCCAATGAACATACCCATGGCAGGTGATTCTTCGATGCGTTGTTCGCATTTCGACCATAGGTTCCACCACAGGATCGCATATTGGACCCAAGTTTCTCCCGACTTTTCTCTGGCATTGATTAATGTCGTGATCGGGGTGCGCTCGCTTGTGCTGGCGAACCACTGTGTGAACAGCAGCTCCATCTCTGTGAATGTCTTTACGGAGTCATTTAGGAGCTCCGAGTACCATACAAAGGTTGTTTCTGGCAGGCTACCAATGAACTGGCGAAGCAACAGTTTGTCGTCGCCTCCAATGTTACCGCACAAAGCTCCGAACTGCGCGACGTGTTGATGTGGGTTGCTTGACCCCTTGTACACATGGAACTTGGGGATCGTATATCCCGGCGGGTACATGATTTGGTCATACCAGCTTAGATACGGTCGCCCAGTTTTGACAGTTTGGCCAGCCGCTTCACTAGATTAATGAGCTCGTATTTGTTGAGCTATATAGTCATGGAGAGTGACCCTGGAGATTGTTTCCTCTTTAGCTGTTGATAGAGCCGGAAGAGAGTTTGATGTTTCCCCTCTATCATCCTCGATGATTATCGGCGGATCTTCAGCTGGAGGTTCTGGCTGGATCATCATTCCAACCATGTCTTGGAACAAAAGCGCCATCTGCTTTATATTAGCAGCTTTCTCCGCGGCCTCATTGTCTTTTCTTTCTAACACCCTTCGCAGGAACTCTGTATCGGTCTCCTGCTCCTGGCGTTGTTCAGATGCCGATTCCGGGCTTTCTTTCTCCCCGGTGAGTGCTGACATTTTGATCAGCATTTCCTGGAGCTTTTGTTGTTACTCCTGAGCTTTCGTCAACGACCGAGTTTGCGGCCGATGACCCTCGGAAGCACGGCTTTCCTCTTTCCCGGAAGCCATGTAGACCGTGTGCACGATCATGCCCCCAGACATGGGGCGTTTGCGTCCGTCGCCTTTGGAATTTGCCGCGGGCAGTGGGATTTTCTCCGGCCTTCTCCTTTTGTGGGAGGTCGAAGTTGAACGAGCTATTTTATCTGGTGCCTGTGTTGAAGATGTCCCTCTCTGTATGAAGGAGGGATGGTCCTCCTCTTGCCGAGCCTTCATTTTCTTCAGGCAGCGAGAGTAGTCTTTATTGATCACAGAATCTTGGACTTTCTGCCAGACCCTGTGGATTTGGGAAGACAGCCGCTGAGGGGGCTGCTCCGGCATTGCCTGCGTCATGTTTTCAGCAGGTGGGGGAGACTTCCTCAGCGCTGCGGTTGGAGAGTTCTTTCGCACCCTCCTAAGTAGATCAAAGTTGTTCTCGATAGGAACAGCGGTGTCAACTTCCACCATTGGAGCTGGTGGGGTAAGCCTAGAGGGGGAGTTTCCCCCAGCCTTTCTCACTCGACGCCAGTGGCGACGTTGAGCGTGTCTTGCAGACGGGACCATCTCAGTTGTGGTAGCGGCTCCTTCAGGCCCCCGGCTTTGATGAGAGGCTACTGTTGATGCCAGCCTATCGAAGACTAGCGTCCGTTGAGAGGGAACGGCCAATCTTTTGAAGGCCGATTTTCTGGTAGGGGAAGAATTTTTGACGACTTCACCCGCAAAAAGAGTTGAAACGGCCAATCCGTCAAAGAACGATCTTTTGGTAGGCGAAGCACCTTTGACGACTTTACCCGCCGGAGGAGTTGGAAGGACTATCCATTTTGGGATAGCCCCTTCAGGTATCGCGAGCCTCTTTGCGGAGCCACTTGAGCTTCGGCTTAGCCTGTTGAAGACTGAGGTGGCAGACTTGGACGACCTGTTGAGAGGGGCTATGGTGATTGCAAGTCGATCGAAGACCGACTTCTTGGGAGCTTCCTGTGGTTGCACTGGGGTGCTGAAGCTCGTTGGCGGGAACATGGTCTCGAAGAACAATCCAGTGGTGGCTTGAGTCACCTGCCCCACCGACATTGAAAAGATGGAGACCGCATTGGGCCCGTAAGTCACTTCTCCAATTGGGGCGGAGCGGAAGTTGCTATTGCAGTTTGTGCAGTTGGAAACCATTGATTCCTAGACAGGAGCAAGACACCAAATCATAGTATTTCGGATTCAAGAGCAACCATAGCAAACCGCGATTTTGTTCGCGAAACACGACACGCGAAGTGTGGAGTAGAAAGAGGAAAAGGTTCCACCGGGCATGCCAGAACAGAGACGAACTGGGATGGATCATCTTGCCTGAATTCCGGGGGCAGATGCTATTTGGATTTATCCGTCCACCTTTCCGAAGATGTCAAGTTGATTTATGGCACCGTATATCGGAGGTTAGGACGGATGCGGCCGTTGTAGCAGACTTCGTCAGATTCCCCCTTGTTTGCGAGGGGGTTTTGATTGTGGGGACGCTCTTCCCTGTAGGCGCAAGCCCCTGCAGTTAATTACGTTATCGCACCGCGATTACCACTTTCTCCTGCTCCGGAAGTTCACTTTGTGTTTGTTTACCACCGAAAACAGAGACGAACCGGGATGGGTCGTCTTGCCTGAATTTGGGGATAGATGCTATTTGGATATATTCGTCCACCTCTCCGAAGATACCAAGTTGATTTATGACACCGTATATCGGAGGTTTGGATGGATGCGGCCATTGTAGCAGACTTCGTCAGATTCCCCCTCGTTTGCGAGGGGGTTTTGATTGTGGGGACGCTCTTCCCTGCAGGCGCAAGCCCCTGCAGTTAATAACGTTACCGCATCACGATAACCACTTTCTCCGGCTCCAGAAATTCATTTCGTGTCGTGTGTGTTTGTTTTATTTTAGGTTGCCCGTGGATTGTATACGGAGACTAATTTATGTTGTCGCCCGTAGGGCGTGGATTGGTCCAAATCCGTATATCTTAGATTTGGGTTTGGGTTGATTTAAGGATCATTGATCTGTTTTGAGATCAAGATCAACTTAAATTTTTGTTAAGGATACGTTAGTCCAATTTGAGACTAAGATCTACTTAACAGGGTGTTAGGATCATTTTTGTTTTAGATCCAATGAGCATTTGGGCTCTGTTGTTTTAGTTTGAGGACGTTATGGTCCGTTGTTAGTTTAAGGACGTTTCGGTCCGTAGATCACCATTTTTTAGGTGAGGGTTTAGTTTAAGGATGTTTCGGTCCGTAGTAGTTTGAGGACGTTACGGTCCGTAGATCACCATTTTTGAGGTGAGGGTTTAGTTTAAGGACGTTTTGGTCCGTAGTAGTTGAGGACGTTACGGTCCGCAGATCACCATTTTATGCCCGTGTATTTATTACGTTACGGGATGCATAGCGATTATGTGGGATACACCTATTTGGGGTGTGGTTTGGTTTAAGGTGTGCACGTCAGCTTGGAAAGCCCACCCAAAAACAGTTGGTTGTCGGGGCCCGCCACCTCTCTGAAGATGTTAAGGAATTACAACGACATGCATCAGAGGTATGGAGAGATATACCCTTGAACCAATTCCCGTGTCTGAGGGAAGAGATCATGGTGGGCCATCTAAGAATCATTAGCCATTTTTGGGGGACTAATATTAACTTAGGAAATATGGGATGGACATCATTTTGGATGTCATGAGTCGTGTTTGGGAAGCAATGAACCCATGGGCTCAGTTGACCTGAATTAGGGATCTAGCCAACTTGGGCTTGACCTACTCAATTTTCTTTTATTTGAAAGAAGTGCTAAGCACTGGTTTGGGCTCAATCCCCTTTTCTTGCAAAAAATACTGAGCACTTATGTGAGTTCTGACGCTCACACTTTACTCTCTCTTTTATTTTGTCTTTATATGGAGTGCTGAGCACTTTTTATGGCGTCCACGTACAAAGTACGTGAGGTGCTAGGCGTTGAATGATGAGTGTCAAGCACTTTTATGTACTATGGCGCCCACGAGAGGATCACGTGGGACACTGGGAGTTAGGCGCCGCACCACTGAGTGCTAAGCACTCCTTATTTTGTAGCGCCTACGTGAGGGGCATATGAGCCACTGGGCGCTGAGCGCCAGCCACTGAGTGCTAAGCACTCTTTATGTTGTAGCGCCCACGTGAGGCGCTGGGCGCTGAGCGCCAGTCACTGAGTGTTAAGCACTCTTTATGTTGTAGCGCCCACGTGAGGCGCTGGGCGCTGAGTGCCAGCCACTGAGTGCTAAGCACTCTTTATTTCTCTCTTTTTTTTTGAATGTCCACAGGATCTTTATCTACTTTTGTTTACCTAAAATTTCCAAGAAGAGAGTTCTTCTTCCTTGAGAATTTAATTCTCTGTTCTTTCAAAGCTTTCTCTTCTTTTTTTCTCAAAGCGTATAGGGGGTTCCTCTGTTTTCTCTCTCTATCTTTCTTCACTCTCCATCCTTTTTGGAAAGAAAGATCATTGGTCATTGGGACCCACCACCTCTCCGACGACACTGAGAGATTACAGCGCCATATATCAAAGGTGTGGAGGGATGTAGCCTTTGAACCATGTCCCATTCATCAGGGGGGAAGAACAGGTTGGAGCTTAAACTCTTAACTGCTGAAAAAGGCTTCTTTGCGTTCGCGTACGTGCGTCGCACGTGTTGGGCGCACATGCGTCACACGTGGCGGGCGCACGTCGCACGTATTGCGCACGGCGTGGGCGCATGAGCATCGCACGTGTTGCGCACTTGGTGAGCATACGTGCGTCGCACGTGGTGCTTGCGCATATATGCATCATGGGGGGAAGCTAAGGCCCTAGCTTAAAGAACTAAGCTCCTATAGAGAACTAAGCTCCTTTAAGGATTGAATCATCGCACGGCAAGTGCACGTGTGTTGCACGTGGCGCTTACGCATATGCGCATTATGGGGGGAACAGCTAAGGCCCTAACTTGGAGAACTAAGCTCCTTTGAGGATTGAATCCTCACACGGTGGGCGCACTGCGTTGCACGCGGCGGGCGCACATGCGTTGCACGCGGCGAGAGCACGTGCGTTGCGCATATGCACATTATGGAGGGGCAGCTAAGGCCCTAACTTGGAGTACTAAGCTCCTATGGAGAACTAAGCTCCTTTGAGGATTGAATCCTATTTATTCTAAGAAGTATCCCCTCTTATTTATATGGGAGTGGTAGAGAAAATATTTCTCTTTTTCCCGATGTGAGACTAAAAAAGTATCCCCCATGTAGTAGAGTATTACTTAGATTACACATGTATAGCACATTTGCTCATAACTTTTGATTCCGGATGAATTATGAGGCCCATAACATATCAAATCGAAGGATTTTTCAAGATGCTTTCGATACCATCAGAATTTAGCTGATTCTCATTCGGGAGTTTGTCAAAATACAGCACGGAAAATACTGGTTTGCATTTTCTTAAGCGTATCGCTGCCATTTAATACCTTGGGCTCTTTTGCGTAGAAATTTTTGGCGGGAACAAATGCCCCCTACTAATTTGCCCATGTAGGTATGTACGTAGATTAAGTTGTGCAGAGTAATACATAGCGTATGACCGGTTTCGGGCTGGTATATAAATTTTAGAATTTCGATATGAGAAGATAGAGAGCGGACATAAGCGTCGTCATCTATTATTGATTCAAATCTCAACTCTTAAGGGATATAGTTCCAAACCCTGAGGCCCATGAGCTGCACCCTTCTGTTTCTTTATGTCTTGATCTGGCGAAGTGGTTTATGTACTCATTTCGGAGTTTGTAGTTTATTCACTCATTCCGGAGTCTCTAGTTTATGAACATATTTCGGAGTTTGTAGTTTATTCACTCATTTCGGAGTCTCTATTTTATGAACTCATTTTGAAGTTTGTTGTTTATGGACTCATTTCGGAGTTTGTTTAGTTTACCTCCCTTGGGCTTGTAGGAAAACCTGTCCTAACGTTACAGTTAACCCCTGCTCTTTACGATAGAGGTCCGTTAGGGTCTGTGGTACTAGGGTTTTTGTCCGTTGTACCGTCGCGTTGGCTGATGCATTCCCCGATATGCAGACATTACGCTGCTGTTCGAGTAGTCCCACGACTGTCGTGTCTCTGATCCCTTCGGGGGCTGGACAAGACATCTTCAAGTAATCTCCTTAGGTCATATTACCGTCGGAAGAGCAAACGTTAGGAATTTTCCATAACGCTTTTTACTTGATGTTAGGCTCAGTTTGGGAGCCCCGATGAGTCATAACCACTCCGCGCTGGTGTGGGATGATCTCCGATAGTCTTTCAAGTTTTATTTGAGTTGTCGTCAAGACCCTGAAGCTAGGAATTTGGCCTTCGCTTCGTTTGTTGACACCACGTCTGCTGTAATGAGACGATTGTCGAGGTGATCTCTAGGTTGTTTATGAACCGTCGAGATTTTGAACTAGGAACTTTGCCATGGCTCCGTTTTGTTGACCGTGGGGTCGCTTGTCGACGTCGCGTCTGCATCCTGCTGGAGTGAGAAGAAACACCATTGTTGATCTTTAGGCTGTCAGTGAACCGTCGAGATTTGGAACTAGGGACTTTGCCATGGCTCCGCTTTGTTTACCCTGGGGTCACTTGTTGACGCCGCGTCTTCATCCTGTTGGAGTGAGAAGAAACGTCGTTGTTGATCTCTAGGCTGTCTGTGAACTGTCGAGATTTAGAACTAGGGACTTTGTCATGGCTCCGCTTTGTTGACCCTGGGGTCGCTTGTTGACGCCGCGTCTGCATCCTGCTGGAGTAAGAAGAAACGCCGTTGTTGATCTCTAGGCTGTCTGTGAACCGTCGAGATTTAGAACTAGGGACTTTGCCATGGCTCCACTTTGTTGACCCTGGGGTCGCTTGTTGACGCCACGTCTGCATCCTGCTGGAGTGAGAAGAAACGCCGTTGTTGATCTCTAAACTATCTGTGAACCGTCGAGATTTGGAACTAGGGACTTTGCCATGGCTCCGCTTTTTTAACTCTGGGGACGCTTGTTGACGCCGCATCTGCACCCTACTGGAGTCGAAGAAGCGTCGTTGCTGATTTCTAGGCCGTAGATGTTGCCATCGAGACCTGGCTCTCCTTCTGACGGAGCCTGGTGGGAAAATATGGTTCCCTTTTCGTTTGTGCCCATGTATTGTATACAGTGGTCGATGTGGACTCACCTACAGGGCAAAAGTTTCATTTTCATTCATTTTTTTTAATTTCTTTCCGCGACGCTCTATCATTTCAGCTTTTTATATCGCGAAAGTCGCGATTGCCCAATCATTTCGGCTTTTTATCGCGGTGCCCAATCATTTCGGCTATTTTTTCTTTTTACTCGCTGCTTTTTATTGCGAGTTGCCCAAACATTTCGGCTGTTTTTATATGCATATATTTCACTCGCTGATTTTTATTGCGAGTTACCCCATCATTTCGGCTATTTCATATGCATTTTTTGCTCGTTGATTTTTATTGCGACTATGGAACTTGAGATTTGATACCAATCTTGGCATCAGCACCGCTGCGACTGGAATATTGCCAGGAGTGAATCATCATTGCCGTGAAAGGACTTGGAATTTGATACCGATTTAGGCATCAACATCGCTACAACTGGGGTATTGTCATGAGCGAATCATCATTTTGCCTTTGTCGGTTTGAACAAAGGTGGCTTAGCAAACAGGGTTAGGATCCTGTCGACTAAGGCTTTTTGACTTTACGAGCCGTAAGGGTCTCATAAAGGTATTTCTCCCTACGAGTCGTGAGGATCTCGGAGGTGTATTTTCTCCTTAGAAGTCGTGAGGACTTCTAAGTAGTGTTCTCTCTTATAAGTCGTAAGGATCTCATAAGAGTAATTTCTCCTTGTAAGTCGAGAGGACTTACAAGTGTTGCTCACCATATGAGGACATTCCTCGTGATTGGTGGAACTTGTTAGGGGAAACGTTTATTTGTGCCCGTGGATTGTATACAAGGGCCAATATCGGACCACCTATAGGGAAACTTGGGGAATATGACGGCTTAAGGACAGATTTGGATCCCTGTAACTTAAGACTTTGAATCCTATGAGCTGTGAGGGTCTCATAGGGAGGTTCTCCTTACGAGTCGAGAGGATCTCGTAAGTGAAAAAATTTCGAGATTGCGCCCTTTCGGGTTTTCACAAGCTCGCTGGTAGCCCTGCTGTTTTTACTCACGGTGCACTTTCGGGTTTTCATTCGTGCCCATTTCGCTTGTGGACGTACCATTTTTTTAACAACGAGTTAAGGTTTTCACAAGCTCGCCGGTAGCCCTGCTGTTTTTACTCACGGCGCCCTTTCGGGTTTTCATCCGTGCCCATTTCGCTTGTGGACATACCGATTTTTTTTACCCCTCTGTTCACCAACTTATAGGGGACTTCGTTACCGGGGCAGTTGTGCAGCCAACGGGACTTGAGTTGCAGTTCTCGTCGCTGGAACTTGTGAACTTGAATTCCACTATCGCTGTGTTTGAGGCGACATATTTAGTTTAGGGACATCTCGGTCCGTTGTTAGTTTAGGGACATCTCGGTCCATAGCCATCTTCGAGGCGAAGTTTTGCCGGATACTATTTATAGAGTCTTGACTCAGGAAGACAGCGAACGGACACGAGCGTCGTCATCTATCATTAACCTGAGTTGTGACTTGTCAAGCGTAGTATTTTTTAAGGAACCGAACGTTTATTGGCCGGAAGGGTCTTTCACCATGCATATCCATGAGCAAGTAGGCCCCACCTTGGTAGACTTTGTCTATGATATACGGACCCTCGTAGTTTGGCTCGAATTTCCCCCGCTTTGCACGGTTGGGGATCATAGGTCTTTTTACGACTAACACGAGTTTGCCTTGGTGGAATGTTCTTGGTCTGGTTAATCTTTCGTATGAGCGTGTCATTCTTGCTTTATAAGCTTCTAGGTTTTGTTGCGCCATGAGACGAGTTTCATCGAGGGCATCAAGCTCCTCAAGCCGAAGATGGGCATTTTCTTCATCCGTCAGCTCATATCGAACTGCCACTCATAGAGAGGGTAGCTCTATCTCCAACGGAAGTACCGCTTCCGTGCCGAATACCAACGCGTATAGTGTTGTATTCGTAGCTGTTTTGAACGTAGTTCGATACGCCCAGAGAGCCTCATGCAGTCTCTCGTGTCAGTCGTTTTTTATTCTGGACACCGTTTTCTTTATGATCTTCGTCAAGGTCTTGTTGAAAGCCTCAGCTAGACCGTTAGCTCAGGGATTATAGACTGAAGAGTATCTCCAATCTATATTATGATGCTGTGTGAAGCGGCTAATCTTATGGCTCCTGTAGGCCGGCCCATTATCCAAGATGATTCATCGCGGAGTGCCGAACCGGTAGATGACATGTGTCCTGAACAAATGGAGGTTGTTCTCCGTATTCATCTCCCTTAGCGGTATTGCCTCTGCCCACTTAGAAAAGTAATCGGTTGTTGCCAATATAAACCAATTTCCTTTGGATGATGCTGGTTCGATGGGCCCAATTATATCGGTTCCCCACATTTCGAACGGCCAACTAGCCAGTGTTGGGTGTAGCGGATTTGGATGCTGGTGGATGAAGTCCCCGTGAACCGGGTGTAAGTCGATGTCGCGCACCCCACATGTTCGCGGGGAGGCGGAATTAGCAAAAAATAATTTTTACGGGCTTCGCAACACCGACTTGAAGCAAGGATCGAATATAAAACCCTAGCTAGCAAACTATATGAGGTTTAACTACTCGGATGAATGTTATACCTTATAGTATCATGTCCTTCTTGTCTCCTCGCTATCCTCCTTCACTTCGTGAGCTCCTTGGAGTGAAAATGGATAGCGTCTCCTCGTCGGCTTCTCCAAGTCGTAGAAGATCCACCTGAGAGTTCCAACCTTGAGTTTAACCTCCAGGTTGAGGCAACTAGGTCACTTGGTGTGCTAAACTAAGTAGCCTAGAGAGAGTAGAGAGTGTTAATGTATTTTTTTATGTCACAAACCCTAGGATTCTCAACTCATGAGACAATTAGGGTTTCTATTTTGAGGAAGATGAAGAGAGAGCTTGAGAGGAGAGAGAATGTGTTTTTGATAATCAAACTAAACTCTTGAGCATGGCATCTATTTTAACTCTAATGCAAAAGAAAAATATCTCACACAAATATCTCACAAAATATCTAAGTCTTCTATGGTCACAAGAGTCAACATAAAGCCATGCTCAATTTCACTAAAATACCATGAAGTTTTCCTCCTCTCAATTATCCACCTCATTAAGCATTTAACCTAAAATACTAAAACAAATAATTAGGTTTAATCATCTTAAATCAAACTTGAACAATTATAAGAATGCCCCTCGCAACCGTATATATATACCCGTATCCGTGTTCAGAGAAACACGAATACAATGCGACATAACTAATCCAATAACCAAATACTAGGATCCGGATTAAACCAAAGCCCACTAGTATTTTCCGCCCGAACATTATATGCGCACAAGTACACATGTGTGATTGAACCCTGTCGTAAAACCATACGACCTCTACTCGTTTCTCCCGAAGCAGGGAAACCCTCTGTATGGGACTCTAAAGACTCGACAGTACGCTGGCAATGGGTTTAACCACAAGCATGTCAGCGGTACTAGATGCACGTAACGGCTACCCAGGTATCTGTCGATAAGAAGGCCGATAAGAAAACTCATCCGAACTGCTACTGAGCCTGTCTGTGGCAATCTCCGTACAGTCCGGTCTGTTCATCTAAGAGTATCGCATATCGGGCCTGGGGGCGGCAAACGTCAGACCCCTAATAGCGCAATAAGTCATGTCGGAGTACAGCCCAAAACACCTTGAGAAACTACTGGAGTACCTACCAGTAAAACTCGCTTGCCCTGGCCAGGGACTTTGTGTAATGGCTTTCCGAACACAGCGTGACATCAACCCCCAATACCGGGAGAGACGAATCCTATCTAACTGCCACTGCCTTCAAGAGCTTCGGGACTACACCCAACTACTACCCGTTTGCACGACTCAATAGATCCGTGGTAGGGTAGCAATCTAAGAACAGTAGGAACACACTTGAGGCGAAGTAGCAGTGTTAAGTCAACGGACTAAGCTGTACTCATGTCACCTGGGAACTGCTACCTGACGATAGGTATAGTACCAACCAGCAGTACCCCATAAGTCCGTCTAGTGTAACTCATAACCCAATGAGCACCTGCAAACTATCTCCAGTACGACGTATTGATGGCTGTGGGACAGACCATCTCCCCTGCTGGGATGAGAAGCGTATACCCTAGTCTACTCTGGAGTATCGATGCCCTGTCTCGATAATCCTACGTCTAGGGACCTGTATAAGGATGTGCTTGTAGACTACTCAGCCCTCACTAGTGTGACTGCCATCACAACGCTAGTAGTCAAGCAATGATCCTAAGGGCTCTATCAATATGCATTAGTGATACGTTAAAGAAACATATACACATATTAAGATAGATACAAACCAAGTGGCATATTGCCATATTGAGCAAGACTGTTATAAATCCGTGTATATATCCCAAGCTTCCAAAATGTAATATACAAACTGGTACTATACAATAATTGCCTCTATGGCATATTACACTAACACCTGGCACGAGTGACACTGCTTCATATATTTGAGGCAGTCCTGAATCATTGTGGGCCAATAGTAACCCATTCTTTTGATCTTTAGATTCATCTTTGGCCCGGCTTGATGAGAACCGCAAAGTCCGTCGTGAGTTTCTTGGACGACTCTCCTTGCTTCTTCTGGTCCCAAGCACCTTAGCCACAAACTGTCGAACGATCTCTTATATAGAGTATCATAGTCGAAAGCAAAAGACAGAGCTTGTTCATAAGCTGATGTCTTGAAGATGCGCTTTCGGGCGTTCGATGGGATTTGAAGTAATCTATGAAGACTTCTTTCCAATCCTTCGCCTTTTCTTCATCCTTTAATTGGAAGGCCGCTTGTTCGGTCGCTTCCTTTCTTTCAGATGACTCTGGAGATATTTCTGTTGGCGCGAGAATCCGGCGGCTTTGCACAATGATCCTTACGTCATCAAGGTTTTCATCGGCCAGTTCTTTCGCGAGCTTGGCTAGGGCATCCGCCTTGCTATTTTCCGCCCGCGTATGCTTTCCAGGATGTAGGAGGGAATTTGAGTCAGCAGTTGTTGCACTCTTTCGCCATATTTTATCAACTCTGGTTTGCACGTCTGATAGTCGCCATTTACTTGGATAACGACCAACTGGGAGTCTCCATATATGAGGAGGTTTTCGATTCCCATGTCGACAGCAATCTCAAGACCCGCTATTAAAGCTTCGTACTCAGCCTCATTTTTTGTCCTCGGCTCTGTTAAGGAAAGGGCGAAACGCATTATCCCTCCTTGCGGAGTCACGAAGATAAGGCCCAGCCCAGCTTTGATTATGGGGGTGCTTTGCTTTTGCTTCTTCAGGGAAGATGCCCCGTCGAAGTAGAGTTCCCATTGGACGTTATTTTCCTCCCTCTTCCCTTCGATTGTGTCGAACGCGTGTTCGTCTGGCAATTCGCAATTTAATGGAGAATCGGCTGGTATTGGATGCTCAGCGATAAAGTCGGCGATGACCTGGCCTTTCACTGCCTTAAGGGGTCGATATGTTATCGAGAACTCCATCAAGAGGAGAGCCCATTTGGCAAACCTTCCTGTTAGTATGGCTCTTGACATCAGATATTTGAGAGGATCCACCTTTGATATAAGATGGATCTCATGTACCAAGGCATAATGTCGAATCTTCGTTATCGTGAAGATCAGTGCCAGACAATACTTTTCAATAGGGGAGTAGTTGTTTTCTGCCGCCAGAAGAACTCGACTCAAATAGTAGAGAGCTCTCTCCTTTCCTTGATCATTCTCTTGTGCCCATAGCGCGCCTAAAGAACCTTCAAGGGCTGTTGTATATAGGATGAGGGGCTTTCCCTTGACCGGAGCGGTCAGTACCGGCGGATTCTGCAGATATTGCTTGATTTCGTCCAGTGCATTTTGGCATTTACGATCCAAAACGAACGGGGTCCCCTTCTTCATTAGATGGCTGTAGGGGCGGCATTTGCCGGAGAGGTTAGCTATGAACCGCCGGATATACGCGAGCCTTCCTTGGAGAGACCTCAGTTGCTTGAGAATTCTCGGCGAGAGCATTTCCATAATCGTCTTGATCTTTGATGGGTCTATTTCGATGCCTCGGTGTCGTACGATGAATCCTAGGAATTTGCCTGAGGAGACTCCAAACGCGCATTTCAGAGGGTTCATCTCCAGATTATATTTCCGAAGACGCTGGAACACTATTTTCAAATGCTCCCAGTGCTCTTCGTACGATTTGCTTTTCACCATGAGGTCGTCGATATAACATTTGACAATCTCATGCATGAGGTCATCGAAGATCTTCGTCATGGCCCTCTGGTAGGTAGCGCCAGCTTTCTTCAGACCGAAGGGCATCACTTTACAGCAGAATATGCCTAGCGTAGTCCGGAAGGCAGTATGCTTTTGGTCTTTGGGATGCATTTTTATTTGATTATACCCCGAAGATCTATCCATGAAGGAGAAGACCTCATGAGTGGACGTGTTATCGATCATTAGCTCGGTAACAGGCACTGGGAAGTCATCCTTCGGACAAGCTTTGTTGAGATCCCGAAAGTCCACGCAGATGCGTACTGTCCCATTTTTCTTCATTACCGGAACGACAGGCCTATGATTCGACGTGATAGGGCGACGTGAAAATCGACGGAGCATCTACTTCTTACGAGGCAGAGATCGAGAGCAACTTCTTTCTCTTATAATCTAAATTCGTAGGATTTGTACTTGTGAAGTTGATTAATAAAGGTAGATCATTTTGTTTAATTATTTATTTTCTGCATTTTTACTTTCTGCATTTTAATTATGATCTCATTCTCTATCCTTTCTTCTTCTTCTCACAACATGCGTGAGTAATTCCTAACTTGCTAGGTTTCGTAAGATTAGGGTAGAATAATGAATGAGAAAATATTTTAACTTCTTTTAAGTCTTATGAAGTTTATAAACTTTAGCAAAAGAATCGTTAACATCCTAATCGGGCGCGCTATCAATTTATTGCTAGTCTCGACCATGATTTGAGATCAGATTAACAATTGTTTTATTAAGGGCTAGACATGAATAGAGATCAATGAAAGGACAAGGATCAATAGTGTTGAAACCCTAGTTTCTTCCAAGACCCCTAATCCTCATTCATCACTATCAATCTAGTTTTAAATCTATCAATAGATAAAAAGGAGTAATCTTTATTAGTCATCCATGACTACTAAATCCTAACGAACCCTACAAGCCTTCTTCTTATATATTCGATATCCTTATTTAAACTAGATCTGAAAAATATATATTCTACATCCGTATTTACCATAGATCTAGAATCTATTCTTCACTATTCTCTATTCTGCTTCCTCTTTTCTAATCAACACGTCTAAAGCAAGATGAAAAGTTCTACGAATCCCTGAGGAAGACCCGTACTTATCTCGGCTAGCTACACGCGACACCGTTATTGATTGCGGTTATTCTACAAACACTTTTTCATGATCAATCATTCGCCGTGGTGTGTATCCCATCCTCCAGCTCTTTTGGAGCCGGCAGAAATTCTGAGATCACCTCGTCCTCATCCTCATCCGCGTAGCAGTGGGAGAGGTCGTATGTATTCTCGTGATCCCTCTCCTCTGAGAATATTATCACATGGCAGGTGCGAGTTCGTTTCAAAGCTCGATGTTGATCTAGGCCTACCCTCGCGACATAGGTTGCTTTTGGCTCATGCTTTCGTGGTGGGGTTACCCTCCAACCGTCGGATGAGCAAATCTGCCTTACTGATACTGGTCTTCAACCCAGTCTTTAAAGGTGACGCAGTCTTCAAGAGAATTCCCTATTGCTCGGTGGTAGGAGCAATAAGCCGGGTGATGAATCTCGTTTATCTGTTCTGGGTGCCGAGACTCCGGGAGCGTCATCATTTGATGCTTGATGACAAGGTTAAATATTTTCCTTGTCTTGTCTTGGGGGAAAGAATATTCTCGACCCATCTTCTTCATGAGCGATGGATTCCAACTGACCTTTTCTCGGTCGCGTGGCTTCTTGGATCCCCTTCGCTATTTTAGAACGTCATTCTCGTTCTTCGCCTTGTTGTTGCCTCTGCGTCAGGCTTTTTCCTTTCCACAAGAGCGCACAGCGGGCTAAGGGTGAAGGGCATCATAGTCTTTTCTTCCCGCAGACTGCTGAGTGAGACGCTGCGTCCTGGCTTTCTCGTAAATGGTCATTTCACGGCTGTGGTCATCCCGAGCCTTTTAACCGGCTTCTCTCATTAGCTTGTTAATTTGTTCTTTGAATGACAGACTTGGCATTCTTACGGTGGGATCTCGCTCTGGTTCAATATCATCGTTATCTGGAAAAGCATTCCCTTCTCCACCGGAGTTATTTATGACACGGCAGCCATTGAACTGCTCCCATTTCTTGGACCGAACGTATCCAAGCCCAGTCGTCTCCATCCTCCCGTTGGGCATCTTTCACCGAGTCCTGGGAACTTCCTAAATCTTGTTGTAGAACTGGGCTTGTCGAGCGGTTTGTTTGAAGGGTACGCCTTGGCATCTTAATAGCCTTTTCAATCCCTCTGCGTAATATCTGGGCAGACGGATTGGCTGAAGCCTGTCAAGCGCAAGTTCGGCACCATGCCAGACTTCTTTCTCCACTTTGGTCTCCGTAGATCGATAGAAGAGGATTGTCTTTTCACCTCTTCGCCTGGGAGGGACGTAGAAAGTCTACAACTCTTGTATACTGTATATATCAAGCGCATCGAGTTCTTTGTAATGCCGTGGCGGCACCACAGTGATATGTAAACTCTGATCATCTCCAGTAATGGTTTGTACTGACGGGCGAACGGAGAATACGGCGTTGGTCTCGTCTTTAGAGTCACTGCCAAAGACCAAAATAGGAGTAGATGGTCCTGGCCTGTTGCCTTGGGGTTTCCCCGAGTAAACTATTTCTTCATCTTCCTCGGTATCGCTCCCAAAAACCGAGATAGTGGCGACGGCTTTTTGTTTATTCTCCGGTTTACGACATCTTTCTGTGTCTTCGAAGTCTGGTAAGAAGTACTTGGCGTCTTCATATTTGCGGACTTCATTTATGGAGAACGGGTTTAGCTCCCCTGTAACTATGTACTCAAGGCCGTCTTTTAATTACTTCATACACTGATGTTGTGTAGAAAGGATGACGTTGTACTCATGTAACCAAGGCCGGCCGAGCAGAGCATTGTAGCAAGTCTTGGCGTCAATGACATAAAATTTGATGTCGGTGACGAGCATCCCAAAGTGTAATATCAATATCACGGACCCAAGCGTCCGTGATGACTGCGAGTCGAAACCGGAGATGGTAATTTTGTCCTGGGCTAGATGCCGAACGTTCATGCAAATCTCCTTTAGTACCTTCACGTTGAGAAGGTTGACAGAGGACCCATTGTCGACCAGGATCTTCCCTATCTTAATATCGTGGCAGTACCCGGTAACATATAAAGGACGATTGTGCTCGCACGTCCCAAGGAGGAGATCTTCATTGCCGAATGCAACGTCGGCTGTATGAACCTCTGCTAGCTCGTCCTTCATATTTTCTTCTGCAAGGAAAGCTTGGAACTGATCAGGGTCTTGTAATGCCTTGATCAGAGAATCTCGTGCCTCTTTGGACAGGAGGAGAGCATCCAGTATGCTCAGTTATGAAGGTATCTTCCTCAGATGTGCCAGGACATTGTAATCCATCTTGTTTTTCTTAGGCGGATCCTTAGCTGCGAGATCTTTGACGACTCTATCATTGAGGGCAATTTCCTTTTCCTTCCCCTTGTCTCTTTTGCTTGAACCTTTGTTTGTAGGCCCGAGGTTCTTTTCAGGCAACGTACGGTTACGCAGCTGAATATTCTCGCAGTTCTTCTCCTCTTCTTCTTTTCCAGAGGTGGATTCTTTGAAGAGAGGGCCGAGGGTTATTTCTTCCTCAGAATCGCTCCCGAATGTAAGAACTTGAGATTTTCCTTTTGCTGAACCATTATCAACCATATGACAGCTGCCGGCTGTTCTTTTATGCCCATCTGTCGCTCTTTGTTGTCGACGAGATTTGCGCTTCATTCGCTTGAAGTGTTGCCGGTGAGCAACGTACCCTTGCCACCACTTCTTGAAGGCATTGCACTCTTCGGTAGGGTGTGTGATCTTCCGATGGTATAAGCAGTAGTTCAGATATACATCTACTTCGTCGAGACGTGTACTCCTGGGAGTGTTTTTCTTGAGAAGTGGAAGTTTCATTCCCATTGACAGAGCTTTGGCAAACTGCTTCCCTATCTTGATCCTGCTCTTGTTGGTAGCAAGTGTGCTTTGGCTCGGTTGGAGTACTTTACGACTCATCCTTACCGCAGCTTCTTCAGCCTGACGCCGACGCTTGGCCTTTTCGTATATGGCTGTTTCACGTTCTCGTTCAGCTTTTCTCTTTTGAAGGGCTTCGTTTAGCATCCTGTCAATTGGGTCTTCTGATAGTCCCGGGGATTCTGGCGCCGGTCCTGCTCCCAGCTCCTCTGCGTTGCTTTCCGACGTCGAGGGAGTTTCTTCGTCTTTTAACGATGAGTGAGAGACCATGTGGCAACTCGCTACATAATCCTCGGGTTCTTCTGACGAGTCGTTTCCTTCATCAATGTCACTGTCTCCGTTCTAAAGGATATGGTTGAGAAACTCTTCGAGAGTGACTGGGGTCCGCGCCTTTTGGTTGTACTCCTCCAGCGCGTCGATGTATTTTTGCAGGTTCGTACGCTTGTCATCAGGCTATATGGGCTTCTTGGTCTTCTTCTTTCCTTTTGAAGACTTTGAAGGCTTGACCTGGGTGTTTTTCCCATTGTTACCAGCTTTCGGTGTTAGGCGCGGTTTAAGCATTCCCTCAATGATCTCAGACTCCAGCGGGCTTTTCCATATAATCGTCGGACATGCTTGAAGGTCCTTCAGCATTCTTTTAATTTTAGCTGAAAGGAAAACTTCCCACGGAGCTTCTTGTACAAACGAGCATGATGCCCCCGGCGTGTCCATCTTTTTAGGAGCGTACTTCTGTGGTGGGTTCACCCTCCAGTTTTCGGACAGCGCAAACTTCCCTTATTGGTATTGGTCCTCGATCCAGTTTTTGAAGATGTAGCAATTCTCAATTGGGTGGCCTATTACTCTGTGGTAGGAGCAATAGTTGGGACTGTTGGCGTCACCAGGCTGTAGTGGACGTCTCGGATCCGGCAGAGTGATGAGTTTGTTGCGCATTTCCAGTTCGAACGGTCTCCTCGTTTTATCACGGGGAAACGAGTAAGGGAGTCCTAGTTTCTCCTCGAGGGATTGGCGCGGGTGCTCATTGCTTTGGCGAACAACCAGTTTCAAGTTGCTCAGCTGTTATTGAGTGTTGGCAATGAAGGCCGCTTTCCCTTTTCCCTTTTTCATTCCGAGGATCCGTTTTTGAAGAGGACGGCCTATGGCCCATCTGGTCCATTTGGGCCAGCTTTTCGATCAAGGCATGGAAGGTGGTTGGCTTGAAGAACATCATAAACTGGGATATAGTCGCTTGAGGATCGAGAGTCCCTACGAACATGCCCATGGCAGGAGCTTCTTCTATGAGTTGTTCGCATTTTTACCATAGGTTCCGCCACCGGATTGCGTATTGAACCCAGGTCTCTCCTGGCTTCACCCAGGCATTGATTAATGCCATGATCGGGGTGCGCTCACTTGTGCTTGGAAACCGCTGTGTGAATAGAAGCTCCATTTTCATGAATGTTTTGACGGAGTCATTTAGAGCTCCGAGTACCATTCAAAAGCTGTCTCTGACAAGTTGCCGACGAACTGGCGAAGCAGCAATTTGTTGTCGCCTCCATTATTGCCGCATAATGCTCTGAACTGGGCGATGTGTAGATGCGGGTTGCCTGTCCCCTTGTATACGTAGAACTTGGGGATCGTATATCCCGGCGGGTACTTGATTTGATCGTACCAGCCTGGGTAAGGTCGTCGGGTTCTGACGACTTGGCCAGCCGCTTGGTTTACCTGATGAGCTCGTATTTGCTGAGCTATGTAGTCATCGAGGGCAGCTTTGGAGATCGTTTCCTCCCCGGCTGTTGATAAGGCCGGAAGAGGGTTTGATGTTTCTCCTCTGTCGTCCTCGATGATTATCGGTGGATCTTCGGCTGGAGGTTCTGGTTGGATCATCATTCCAACCATGTCTTGGAAAAGGTGCGCCATCTATTTTATATTAGCTGCTTGTTCCGCGGCCTCCTTATCCTTTCTCTCCAGCACCCTTCGCAAGAATTCTGTATCTGTCTCCTGCTCTTGGCGCTGTTCAGACGCTGCTTCCAGGCTTCCATTCTGCCCGGTGAGTGCTTCCATTTTCGTCAGCATCTCCTGGAGCTTTTGTTGCTGCTCATGAGCTTTCGTCAACGACCGAGTTTGCGGCCGATGAGCCACGGAAGTATGGCTCTCCTCTTTTCCAGAAGCCATGTACACGTGTGAACGATCATGCCCCCAGACTTAGGGCATTTGAATCCAGCACACTTAGGATTTGCCGCCGGCGGTAGGAGATTCTACGGCCTTCTCTTTTTGTGAGAAGTCGAAGTTGAAGGAGCCATTGTAACAGGCGCCTTCGTGAAAGAAGTCTCTCGTTGCATGGTGGAGGGATAGTCCTCCTCTTACCGAGCTTTTGTTTTCTTCAGTCGGCGAGAGTAGTCTTTATTGATCACAGAATCTTGGACCTTCCGCCAGACCCTGTGGACTTGAGAGGACAGCCGCTAAGGAGGACTCTCCGGCTTCGCCTGTATCATGTTTTCAACATGTAACAACCCTAAACTTTCTGTACAATTTTTTTTTTTCAAAAATACAGAAAGGGGTACTTGAGCCTGAGCATAAGTTATAAATTTGATTTGCTTTAGAACAGCAAGAAGGAGCTTGTAGCTCATTGGTAAGACCTTGCACTGCCGAACCAAAGCACAAGAGTTCAAATCCCATCAACCACATATTATTTTTAAATTGATTTCTTTTAGTCTTTGTAGAAGCCCAAGAGTCTACACGTGCACAACTCGTAAAAACAAGAGTCACGGCTTAAACAAACGGGTCCACGAGTCAAGTCCAATCGTCATCGACACGTGGCGAAGAGATGGACCCCGACTCGGCCGACTCGGGCCGGCGAAACGGTTGACTCGGCCGGCGCCGCCGGGTCAACTCTGCCCGATCCCATTTTTCTTCTTTCCTCTGAAACCTTTGGCCTACCCCATAAACCCTGTATTATTTAATTTCCCTGCACATTACAGAGCAAATTAAAACCCCCATTTAATCCATTTTTAATACAAAATTTTAATACACCCTTTCATTACCCTAAACTTTAAATTTTCCTATAAATACCACACCTCAAATCACCCCTCTCACTCCCAAATCCCTGCCCAAACTCTCAAGAAATTCCCAAGACTTTTTGTGTACAAGTGGAGTTAGCAAAGGGCGAAGCCCCGACGCATTTCCGACGACAATCCGAGGAGTTTCCGGCGACGAAACGACGCACCAGTGTTTCCCCAATCTTCCTCTTACTCCTCTCTTGACCCTAATCCAGTAAGTTCCCCTTCTCTCTCTCTTTCACTAGTCTCAAATTCTTAATTCTTAAAATGTGTCGGAAGCAGAGTTATCCGGCTTCCGATTCTCTTTCTTTTAAAAATATATCATTTTCTTAATAACAAACCTACAACTTTTGATATATTGTTTAATACTCATTAACTAAGATAATAGAACAAATTTGACATTAAAATGATAATCGTAGCAAATTTTATTCCACTTTTACAGTAAATACCTTTATGTTTCATATCGACATGTTTATACCTTTTAACCATGCTGGCTTTAGAGAACTCACGAGGTAATGACCTATCTCCTCACAACACTCATATGTAACATAGCATAATGATATTTGGGAACATAGTTTTGGGAAAAATACGATTTTACACATAACTACCTCGGACTAATAAAAACATTTTTCTACAAAATGTGTATTTTTAACAAATCTTTGCAATGTGCCGCTAAAACCCATTTCGGGGAACCCGTTCGGGATGGTGCGGATTATCGCACATCCTCGGGCTTAATAGTGCGAGATCCGGACCTCCGTAAAGAGCATACGGTCTCGAAAGATTTAAAATACAATTTTCTTTAGAAAAATGTGATTTCTATTATAAATAAAACTTATGTTTTTAATAAATATATATATATATAAGTAATTAATATCAAAATATCTATTTTTAATATTTATAATATTCCACATTTCCAAAATTCAAGAAAAACATTCTATTTACAAGAAAATACCATACACATCCAATATGACAAATAAATACCATATATTATGAAATTAGGTTTTATTCACTAGAAATGTCATATTGATAAAATATACATCCAAGAAAACTCTAAAGACGATAATAAAATACTTGAGGTGTATTTTGAAAACTATACAAAATTATTTTTACATAAACCCCCTCAAGTTATACTAAATTACAATAAGGACCCTAGTAAACATAGGTTTAAGCGGGACCGGTCTCTTGAGCCTCAGAGAGCCGGAGATATGGGTGCTTGCCTATTTAAGGTAGACAACTTAACAAACGGTGTTATCAACACGGTAATCGTCTTTGAAAAAGACACAAATCCTGTCGTCCATGTGCAGCGATTACCGATAACACCAAAAGCTAATTCAGGATTCAATTTCTTTTCTAATTATCCGACTCAGACTGAGTCTCGGTATAATCAATCTAACTTGAATGAGATTCAAGTATATATAACAATTCAATATGAATCCATATATTCAATCTGTTCAATCTATCAATCTATATAACTTGACTGAACCGAACCATGGATATACATCCATCTACATGATTCTCCAGTTACATCTATTTACTGATATCATGATTTCGGCAAGTCACCCATCTATATATAATATATAATTCAAACAATACATCAATACAATCAAGACATCGCGGGGTTTATAAGGGTAGATTGGTACGGAAGGTGTTAGAAGTGGTACGAGACAGCAACCATAAGACACCTAACATGAATTCAATTGCCGTTGTTCCATGGTATTATCGACGGAGCCTTGTACTCTATATACCGTAGTCTCTGGTCTAGTGAGACTCCTCTCGTATAAACTGGCATTCTTCTGTACCAAGCTACAAATAACAACGTTAACACTAAATACAACATTATAACAAAATACTCTCTATGCTGTCCATTCCATTCTCGTCTATTTACGGGACTTACCGAGTGATTTGTTCGCTGACAACATTCTCTTTCTTCTTCTTTGGAATATCGTCAGGTGATTCGGACTCACTGGAGATCGAGCCCACCAGCGAGGATTTGGACCAGCTAGCTTTCGACCCGGAGCTCTAGTTGCCTGTACATTTCATTTCAGTACTTTCTATTTCTGTTGTGCCGCTGTTTAGGCATTGCTTTTCATTCCATATATTTACTTTTTAGATGTATTGTAAAAAGAATGTTAATAAATAAAGTTGTTGTTCAATTATATCTATTGTCCATGTCTCTTATGCATTTTACTTATATTGCTTAGATACGCTTAGCGTGTTTACTTCAGAGTAAATACGTAGCAGCCTATTCGCGTCCTCTGCCCGTATACCGGGAAGCGGGGCGTGACGAAATAGGTGGGGGTGATTTTTCAGCACTGTGGTTAGGGAGTTCCGTCACACCCTCCTTAGCGGTTCAAAGTTGTTCCCGGTTGGAACAGCAGCGTCGACTTCCACCGTTGGAGCTGGTGGAGTAAGTCCAGAGAGGGAGTTGCCCCCGGCTCTTCTCACCCGGCGACAGTAGCGACATCGAGCATGTCTCGTCGATGGGACCTCCTCAGTTGTGGTATTGGCTTCCTCATGCCCCCTGCTTTGGTGAAGGGCTAGTATCGGGGCCAGCCTGTTGAAAACTGACATCCGTTGAGATGGGACGGTCAGTCTTTTGAAAGCCGACCTTTTAGTAGGGGAAGCAGTCTTGATGACTTCGCCAGAAGCAGGAGTTGGAACGGCCAATCTCGCGAAGACCGATCCTTTAGCAGGAGAAGCCCCTTTGACGATTTCATCCGCCGAAGCTGGAACGGCTATCCGTTTCGGGATAACCCCTTCAGGTATTGCGAGCTTCTTTGCGGGCCCAATTGAGCTTTGGTTCAGCCTATTGAAGACTGAGGTGGCAGACTCGGACGACCCGTTGAGAGGGGCCGTGGTGTTTGCAAGTCGATCGAAGACCGAATTCTTTAGAGCCTCTTGTGATGGCACTGGGGCGCTGAAACTCGCTGGCGGGAGCATGGTCCCGAAGAACAATCCAGTGGTGGCCTGAGTCACCTGCTCCACTGGCATTGAAAAGATGCAGCCGCATTTAGCCCGTATGTCACTCCTCCAGCGGGGATGGAGTGGGAGTTGCTGTTGCAGGTACACTTGGAAGCCATTGATTCTTCTTTTCTCTGCACATGAGCAAGACACCAAATGTTAGTACCTCGAATCCAGGGGCAACTATAGTAAACTGCGATTGTTCGCGAACACGACACAGGAAGTGTGGAGTGGAAAGAGGAAAAGGTCCTACCAGGCGTACCAGAATCTGTTTACCGCCGAAAACAGAGACGAACCGGGATGAGTCGTCTTGCCTGAATTTGGGAGCAGATGCTATTTGGATTTATCCGTCCACCTCTCCGAAGATGCCAAGTTGATTTATGGCACCGTATATCGGATGTTTGGACGGATGCGGCCGTTGTAGCGGACTTCGTCAGATTCTACCTCGTTTGAGAGGGGGTTTTGATTGTGGGGACGCTCTTCCCTGCAGGCGCAAGCCCCTGCAGTTAATTACGTTACCGCATCACGATAATCACTTTCTCCGGCTCCAAAAATTCACTTTGTGTCATGTGTGTTTGTTTTATTTTAGGTTGCCCGTAGATTGTATACGGAGACTAATTTATGTATTCGCCCGTAGGGTATGGATTAGTCCAAATCCGTATATCTTAGATTTAGGTTTAGGTTGATTTAAGGATCGTTGATCTATTTTGAGATCAAGATCAACTTAAATTTTTGTTAAGGATACGTTAGTCCAATTTGAGAATAAAATCTACTTAACGGGGTGTTAGGATCATTTTTGTTTTAGATCCAATGAGCATTTGGGCTCTGTTGTTTTAGTCTGAGGACGTTACGGTCCGTTGTTAGTTTAAGGATGTTTCGGTCCGTAGATCACCATTTTTGAGGTGAGCGTTTAGTTTAAGGACGTTCCAGTCCGTAGTAGTTTGAGGACGTTACGGTCCGTAGATCACCATTTTATGCCCGTGTATTTGTTACGTGACGGGATGCATGGCGATTATGTGGGATACACCTATTTGGGGTGTGGTTTGATTTAATGTGTGCACGTCAGCTTGGGAAGCGCACCCAAAAACAGTTGGTTATCGGGGCCCGCCACCTTTCTGAAGACGTTGAGAAATTACAACGACATGCATCAGAGGTATAGAGAGATGTACTCTTGAACCAATTCCCGTGTCTGAGGGAAGAGATCATGGTGGGCCATCTAAGAATCATTAGCCATTTTTGGGGGACTAAGATTAACTTAGGAAATATGGGATGAACATCATTTTGAATGTCATGGGTCATGTTTGGGAAGAAATGAACCCATGGGCTCAGTTGACCTGAATTAAAGACCTAGCCAACTTGGGCTTGACCTACTCAATTTTATTTTATTTGAAAAAAGTGCTAAGCACTGGTTTGGGCTCAGTCCCATTTTCTTGCAAAAAGTGCTGAGCACTTATGTGAGTTCTGACGCTCACACTTTACTCTCTCTTTTCTTGTCTCTATATGGAGTGCTGAGCACTTTTTATGGTGCCCACGTGTGAAGCACGTGGGGCGCTAGACGCTGAATGATGAGTGTCAAGCACTTTTATGTTCTGTGGTGCCCACGTGAGGGTCACGTGGGACGTTGGGCGCCGCACTACTGAGTTCTAAGCACTCTTTATTTGTAGCGCCCACGTGAGGCGCTGGGCGCTGAGCGCCAGCTACTGAGTGCTAAGCACTCTTTATGTTGTAGCGCCCACGTGAGAGGCACGTGAGGCGCTGGGCGCCAGCCACTGAGTGCTAAGCACTCTTTATTTCTCTCTTTTTTTTGAATGATCCACAGGATCTTTATCTACTTTTGTTTACCTAAAATTTCCAAGAAGAGAGTTCTTCTTCCTTGAGAATTTAATTCTCTGTTCTTTCAAAGTTTCTCTTCTTTTTTTCCTCAAAGCTTATTGGGGGTTCCTCTGTTTTCTCTCTATCTTCCTTCACTCTCCGTCCTTTTTTGGAAAGAAGGATCATTGGTCATTGGGACCCACCACCTCTCCGACGACACTGAGAGATTACAGCGCCATATATCAAAGTGTGGAGGGATGTACCCTTTGAACCATGTCTCACTCATCAGGGGGGAAGAACAGGTTGGAGCTTAAACTCTTAACTGCTGAAAAAGGCTTCTTTGCGTTCGCGTACGTGCGTCGCACGTGGTGGGCGCACGTGCGTCCCACGTGTTGCGCACTTGGTGAGCATATGTGCGTCGCACGTGGCGCTTGCGCATATGTGCGTCATGGGGGGCAGCTAAGGCCCTAGCTTGGAGAACTAAGCTCCTTTAATGATTGAATCATCACATGGAGGGTGCACGTGCGTTGCATGTGGCGCTTGCACATATGCGCATTATGAGGGGCAGCTAAGACCCTAACTTGGAGAACTAAGCTCTTATGGAGAACTAAGCTCCTTTGATGATTGAATCCTCACACGGCAGGCGCACGAGCATTGCACGTGGCGGGCGCACGTGCGTTGCGCGTGGCGGGCGCACGTGCGTTGCACATATGCGTATTATGGAGGGCAGCTAAGGCCTTAACTCGAAGTACTAAGCTCCTTTGAGGATCGAATCCTATTTTTTCTAAGAAATATCCCCTCTTATTTATATGGGAGTGGTAGAGAAAGGATTTCTCTTTTTCCCGATATGGGACTAAAAAAGTATCTCCTATGTAGTAGAGCATTACTTAGATTACACATACATAGCACATTTGCTCATAACTTTTGATTCCGGATGAATTATGAGGCCCATAATATATCAAATCGAAGGATTTTTCGATACGCTTTTGATACCATTAGAATTTAGCTGATTCTCATTCAGGAGTTTGTCAAAATACAGCCCGGAAAATACCGGTTTGCATTTTCTTAAGCGTATCGCTGCCATTTAATACCTTGGGCTCTTTTGCGCAGAAATTTTTGGCGGAAACAGTGTCGTGTGTGTTTTTGTTTATTTGGGTTGCCCGTGGATTATATACGGAGACTAATTTATGTCGTCGCCCGCATGGCGTGGATTAGTCTAAATCCGTATATTTTAGATTTGGAGTTTTTATTTAAAGACTGTTAATTTATTTTGAGATTAAGATCGACTTAAATGTAGGTGAGCATTTGGGGCTCGATTTGTTTTTGTTAAGGATACATTAGTCCAATTTGAGATTAAGATCCACTTAACAAATTTTAGGATCATTTTTATTTCAGATCCAACAAAAGAGCATTTAGGCTCTATTGTTTTAGTTTAAAGACGTTTCGGTCCATTGTCACCATTTTGGAGGCGAATATTAGTTTAGAGACGTTTCGGTCTGTTATCGCCATTTTGGAGACAAATATTAGTTTAGGGACATTTCGGTCCATTGTTCAACTTGTGCGCACGCGTATTTGTTACGTGACGAAGTGAACAATGGTGATATGGAATATGCCCAATTTGGGGTACGATCTGATTTGAGGTGTGCACGTCAATTTGGAAAAGCATCAATGTGGGATGAAAGGAGTTGTTGGTCGCTGGGACCCGGCACCTCTCTGAAGACGTTGAAGAATTACAAAGACATATATCAGAGGTGTGAAGAGATGTACCATTGAACTGAATCCCGTATTTGAGAGAGAAAGGTTATGGGGGCCTTAAGAATTTTTTTTAATGATACGTTAGTCCAATTTGAGACTAAGATCCACTTAACAACAATTTAGGATTGTTCAGTCGATAAAACTGCACATTTGTAGTACATTTTTCCTACCATTTTTATATTAAAAAAGGACATTATAATATATTATACATATGAGGGTTTATGTGTAAAAACATTATTTTCCATATGTTAATATATTTTAATTATCATTTTGGTAGGAAAATGTATGCAAATATTATTGACCTAATCCTAGTAGAACAAAGTCTACTAAAATCTTATTTGAGTTGTTGTGTAGAATTTTCCAAGTTGTTATGCAAAATATATCAAAGAAATCAAGTTGTTGAAGAAATCTTGCCAAATTAAGAAGCAAACTTAGAGACCAAGTCTGGAAGCAACCGAGAGAATATTTCAACGATACAAAGATTCCAGAGGAGCCCACATGTCACAAGAACAGAGCCCCTGAAGTTTGATGAACGGCAGAGATTACATGGCCGCGGATCCGCGGCCCTAGCCACCATTTGCCGCGGATCCGCCGCACTTATATGGATTTGGGAGCTGAGGATTTTTGGGGTAAATCAAATCTATATTTTACCAAATTTTCAACAATAATATTCTGGCTTTGCACTATAAAAAGGCACCGAGGGCCTCTTGGAAAAGCCATCAAGCCGAAGAGATCACGAAGCTCCCGACGCTCACGCAGCCAGGCTGATCATCGACTGTTCGACTACCTCCTTAGGAAAGATCGAGAAGCAAATCAAGTTTTGTAATCATTTTCTATGGATTAAAAGTGTAGCTTGAAGGAGTTGATTAATAAAGGTAGTTTTTATTTAATTGTTTGTTTTTTTTTACATTATGTTTTCCCTCTCTTTCTTTTCATCTTCTTCTCCCAACATGCGCGAGTAATTCTCCGCTTGTTAGGGTTCGTAGGATTAGGGTAGGCTAATGGGCGATGAAAATAATTAAACCCTTTTTAAGTCCTATAAAGTTTAGGAACTTTATTAAAATAATCATTAACATCCTAATCGGGCGCACTAGCAATTCCTTGCTAGTTCCGACCGCGATTAGAGATTTGATTAATGATTGTTTTGGTAAAGGCTAGAAATGAACGGAGTTCCGTGTCGAGATAAGGGTTAAGAGTGGGATTCCTTTTCCCTCCAGAAACCCTAATCTACACGCATCACCGTCGTTCTAGTTCTAAATCTATTAATGGATAAAAAGGGTAACTTTTAATTAATCTTCCATAACTACTAAATCCTAACGAACCCTACAAGCCCTATTATTATATTATTTAAATCTCTAAAAAAAATCTAGATCTATATTTTACATTCTTGTTTAAAGTAGATCTAGAAACTTTTCACAAAATTCTTTATTCCTCCTCTCTTTCTCAACACATCTACAGTAAAAATAAAAGGTTCCACGTTTCCCAGAGGACGACCCGTACTCATCTCGGTCTAGCTACGAGCGACACCGTTCTGATTGCGGTTAACTACAAACAAAAACACTCTTTCGTATCAACCAAATGGCGCCGTTGCCGGGGATACGTGCGTAATTTTTTATTTTTACTATTTGTGTTGAATTCTTAGACGAGTCATATCATTATTAATACAAAACTGCAAATTGCATATTTAACGATTTGTGCGTGAATTTTTGCAAGGAGATCTGGAGTCACAGAATTAAGGGAAATAGGAAACAGAGACATTTTTAGAGATCCAGAGGAGCACAGAGGGCCACAGAAAAATTTTCAGCAACTGAACCATCCACCTTGCGGCGGAACCGCGGCACAAAGGAACATCTGCGGCGGAAACGCGGCCTGACAAGGGGATCAAGGTCTCAAACTCCTCTGGTAAGATTCTCAACTCTTCCTCTCTCCCCTCAAATCCAATAAAATCTATTTTCTGCAGGATTCTTTGCAAAATTGCGCCGCTCAAAAATCTTTTTGCAAAAGTTTTGTGATTGGTTTTGTTTTGCATATTTAATACGGACTTTAAGGGGCAAAGACCAAATCAAGATTAGGTGGGGATTTCATCACCCTTCCTAAGCCCCACAAATCACAAACCGAGCATATAGATCAACCCTTCATTAATTTAAAAAATATCTAGACCAGACTCTAAGGACTGTCGCGCTCAATAAGGACAGAGGAAGGTCGTGGGTAATCTATCGTTTATCCGCATTACTTTTGTAGTGCCTAGGCAAGTGTGACAAAGGCTAGTGGTTTTTAATTAGGCCCATGACGTGGTTCCTTCCCACTTACCTGGTACTTATCTGGCTACAAGGGTAGTACGGAGGCGGTAAAGGATTTATCCTGCGGCTTGTCCTTTGGAAGTCTAGGAGCGGTCTAGAGACTGACCTAGCTAACCTTAGTTCTAGGGTTGCTTGTGCATCTTAGGGAGATTTGTCTTGAGTCCCACATTTTTCAAAACAAGCCAATTTTAAATCACACACACGCTGCCACTTGCACTAAACCCGCTTAGTGCATGCTCGGCTGGACACGGGATCCTAGTGCCCGTCTTGTCCGCGTTCCTGCTATCGACGCCGAAGTCAGTACTTCTTCATCTTCTTTTCCCCCACCACACACCACATCGACCGTGATGGACGGCACTCCATCTAATTATAACACCATGCTGCCACCGCCCGCAGGTGCACAGAATCCACCGCGCATCTCTCTCCAAGAGAGATGCTATCCTATTCGTGGTCCCCTTCCTACTTGTCTATCTCTTCCACCACCTAACGGGGATAATTTCGAAATTAAACCCCACTACATCAATCTGCTGCCCAAATTTCACGGGCTTGAGTCGGAAGACGCGTACGTTTTCATCACCAAATTCGAAAACGTATGCGCAATGATGGGTACTTCACAATTGACTTTAGATGCTATGCGCTTACGTCTTCTCCCATTTACACTGTGCGACTTGGCAGAAAAATGGCTTTATAATACTGCCGCACACTCTATCACTAATTGGGATGAATTCATCGTAGCATTTCTTAAGAAGTTTTACCCAAATCATAAGACTGCACATATTAGGAGCGAGATCAACCAGTTCACCCAGCTTCCCAATGAACCATTTTGGAAGTGCTTTGAACGTTTCAAGGATCTGCTTGTCCAATGCCCCCATCACGGAATACAAAGATGGGATTTATGTCGGATTATATATGAGGGCATTAATCCAGCGACAAAGCAGATGCTTGAAACAATGTGTCAATGCAATTTCATGTCTAAAGATGATGGTGAAACATGGAAATATCTGGAAGATCTCGCTGAACACACGTTGCAGTGGGAAAGCGTAAGACCACCTACAATTAAGGGAGGTATTCACCAGCTCGACGTTTCCATCGCAGTAAAAGCCGAAATGGCAGCGATACAGAAGAAACTCGATGCTATTGAGAACAAATTTTCATCATTCTCCCTAAATCAGGTCACGCTTCCCAAGACTGTCTGTGGTTGCTGATTGGAAGAATTAAAGTTAACCGCAATCAAGACGGTGTCGCTATGCAGCTAGCCGGTTGAGCACGGGTCGGTCCACAGGGAGATGGTGGTATTTTACCTTCTTGTTTTAGACGAGTCAATAAAGAATCTGTATGTTTGTTTGATCTAACCTATGTGTTTATTTGCAAGTATAAAGTTGTTAAGAAGAAAATACGAGATTGTAAGCTAAAGAAATCCGTACTCGAAACCTTTGAGCCGAGTCTTGACCAATTGAAGCTCGAGCAATCGGCAACAACGTGGATTAGGGGATTTAAGCGCGGTATTCGTGGAATCCGGCTTATTTACCCTTGTCCTTCCGTTCTTGTCTCTTGCTTTCGCCTCCGGCCAAACCGAACGCAACCGGTCGCGGTTAGGAGTCACCGTTTCCTTGTCAGGGTAGGGTGCCTAACGGAGCGCTTGCGTATGGTTTGGGCGGAGTTCAATGGAAAATAACGGGAAAAGGAAAAGAGGAAAGAACATATTAACTTACAATATCATATGGATTCTTAACAACAACAATAATTACAACATTCACAAAATGAACAAAAGAGAACAAAAAGAAAAGAACAAAGAAAAGAAAAGATTACAAGTAATTAAGTGCAAGGAATTTAAGTGCATGAAATAAATTGCAAGTAATAAAAAGCAAGTAATAAAAAGCGAGTAATAAAAAGAACAAGAAATGAAAAAAGCAAGAAAGTAATTACAAGAACCATAGAACTCAAAACAAGCATGGGATCAATAGCCAACCCTTAAACTTGCAAGCTCAATTAAGAGGTTGCAAGATCAAGGGAAGGGTAGAGAACGCATGTGAATTGAAGTACTAAGGAGTGAACAAAATACGACCCTTGAGATCAATAACTAACCCTTAACCATTCAAGCTCAATGAAGAGGTTGAATGATCAAGAGAAAGCAAGAATCTCAAGGGGAAGAAGAAACAAAAGAGAATGATACAAAACCCTCATCTTCATTAATCTCCCACTCAAAAAGCTCTCACTACAATTTTCATGGAAAAAGAATGAAGAAGAAGAAGAAAAAGACTAAATCCTAACAAAAAGAGGAACAAAAGAATGACCCTTGGCTTTGGCAAGTTCTGCTGTATTTATAGGCAGGGAGTTGAAGATCTAGGGCAACCACCAGAGCACATGGGAAGTACCCAAAATACCCCCAAAAGACGACAAGGTGAGGACTCCACATGGCCGCGGATCCGCGGCCAATACCCCCTATTGGCCGCGGATCCGCGGCCCTATAGTGGGATTAGGGGCTGTGTTTTCTTGTACGGCCCTGATCTGCAGTCCCCTGTTGTCTGGTACACCTATTTTCTGAAAATACTTTCACAATTCTTCCAGAATTTCTGTTGAGGAAAGGTGGACTTTTTGTGGATGTTTTTGTCATGATTGCCTCGAGCTCCGCGTAGATTTCTTGGAACTTGTTGTTGCCATTGAGCCTTGTGCATGAAGGTGACATTGATTTGACATTTTGTCTTCCTAAACTGGTATCTGGCAACATACGGATGACGAGCGGAGACCGTGTTTTCTCAGTGGTTGGCAGGAACCCGGATTTTGTCGTGTTTTCCATGAATTTACCGTTTTAGAACCGAGAACCTGTATCCTGCAAATATATAACAAACACGGATTAAAAGCACCTACCTATAAACAACCGAGCGTAAGAATGGGCGGTATAAAATGCAGTATTCTGTGATGAACAAATACCCCCAAACTTAACTTTTGCCCGTCCCGAGCAAAACCAATTATTCACAAAAAAATAAAATGATAACCGCACTTTCGCAGGGAACGCGATTGCACTGAGCGCGTGCAACAAGCCGTTAAACCTCTAGGTGTCCCTAGTAGGAGGAGTGTTGTCTCCTGAGGGTTTTCAGCGGATACTACCCACAAAATCCGGTCAAGTTGGTTTCGTAAAATAACTAAGATTCAAACCCTAAAGTTTTATTTCAGAAAATAACAATTCTATAATCCTAAGTCTAGACTATCGAACCTTTAGTTTTCACACCTCGCTTCTTATTTAACTACAGGTTTTATATGTCTTTACGTGTAGTGCAAATAGTGCCGTTAAGTTCCAGAAAGGTCGATTAAAGTCATCATGTCGCACAATAAAGCCCAGATAACAATTTTAAAAGGATCACATAAGTTTTATAAAGAGTTAAGTATTTTTCAAGTTTCGTTTTCCAGTAAGGTTTCAACTTCAGAATTTCTATCTTCCCTAACAGGAAACTAGGTCTTATTCTTCACTCCACCTTTTTCTTGTTTTCATTTCATACACACCTCTGTGAACGTGCAATAGTCTTTATCATAGAATAAAACCTTCATATCTCCGTTAATTTTTTTTTATAAAAGCCTGTCTTTTATCAAGATTATTCTCACACAAAGAACCGTTAGGAATTTTAACTCGGAGAGAACACTTGCTTGACTTTGTTTTTATCTGGACTTTCTAGGCTTCTTAGCGAGCTTTGGGCCAATGCACCCAAACCAGTTGGTTTTAGGGCATTAGGTGTAGAAACACCCCGGCGGACTTAATTACTCAAGTTACCCAGGTCCAAAAACAAAAGACAGTTTGGCGTGAAAATCAGATGATTTAATACGAACGGAGATATAGTCGGCAGTTCAATTATTTTTTTGGATAAAAGACGTGTTTAGTGGGTTTGGTGTGTAATCATTCCAATCAAGTTTCAGATGGGTTATTTTTCAGACTTAGTTCCAATTACGGCATCAATAACATTCCTTCATATTCGCTTTACTTCATAAACTATTCTTGACATTACTTATTTCAGAACAAACCTATTTGATCCTTAGAAAATCATTTATCTGTTTAAAAGTTCAAACATGAAAGACTTGTCATCTAATTCCCAAAATTCACGACACGTGTAGTGTGATGTAAAGACGTATATCAGCTATAGTTAACTTCAAAGGAGAGTTATTTTTCAGGTTTTCAAAATCTAAACATAAGATTTAGTTATTTCTATTTTTTCAAACAAAAACCGTCGAATGTTGAATCAGAGTTATTCCACAATCTAACTTGACAAAAAAGTTTTTATATTTTTAGAAAATTTTCAGATTTTTATGGATTTTATGGATTTAATATGCAGATGCAAAATATACATATGAATGCGAAGGAAGAAAGCTTACCGAGCACACCCCCAAACTTAAACTTGACAGTGCCCTCACTGTCAGGCTATACTAAGAGGGTCAAAATTGCCGGCGCTCCCTAAAAACAAATTATATACAAACAAAAAAAAAAGAAAAACAAAAATATATACAAAAAAGTGTCCCCCCCAAACTTAAGTAAAACAGTGTTTCCACTGTTAAGCGTTGAAATTCAGGATTTAGGGGGGAAAGAACAGTATCAAGCTATACAAGGCCTTACACATGCCAAATGTGAGCACCAACCATTCAAAGATTTTATCGCTATAATGTACAGGTTGGTGGAAGAAGGCGTAGAGAAAAGAGAAGGACAATACGCGAGACCGTATGCGAAGAGAAGTGGGATACGGTCTCGGTATATGAGAGGAAGAAGAATGGCGGAAGGGAAAAAGAAGTGGAGTACGAACTTGAGGGTGCAAATGGAGTGAATAGATTAGCACAATTTGTGATGAGCGATGTGTAAACAGCGATTGTGCTAATCTATTAACCCGTCGAGAGATTGGATCAAATCCCTCAAGATTCGTAAGAAACCATGGGTACGCCGAACTTGGTAAACCAGACATATGAAATGAAAGTGAGACAGGTTCTTGCAAGGACGGAACGATGGAAAGGATGGAGGGAAGGGGTTGAGGAAGGGTATCGGTTAAGGGTTCTGGAGGGTGTACACAGTCAGTGAAAGGAACAGGATGAATTGGAAAATCCGACTCATCATCTAGAACTGTTTCATCCTCAAAAATATCCTCAAAATTCTCCTCAAAATTTAGCACATCCATGCTCTTCTCTTCAAAGTCCAGACGCATATGGGGTTCGGGAAAAACAGTTAAAGACTCGGGATGATGATTTGAAGAGACAAACTCAGCCAAATCTATGGGTTCATCATCCAAAATATTTCCAGCGTCAATATCCTTAATCAAGTGAAAGTCAATTTTCTCAGACACCTCATCAAAAGCATGGATTTCAATCAATTCAGGTTCTAAGATGGAGGTGTAGAGGTCAAAAGGATTAGGATCGGTTCCACTTGGAAGAGACCCTTCACAATCGGGCAAATCAAACACTACGAAGTCGCACAACTCATTCATCATTCTATCTTCAATTGATAAATCATGTGGGATACTCGATAGACTTTCAAAACAGGAGTTGTGGGATTCAATTTGAAATGGGTAGGCTTGATTGGGAAGGGGGTACAGCTCACTCTCACCACTCAAATTCATAGCCTGTCCTACCGCCTCTTCATACATTGGAAAATTTGGAGCTAGTTGAAAACTAGCTACCGGGTCACTAGGTTGAATGAGGGCGGTCATGGACGCATTCAAATCCATCATCTATTGGTACGACGCTACCCTAAAGTCTTCCAACGACTGTTCCAGACTAGACATGGGTTGTGAATGGGTTTCAGTAAAAGATTCAAAGTTGTTTGGATACTGAAAACTCCCAAATGGAGGTTCTGAAGCAATATCTAGGGAAGGTGAAAAAGTAGGGTAGGATTGGTAGGAATTGAATGGCTGGACAGGAGCAGGATCAACATTTGGATAGGAAGGTGAATGGAATTGTTGATCCCAAGAATTTGAAGTGGTGAAAGGAGTGAAAGATCGGCTACGGGATTGTTCAATACGTTCAGCGATGGACAAAGGACGACTTGCAAAAGGGGTATCAACATAAGCGGGTGGGGGAGGTTGAAAAGGTTGATACAAAGTGGATTGCGAAGGGCAAGTGTTTGTCCTAGACGCGTCTATCCGATCTTTCAAAGAGATTTTGGGCATGGAGGGATCGTTTGACGTTCGGCCAAAGCAAGAACCGTAAGAAGTAATGTCTGGTTGTGGGTACCAAAGTTCGGCAAGAGTTCTGCGAGGTGGGGTACCCATGATATGAAGAGAGAATGAAAGAAAGGCAGAGAAAAGGAGGGGAGAAAGAATGTGATTTTTTTTATTTTTTATTATATATTAACAGAAGAATGAAATATACACACAAAAAGAATATGGACAAAAACAATCACGACACAAAAATACCACACACCTAATCGTTCAAGGGTTTACCCAGGTCAACTAGACCTGCTCCAGAACTTGATTGTCGAAGTAAAACTGTGTCGAGAAACGGGCTCAATATACACTGATCACGAGGCCAGGTAAGTGCAGAGATAAGGGGAGGTTTTCCAACGCTTTCGCGAAGTTCCTTAATTAAATAACCCTTTCTCTTTTGGCGGTTGCGCCGTTAACACTTTCCTAGACACCCCGTAAACAATATACCGTTAAGCGAGATTCTAAACACAGTTAACTTCTCCTAGTGAGCGCGAAGTCCTTAAGGCTTAAAGTCTAGTTTCTTTTAAATTTTGTGCGGGTAAACGTTATGCTCAAGTTCGTGATTTGTGGGCCACGGAAAAGGTGATGAAATCCTTTACCGTATGTTGTGGGGTTCGCTTGCCCTTAAGTCCGTATTAATGTATGCAATGCGCAATTCAAAAATTCTATAAAGAATCAAACAATCGTTTTTTAGTTTAAGCGCGGCGCTGCAACAAATACGGGTTAGTCAATTTTTTTAGCGTTTGCTAGCGAACTTGCAAAGAATCCTGCAAAGAATAGTATATTGGAAGCGTCGGATTTGAGAAGAAGGTGTTAGTAAAGTACGTACCGTTAAGTTTTGGGTTAGGAAACCCCCGTTGAAGCAAATCCGGTAAGCTTGGCAAGTTCGCTTTCGCGGTTCAAACTACCCGGATCTTTGGCACTGTACTTCGTAATCACCTTAACTTTGAACGTACACTTTGCTCCCACAATCGCAGTTTGCAAATACGCAAAAATCTGCACACTTGCCCACAAAAATTATCAAAAAAACAAAAAGATTTTTTTTTTATTTAAAAATATATACAAAAAGAATATTAACCCGAATAACAAGAAAGAAAATACGCTACCGTCTCCCCGGCAACGGCGCCATTTGATTGGAAGAATTAAAGTTAACCGCAATCAAGACGGTGTCGCTATGCAGCTAGCCGGTTGAGCACGGGTCGGTCCACAGGGAGATGGTGGTATTTTACCTTCTTGTTTTAGACGAGTCAATAAAGAATCTGTATGTTTGTTTGATCTAACCTATGTGTTTATTTGCAAGTATAAAGTTGTTAAGAAGAAAATACGAGATTGTAAGCTAAAGAAATCCGTACTCGAAACCTTTGAGCCGAGTCTTGACCAATTGAAGCTCGAGCAATCGGCAACAACGTGGATTAGGGGATTTAAGCGCGGTATTCGTGGAATCCGGCTTATTTACCCTTGTCCTTCCGTTCTTGTCTCTTGCTTTCGCCTCCGGCCAAACCGAACGCAACCGGTCGCGGTTAGGAGTCACCGTTTCCTTGTCAGGGTAGGGTGCCTAACGGAGCGCTTGCGTATGGTTTGGGCGGAGTTCAATGGAAAATAACGGGAAAAGGAAAAGAGGAAAGAACATATTAACTTACAATATCATATGGATTCTTAACAACAACAATAATTACAACATTCACAAAATGAACAAAAGAGAACAAAAAGAAAAGAACAAAGAAAAGAAAAGATTACAAGTAATTAAGTGCAAGGAATTTAAGTGCATGAAATAAATTGCAAGTAATAAAAAGCAAGTAATAAAAAGCGAGTAATAAAAAGAACAAGAAATGAAAAAAGCAAGAAAGTAATTACAAGAACCATAGAACTCAAAACAAGCATGGGATCAATAGCCAACCCTTAAACTTGCAAGCTCAATTAAGAGGTTGCAAGATCAAGGGAAGGGTAGAGAACGCATGTGAATTGAAGTACTAAGGAGTGAACAAAATACGACCCTTGAGATCAATAACTAACCCTTAACCATTCAAGCTCAATGAAGAGGTTGAATGATCAAGAGAAAGCAAGAATCTCAAGGGGAAGAAGAAACAAAAGAGAATGATACAAAACCCTCATCTTCATTAATCTCCCACTCAAAAAGCTCTCACTACAATTTTCATGGAAAAAGAATGAAGAAGAAGAAGAAAAAGACTAAATCCTAACAAAAAGAGGAACAAAAGAATGACCCTTGGCTTTGGCAAGTTCTGCTGTATTTATAGGCAGGGAGTTGAAGATCTAGGGCAACCACCAGAGCACATGGGAAGTACCCAAAATACCCCCAAAAGACGACAAGGTAAGGACTCCACATGGCCGCGGATCCGCGGCCAATACCCCCTATTGGCCGCGGATCCGCGGCCCTATAGTGGGATTAGGGGCTGTGTTTTCTTGTACGGCCCTGATCTGCAGTCCCCTGTTGTCTGGTACACCTATTTTCTGAAAATACTTTCACAATTCTTCCAGAATTTCTGTTGAGGAAAGGTGGACTTTTTGTGGATGTTTTTGTCATGATTGCCTCGAGCTCCGCGTAGATTTCTTGGAACTTGTTGTTGCCATTGAGCCTTGTGCATGAAGGTGACATTGATTTGACATTTTGTCTTCCTAAACTGGTATCTGGCAACATACGGATGACGAGCGGAGACCGTGTTTTCTCAGTGGTTGGCAGGAACCCGGATTTTGTCGTGTTTTCCATGAATTTACCGTTTTAGAACCGAGAACCTGTATCCTGCAAATATATAACAAACACGGATTAAAAGCACCTACCTATAAACAACCGAGCGTAAGAATGGGCGGTATAAAATGCAGTATTCTGTGATGAACAGTTGCTGTTCGGATCCTTCACACTTAACGGAAGAATGCCCTATGAACGCATCGTTTCAAGCTAATGCTGCTTTTCAGCAGCGACCTAGAAACGACCCTTATTCTTCCACATACAATCAAGGATGGAGGAATCATCCTAACTTTGCTTGGAATCAAAACCAACAAAGTAATTATCAAAGACCTCCTCCACAGCAACCACAACCACAGAATCAACCCCCCTTTCAGTCACAGAATTTCCAAAATCCGGCCAACATTTCTACACCACAAGTGGCCGGTATTGACAACTCACTTGCACAAACTTTGGATATGTTCAAGAAACAATCCATGCAAAATTCGGCTGAGATAAGGTCTTCTATTGATACCCTAACGAAAAACTCTTCCTCCCATGGTGAGAGTATTAAATCAATAGAAAACTAAATCGCACAGTTAAACGCCGCAATGAGTGCGAGAGAGAAAGGGAAACTCCCATCTCAACCCCTACCGAATCCTGGCCATTCACAAAGTCATAATGTGAATGCCGTCACTACGTTGAGATCGGGGAGAGTGCTGAACAACCAAGTGGGTGAGCAAGTTGATGATAGTGACACATTTGATACCCCTTCTTCTTCTTCTTCCCCTAACTCATCTAGTCTCCCACCTTCATCCGAGCCTATTCTCCGTTTTCCCCAAGGCTCAAACATTTCACCAAATCTATCTAATTCGATTCCCACTCCAATTTTGGGATCGAATCCGTCGCCACAGTCTTCTCCACAAACGTTGGACCCAAAACTTATTGATCGAGCTCCATTTCCAAACCGATTAAGGGCCAACCGACCTAACCCGCAAATGGAGAAGATTGTGGAAATGTTTAAGCAAGTTAGCGTGAATATTCCTCTCCTAGATGCTATTCAACAAGTCCCATCTTATGCAAGAATCCTTAAAGACTTATGCACTAGGAAGAGAAAAACTCAAGTGCCTAAAAAGGTTTTCATGACGAGTAATGTTAGCACAGCTTTTACCCAACAAATACCAAAGAAACGTAAGGACCCCGGCTGTCCTACAATCTCTATCTCTATTAGGGGTAAAAATATAAATCGTGCTTTGTAAGTCCATGTCACGCACCCCACTAGCTCGCGGGGAGGCGGAATATATGAAAAACGATTATCAAAGCTTCGTAACACGGACTTGAGCGCATGAATCGTAATCTAAACCATTGCTAACGTTATACTAGAGCTTTAACTACTCGGTACCGGAGTTATACCTCACGTTACATGTCCTTCGGGTCTTCATCGCTGTCCTCCACTCCTCGTAGGCTCCTTGGAACATCGGCAACTTCACGGCCTCCTCGAATCAAAGACGATCCACCCGAAAGCTTCTACGCCAAGCTAAATCTCAAACTTGAGATAACTAGGTTGCTTAAAGTGCTAATCTAAGCTACCTAGGGGATATAGAGTGAGGTTATGGATGTTTTAGTCTAGCTAACCCTTGATCTCAACACATGAGAGGTTAGGGTTAGGGTTTCAAGAGAGAGTGAGCTTGAGGAGAGAGAAGGAGAAGATGAGAATGAGAACAAAAATCCTTCTCACTTGAATATATGATACATAATGAATTATCAAATAATATCAATTAATTGATTATTCACCATGTTTCATTTAATCAAGGAGAGTGATTCATCATGTGAGTCATTAGATCATTAATGAAGCATTAATGATATGATGAATCATATAAATGAGTCACACAAAGTAATCATGAAAAAGCCACCTCAACCCCTCATGTCACCACTCTTCTAGAACCTTCTCGACAAATTACGAGAACGCCCCTCCAATCCGTGAAAACACGGAAAAACTTTAGACTGTATAAATCCAATAACCTTATACTAGAATCTGGCTTAAACCAAAGCCGGCTAGTATAAACTGTCCGAAAAGTCGTACGTGCGAAAACACACGTATATATCCGAACGCTCGTCGTAAAACCATACGACCTCTATATCGTTTCGCCTGGAGCAGGGAAACTCTCTGTGTGGGACTCTAAAGACTCGACACTACGCTGGCAGTGGGTTTAACCACAGACCGCAAGCGGCACTAGCTGTACGTAACGGTCCCCAGGTAGATGTCGATAAGAAGGCCGATGAGGAAAATCATCCGAACTCCCACTGAGCCTGATGTGACAATCTTCGTACAGTCCGGTCTGTTCGTCTAAGACTATCGCATATCAAGCCTAGGGGGCGGCAAGCGTCAGTCCCCTAATAGCTGTATAAGTCGTGTCGGAGCGAAGCCCATTACGCCCTGAGAAGCTACTGGAACCTACCAGTATATCTCGTTTGCCCTGGCCAGGGACTTTGCGTAATGGCTCTCTGACACAGTGCGATATCATCTCCCAATACCGGGAGAGACGAATCCTATCTAACCGCCACTGCCTCCAAGTGCTCGGGACTGCACCCAACTGCTACCTGTTTGCACGACTCCTTTGAGCCGTGGTAGGGTAGCAATCTAAGAACAGTGGGACACACTCGAGGCGAAGTAGCAGTGTCAAGTCTGCGGACTATGCTGTACTCATGTCATCTGGGAACTGATAACTGACGATGGGTATAATACCAACCAATCAGTTCCTCGGCGAGTCCTGTCCGGTATACCCGTAACCTAACGAGCACCTGTATACTATCTCCAGTACGGCGTACTGATGGCTGTGGGACAGACCATTTCCCCAACTGGGATGAGAAGCGTATACACTTAGTCTACTCCGGAATATCGATGCCCTATCTCGACAATCCAACGACCAGGGACCTGTATAGGATGTTGCTTACAGACTACCCAGCCCCCACTAGTGTGACTGCCATTACGACGCTGGTAATCAAGCAAAGATCCTATGGGTTCTACTAATATGTATAAGTGATACGTTACAAGAGACATATACACATATTAAAGTAGACACAAACCAAGTAGCATACTACTATTTTTAGCAAGACTGTATATATAACTGTGAATATCCCAAGTTCCATTAAGTAATATACAATCTAGTATGATACAATAATGGCCCCTAGGGCATATACACTAACAATCTCCCACTTGCACTAGGGCCATGAGCTGGCATATCATAGACCAATCATCTCGAATAGCCTTTCGAACTGCGTCTGAGGAATGGCCTTTGTGAATGGATCAGCAATGTTATCCTCCGTCTTTACTCTCTTCACCTCGATCTCCCGGCGATCTATGATCTCCCTGATCAGGTGATACCGCCTTAAGATGTGTCTAGACTTCTGATGGGACCTGGGTTCCTTTGCTAAAGCAATAGCGCCGTTGTTATCACAATACAGAGGTATTGGATCAACACTGCTAGGAACCACCTGAAGTTCTGTGAGGAACTTCTTCATCCAGACTGCTTCTTTTGCGGCATCGCAAGCAGCTATGTACTCTGCTTCCATCGTTGAGTCTGCAACGGTCTCCTGCTTGGAACTCTTCTAACAGACCGCCCCTCCATTGAGGGTAAAGACATAACCTGACATGGACTTGGAGTCATCTTTGTCACTCTGGAAGCCGGAGTCGGCAAAGGCCTCCATCTGAAGGTCTTTTCCGCCATATACCAAGAACATCTCCTTAGTCCTCCTCAGGTACTTGAGAATGTTCTTTACTGCTATCCAGTGCTTCTTCCCTGGGTTTGCTTGATACCGGCTTACTACGCTCAATGCGTATGCTACATCTGGTCTGGTACATAACATCGCATACATTATAGAGCCTACCGCAGAAGCGTAGGGTATAATTGATATGCGATCCCTTTCCAAATCAGTCTTGGGAGACATCTCTTTGGAGAGGGTGATTCCGTGACAAGCCGGTAGGTTACCGCGCTTAGAATCATCCATACTGAATCTCTTTACTATGGTGTCTATGTACCTGGACTGTGAAAGTCCCAATATCCTCTTTGATCTATCACGATAGATCCGGATCCCCAGTATGTAGGTGGCATCACCCAGGTCTTTCATAGAGAATTTATGTGACAAGAATCTTTTGACTGACTGTAACATAGGAATATCATTTCCTATTAGGAGAATGTCATCCACGTACAAGACGAGGAATACTACAGCTCGCCCTACAATCTTACTGTATATGCAAGGTTCATCTGGATTTTTGATGAAGTCAAATTCTTTGACAGCATCATCAAAACAGATGTTCCAACTCCGCGATGCCTGCTTTAGTCCATAAATGGACTTAAGCAGCTTGCATACTTTACCGCTGCTCCCACTCTGAATGAATCCTTCTGGCTGATCCATATAGACGCTTTCTTCCAAATTACCATTTAGAAAGGCCGTCTTTACGTCCATCTGCCAGATTTCATAATCGTGGAAGGCAGCAATAGCAAGAAGGACCCGAATAGATTTAAGCATAGCCACTGGAGAAAAGGTTTCGTCGTAGTCCAAACCAGGTCTTTGACGGAAACCCTTTGCAACAAGTCTAGCCTTATAGGTTTCAACCTGTCTATCTACACCAATCTTCTTTTTGAAGATCCATTTGCATCCTACGGGTTTTACCCCATCTGGAGCAATGTCCAAAGTCCATACTTTGTTGGTGTACATGGACTCCATTTCGGTCCGCATTGCATCCAGCCATTTTACTGAGTCACCACTCTGAATGGCTTGCTGGAAGCTAGTAGGCTCATCGTAATCAATAGTGCAATCCTCTCTATCCCCGTCTATGAGAAAACCGTAGTATCTCTCGAGCGGATGAGATTGCCTACTACTCCTGCGGAGTGGCGTTGGGATGTCCTGTTCTTCTTGAACTTCTGGTTCTACCAAACTTTCAGTAGTAGTTTGTGTTTCTGGAATTTCTTCCAGTTCTATTTCGCTCCCACTAGTTTCTTTTTCTAAAAACTGATATTCTAGAAAATGGGCATTACGAGAAACAAAAATCTTTTGTTCCTCTGCGTAATAGAAAAAATACTCCCTGGAGTTCTTTGGGTATCCCACAAACTTACACAGTACTGAGCGTGCCTCGAGTTTGTCCGCATGCTGCTTTTTAACAAAAGCTGGACATCCCCATGTCTTTAGGTACTGAAGACAGGGTTTCTTCCCACTCCATATCTGATATGGTGTAGTAGGCACAGTTTTGGTTGGAACCTTGTTCAAAAGATATGCAGCTGATTCTAGTGCATAACCCCAGAAAAATCGCGGTAACTCAGCTTTACTCATCATGGAACGAACCATATCCAATAGGGTTCGATTTCTCCTTTCTGATACACCATTGTGTTGTGGTGTGTATGGAGGAGTAAGTTGAGAGAGAATTCCATTCTCTTTTAAGTAACCCAGGAACTCGGCGCTTAAGTATTCACCACCTCGATCAGATCTCAGTGTCTTGATACTTTTGCCGGTTTGTTTTTCCACTTCATTCTTGTATTCCTGGAATTTCTCAAAGGCCTCGGATTTATGCTTCATTAAGAAGATATGTCCATACCTAGAGAAATCATCCGTAAAAGTAATGAAGTAGGAATAACCACCTCGCGCATGTGTAGACATTGGACCACACACATCACTGTGTATGAGTCCTAAGAGCTCGCTTGCTCTTTCTCCTTGTCCAGTGAACGGAGTCTTTGTCATTTTTCCCATGAGACAAGATTCACAAGTGGCATAAGACTGATACTCGAACGGATCCAAGTATCCCTCTCTATGTAACTTTTTTAATCTTCTCTCATTGATGTGACCCAGTCTACAATGCCATAAGAAAGCCTGATTTGTTTCCGGAGACTTTCTCTTAAGTGTGTTTTGGACACTGAAAATCTGAGCTTGATTTAATACGTATATTCCGTTTTCTAATGTACCTGACCCAATCAAAACTTGATTTAGGTGGATGTGAACCACATCTCTTGCAAAAGTAAAATCATATCCTTCCTTAGAAAGTAAGGGTACAGATATGATATTACAAGTCGTACCTGGTACATAAAAACAGTTACGCAGAATCAATATCTGCCCAGTTGTCGGTCCAAGATGATACTCCCCTACGGATTCAGCGTCCATGCTCATTCCGTTAGCAACTGTGAGGGTCATATCACCTATCCCGATAACCCTACGGTTTCTCAGAGCCTGTAAAGAATTACAGATGTGAGTTCCTGACCCGGTATCCAATACCCAGGAAGTAGGGTTAACTGACATACAGTTTTCTATCATAAACACACCCGAGGATGAAGCCACAACATGCTTCGAATCCTGGCTACTGGCTTCTAAAGCCCTGCAATCTTTCTGCCAATGCCCAATCCCATAGCAATAGGAATGTCCCTCAATAGGGTGGTCCAGCTTGTTATAGGCAATGGACATCTGGACAGACTTTTGCCAGTCATATAAGTCAGATTCAGTCAAATTATTATCTAGATGTAACCTATGTGTGGTCACAGGGTCGCTGCAATTTTAAAAGAGAGAAGAAGATACTATTAGCATGATGCTCTTGCAAGTTTAGAGTGGTTTAATTTATCTAAACAGGATGGCTCCCACTGTTTCTCGAATCCCTCCTCAAACCATAAAAGAAGAATTAGCCAGGACAATTCTCACCGTACAATACTTGCTTAACCGTTCAGCCAGGCCAGTGTCGATACTTCGAGGGAGGTTTTCCAACGCTTTCGCGAAGTTCCTTAATTAAATAACCTCTTTTCTCTGGGGGCGTAACCCCGCTGACACCTTTCTAGGCACCTACTTGGTTTATAGCATTGATCGTTAAGTGACGAATCTCCTGATAAGTAGCATATACTCACAGTAGGATCGGGATCCAAAATATCATCGTATGATAATGTTGAAGGAATCCTACCAACATTCATCAAACTCCAAAATGGTATGCACCTCTCTGCAAATTTCAGTTTCTTTAGAAATTCCCGATGTGGATTTTTGCCCCATGCTCTTATGACCTTGACGAAGGCCAACATATCATAAGTCACATGTCAAGTTCTACCCGTCTTTATCCAGGTTAATTTGAACCCACCCGTACATACCCTTGACGAAGGCCAAAATAGTAGTACGACTGTCCCAAACCAACGCATCTATCTATGCTACAGATAAATATCCAGCAGCTACCAATCACTATGCCTTGGCGAAGGTCAAAATACATAGCTTGAATACTACTGAATATTTAACTGAAATGACGGAGGGCTACGACTGGTTTTGGCAAAACCGTGAACGTAGTGAACTTGATATAATCGAAGGAACCTGATACTTTTTAAAAGGAGTGGTTAAAGCTCCGCAATTAAAAAACTGATTTCTTTTAAAATAACCGAGTGGTTTCTTTTAAATTTGTTCCAACGATTAAACTTTGGTTTATTTTCTTTGCATTATAATAATGCATCCCATCAATTAACCTATCATTGCAGAAAACAACGAAAATACAGCGTCCTCTTATGCCATCCGCATTCGCCACGGGGTCCCGTCATCACCCGTTAGGTTACTTAACTAACAACAGAGCGGAGGCTGGGCTAGCGCGGGTGTAAAACATAAGTGACGTCTAATAGCTATTTATATATAGATATTGTACATTCGTCAGACGCAATAATAAGCATTCCAGATCACAGATAAACTTTATTGGATATGCAAGTAATCCGCGTTTCTTTTGAGCCTGCAATGAAAGACGGATTACACAGTTGTGATGAATAGCCATTACCCCACCCCAGACCCCTACGGGTACGGCAAACTACCCGCCAAGTATCAGAAGTGAAGCGGTCTGCCTCAACACTTCAAAATACCCGGTAGTTTGTGCACCCCACCTTGGGTCTATCCTAGGAGCAAAAACAGTAAAAAGAAATAATACAACGGTGGCTACAACCGCAACCTGGATGTGCCCCGCAAAATAATATTACAACTTATTTCAATTACATCGAATGAATTAATACAATAACCCATCACAAAACCCGGCTAGTCACCACAACAGTCCAATACAGTTTATATACACAAACAGATAAAATCCATTACAGAAATGTGCAACCCCCTGCCAACCGACATACTAGCAGTTAGGGGAGGTTTACGAACACATTAAACATTACAGATAAAGATCCAATAAGCAAATTGATTAGAACATCGATCGATTACTTATATCCGTGTCTACCCCCAAAAGCAAATCTTCACAGAGGCAACCTGGGCAGAAACAGTATATACAGGAAAACACAAAACCCAAAAATATGAATTACTGTGAAACTCCGAGTCAACTCGGCGTTGACTCGGCGGCGGATCCGCGGCATAAGCTCTCTATTGCCGCGGATCCGCGGCCGTTTTGTCGAGTTGCCTCCTCGAATTTTCCCAGATTTCTTATAATTTCCTGCTGTGAATTTTAAGGTATGTCAAAAAAAATTTGCGACACTTTTAAAATTAACAGAAACTGTCAAGGATCATGGTTTTGTTTTTCGTGTTTTTCCGTCGATCGAACTTCTAATCAGTTGCTAACAAGCTAGTAATGGTTTAGTTGGCTCTGATACCACTGTAAGTCCATGTCACGCACCCCACTAGCTCGCGGGGAGGCGGAATATATGAAAAACGATTATCAAAGCTTCGTAACACGGACTTGAGCGCATGAATCGTAATCTAAACCATTGCTAACGTTATACTAGAGGTTTAACTACTCGGTACCGGAGTTATACCTCACGTTATATGTCCTTCGGGTCTTCATCGCTGTCCTCCACTCCTCGTAGGCTCCTTGGAACATCGGCAACTTCACGGCCTCCTCGAATCAAAGACGATCCACCCGAAAGCTTCTACGCCAAGCTAAATCTCAAACTTGAGATAACTAGGTTGCTTAAAGTGCCAATCTAAGCTACCTAGGGGATATAGAGTGAGGTTATGGATGTTTTAGTCTAGCTAACCCTTGATCTCAACACATGAGAGGTTAGGGTTAGGGTTTCAAGAGAGAGTGAGCTTGAGGAGAGAGAAGGAGAAGATGAGAATGAGAACAAAAATCCTTCTCACTTAAATATATGATACATAATGAATTATCAAATAATATCAATTAATTGATTATTCACCATATTTCATTTAATCAAGGAGAGTGATTCATCATGTGAGTCATTAGATCATTAATGAAGCATTAATGATATGATGAATCATATAAATGAGTCACACAAAGTAATCATGAAAAAGCCACCTCAACCCCTCATGTCACCACTCTTCTAGAACCTTCTCGACAAATTACGAGAACGCCCCTCCAATCCGTGAAAACACGGAAAAACTTTAGACTGTATAAATCCAATAACCTTATACTAGAATCTGGCTTAAACCAAAGCCGGCTAGTATAAACTGTCCGAAAAGTCGTACGTACGAAAACACACGTATATATCCGAACGCTCGTCGTAAAACCATACGACCTCTATATCGTTTCGCCTGGAGCAGGGAAACTCTCTGTGTGGGACTCTAAAGACTCGACACTACGCTGGCAGTGGGTTTAACCACAGACCGCAAGCGGCACTAGCTGTACGTAACGGTTCCCAGGTAGATGTCGATAAGAAGGCCGATGAGGAAAATCATCCGAACTCCCACTGAGCCTGATGTGACAATCTTCGTACAGTCCGGTCTGTTCGTCTAAGACTATCGCATATCAAGCCTAGGGGGCGGAAAGCGTCAGTCCCCTAATAGCTGTATAAGTCGTGTCGGAGCGAAGCCCATTACGCCCTGAGAAGCTACTGGAACCTACCAGTATATCTCGTTTGCCCTGGCCAGGGACTTTGCGTAATGGCTCTCTGACACAGTGCGATATCATCTCCCAATACCGGGAGAGACGAGTCCTATCTAACCGCCACTGCCTCCAAGTGCTCGGGACTGCACCCAACTGCTACCTGTTTGCACGACTCCTTTGAGCCGTGGTAGGGTAGCAATCTAAGAACAGTGGGACACACTCGAGGCGAAGTAGCAGTGTCAAGTCTGCGGACTATGCTGTACTCATGTCATCTGGGAACTGATAACTGACGATGGGTATAATACCAACCAATCAGTTCCTCGGCGAGTCCTGTCCGGTGTACCCGTAACCTAACGAGCACCTGTATACTATCTCCAGTACGGCGTACTGATGGCTGTGGGACAGACCATTTTCCCAACTGGGATGAGAAGCGTATACACTTAGTCTACTCCGGAATATCGATGCCCTATCTCGACAATCCAACGACCAGGGACCTGTATAGGATGTTGCTTACAGACTACCCAGCCCCCACTAGTGTGACTGCCATCACGACGCTGGTAATCAAGCAAAGATCCTATGGGCTCTACTAATATGTATAAGTGATACGTTACAAGAGACATATACACATATTAAAGTAGACACAAACCAAGTAGCATACTACTATTTTTAGCAAGACTGTATATATAACTGTGAATATCCCAAGCTTCCATTAAGTAATATACAATCTAGTATGATACAATAATGGCCCCTAGGGCATATACACTAACATGCTTTACTCGATCTAGGCGCTAGCGTCAACTTGCTTCCTTATTCAGTATACGAACAGTTAGGAATTGGAGAGTTAAAACCCGCCCATTGTACTCTCCAAATGGCTGACCGATCTATCACCAAACCTCGGGACGAACTAGAGGATGTGTTAATTAAAGTCGGGGAATTCATATTTCCCGTGGACTTTATTGTTTTAGATACACAACCTGTGGCAAACCCACGCAATCAAATCCCGGTGATACTTGGTCGACCCTTCCTAGCAACTTCTAACGCTGTGATTAATTGTCGTAACGGTTCTATGAACTTATCCTTTGGGAAAATGACAATTGAGCTTAATATTTACAAGCTAGGAAGTCAGCCATCAGAACCTTCTGCTCAATTGCTGGATGTTTGTTCCATCCACGAGATAACTTCCGAAAGCTGCATGGATGAGGAGCTTTGCTTTGATGTTCTCGACAACACTAATGAGACATCGTTTGATCTTGCACCACTTTACAGTGAGGATAGGTTCAATGAGTCAGACCTTGAGATTGAACCCGTTGACTTGTTGCAAAAGTCAGCAGCACTTTCCGAGTCAATATCTTATGCAAGTTTTGAACCTCTTCGGGAGTCCGAATACCATTCGCTTACCCCACCTTCTATAGTCTCCCCGCCAATTCTTGATCTCAAACCGCTACCTTCTCATCTTAAATATGCATATTTAGGAGAGAATGAGACTTTTCTAGTGATTATTTCCGCTTCTCTAGCCTTAGAGCAAGAGAATGCACTTTTGGCAGTGTTGAGATCGAATCGGCAAGCATTTGGTTGGACAATGGCCGACATCAAAGGGATTAGTCCCTTAATTGTTGAACATAACATATATCTGATGGATGAAGCCAAACCAACCCGAGACCCACAAAGACGGTTAAATCCCGTTATGAAGGAGGCGGTAAAGAAAGAAATCGTCAAGTGCCTTGATAGTGGAATAATTTACCCCATATCTGATAGTCAATGGGTAAGTCCAATTCATGTGGTCCCTAAAAAGTCTGGCATCACGGTCATCACTAACGAGGCTAATGAGTTAATCCAAACACGCACCCAAACTGGGTGGCGCGTATGTATCGATTACAGGAAACTCAATGCCGCGACGAGGAAAGATCACTTCCCTCTACCTTTCATTGACCAGATGTTGGAACGATTAGCGGGACACGAATACTACTGTTTCTTGGACGGATACTCTGGTTACAACCAGGTCCCCATCGCCGAAAAGGATCAAGATAAAACCACTTTTACTTGTCCTTTCGGAACTTTTGCTTATAGACGCATGCCCTTTGGGTTATGCAACGCTCCCGCTACATTTCAGCGGTGCATGATGGGGATATTTTCAGATATGGTGGAAAATTTTCTAGAAATTTTTATGGACGATTTCTCCATTTTTGGGGACTCCTTTGAGGACTGCCTTCATAATCTTGACGCTGTTCTTACCCGCTGTAAGGATAAGAACTTGACTTTGAATTGGGAAAAATGTCATTTTATGGTCCAAGAAGGTATTGTACTTGGACATATAATTTCACATAAAGGCATTGAGGTTGATAGAGCTAAAATAGATGTCATTCAAAACCTCCCTCGTCCCAATTGCGTCAAAGATATACGATCCTTCCTTGGTCATGCAGGATTTTATAGGAGATTTATTAAGGACTTTAGCAAAATTGCTAGACCCTTAACCCTTCTATTGGCCAAGGACACTACTTTTCACTTCGATTCGGATTGTGAGGCTGCTTTTGAATTGCTTAAAGAATCACTCACTACAGCCCCCGTTCTATCATCTCCGGATTGGAACCACCCGTTCGAGCTTATGTGTGATGCATCAGATTTTGCTATTGGTGCTGTCTTAGGACAGCATATTGATAAGATGCCACATATAATTTACTATGCAAGTAGGACCTTGAATGATGCACAAATAAATTACACAACTACCGAGAAAGAACTCTTGGCAGTTGTATTTGCATTAGAGAAGTTCAGGCCCTACTTGATTGGCTCGCCTATTGTGGTTTACACAGATCACTCCGCCCTACGACATCTTTTAACGAAGAAGGATGCAAAGGCCAGGCTAATACGTTGGATCCTATTGTTACAAGAATTTGATCTTGTTATCAAAGACAAGAGTGGATGTGAAAACGTAGTAGCCGACCATCTTTCACGCATCACTTCTTCGCCAACTGTGACCGTGCCAATAAATGACTCATTTCCCGACGAACAGCTCTTGAATGTATCCTACGAACTTTGGTTCATGGATATCGTGAACTATCTTGCTACGGGACTTATACCTAGCGATTGGTCGAAACAAGACAAACTTCGATTTTTATCCCAAGTAAAATATTTTTACTGGGATGAACCATATCTATTCAAGTATTGTTCCGATCAAATCATTCGTAGGTGTGTCCCTAACGATGAATTCAAGAGCGTGTTATCATTTTGTCATGATCAGGCATGCGGCGGTCACTTTGGACCTCGAAAAACGGCGGAGAAAGTTTTGCAATGTGGCTTTTATTGGCCAACATTATTTAAAGATGCATTTGAACATTGCAAAACTTGTCCGCGATGTCAGCATTTGGGTCGGATTTCACGAAGGAACGAGATGCCGCTCCAACCTATATTGGTTGTGGAAATATTTGATGTTTGGGGTATTGATTTTATGGGCCCTTTTCCCAACTCCTTTGGGAATCTATATATCTTGTTAGCGGTTGATTTTGTCTCGAAGTGGGTGGAAGCTATACCGTGTCGCACTAATGACAACAAAGTTGTCATTAAGTTCCTTAAAGAAAACATCTTCTCGCGATTCGGACACCCTCGCGCTATCATTAGCGACAACGGGACACATTTCTGCAATAGGTCTTTCGAGGCCTTGATGCGGAAATATTCAATCACTCACAAGCTTTCTACGCCCTATCACCCCCAAACAAGCGGGCAGGCTGAGATCTCAAATAGGCAGATCAAACAGATATTGGAGAAGACGGTTTCCAAAAACCGTAAGGATTGGTCAACCAAATTGACGGATGCTCTTTGGGCATTCCGCACCGCTTATAAGACCGATCTTGGTATGTCTCCATACCGCCTTGTGTTTGAGAAGGCATGCCACCTCCCTGTCGAGATTGAACATAAGGCAATGTGGGCTATTAAAGAGCTTAATTTTGATCTTGATCATGCAGGCAGCTATCGGAAGCTGCAATTGAATGAGCTAAGCGAACTCCGCGATGAAGCTTACGATAATGCGGTGATAGTAAAGAATAGGACTAAAGTGTTCCACGATAAAAATCTTTCTAGAAAAACCTTCACATCGGGGCAACAAATCCTTCTTTACGATTCCCGTCACCATCTTCATCCGGGTAAGCTTAAATCTCGTTGGAAAGGACCTTTTGTGGTGCGGTATGTACACCCGCACGGGACAGTTGAAGTCGAAAATTTGAAAAACGGTTCGATTTTTAAAGTGAATGGGCATAGATTAAAACCGTATTTTTCTGCTGACCCCGCGGAGGAGCTCCTGTTTTTACAGGAGCCGCTTTATCAAAACTAAATTTCCTCCGCCTCACCTCCATGTTTTGGTAACTTTTTCACATTTTAAGAATGGAGGTGAGTAAAAAAATGATTTGATTGAATATCTGTGCGTGTCAAAGAATAAGTTTGGGGGAATTTTTCATTTAACTCTTATTTTTCCCCTTGTATCTCTCCCTTAGTATACAGGTCCATATTCTCAAAAGGCTACATCAGTGAGGACACTGCTAAAAACAGGTTTGGGGGGGAGGTTTGTATTCACTGAATTATCTTTGACACCGGGCATTAAATTTTTTTTATAACAAATGAATAGAAAGTGAAACATTACATCCAAAAGATAGGAATAGTTTTAGAAAACCAAGAAAATTAGAAGTTTTCTTATACGAACTAGTAATAAGTAGTTATGAGCTGTTGTCCCAAGGGTTAGTAAAATGAAGGAAGTCACTAATCTGAGGATAAAAATAAGTCTGAAAAATAATTTCTATTCTGGAAGCCAAACATTTGAATGTTGATACCCTACTATATGCACTTACACACGTCTTGAAACTCGGGATAGTAGAGGATACCTTGAAATGCTCTTGTCTAAAAGCCAAAGTATGAAGGAAGTGAAAAAAATGAAGAAAAAATAAAAATGGTGAAAAGAAAAAAAATGAACACTGGTTTTGTATCGCCAAGGCAGCAATAAAAAAATATAGCGAGGGTGCCTCTTCACCTAGTGCCCTAAGGCCAACTGGTCTGGGAGTCACTGCTAAGCCTTAGGTGGTGCAAGACGAGGAAAATATTATCACCGAATCTGCAAGCACATGAGTAATCGGTCGGTTAGTACCTCAAGAAGTATTAACGGTTGCATGAAAAGGTGTGAGCAAACCTAAGTATTCATAAAATTAAAAAAGTACTGAGGTAGATGGACAAGAGTATGATAGCTTGAATTGAATTCTCCGAGTGTAGGGATGTTCTTTACACACACGTGGGGTTATATGATCAATGTTTGGATGAAAGGTAGGAATGAAGAATAAAGACGATGTTTTATTGAGGGATGATGTGATTTCTAACATTTTTTCATGACTATTAAGATAGGGCTCATGATAACTGAAAAGCTAGTATAGTTGGAAACTCTTCTTTTCGAAGTATTTCTTTTATGGTTCTTGTCTTTATATGTAAATTTCACCATCTCTCTTTTGTTATAGGATTTTGTGGGTGTAATCCGCTGAAAACCCTCAGGAGACAACACTCCTCCTACTAGGGACACCTAGAGGTTTAACGGCTTGTTGCACATGCTCAGTGCAATCGTGTCTGCCTACGAAAGTGTGCTTAGTTTTCTCCTTTCTTTTTCTCCTCTTAAATAAACTAGTTTGCTCGGGACGATCAAAGATAAGTTTGGGGGTATTTGTTCAGTCGATAAAACTGCACATTTGTAGTACATTTTTCCTACCATTTTTATATTAAAAAAAGACATTATAATATATTATACATATGAGGGTTTATGTGTAAAAACATTATTTTCCATATGTTAATATATTTTAATTATCATTTTGGTAGGAAAATGTATGCAAATATTATTGACCTAATCCTAGTAGAACAAAGTCTACTAAAATCTTATTTGAGTTGTTGTGCAGAATTTTCCAAGTTGTTATGCAGAATATATCAAAGAAATCAAGTTGTTGAAGAAATCTTGCCAAATTAAGAAGCAAACTTAGAGACCAAGTCTGGAAGCAACCGAGAGAATATTTCAAAGATAAAAAGATTCCAGAGGAACCCACATGTCACAAGAACAGAGCCCCTGAAGTTTGATGAACGGCAGAGATTACATGGCCGCGGATCCGCGGCCCTAGCCACCATTTGTCGCGGATCCGCCGCACTTATATAGATTTGGGAGCTGAGGATTTTTGGGGTAAATCAAATCTATATTTTACCAAATTTTCAACAATAATATTCTGGCTTTGCACTATAAAAAGGCACCGAGGGCCTCTTGGAAAAGCCATCAAGCCGAAGAGATCACGAAGCTCCCGACGCTCACGCATCCAGGCTGATCATCGACTGTTCGACTACCTCCTTAGGAAAGATCGAGAAGCAAATCAAGTTTTGTAATCATTTTCTATGGATTAAAAGTGTAGCTTGAAGGAGTTGATTAATAAAGGTAGTTTTTATTTAATTGTTTGTTTGTTTTTACATTATGTTTTCCCTCTCTTTCTTTTCATCTTCTTCTCCCAACATGCGCGAGTAATTCTCCGCTTGTTAGGGTTCGTAGGATTAGGGTAGGCTAATGGGCGATGAAAATAATTAAACCCTTTTTAAGTCCTATAAAGTTTAGGAACTTTATTAAAATAATCATTAACATCCTAATCGGGCGCACTAGCAATTCCTTGCTAGTTCCGACCGCGATTAGAGATTAGATTAATGATTGTTTTGGTAAAGGCTAGAAATGAACGGAGTTCCGTGTCGAGATAAGGGTTAAGAGTGGGATTCCTTTTCCCTCCAGAAACCTTAATCTACACGCATCACCGTCGTTCTAGTTCTAAATCTATTAATGGATAAAAAGGGTAACTTTTAATTAATCTTCCATAACTACTAAATCCTAACGAACCCTACAAGCCCTATTATTATATTATTTAAATCTCTAAAAAAATCTAAATCTATATTTTACATTCTTGTTTAAAGTAGATCTAGAAACTTTTCACAAAATTCTTTATTCCTCCTCTCTTTTTCAACACATCTAAAGTAAAAATATAAGGTTCCACGTTTCCCAGAGGACGACCCGTACTCATCTCGGTCTAGCTACGAGCGACACCGTTCTGATTGCGGTTAACTACAAACACACACTTTTTCGAACCAATCAAGGATCTTCCTTATTTAAGACCCAGCAACAGAGCATTTGGACTCACTTGTAAGACTTTAGCAACTTAGCCAATTTGTGCTTTAGTCTGCTTAGACTCCCCTCTTTTTTGAAAAAGTGTTGAGCACTAGTTTGGGCTCTGTTTAATCAGCCCCCCCTTTTTTATGCAAAAGTTTTGAGCACTTATATGAGTTCTGATGCCTACATATAATCATGTGGAACTATCAGTCATGGGGGTTGCCCAATAAGTGTTGAACACTTTACTCTTTTTTTCTTTATATGGAGTGTTAGGCACTCTTTATGTCGTCTGATTGATGTGAAAAAGTGTTTTTGTAGAATAACCGCAATCAATAACGGCGTCGCGCATAGCTAGACCGAGATGAGTACGGGTCGTCCTCAGGGAAACATTGAATTTTTTACTCTTAGTTTAGATGTGTTGAAAAAGATAGGAGGGATAAAAAATATTGTAGAAAGGTTTCTAGATCTACGTTAAGCACTAATGCAAAAATATAGATCTAGATTATTTTAAGGATGTAGTTAATATAATAGGGGGGCTTGTAGGGTTCGTTAGGATTTAGTAGTTATGGAATATTAATTAAAAGTTACCCTTTTATCCTTTAATAGATTTATAACTAGAACGACGGTGATGCGTGTAGATTAGGGTTTCTGGAGGGAAAAGGAATCCCACTCTTAACCCTTATCTCGACACGGAACTCCGTTCATATCTAGCCTTTACCAAAATAATCATTAATCTAATCTCTAATCGCGGTTGGAACTAACAAAGAATTGTTAGCGCGCCCGATTAGGATGTTAATGATTCTTTTGATAAAGTTCATAAACTTTATAGGATTTAAAAAGGGTTTAGAGATGTTCATCATCTATTAGCCTATCCTAATCCTACGAACCCTAACAAACGGAGAATTACTCGCGCATGTTGGGAGAAAAAGAGATGGAGAGAAATTGCATAATTAAACTACGAAGAAATAGAATAAGAAAAAGAAAGCTACCTTTATTAATCAACAATATTCATTACACTTTGATTCCTTAGAAAATGATTACAAAGACTAGTTTGCTTCTCGATCTCTTCCAAGGAGGTAGACGAACAGTTGATGATCAGCCTGAATGCATGAGCCGTCTTGGACTTCGTGATCTCGTCGGCTTGATAAATTTTCCAAGAGGCTCTCGGTCTTTATTTATAGTGCCAAAGCCAGATCCCAAGCTTCTAAATTAGGGAAAAAGTAGAAAAGATTTTTCCCAAAAATCCTCAGCCTCCATCTCTTCTTAACCGCGGCGGATCCGCGGCATAAAGGGGCTATTGCCGTGGATCCGCGGCTTGATGATCACGGCCGTCCATCAATTTTCTTGGGATGGCTACTTATGACATTTGGCGATCCTTGGCACCTTCAGAATTTGGAAATCTTCTTGTGGTTGCTGCCAGACTTGGTCTCCAAGTTTTGATTCTTAATTAGGCAAGTCTTCTTCAATAAATTGATCTCCTTGATTCTAATCTTGAAAAATTCTGCACAACTTGGAAAAATTCTGCACAACAACTCAAATAAGATTTAGTAGACTTTGTTCTACTAGGATTTGGTCAATGAATTTATTTGCATACATTTTCCTACCAAATGCTAATTATAATATATCAACACATGGAAAATAGTATTTTTACAGATAAACCCTCATATGCATGATATATTATAATAAAGATCTTTTTAAATATGAAAATGGTAGGAAAAGTGTAATACAAATGTGCAGTTTTATCAACTGAACATCGTCCACGTGGGCGACACGTGAGGCGCTAGGTGTTGCCCAATGAATTCTAACCACTCTCTTCTTCTGTGGCGCCCACGTGAGGGATACGTGAGGCACTGGGCGCTGCCCAATGAGTGCTAAGCACTCACTTCTTCTGTGGCGCCCACATGAGGGACACGTGAAGCGCTGGGCGCTGCCCAGTAAGTGCTAAGCACTCACTTCTTCTGTGGCGCCCACGTGAGGCGCTGGGTGCTGCCCAGTGAGTGCTAAGCGCTCTCTTCTTCTGTGGCGCCCATATGAGAGACACGTGAGGCGCTGGGCGCTGCCTAATGAGTGCTAAGTGATCTCTTCTTCTGTGGCGCCCACGTAAGGGACACGCGAGGTGCTGGGAGCTGTCCAGTGAGTGCTAAGCACTCTCTTCTTCTGTGGCGTCCACGTGAGGGACACGTGAGGTGTTAGGCGCTGCCCAATGAATGCTAAGCACTCTTTTCTTCTATGGCACCCATTGATGATCAAACTTTCATTTTTTTAAGAACCACGTTCTTTTATGAGAACCAGGTTTCTCTTATATGCTTCATTTCAAGGAATTCAATTCCTAGTCCTTTTCTAAATCTTCGATTCTCAAGAACAAAGTCTTCCCGATGAGAATTAAATTCTCAACTTATGGAAAACTTGTCTTATGGATCTCAGATCTAGAGAAAGAACTAAGTTCTTTTTTTAAAGGGGTTAAACCCTTAGATCTGTAAGCGATATGTTTTGATTTCTGCTCTTTTTATTTACCTATAATTTTTTAGGAGGGAGATCTCCTTCTCTGTTCCCTTTTGAAGCTTTCTGCTTTAATTTTTAGAAGCTTATGGGGGGGTTCCTCCATATCAGACTTGAAGTCTTGGGTCCTTTATATAGTAGAGGCAATTTGTTAATTAACTCTGAAGAAATCTCTCATTAAGTGATCCTAATTGATTTGGGGATTTTTACCCACCATTGAATGTTTGATCCAAGGGTTTCTGTTTTACAGAACATATTTTCTTGTTTCTAACAAGATTGGGGAAATATTTTCCCTTACACAGAATTTATTCTATAAAACGGTGATTTTTTAATCACCGTTGGATTTTTAATCCACCGGTTCTCTGTTTTACAGAGGGCAATCTTTATTGTTTAGAAAGATTGAGAGAATATATCCCAAAATAGAATTTTATTCTATAATCTAATTTGGGGGATGTTTTCTCCCGACAGAATTTAATTCTGTATTTTTGATGATTTATTATCTCCGTTAGATCTTTGATCCAACGGCTCTGTTTAACAGAGAGTAGAATTTAATTCTACTTGGGCGCTGGCGTTCACGTGTTGTGCACGTGGGGGCCGCTTAAGAATTTAATTCTTAAGATCTATGCTTTGCACATTGGCGCCCGTGTGAGTAACACGTGCGGCGCCTTCTAAGAGTTTGACTCTTTATTCAGAGAATGCTTCTGTGCTTTGCACATTGGCGCCCACGTGAGGTGCACGTGCGACGCTCTCATAGGTTTTATCCTATAAGACTGGCTTTGGCGCTGGCGCCCTCATGGAGAGTACGTGAGGCGCTGCCTCATTAAATTCCAACAGAACTTTGCTCTTTATTAGGTTAAATATTGAGGAAACAATCATGATCTCTCAATGAGAGATCTTCTCAACAAAATGGATTTTTCTCTTCTTCTATATAAAGGAGCAAAGTGATTAAATCTCAGAAGGAAGAAACCCCCCATAAGCTTCTGTAAAAATACAGAAGGCTCTCAAAAGATTTCACAAAAAACAGCAGAGAATTTAATTCTCTGTAAAGAAGAAAGATCCTCCCCTCAAAACCCTTGATAAAGAAAAAAGAAGAGATCAAAATCTCTTTTACCTATCATATCATATATAAGGGTTTAACCCTTTAAAAGAACTTAGTTCTTTGTTTGGATCTGAGATCTACAAGATAATTCTCCCACAAGTTGAGAATTTAATTCTTATCGGGAAAATCTTATTCTTAAGAATCGAAGATTCAGGGAACAACAATATCGAAAAGAACATGGAAGAAAAGAACATGAAAAAAATGGAGTCCATAATACTCCAGCAACTTAGTTCCCTCACAAATCAAGAACTTAGTTGTTAAAGAATCTGATCCTAGATCCTCAAAATGGCGATCTTTGTGATCGTTAATTATCAAAATGACATTAACAGAAGTTAAAACTTCTTCAGAAAATATCAACAAAGATTAAATCTTTGAAAACTTAGCGTCTCACGTGAAACACGCGTGAGCGCCAAAACATAGCGCCTAGCGCCTCACGTGAAATACATATGAGTGCCCAAAGGTCAGTGCCTCACGCGAAACACACGCGAGAACTCAAAAGATGCCAAAGCTCAGCGCCTCACGTGAAACACACGTGAGCGCCGAAGAAAAATTAGTGCTTAGCACTATTTCAGCGCCTCACATGAAACACACGTGAGCGCTATATATCTGAGTGCTTAGTGCTGCTGGGTAGTATAAAAACCCAATCTTAGCCCAAATTGATTAAGTCTGTGAAGTTTAACCTTCTTTTTTAATCAACTGAGCCCATATGCTTGTGATGTCCAATTTGATCTTAGTCTAATATATGACTAATGATATTTATCTTAGTCTCATATAAGACTAACGATTCTTAGATCCACCATGATCTTTTTCCTCAAATACGAGATTTGGTTCAAGGGTATATCTTTCCACACCTTTAATATATGTCATTGTAATTTCTCAACGTCTTCAGAGAGGTAGCGGGTCCCAATAACCAATACCTATTCGTCCCCAAAATGGAAATGTTGGACCGAAATGTCCCTAAACTAAACTCCGTCCCAAATATGAGAATATTGAACCGAAATGTTCTTAAACTAACATTCATCCCCAAAATGGGAATATTGGATCGAAACGTTCTTAAACTAATAGGTGCCTCAAACACGGCGATAATGGACCGCGACGTTCTTAGACTAATATGTTTTGCCCTGCGGACCGTCTCCATACTAACTACCGTATACTATCTATGGGCTATTCATATATGATCCAATGATCAGTTGAGCCTATATGCTTACTGTTCATAAGTCGATCTTATTCTCAAATATGACTAACGATCCTTAAATTAAACCCAAATATCCCATGAACGGATGGACCTCACAAATGTGAGAAATGCGTCCTAAGTTCATTCCCGTTGGAAAACCAAGCTACCAACGTGAACCCCGTCAAGCAAATCCTTGGCCCAAACCCAAATCTAAAATGTACGGATTTGGACTAATCCGCGTCCTACGGGCGTCGACATAAACTAGTCTCCGTATACAATCCACGGGCAATCTTAACAAACAAAATAACACACGACACGAAGTGAACTACTGGAGCAGGAGAAAATGGTTATCGCAACGCGATAACATAATTAACTACAGGGGCTTGCACCTACAAGAAAGAGCGTCCCAACAATAAAAAAACCTCACAAACGAGGGGGAATCTAATAAAATCTTCTACATCGGTCACATCTATCCAAACCTCTGATATACGGTGCCATAAATCAACTTGGTATTTTTGGAGAGGTGGATGGATATGTTCCAAATAGCATCTGCCTCCTAATTCAGGCAAGACGATCAATCCCAGTTCGTCTCTATTTACGGCGGTAAACACCCATATAAAGACTGTTTGAGTTCACATACATGATCCTCTTTGCTGGGCTCTATAAATCCTTCAGGTTGCTTCATGAAGATCATCTCTTTCAACTCTTCATGCAGAAATATCGTTTTCACGTCCATTTGCTCCAATTCAAAATCTTGAGTAGCTACCATCGCCAACAACACTCGAATTGACATATGCTTGATTACCGGCGAGAAAATCTCGTTGTAGCCAACCCCCTCCTTCTGAGCAAAACCCTTCGCGACTAAACGTGCATTGTATTGCTCGTTTTCCTTTTTTTTTGTATACCCACTTGCAGCCAATACCTTTTTTGCCTTTCGGTAGCTCTGCCAATCTCCATGTGCTATTCTTTCAAAGTGACTCCATCTCCTCCATCATCGCCACAATGCATCAATCACTATTCTCCTACCCAATGGCCTCCTAATAAGAGCTAGGATCTCCTCTTTCGGTGACTAGAGCAAATGCAACCATATCTTCGAAATCATAGTACCTTATGAGTATGTATCGATCGCCTTAATGCCATTGTTTGTGGGTCCTATTAGGGTTGGTCTTCACCTTCGCCGAAATCTTCCCGTCCACCTCTGCATCAATAGACTGTAATTGTGTTTCAGTGTCTGTAACCTTATGGGTGCCAGATAACTCCACCTTCACCGAATCATTGTTCCTTAATGCTTCACCTGCCTCCTTATTATTTCCATCCATGTATTTCAACATGGAATCCTCATCGAAGATCGCATCTCGGCTAGTGCACGCCCTTTTGTTTTCAAGATCCCATAACTTGTAGACTTTAACACCAAGTTTGAATCCTATGAAAAACAACTTTTAGACTTTGATTCCATCTTGGTTATATCCTTCCGATCTATGAGCGAATAAGAAAGGCATATAAACACCTATAATGAATCGTAACTGACTGGCTCTTCTCTCTATACTTCTTCTGGGATCTAAAGATTTATGGCCGTTGATGGAGACCTGTTGACCGAATAGCACGCATGACTCATCGCCTCTGCCTAGAAGTCCTTCGAAAGTCCGGATTGCAACCGCATACTTCTGACTCCCTCTAGTAGTGTCCATTTCATGCGCTCTGCTACCCCATTCTGCTCTGGATGTCCTGGAACAGTTCATTGCCGCTGTATGCCATGTTCTTTACAAAAGTTCGTAAACTCCTTCGAGGTGTATTCACCTCCATTATCTGTCTACAAATACTTTACCGGTCACCCCTTTTGCTTCTCCACGGTTGCTTTCCACTTCTTAAATTTGGAAAACACATCTAATTGTGTTTGAGGAAGTAGACCTATACCTTCCGTGAGAAATCATCAATGAAAGTGACATAATACATGACACCTCTCTTTGATGCAACCAGCAATGGCCCCCATACGTCTGAATGAATGTAATTGAGAAGTCTTTCGGTCTTGTGCATGGCTTGCTTAAAACTGACCTTATGCTGCTTCCCCATCGTGCAAAATTTGCGGAAATCTAACTTGCACGAGGTAAAACCATTCAGCAACTCCCTTCTGTGCAACTCACGAACCCCCTCTCACTTATGTAGCTAAGACGCATATGCCACAGGTCTGTGGTATCCTTCACCTGTTTCTCCGTAGCTACGGCTACACCACTAATCATCGTGCTGCCGTCCAAACGATATAAATTCTTTAGCCGTTATCCCTTCATAACCACTAGGGCACTCTTGACAACCTTTAATAATCCATCTTGACCAACGAATTTACATCTTGCCGCATCTAATGCTCCGAGAGAAATCAGGTTTTTCTTTAGTTCTAGAATGTGTCGCATGTTCACAAGCGTTCGCACCACCGGATCAAACATGCGGACTTTGATGTTCCTTATACCAATAACCTTGCATGCCATTGTTGGAGATAGTGCCCTCATAGTCAATTATTGGATCGCAGGTACGTGATTGCAATGATTGCGGAGGACCTATACCGGAAGGACAGTCTTACTCGAGATGATAGTATGCTATCTGGTTTGCCTTTATCAGTCGTGTACATGTTCAGGTGACTGATTACATGTTACACTTTGATAGAGCCCTTAGGATCTTGCTTTACTACCAACAGTATGATGGCGATCATATACGTGAAAGTTGGGTAGTTTATATGCATATCCTTAATTGTGGTCCCTAGTCGTGGGAGTTTCGAGACAGGGCATCGATACTCCGGAGTAGACTAGTGTATACAGTCGAGACCCCGACGAGGGGCGGTGGCCGGTCTCAAAAGCCACTGGTGTCAGTTGGATCACCTAAGATGTATACAGGTGCTCATTGGGTTATGAGTACACCGGACAGGACTCGCCGGGAACCTGCTAGTTGGTATTATACATATCGTCAGATAGCAGTTCCCTGGTGACAAGTGTACAGGTTAGTTCATCGACCTGAGGTCATCATTTGTCTCGTGTGGGTTCCCACTGTGCTTTGATTTCTACCCTACCACGGCTCAAAGGAGTCGTGCAAACAGATAGTTTTTGGGTACAGTCCCGAGCCATATGGAGGCACGTAAGCGGATCGGCAGGGGCTTCGTCTCTCCCGGTATTGGGGGCGAGATCGTGCTGTGTCTAGGAAAGCCATTACACAAAGCCTACGGCCGTGGCAGGAGATTTACTGGTAGTAGTATCTCAGGGTGTTATTGGGCTACACTCCGACACGACTTATACTGCTATTGGGGGTCTGACGTTACTAGCCCCCTAGGCAGATATGCGATACTCATAGACGAATGGACCGGACTGTATATACATTGTCACTGTTAGGCTCAGTAGGGTTTCCGGATGAGTTCGCTCATCGGCCTCCCTTGAGGTCAGTCCATGGGCAGCCGTTACGCATAGCTAGTGCCGCTGACGGTTTGTGGTTAAACCCACTGCCAGGGTACTGACGAGTCATTAGAGTCCCCCACAAACAGTTTCCCAAGTTCGGGCGAAACGTTGTAGAGGCCGTATGGTTTTATGGCAGGGTTCGGAAAATGCACGTGCGTTTACGCACGTGTTATTTTTCGGGCAAATGATACTGGTCGGCTTTGGTTTAAGCCGGATCCGAGTATTATATTGAGTAGATATAATATCTTTGTCTCAGTTGCATTTGTATTCGGTCGTAATACAAATGCGGGTATATTTATACAGTTACGGGGTTATCCTGAAAGTCGTTTCAGGATCACTTTTGGAAGTTGCCAGTTTCCAGTTTTCTATCAGCCGTCTTTTAACATTCGGTTAAAGACGGATTTATCTTTTCTTGAGATGAGTGTGGAAGTTTCTAGAAGCATCTAGATGAGGTGACTAGGTTAAAAGGTGTTGTGTTTTCATTGGTTGCTTTTGGTGTGTTCACACTTTGTGTTCACACTTGAGATATTTGTTTGTGTTCACACTTGAGATATTTGTTTGTGTTCACACATGATATTTTCTTGTGGTCACCCCCTCTCCTACACTCACCCTCCTCCTCCCTATATATGGCCGGCCCCCTCCTCTCTCTCTCTCTCACTTGAGTTTTCATCTGGTAAAAAGATTATGATAGATTTTGGGGTGTATGGAATTTCACAGCTCATTTCATTCCATCACCCGATTCGAGTGGCAACTTCATTAACCGTTCGTCCATTGCCTTAGACGGAACGAGACAAAGTCTTCTATTCATTCTCTACATCAATCTTGGTCGTCTCTTTTAGCAAACTTGACGACCGAGTTGCCTCGAGTCAGAGGCGGGAGCCCGTTTAAAGAATCGTTGACGTGGTGCCACCTGAACGAGCAGATCGGAGAATGACGAGATCGGAGCAGCCGCAACGGAGCGTGGGATGATGGTTAAAGAACGAAGGACTCGGATCGTTCGGTATAACCTTTCTACTCTCTTTACAGTTTGTTAGTTTAGCAATAATGGCAGATCCGGGTTAAAGTATACGATAGCGCCAGTTAAAAAGTTTTTGTTCCACATTTGGCGTCTGTAGACGGCCGGGGCGCTACCGTAGACTTACAGTGGTATCAGAGCCTCACCATTTTGCTATACTAACTTGTGCTAACGCGTTTAAAACATCGATCGAACCGGATATCGAAAAACACAATTTTCAAGCTTCACAGTTTCTGTCGATTTTAAATGATGTCCTAAAATTATTCTACATATCTCAGAAAACTGTGCAGAGTTTTATAAGAACACCGTACAAATTTGGGCTCATGAATCGACAAGAGTGCCGTGGAATCGCGGCCAAACCCATGGTTTGGCCGCGCATCCGCGGCCGTTCTGAGTGATCATGCCCCCAAACTTGCACAGTGTATTCTTCTTTGGAAATTGGGGTTTTTGGTATATATCTTTTGGGCCCAGATTTTGTTACTGTTCACCAGTTGTTTGTGGGGCCCACTTTGTGATATTTAGTCGATCGAAATTTAAACTTGTTAGTTTACAGTACTTGCATTATATCTCCGACCGGGAATGTCATTTGATCGGTAAACCGCGTCTGATTGCTATAGTTCTTTTAGACGGGTTTGCGAACGTGACATTCGCGTTGATGTTCTGTGTTGTGCTGTGATGTTGCGGATTTGTCGTGGTGGATAGCAGTGTGCAATGGTAGTGCAGTTTGGATTTATTTGTACATTTGATATTGCGGGGCGAGCGTCCAACTTGTGGACTGCCGTCACTGCCTGTTGTATAATATTCTTTTGGGGCACGACCAGGTTGCGGTCGATGTACCTGTTGTACTATTTTTCATTACTGTACTAGGTTTTGCCCCGCGACGGAGTGCACGGATAGCCGGGTTCTGAGGGGCAACGGGTCCGCATCTCATGGCTTTGAAAGGCAGAGGGGCCTCACTCTAGAATTGGCAGACTATTCGCCGCACTCGTAGGGGGTACAGGTTGACCCATGGAGGGGTGCCCAAGATTACCGGATTCCGTGAAGTGCAGGGTGGTCCATTCACTTTGCTGTAGGGGGCTGCCTCGCTTCAGGTTTTGGCGGGTAACTTGCCGCACCCGTAGGGGTCTAGGTTTCATTGCACAGGCTATCCACACGACAGGGGAACGTCGGGTTTCAGCAGCGGCTCTGTGAAACTCGGGGATCCCAGATTATCTGTATTGTTCTGTGATGCTTATTACTTTTCTGTAATGTTGCATATTATCACGCCTGGAGCGATTATTGTATATTGGTTTATATACTATTAGATGTTGTATATGTTTTACACCCGCGCTAGTCCAGTCCCCACTCTGTCGTTAGTTAAGTACCCTAACGGGTGATGACGGGACCCAGTGACGAATGCGGATGGCATATACGTACATTTTATTTTCGTTCTTTTCTGGTGTGATTGATTGATGGGACTGCGTTGATTCTGATCAATGCAAAGGAAAACAAACCTGTTTGCAGTTGTTGGAACAAATTTAAAAAGTGTTATTGCAAAGACATTTCCTTTTGTTATGCATAGCGGTATTCAGTGGAATATCCTGCACCTCATTCGACGGGGCAAGGGCCGATATCCCTTCACCGGGACTGACCCCTTGGGCAGAAGTTTGCGTCAGGGTAATAACTTCACTATAGTCGATTACATGTTGCTTTGCATCGCGGTATTCAGTGGAATATCCTGCACCTCATTCCACGAGGAAAGAGCCGAGATCCCTTCACCGGGAATGACCTCTTTAGCAAAAGGTTTTCGCCACTATATTTTAAAAAGCTATCAGGTTCCTTCAACGAGATCAAGTTCATTACGTTAAAGGTTTTTCGCCAAAAACCAGCCATAGCCCTCCGTCACTTCTTTTGGGTATTCAGTAGTATTCAAGCTATGTATTTTGACCAACGCCAAGGCATAGTGTTTGGTAGCTGCTGGGTATTCAATTGTTGTATAGATAGATGAGTTGGTTTGGGACAGTCGTTCTGCCATTTTGGCCAACGTCAAGGGCATGTGCGGGTGGGTTCAAATTGACAAGATAGTGACGGGTAGAACTTGGCATGTGACTTATGACATTTTGACCAACGCCAAGGTTATAAGAGCATGGGGCAAAAAAAAAATAATATCGGGAGTTTCTAAAGAAACTGAAACTTGCCAAGTATGCGCATACCTTCTGGAGTATGAGTAACGTGGATGCATTCCATCACGTTATCATGCGATGAGAGTTGGATCCCGATTCCTACTGATGAGTTGGTTTACTCTTCGGATGATCCCGATTGATTCATCTTTCAGGTTTGGAGGAGAATTTGACAGGACAGTGGGAGGTTTCCGGATTGGATAAAGTGATAACCATTCTGATCTAGGTTAGAGTGCACGCAGAGTGTTTCTTTTCTCTCTCTCTTTGGCAGCGACCTTTGACCGACCCTAGACTATGACTCGGTGACCAAGTTGACCGAACTTTCTTAAAATACTGGCTTTTGGATTGTCTATGTTGCATAAGTCATTGCCACTCCTTCTTTTACCCTTTGCATTTCTCAGAACACCCGTTTTACTACGGACATCCACTTCCATTGGATAGATCCATCGTATGGTTATATACGAACTCGAAGGGACTTCTTCGAGGATGGATCCAGGTTCAAGAGAAATAGAATTGGTTTATTCAGTTATCTTTTATTATCATCTTCTCTCAGGTTGCGAGGGCTCCTTGGTTTAGGAGAGTACACCTATTACGCTTATTGGATAGTCTTATTCCAAACCATAGGCAGGTGCCGAAAGGTAGGGAATGAAGAAAACCAATTAGCCTAAGTAGGGTGTGCAGAAGGCAATAACTAAAGACAAAATAAAGGGATTAGAAAGAGGGCAAAGTAAATTGCGACTGTTATCATTCACGACCAAACCGCGTACTTCATCGCCACTCCTATTTCACCTTTAACAGAATAATGTATTATTCAGTTGTCTTTCATTATCACCTTCTCTCAGGTTGCGAGGGCTCCTTGGTTTAGGAGGGTACACCTATTATGCTTACTGGATAGTCTTCTTCCAAACCATAGGCTGGTGCCGAACGGTAGGGAAGGAAGAAAACCATTTAGCCTAACGATGGTGTACAGAAGGTAACGACTAAAGACAAATAAAGGGATTTGGAGAGATGGCAATAAAATATACGGTTAAAGTCATGAATTGGATTATGGAAGAGGCATTGCTATGAATACCATGATACCCCTACGAAACATTTTCATGTTTCAGTGCATTGTTAAAAGAAAACTGTTTTCCCGATTAGATACTTACTCCAAGGGTATGTATTTACCAGGTTTCATTCTCATATCTGTATGGTTTTACAGATGATGAGCGGGAGTACATTATTGGGAATAGGTGATCATCCTCATTATATCGGAATTCGTTGTAATTGGTGATATTTGAGGAAATCGCCAGGGTACAGTTTTCAACCTACGACGCACAGGTTTTGAGTTGCTCAACTCAGCGGACTTATACAGAGTATTGTATGTTGTCCAAGTGTCCATCAGGACAAAGGGGTAGGTCCTCGTACTATGTTCTGTTTACTTATAACTTCTCTAGTATTTAGACAAGTGTTTCGTAGAAATACAAGGTCTAAGTTTTGAGAAGTTGTGGGTATAAGAATAAAGTAGAGAACCAGGTGTCACAAGTATCAGGATTCTTCAAAGAGATCAAAGATGTAGATTCTTGTGATTGGTATTCAGATGATAGTAATGGTTTTGAGAAACTTGTTTCTCTTTCGGGTTACTCATAATTGGATGGATTCCTAAGTTGAGTAATGCTGATTAGCCTCTTTCCATTAAGTTGATATGCACTGGAGACAGCTGCATGATTAAATCTGGTTCCAATTAAATAAGTGCCAAAGTTTCTATATTGGATATAGAATGGTTCATACCTTAAAAGGTGTTAGGGTACGGGGAGTTGTCCAGCTTATGCTTAAAACCAGACTCTGGATAACTCAGGGCACATTTCTGTAATGGCTGTTTGTGGGTTGACCCTGGCTATGACGAGGGTTGATATTCTACCATTTGGAAGATCAATAGTGATATTGTTCTTGACTCGCCACAGTTTTAGTAAAAATGGATCTTTTTCAGAAAACGGTAGTGGGAGTATGGTAGAACTGGAAGTGATTCCAGAACCGCAAACGATTACGGAAAATTTAATAGGACCTAAAGGTTCAAACAGGTTTGACATTCCAATAGCCACTCCGCAGATATGGTGGGTAACCTCAGACACCCGAGAGGTACTCCGGTAGCCTCAAGGACGGTGACAGGGAGGTTCTTATCTACCCAGACTTGACACTACTGTTGTTCCAGGCTATGAGACCCGGTAGGAGGATTGTCGTAGTCAGTGGGAGCAGCAGAAGCATAGTGGGCAAGTAGCTTATGTCTATTTATAGACTAGAGCAGTTATAGCGGAGATAGATCATCTAATTTTGATGTGACAGTCATAGGTTTGACTTCATCAGAATAGGGGATGGATCTGTTAAGAAGGTAGTAGGGTGTGATGTCATGGTATTTGGATGACATACACAGAGTAGGAAGTAAAATTCCTATACTACGATCGGTTGTACTGTAGTCGTCACACAGTTGTTTCTCCAGACAGGATATGGATATAATATTTGACATTCTGGTTTCTGGATCTATGGTTTTAGATCTAGATTTGGGTAATTTCCCAATGTGGGTACTTTAACAGATATTCTAATGGTTTTTAGAATAGTTGACTCCTAGCATGGTGGTGTACCTGCAAGTGATGGAGTCACCCTCTCTAAAGGTGTCTTACAGACTAAAGTAGAGAGGGATGGGCATGATTGGCAGATCACTTGCTTAGGCAACTGAGTCAATCATGAGATGTCAAGTACCACACCAGATGTTTTTGCACTAGATGCAATAAGTTTGTATTAATCCAATCCTGGAGAAACATAAGGAAGCAGTTTTAGAACATAAGTAAATGTTCTAAGGATTTGATAACGGCGGCCTCCTTCGGGAGACGATTATCATTCCAGGCTTCAAAGGTGACATGGTTGACAGAGTGATTGTCAGAGTTATAGTTTTTCCCTCTGACGAGGGACAGTATTATGGACAGGTGGTCCAAGAGGATACTGTGGGTGGCATGGTGCCAGATACTGATTAGGTTCAGTGATCGATACAGTCTAAGAAGTTTGGATTTGGAGTTCATTTATGAACTAGGTCCCATCAGACATCCAGACATATTCTAAGACAGGTATTACTCGATTCGGGAGATGGCTTTCTCCGCGAACTTGAGATTTAGAGAGATATAGAAAGATACATCTAGGCGGATCCACTCACTGAGGCTATTTCTCGAACACAATAGTTTTACAAACGGGCTTTGTGAAACTGATTGGTAGAGGAGTTGGATGTTCGGTTTCACACTGGCTGTGAGTAGTCGACATCGCAATAATTAGCCTTGAGTGCAAGTGGGAGATTGTTGGAGATAGTGCCCTCATAGTCAATTATTGGATCGCAGGTACGTGATTGCAATGATTGCGGAGGACCTATACCGGAAGGACAGTCTTACTCGAGATGATAGTATGCTATCTGGTTTGCCTTTATCAGTCGTGTACATGTTCAGGTGACTGATTACATGTTACACTTTGATAGAGCCCTTAGGATCTTGCTTTACTACCAACAGTATGATGGCGATCATATACGTGAGAGTTGGGTAGTTTATATGCATATCCTTAATTGTGGTCCCTAGTCGTGGGAGTTTCGAGACAGGGCATCGATACTCCGGAGTAGACTAGTGTATACAGTCGAGACCCCGACGAGGGGCGGTGGCCGGTCTCACAAGCCACTGGTGTCAGTTGGATCACCTAAGATGTATACAGGTGCTCATTGGGTTATGAGTACACCGGACAGGACTCGCCGGGAACCTGCTAGTTGGTATTATACATATCGTCAGATAGCAGTTCCCTGGTGACATGTGTACAGGTTAGTTCATCGACCTGAGGTCGTCATTTGTCTCGTGTGGGTTCCCACTGTGCTTTGATTTCTACCCTACCACGGCTCAAAGGAGTCGTGCAAACAGGTAGTTTTTGGGTACAGTCCCGAGCCATATGGAGGCACGTGAGCGGATCGGCAGGGGATTCGTCTCTCCCGGTATTGGGGGCGAGATCGTGCTGTGTCTAGGAGAGCCATTACACAAAGCCTACGGCCGTGGCAGGAGATTTACTGGTAGTGGTATCTCAGGGTGTTATTGGGCTACACTCCGACACGACTTATACTGCTATTGGGGGTCTGACGTTACTAGCCCCCTAGGCAGATATGCGATACTCATAGACGAACGGACCGGACTGTATATACATTGTCACTGTTAGGCTCAGTAGGGTTTCCGGATGAGTTCGCTCATCGGCCTCCCTTGAGGTCAGTCCATGGGCAGCCGTTACGCATAGCTAGTGCCGCTGACGGTTTGTGGTTAAACCCACTGCCAGGGTACTGACGAGTCATTAGAGTCCCCCACAGACAGTTTCCCAAGTTCGGGCGAAACGTTGTAGAGGCCGTATGGTTTTATGGCAGGGTTCGGAAAATGCACGTGCGTTTACGCACGTGTTATTTTTCGGGCAGATGATACTGGTCGGCTTTGGTTTAAGCCGGATCCGAGTATTATATTGAGTAGATATAATATCTTTGTCTCAGTTGCATTTGTATTCGGTCGTAATACAAATGCGGGTATATTTATACAGTTACGGGGTTATCCTGAAAGTCGTTTCAGGATCACTTTTGGAAGTTGCCAGTTTCCAGTTTTCTATCAGCCGTCTTTTAACATTCGGTTAAAGACGGATTTATCTTTTCTTGAGATGAGTGTGGAAGTTTCTAGAAGCATCTAGATGAGGTGACTAGGTTAAAAGGTGTTGTGTTTTCATTGGTTGCTTTTGGTGTGTTCACACTTTGTGTTCACACTTGAGATATTTGTTTGTGTTCACACTTGAGATATTTGTTTGTGTTCACACATGATATTTTCTTGTGGTCACCCCCCTCTCCTACACTCACCCTCCTCCTCCCTATATATGGCCGGCCCCCTCCTCTCTCTCTCTCACTTGAGTTTTCATCTGGTAAAAAGATTATGATAGATTTTGGGGTGTATGGAATTTCACAGCTCATTTCATTCCATCACCCGATTTAAGTGGCAACTTCATTAACCGTTCGTCCATTGCCTTGGACGGAACGAGACAAAGTCTTCTACTCATTCTCTATATCAATCTTGGTCGTCTCTTTTAGCAAACTTGACGACCGAGTTGCCTCGAGTCAGAGGCGGGAGCCCGTTTAAAGAATCGTTGACGTGGTGCCACCTGGACGAGCAGATCGGAGATCAACGAGATCGGAGCAGCCGCAACGGAGCGTGGGATGATGGTTAAAGAACGAAGGACTCGGATCGTTCGGTATAACCTTTCTACTCTCTTTACAGTTTGTTAGTTTAGCAATAATGGCAGATCCGGGTTAAAGTATACGATAGCGCCAGTTAAAAAGTTTTTGTTCCGCATTTGGCGTCTGTAGACGGCCGGGGCGCTACCGTAGACTTACAGCCATATTGTTCCCTATGAGAACACTGCTGCCATTGAACTCTTTATAGGTGTCGAACAACTCCTTCTTCGGGTACATATGGTATGAACATCCATAATCAAGGACCCAAGTATCAGAATTTGCCTCCTCTATATGTACTGCTAGTACATCACATGGATCTTCTTCTGCTTTGGTCGCAACACCGGCTTGATCCGAACCTTTTGAATTGGCACATTTACCCTTCTTCTCCAACCACTGCTTATATTTTTGGCATTGCTTCTTTAAATGCTCTGACCGTTTGAAAAAGAAGTATGGTCTGCTCTCTTGTCTGGATGATTTGGATTTTCCCTTATGCTCTTGCCTCTGTCTCTATTCTTCGATCTTCCCTTTTCACCGGCGAACAGCCCCGATAACTCCTCCGATGGATTTGATTTCTTCATGATCTCATTATTCAAAAGAGTCGTTGTAACCTCCTCCATGCAAGAGTCTTCTTCCCATAAAGGATCGTTATCATCAAGTGTTCATATGAATTTGGAAGTGAAGATAGGAGTAATAGCGCTTGGTCCTCCTCCTCTAATTTGACTTCAAAAGATAAAAGATCGCTCACCATCTTATTGAAGCTGTTTAGGTGGTCGTGAATAGAAGCCCCTTCATGTGTAAACCATATAGTCGCTTCTTCAAATATAGCTTGTTTGACAACGAATTTGTCATGTACAAGCTCTCCAATTTCAACCACAAACTTGCCGCAGAAGTTTCCTTCATAACGTTATACATCACGTTATCCACCAAACAAAGTTCTATCGTACTTCGTGTCTTCCGATCTAATTCTTCCCACGCAGTATCTATCATGTCGGTAGGTTTACTACCACCAAATATCTTAAACAGTTTTTCTTTCAACAGAAGTGCCTTCACCCATCTTTGCCATATAAAGAAGTCATGTTTTCTATTAAACTTCTCCACCTCAAAATTTGTGCTATTTACTTTGTTATCTGTCATCCTTAATTCCAAAGAAAATATTTTTCTCTCGGATCCTTACGAACCACTATCAGTATAATTACAATCTAAGAAGACAGGGAGTGGACACAAGTGTCGTCACCTACCGTAAACTTAAATCGCAAAATTATGGAACGTGGCTCTAAGATCAATTGTTGCTGCTGTAAGACTGATCGACAACGTAGCGGAAAACTTTATAGACGAAATAACAAAAGAAAACTGGATATAAACCGCAATAAAAAACAACAAAAGAGATTTGGAAGAGACGGATAGAACCTTTATTAGAACTTGAGAAGGAGAAAACCTTACAGAAAATTATTGCACCATCTACTTATGATCTCTAATGAGATCTATCTCTTTCTACCAATTCTTCTTCACCTTCGATAGCCTAGATCGCTTATGAAAACGCCGTTTACTCCTTTGCTTTATGATCTAAAACTCTTCAAAGTTAACCCTAATACATAATCCTAAGATCCTAAATATAGCGTTTATAATTTAAGATCTCAGAAATTACAAAACCGCCACCAAAAACCTAATTTTCGAGTTAAATCTCTAACCTGAAATTTGTTGTTATGGCCGAAGAGACGTTTGTCTCCCTGCAATGCTTACAAACGTTTGTTCTTCTGTGACGGACATATGTTCCGATTAACAACAAATAATCCGGGCTTTGACCAGATGTCTGTCCTATGTCGGCAGACGTCTGTTGCCTGTGCTGTGCTTTGCACTTTAGATACGCGACGCCTTCACAACCGCATCACCACCAACCATACGAAGAAGAAGGGGCTCGCCGCTGTGGTGTCGGTGGCAACTGAGGACGTTGATGTAATTCCCGCTGCATAGAGCAACGATTCCACAGATCAGCAGCGGCAGCATTAGCAGAACCATGATGTGGAGGGTACCAGTACTTCTGCTGCTGCTTCTTCCACGAGTCATGTTGGGGGAATTGCTTTTGAGAGCGGAGCTGGAGGCGCTGGTGCTGTTGGAGGAGGCAGCGGTGGCGTTTTCCCATCATCATCATCATCATCTTCTCCCATGGAAGGCGAAGATTTGGCCATGATGGTAGATCGGGCTATCAACGCTGCCATCGTGCTCGCTGCCGGAACTTTTGCCATCACCAAATTGCTCACCATCGACCAGGATTACTGGCATGTGGGTATTTTCTACTCTAATTTTGGATCCACTTTAGCTGCTCTTGTGTTTCTCTTTCAAACAAACACAAAATAAATACATAAATAAATAATTGAATGAAAAGTAAATAATAATTTGTGATTTTTCTTGATAATCCATCCTATCTTTATCAATGTTGCCACCAATAGATTTTCCAATTTGATTGAGTGGAGACTTCATCTATATGTAACTTGCATAGGTCTTCCTCCTAATAACATGCAAAATGTTTTCATACATGCGCTAGCTCCTTTGGTCTATTATCTATGTGTTGAAGGAGCAGAAGGCCTGAACATTATTTAACAAGCTACAGTAAGTAGGGTTTGGCAACACAGAGTCTGCCATAGCAAAAAACAGCTAACCAAAGACCCTTGTGTTCATTGAAGATATATTAACTATACACGATGGTATGAGTAGAAAGAGTGTGCTCACGCAAGAGATTCATAATCGCCAACAACCGTAAATGATGCATTACGAAACCAAAATGTGTATTCTAAGTTATCATCTTAATTGCACAAACAAAAAGACATGTGCCGTAAACCTAATCCATCAATTAAGTGTCAAAAAGACATGTGCCATAAACCTAATCCATCAATTAAGTGTCAATAGTCATGCCCACAACTTCAGTGATGTTATATTTTGAGGAGTCAGGATCCACCAACTCCTCCATGCTTAATAGCTTTTGAGCATAGGCTGTCGGTCCTCAGAAGGATTTCCCTTTTTTTATAAAAAAAAATGATATTTTTAAGTGCCAAATATAAGAGCTTGATTGTTTATAACATAGATGATATTTATACAAAATCATAAAGCAATAATCCTACGATATTCATTATAAATAAGATAGGAATATTCTAAATAAGTAAACCCAAACAGGATGTTTAGCCAAATGTTCAACACATGAAATCTCTCTGAATAAGGCAACTTAATTAGCTGTTAGAAGAAAACATAACCGGCCATGATCTTTTTGTTTTATTTATTGCCCCTAACCTTAGATCGCCAGCAGATTTGGTAATGGATTCGGGTTTGGTATCATAAAGGGTGCAATAATGATGGGCTCGTTGGCGGGGACATAGGGAGAGGGTGGTCGATGAAGTTGCCATGTTCTGAGTTCAATGATGAAGTGGGTTGGAGTGGTGTGTAAATAGAAATGGTGGATTATGATTCTTTTTGGCAGGAAAATCGGAAAGTTCCCACCAAAATTAGATTAGATGTGTTGTGAAACGCCTAATGTAATATGATTTCCGAGAACTATGGTTATGGTTAAGTTTAAGGATGTGGGTAGGCAGGGTTGGAATTGTTCTCCACTTGAATCAGCGAATAAAAAGACCGAGCCTAAATTTGAGTTTCATAGAGATTACACAGTCTAGGCCAATTTTTTTTTTATTTAGATGAAGCCTACATGATTTGACATTGTAGTAATTTTTGGGATCTTTGGTGTTCCCAAAAAGAAAAGATGACCAAAAAGAGGTTTAATAAAGCATACAACTTGAAAATTGAACGGGATTTCATTGAGGAGACATTTATTACCTCATGGAGATAAAGAGCTAGAAAAAATGATGGGTGGAAGCTTAATGGAGATGGTGTGGGAGAGAGTTCTTAAGAACAATGTTGTTGAAAATGAGGATGATGGTTGTATGGAAAAATTTAGGAAATACATGATTTTTTCTTTCTCAAAAGAGAGAGAAGAGAGATCATAGTTGCATGAAGTGGGAGCGGGCGAGTATCGGGGAGCGCTTTATATATATATATATATATATATATATATATATATATAACTATAAAATTGCATGATGAATTGATTAATTACAAGCCCTATAATAGTTCATTAAGTTATAAGTCCAATATTTCATTAAAAGCCAAGAAGCTGTAGAGATAATAATCCAGCTGAAAAGATTCGAAACTGAATCGAGATTCTGTTGTATGAGAGTCGAGATCCTGTTTCAAATCTCAGTAAGAACCGCAGATTTGAGGTTTCAAAGCGGGATTCGTTACATACCCCTAAGGTTCCTGCAACTAAGAGAGAGATTATAAACTAAAGAGCTACAAGACATGGTGGCAGAAAGAGAATTCTTGTGTTGTTTTATTTGATAAACATTTGCCCAACTTAGAAGTATAAAATTGAATTTATAAGTAAAGTTAAATAGGAAACCTAATTAGATACGTTTGACTATTCAAATAAGGAATTTTCATACCCTCTAAATAAAGATAACAATATTGTTTATAATGGGAAGTCAAATCATGTTTTGTGCAGCCAAGGTAGGAGATACGGGGATATATGTTGTCTTATTGGGATATATTTGAGATCTAGCTATGTTTATCCTCGCTCAAACTCACAGCTACTAAAAGGTCGAGAGTTTGGAAAGAAATTATGTCACGGTTTATCGCTAAATAGAGATATCAGAGCTTTCATCTGAGGGAGATGTAATGAGCTTGTTATTAGAGATATATGTCGGACCAGTCTCTCTGTTATTATCCATGTTCCATGTAGGTCCAGTGTCCCTGTTATTATCCATGTTCCATGCCCTAATTTTGTTTCTTCTCCTTCCAGAGATGTGTTTTCTTAATTGTTATGATTCACCGAAGATGTGACTAACAGTTTAACAATTAATAACTCTCAGTTGGTTCTTCAATTTCATCATTCAGGTCCTTCCTTTAACGAGCTTGTGAATTACCTATCCAAATACTTAGAATCTAGACAATTTTTTTGAAGTGGATTGTTCAACATTGTCACCACCACCACCACTCCCATCATGATATTTGGATATGTGCCTAGCATTTTACTAGCATACATTTTTTCTCTTTTGTTGGACAAGCTGACAAAGCAAGTTGAGATGTTAACATTCAATTATAGGATTGTTTATTAAAATTGTGATCTTTACTTGTTAGGCGTGAGGCCTCTATTGTTTTGAGGGCATTTGAGCTGCTATAATTTGTCGGGTAAAGCTCATTTACTTAATGTTACATTACAATTCCTTATAGGGCTGGACTCTATATGAAATCCTGAGGTATGCACCCCAACATAACCGGATTGCTTATGAGGAGGCTCTGCCTGTTATGGCCAAGATGCTGATAAGTGCGGTGGTCTACTCTCTTGGAGATTGGATTGCGCAGATGAATTCCTCCTTTACCTTTTTGGATTGTCAATCAACTAGCTGAATGCTGTTTTATGGGCATCACCATCTTGCTTATGCCACTTTACTATTCATCTTGTAATGCAGTGCTACGAAGGGAAGCCACTCTTTGATTTCGACCGTGCTCGAATGTTCAGATCTGGTCTTGTTGGATTTACTCTTCACGGTTCCCTTTCTCGCTATTATTACTATTTCTGTGAGGTAAGATGACTTCTCGTTTTGTGACTCGTTTGGCATACCTGTAGTAGTATATGGAAGGCTGATGGGCATTTCTTTATGTCTCCAGGCTCTTTTTCCTTTCCAGGAATGGTGGGTAGTTCCTGCTAAGGTGGCGTTTGACCCAACTGTATGGGCTGCAATTTGGAACAGCATTTATTATGTTGTCTTAGGCTTCTTGAGTTTTGAATCTCCTTCCAACACTTTTAGCGAGCTGAAATCTACATTCTGGCCTATGCTGACTGTGAGCACTCTTTCCCCCTTAGTTAAATGCCTATGTGAGGCACTTCCTGCATTATTTCTTTAGACTTAAGCTGCTTCACCACTAAAGTGTATTACTCACTTGACAACTCAGCTTTATTCCTTAGGGAGAATATTTGGCATTTGCCTAACAAGATTATTGATTTGAACAATCTAAACTTTTCTAGTAATATAACGACCTTTGATCGCTTGGGATAAAAGGCTCAGTTGTTGTTGTTGTATAATGACCTTTGATCGATTGTCTTATCACAATTATGTTCTGAAAGAAGTATTTTAGTGACCGACTGTTACCTAGACTCGAACCAAATATGGAGATTCACTCAAGTCTCTAGTTTTCTACCACATATAATTATTTCTCGAGGTAAGGAATAACCAGTTACACCAAAAGATTCCTCTCGAAGATTGTTGGGTGTTTCAAAATTATTTGTTGAATAAACTAAAGGCCTTATTTAGCCATCCAAGTGTTTTTGTGTTAACAATATTGTTGGGTGACAGGCTGGCTGGAAGTTGTGGCCATTTGCACCCTTGATTACTACATATGGTGTGGTGCCAGTTGAACAGAGACTTCTTTGGGTGGATTGTGTGGAGCTGGTGTGGGTCACCATACTATCAACGTAAGTAATAAGCCTAACCTGCCTGACAAGATTATATCATTCTTTCTATACTCTGTCCAATTAATCCTAAGTATAGACACTGCTAATTATTTTGTGGTGCTTGTTAGCAAGTCATATTGGTTTCAGAGACTTATAATATCTTCTTTGCTTTTCAGTTATTCAAATGAAAAATCCGAAGCAAGACATATAGAGGCAGCATCAGAGTCGAACACAAATTCTATTGAGGTATTGCAACTATTGCCTCAATCAACATTTTCAGCAATCACAGACTATTCATATCATATGTTTTGCTATGTTATTTGTTAATTAATTAGTCTGTTCTAGGAGTAATCGAAGAAGATTTGCATATGCCAACAGCTTTGTATGTGCTTGATGCTGCTACAAAGTGATACATACAGATTAAAACTGATTGTACATGGGTGGAGTTGCCTTGACTTCATCTTGTGGATGCTGTACATGTTTAGTATACAAAAGAGAATGGTATGGAATCTATAAACCAAAACAAAAAAAGAAAAAGCATTTCTGTTTGTAATTAAATAGTATCTAGAGAGTAGAGAAGAATTAAAACTCTTGAAACAGCCTTACATGGTTTGTTGTTAATAGTTAAGCATCCCCTGTGAAATTTAGGGATTTCATTTTTATTTATCCATATTTATGATGCATAAATGTGTAACTCGCACCATTGATGAAGGAAGAAACTGGAAGCTGTAAAAACACCTTTCCATGTGTCAGCAACCATGCTCTCACTTAAGGTTCGAGAACTCGGTTTCGGATTCGATCTCTCAAAATTTTATTAGTTCCGGTAGGTTTCGGTTAGTTTTTCTAATCTCGGTCCGGGTTGTGGTTTCGGTTTTAATGGTAATACATACATGCATACATATACGGAATATATTAAATTTATAGTTCTATATCATATGACAATGTTTCTAGTGTTTAAAAGTTAGGCAGCCCTGAAAGCCGTTTCCAACTAATTAAAATAGGCATGATCTGCTGTTTCTCAATCCCTTCTCTCACACATCTCTCCCTCCATCTCTATCATGGGTTTTCTTTCTTTTTGTATCTTTCTCAATTGTCAAGATCCATCGTCTTTGGCGACCAAGTCGCTGCTCATCACGAAAACACCTTAGATTTAACGATGAAAGCCTATAGTGACAACGATGACAACAAAAACGGTAAAATAAATAGTTATTTCAGGTTTCGGCCGAAATGGTATTATAGGGTTGGTTTCGTATCGGTTTCCACTGAAACCTATACGAAACTATCACGTATCGGTGGTTTCGGCCGAAACCTCGAACCTTTCTCTCACTCCATTTTCCATTCCAACTTTCACATAGAGACACCATTAAAGTTGGCATGAGAACCCATGCTCATGCTGCAATGTGTCATCTTAAAATGCACTGAGTGAGCAGTCCTTCAAATTTGAACATCTGTCAATTTACCCTGATATATTTTTTCTGTAAGCACCATGGGCCGGGGTCAAGCCTTTGTTACTTTGTGTTAGTTATCAATGAGACTATTAGACATTCAAGAGAGACTGCATGCTTTAAAGTTATGCCTTCTTGCCGTAATTCTCCATGTTTTACCAGCTCTTCTATCCTTTAAAGGCGGTGCTCATTGAAAGTTGGTGATTTTTCTTTGTGGAATAGCCAAATTTGGGTAAAAGAAACCTATATTTGTTTATAATTGCGATGTGCTCGTTATGGTTCTTATAAGAACTTTGTGGAACTGTATTGAACAAGGGGAGACAGGGCCAATCCTATTGTTAGAAGAGGGTGTGGGTCCCACGTGAGGCCAACCTTATATAACTCACAAAAAACTATATCAGGGTCAATAGTGGCATGATTTAAAGCTAGTACGATCATGAACATGAGGAGGGACGGACTATATGGTTGGGCTGATAAAGAGTCATTGGTTTAAGTGTGAAAACTAACATTATTAGCTATTATTACCTCAAGAAAAACAACCAATTCTCTCTGTTCCGAGTTCGTACCTAAGATCATATGCCAGCAGCTGACCGTCCATAAACCATGGTGCCAGATTGGCATTCAGTATTCGTTACTGAAATGATTGTGCGCGCGCGCTCGTGTGTGTTGTTGATGCTGCAGGATGTGTTTGGACTTTGGAGATACCAACCACTACTGGATTGTTCAGTGCAGGACATACATAAGGCATTACTAGTTGCATTGAGTTTAGACTCATTGCAAATAGAATCATTAAATTAGTTCCCTGATATTCATGGGCTCATAGTTTCTTAATCATGGTCTGGAATCTTGATCCGAGATGGCTGATTCCGATCCCAAAATTGACCGTTTGATTCCTGATACCCATATATCGTCCATTGCCTATTAAAATTGGGGCCAACAATTGATTAATGAGGTTTTAGTATTAAGTATATTGATCTGTTAGTGGGTTTTTAAAAATTGAAAATAATTTTAGATAGTTTCTATCTAAAATTATACATATTCAGTAGTTAATATTTATTTGGTTTTTTTGATATATCACCCCTAAAACTTATGTATTTCTATATTTCACCCCCAAAACTCATCAATTCCATATTTCACCTCTAATTCCTTCAAGTTATCCAAATCTCACTATATACCGGTTAGTTTTGATGGAATCGTCAGAGAATATTCCGTTAACTTGTTAGCATGCAAAATATTAGAAACCCGATAAAATTCAAAATTGATGCTTTTAATGGGCCATTTACCAAATATTGAAATACTCAAGAAAACAAATAATAAGCTATTTTTGTGGACTATTGAGTGCGAAATATTAGATAACTTGATAAAACCGAAAATCCTGATTACGTTGGCTACATCATGCGAAATAGTGAAAAACTCAAGAATACCCATACCACATGATTTGCGTCGTGCGAAACATTGAAACTCAAGAACACCGAAAAACCTAATCTTTTACGTGGGCTAAATAAACCATGCGAAATATTTAAAAACTCAAGAAATTTAAATTCCGCGATTTTCGTAAGCTATATCATTCGACTTTTTGTAAAACTCTAGAAAATCCAAAATTTACAATTTTCGTGTGCTAGCATGCGAATTATTATAAAACTCGAGTTATCAGGGCTATAGCATGTGAAATATTGAAACACTCGAGATTACAAAAAACCCGTGATTGTCATAGGCAATATAGCTTGTGGAACATCGAAAAAATTGAGAAAACTGACAATGCGCGACTTTCGTGTGCTAACGAAAAATTGAAAAGCTCGAGAAAATCAGAAATTCAAAAATTTCATGGGCCATGCATGCGAAATATTGAAAAATTCAGAAAAATCTAAAATCTACAATTATCGTGCACTAGAGCATGTGAAATATGAAAAGGCTCGAGAAAACTAAAAATTCGTGATTTTCTTGTGTTAGCCTATGTATAGAATGCGATAACACTGAAAATTCATCATTTTCATACGAAATATTAATAAATTCGAGAATACCGAAAAGCCGAAACTCTCGTGGGCAATAGAAATATTGAATTACTCTGAAATATTGTAAATCCACAAATTTCGTGGCAATAGCATGCGAATATTGAAAAGCTCTAAAAAAACTCAAAATCGGCGATTTTCATGTGTGATAGTATGCAAATAATTGAACTCGAGAAAACCCAAAATCTGTTAATTTTCGTGTGCTAGCATGCGAAAAATTGAACTCGAGAAAATTCAAAATCTACAATTTTTTTAGCTATAAGACGCGAAATATTGAAAAACACAAGAAAACTCAAAATTCATGATTTTTTGCTAGTACGAGTAATATTGAAAAACTCGAGAAAATCATAAATCCGTGACTTTCGTGCTCTGTAGCATTCGAAGTATTAAAAGACTCAAGAATACCGAAAATGCACGAATTACGTAGACTACAACATAAGAAATATTGAAAAGCTCGAGAAAACATAAACTACTCGATTTTCGTAGACTTAGCATGCAAAATATTAAAAACCTCAAGAATAAACCAGAAATCGACGATTTTCAGGACTATAATATATGAAATATTAAAAAACTCGAGTTAACTGAAATTACGCTACACACACACCTTGTGAAACAAAAAAAAAAAAACTCAAGAATACTGAAAATCACAAAAATCGATTTTCGTGGATTGTACATATGAAATATTGAAAAACTCAAGAAAAATCGAATTAGGCCATTTTCATGGGTTAGCATGTGAAATATAGAAAAACACTAGAAAACTCAGATTCAACTATTTTCATGTTGTAATATGTGGAATATTGAGAAACTTGCGAAAACCGAAAATTCTCGATATTCATGCGTTAAATCATGTGAAATATTGAAAAACTCGAGAAAACCGAAAATTCTTGATTTCCGTACACTAGCATGCAAAATATTGAAAATTCGAAAAAACTAAAAACTCGCGATTCTAGTGGATTATAATATTCAAAATGTTGAAAAACTTGAGAAAATTTAAAATCTGTGATTTTTAAGAGGTGTAGCATGCGAAATATTAAAAACCTGAGAGTACAGAAAAACCGTTTATTTTCGTGGACTATATAAGCATGTGAAATATCGAATACTTGTGAATACAGAGAAAAGCTATTTCGTGTAGCATGGGAAATATTGAAAACTCGAGAATACAAAAACTCCACGATTTTCATAGACTTGCGTAATATTGAAAAACTCGAGTAAAATCAAAATAGGCAATTTTCGTAGACTATATTGCATGTGAAATATTAAAAAACTCAAAATTTGTGATTTTTGTAAGTTATATATAGCATGCTGAAAATTGAAAACTCGAGAAAACAGGAAAGTGGTGTTTTTCATGTCCTATAATGTATGATATATTAAGAAGTGAAGGATATCGAAAATCTGCGGTTTTCGTAGACTATAATAGCATGCGTAATATTAGAAAACCCGATAAAATTCAAAATTGATAATTTTAATGGGTCATTCATATGCAAAATATTAAAAACTCGAGAAAACAAAAAATGAGCGATCTTTATGGACTATGAATTGCGATATATTGGATAACTTCAGAAAACTGAAAATCCTGATTACATTGGCTCCAGCATGCGAAATATTGAGAAACTTAAGAAAACCCAGACCACACGATTTTTGTGGCATGCGAAACATTGAAAAACTCGATAAAAATGAAAGTTGACTATAACATGCGAAATTTTGAAAAATTCAAGAAATTTAAAATCCGTGATTTCCATAGGCTATAACATTCAAATTATTGTAAAATCGAGAAAATCGAAAATCCATAATTTTCGTGTGCTATATATATAGTATGATAAATATTGAAAAATCAAGAAAACCTAAAATTTTCAAGTATGTAGCACGTGAAATATTGAAACATTTGAGAAAACAAAAATCCGTAATTGTTACGCACAATATAGCATGTGGAATATTGAAAAAATCGAGAAAACCGACAATGCGTGATATTCATGTGCCGTATGTGAAATAAAACCTCGGGAATACAAAAAATCCGTGATTTTCGTGTCTTAGCCTATATATAGCATGTGAAATACTGAAAAGCTCGTGAAAACCTTAAATCCGTCCTCATCTTGCGAAATATTTATATATTTGAGAAAATTCTTATGGGCTATAGCATGTGAAATATTGAAAAATTCCAAAATATCGTAAATCCGCAATTATCGTGGTCTTATAACATATGAATATTGAAGGACTATAAAACTCAAAATCGACGATTTCCATATGCTAGCATGCGAAAAATTAAACTCAAAATCTGCAATTTTCATGTGCTAGCATGTGAAATTGAACTCGAGAAAATTTAAAATCTGCAATTTTTATTCGTTATAAGATATGAAATATTTTAAAACACCACAAAACCAAAAATTCATGATTTTCACTAGCATGCGAAATATTGAAAAACTCGAGAATATCGAAGATACGCGAATTACGTAGACTACAACATACGAAATATTGAAAAACTTGAGAAAACTTAAACCGGGCCATTTTGGTCGGTATAAATGCATAATATTGAAAGGAAATCTCAAAATCCGCAATTTTAGTAAACCATAGCATACGAAATATTAAAACTTACAACAATCGGAAATAGTTTTCGGAACTATAATATATAAATTATTTTAAAACTCAAGAAAATTGAAAATCCGCTATTTTCTTTGGCTTTACATCTTACGAAATATTGCAAAACTCGAGAATACTGAAAATCCGTAATTTTCATGGGTTATAATATGTGAAATATTGAAAAACTTTAAGAAAACTCGAAATCAAGAGAAATATTGAAAAACTCGAGAAAATTCAAAATCCGCTATTTTCGTGTGGTAGCAAGCAAAATATTAAAAACTAGAGAAAACCGAAAATTCACGATATTCGTGCAATAATTCATGTGAAATATTGAAAAACCCGAAAAAACGATAAATTAGTGATTTTCATAAGCTATATAGCTTGCGAAATATTAAAAACTCGGGAAACAGAAAAATAGTGATATTCCTAGACTATTTGCGAAAATGTTGAAAACCCCAATAAAAACCCGAGAAAACTTAAAATTTGCAACTTTCGCGAACTATAGCATGCGAAATATTGAAAAATTCGAGATAACTAAAAATCTATTATTTTTGTGGACTATAACATGCGATATTGAAAAACTTAAGATTACCAAAATTTCTCGTTTTTTATTATAGTATGTGAAATATTGAACAACTTGAGAAAACTAAAATTGTTTCGCTTTTGTAGTCTATGATATGTGAAATATTGAAAAACTCGAGAAAACTAAATATCCACGATTTTCGTGGATTATACTGTTGGAAAAACTTGAGGAAGCGCAAAATCCATGATCTTCGAAAGATATAGCTTGTGAAATATTAAAATCTAATGGATACAATTTTTTTTTATATTTTCGTGGACTACGTAAAATGTGAAAACGGAATTGCGGAATCACCTTCTTTGTCTTCATATATTAAAAACTCGTGAATACAGATTATGCACGATTTTTATAGAGCGGTATATTGAAAAACTCGAGCAAAATCAAAATCGGCGATTTTCGTGGACTATTGCATGCAGATTATTATAAACAAAAAATTCAAAATTCATGATTTTCGTCGGTTATGGCGTACGAAATATTGAAAAACTCGAGAAAACTCAAAACTCGTCATTTTCTTAGGCGTATAAGAAATATTGAATATCTTGAGAAAACTGAAAATCCATGATTATATTGCATGCGAAATATAGAAAAACTTGCGAAAACTCAAAATTCATGAATTTCATAGACTAAAACTCGGAAAACTAAAACTTTATGATTTTCGTAACTACATCATGCGAAAAATTGAAAACTCGGAAAAACAGAAAAGTGGCGATTTTCACGCATATGAGATATTATAAAGATAAGATGACCGAAAATCCGCGGGATTCATAGTCTATAGCATGCGAAATGTTAGAAAACCCGATAAATCAAAATCGATGATTTTAATGGTCCATATTTTATGCAAAATATTAAAAACTCAAGAAAAGATAAATAGGCGATTTTCATGTACTATAATGTGCGAAATATTGGATAACCTTAGAAAACCGAAAATCCCGATTATGTTGGCTACATCCTGTGAAATATTGAAAAACTCGAGATAACCAAAAATGCGTGATTTGTGAACTATAGCGTGCGAAATATTGAAATTCTCAGGTAAACCACAAATCCTGATTTACATGGGCTAGCATGCAAAATATTCAAAAGTACGGAAATTTAAAATCGGCTATTTTTGTAGGCTATAACATTCGACTTATTGTACAATTTGAGAAAATCAGAAATCCACAATTTTCGTATGCATAGCATGCGAAATATTGAAAAACTCGAGAAAACTCAAAATTTATAAGGTTATATAGCTTGCGAAATATTTAAAAACTTGAGAAACAAAAAATATACGATTGTCGTGGGCAATATAGTATGCGAAATATTGAAGAAATCGAGAAAATCGACAATGCACGATTTTCCTGTGCAGTATACGAAAAATAGGCGTTTTTCGTGGGCTAGCATGCGAAATATTGACAAACTTAAGAAAACTCGAAATAGACGATTTTCGTGGGATATTGAAAACTCGAAAAACCCGAAAATCCACGATATTCATGCTCTATATCATGTGAAATATTTAAAAACTTAAGAAAACCGTAAGTAAGCATTTTCATTAGCTATAGCTTGTGATATATTAAAAAACCCGAGAAACAAAAAAGTTGCAATTTTCTTATAACATGCGAAAATATCGAAAAACCCAAGAAAACTCAAAATTCGCTATTTTTCGTTTATAACGTGCGAAATATTAAAAGGCTCGAGAAAAATTCAAAATCCATGATTTTTGTGGTTTATATCATGTGAAATATTAAGAGACTCGAGAAAAATGAAAATCCGTGACTTTGTGTGATATAGCATGCAAAATATTGAAAGACTCGAGAAAACCAAAATCCTCGATTTTTGTGGAATTTACCATGCGAAATATAGAAAAAATCGAGAAAACACAAATCAACTATTTCATGGCTTATAGCATGCGAAAAATTAAAAAATTCGAGAAAACACAAAATCTGCGATTTCGTTAGCTACATCATACGAAATATTGAAAAAACTTGAGAACTCAAAATCCGAAAAACACGAGAACATGAGAATTTGTGATTTTTGTAGACGAATGCGAAATATTAAAAAACACGAGAAAACACAAAATTTACGATTTTGCGAACTATATAGCATGCGAATTATTTAAAAACTAGAGAAAACTAAAAATCCGCTATTTTCACGAATTATAGCACGCAGCATATTGAAAAAATTAAGAATACCGAAAATTCTTGGTTTTCGATATAGTCTGTGAAATTTTGAAAAATTTGAGAAAACTAAATTTGCATAATTTTTTTAGTCTATAATATATGAAATATTGAAAAACTTGAGAAAACTAGATGTCCGCAATTTTCATGGATTATAGTATGCAAAGTGTTGGAAATACTCAATCCGTGATCTTCGAGAGAAATCGTATATGAAATGTTGAAAACTCGAGAATACAAAAAATCGCTTTTTTGTATGTGTGTGTGTGTGTATAGCATGTGAAATATTGAAAACTCAAGAATACAGAAAATCCGTGATTTTCATAGATTATGGCATGCATAAAATATTAATATTAAAAAACTCAAACAAAATCAAAACTAGCAATTTTCGTAGTCTATGCATGCGAAATATTGTAAACTAAATAAAACTCAAAGTTCGTGATTTTCGTTGGTTATGGAATGCAAAATATTGAAAAACTCGTGAAAATTCAAAATTCGTAATTTTCGTAGGCGCTTGAGAAATATTGAAAATCTCGAGAAAATAAAAAATCCATAATTTTCAATGGACAACTTGCGGAATAAAGCAAAACTCGAGGAAACTCAAAATCCGTGAATTTCATGGAAAAATGCAAATTGTTGAAAAACTTGATAAAACTAAAACTCTATGATTTTCTTAAGCTATAGCATGCGAAAAATTGAAAACTTGAGAAAACGGAAAATTCTATGATTTTATTGCATGCTATAGCATACGTGATATTGAAAATTGAAGAACACTAAAAATCCGCGGTTTTTGTAGACTATAGCATACTAAATACTAGAAAACCCGATAAAACCCAATTGATGATTTTAATGGGTCATATCATATGCGAAATGTTAAAATACTCAAGAAAACAAAAAATGAGCAATTTTCGTGTACTATAAAGTAAAATATTGGATAACTTGAGAAAACCCAAAATTTTGATTATATTGGCTACAACATGCGAAGTATTGAAGAACTCAAGAAAAACTAAAATGTGCGATTTACAGACTATAGTGTGTGAAATATTAAAAACTGGAGAAAATTAAAATCCGTAATTTTTATAGATTATAACATTCGACTTATTGTAAAACTCATGAAAATCCAAAATTCATAATTTTCGCATGTTATATATAAAGCATGCGAAATATTGAAGAAATCGATAAAGTTTAATATTTTCAGGTCTATAGCATGTGAAATATTGAAACACTCGAGAAAACCAAAGATCTGCAATTGTCATGGGCAATTTAGCATGCAGAATATTCAAGAAATTGAGAAAACCGACAATGCGCGATTTTCGTGTGCGGACTACGAAAAATTGAAAAGCTCAAGATAAATATTATGCGAAATATTGAAAATCTCGGGAAAACCGAAAATCCACGATTACATTTGAAATATGAAAAAAACTCGAGAAAACCGAAAATCCGTTCTCTTCATGCAAAATATTGATAAATTCGCGAAAACTAAAGTTCTGCAATTCCCGTGGGATAACATGTGAAATATTGAAAAGCTAAACAATATTGTAATATCCGCAATTCTTATGGGCTAAGCATGCGAAAAATTGAACGCGAGAAAATTCAAAATCTGCAATTTTTTATTAGGTGTAAGATGCGAAGTATTGAAAAACACAACAAAACTCAAAATTCATGATTTTCGTTAGGCTGTGAAATATTGAAAAACTCGAAAATACCGAAAATACAAAAATTACATAGACTATAACATACGAAATATTGAAAAACTCAAGAAAACTCAAAATGGACGAATTTTGTAGGTATAACATGCAAAATATTGAAAAACTCAAGAATCCGTGATTTTTGTAATCTATATAGCATGTGAAATAGTAAAAAACTCAAGAAAATTGGAAATCGGCTTTTTTCGGGACTTAATATGTGAAATATTGAAAATTTCGAGAAAATTAAAAATCCACAATTTTCATAGGCTATATATAACTTGCGAAACATCATGCACAGAAGATGCATAGGCTATATATTGAAAATTTCGAGAAAATTAAAAATCCGCGATTTTCATAGGCTATATAAAAATGCGTATATATTGTTAGATGTGTGGTAACACTAGAAAAGATAAGATGCAAAATGAGAATATTCGTGGAAATGTTAGTATAACACCCGTGGAGGAGAAAATACGAGAAAACCGTCTAAGATTGTTTGGTCATGTGCGATGTAGGTCTACGGAAGTACCGATTCGATGATGTATATTCTCGATTTAGGCCAAGTCAAAAGGACGAAAGGGAGACCGAAGAAAACGTGGACGGAGGCGATACGAAAAAATATGGATGTTCAAAGGCCTTAATGAAAGTATATTTTTCGATAGGAGTGAGTGTAGGCGGAGGATTCATATGGTCGACCCGGTGTGATTCTTATGTTGGTTCATGTAGCCTACCCCCATATGCTTGTGATAAAAGACTCAGTTGTTATAGTAGATAACAGTAGTAGTAGTTGTATATATACCTTGCGAAATAATGAAAAATCTCGAAGATACTTAACCAACAATTAAAATTAAGAAAAATAATCCCAAAGGTCATCTTCAAGCTCCCCTCCACTTTCGTCATCCATCTTAGCAACTAGGGTTTGTTCCTTCTAACTTAGTATTTAGGGCTTTCTATTCTAACTTGGAAATTCACTGGATTCCCCTCAATAGATAGGGATTTACTCTTTAGTTCATATATTCACCGATTCACTTCAACATAAAAATATGCAAAAAATCATAATTTGCACATTCTTTAGAGAGATAAAACTGAGAGAACGATGAAGTGGTTGAAAGAGATGAAGGGTAAGAGCCTCTTTATCTATGTTATGAATTAGGGTTTTTGTTCCCTCTTATTAATTAGCCTTTTGGGGTTATTGCTCTAAATTAGCAGTTAGAGCTATTTCCTTCAATTAAGGGATTTCCTTTTTTCACATGCTCTCTAATTTGCATCAAGTGAAGAATTTGTGCAGTAACTCATCTCCTGTTCAGTGTCAAGGGGAAGTCAATTAATTAAGAATCAGGCGACTAGGGGTTACATTGATGGCGTAAACATGGTGTTGTACCGTTGATGATTTCACATGGTAACTAGTGTGCATAGTTCACGACAATTAATAAGTCTAACCATTGTGCTAAACAAGGGAGAAAACATCTTCTTAACATATAAGAAACCCCTGAGCGAGCGGCATCCTTTAAAGGGCTCAGAAAATATATATCAGGCTTGGGCTTTAGGATTGTATCAGAAATTAAAATTTGTTTGAAACTTTAATTTGAAATAGGCGAGGGGAATGTGTTATTAGGCTTCATATTCAGATCTATTGTTCCATCAGCTCAGACATGATTTGTTTGTGCAGTGGCACTCACCCTTTATCTTCGGACATACATACATTATTGACAGGTTCAAATTCCAGAAGGTGGTAACTTTCAATCAAGTCGACATATTCCATAAAACCTTGCTTGTTATTGCTATTATTATTTGGATAAATTTTCAGTTATTTTTCGCTCTGAAATTTCCTTGAATCGAGTTCCTTTAGCATCCTTGAAAAACTCTCTGCATTTCTTCTTTCGTAAATACGTTTATAACAGGAAATCGTGTCCTGGTTCTAGTACTTGGTAGAATCTGTTCAAACTTCCTGTACTGTAAGAGGTGACGAGGACTGAGGATATGCCAGGAACTGTTCTTAGAATAGAGCTATATGCATTTGTCAAAGTTTTCCACTGCCCTCATAAAAGCATTGGTTTTTGGCCAGCCTAGATCATTTGGCTGCTCCTGGGATGTATTGACCATTAGCTGCAGCACACGCCCATTGCAGTCTAAATCCCCAATGTTTTTAGTGTTGGGCATTAATCCACTTCTAACACCATAACCCCCTCCTTGGATAAGCAAGAGTAGCAGGTCAACCTTAGTTTATCTTTCCATCTTTTCATTTCTTTTTTGCAGATATACATATCCATAGCAAATGCTAAACCATTCCAAACCCCTGACACACACACACACATACACATTTTCTGCTTCTAAATATATATAAACCTAGAAGCTAAGAAACCAGAGAAATTAATCTGAAGGCAGATGCAACCCCTGAAATTCTCCAAACTGTTTGTGTTAATATATAGGTGGACAACAGCCCTGCAGTTGATGCTTTTTAGAGAGAGAGAGAGAGAGAGAGAGAGAGCAGAGTCTCTTGGAAACCCACCATAGCTTAATTTGTCTGCTTCTACAACCACTTCACATCCATTTAAGAGAGAGAGTGAGAGGGGGGGGGAGCCAACTTGCAATACATCAAGTGTAAATCTTGTGTATTTGGAGCCTGGAGATGGGGATGCCGTCAAGGTCTCACATGCCGGCCGTGGAAGCCCAAAACCATTCTGTCCTTGCCAAATCTAAGCATTCAGTCACCCTTAAGGTATCTCATTTATTCTCACTTAATCAATTTCCTTTCCCCCCTTTTTATTCTCCTTAATTTTGCTGTACAATTATCTTGTCATTCTTTCTGATAATAACATTGCATGAGACGGGCGATTTGGCCCAGCTCTTTCGTCAAACGGAAAATAATAATAATAAATTTGTTGGTCACGCACACACATATATAGTTTCTACGATTCTGTAGTGTACACCTATTTTTATTGTCTTTCTTGTTTAAATTTGAGTACTTGCATTGTTGTTGAAGCCACTGCATGCTAAAATACTACAACTAGAATTAATTAATAATTTTTTAGGATAAAATTAGCCATCCCTCATAAATGGGCTCCAATGGAGCTACCCAAGCCCCACCAATGCGCTACTCCAAAGTCCTTAGAATTAATTAATATTGGCCATCAGTCAATTAATTAATTAATTTACTACAAATTAATTAATTAATTTAATACAAATTAATTAATTAACTAACAGAACTGGTCTCTGCATGCAGTTTGAAGATGCGGTATATACCATCAAAAGCAGAAGTAGCACTAGTACGTCCTGGACCAAGGACGTTGATGGAGCTGATCAGGTAGTGAGATCAGAAAGGAGGAAAATTATACTAAAGGGTGAATCAGGGGTGGTCCGGCCTGATGAGATGCTGGCCATGATGGGTCCGTCAGGGAGCGGGAAGAACACCCTCTCACTGCTCTCAGTGGCCGCCGTTCAAGTGGCGGCCATCTTGAGGGAGACATCACATACAATGGAAGGCCCATCTCCACCTCCGTCAAATGGAACATTGGTTTCGTGACCCAAGACGATGTCCTCTACGCCCACCTCACCGTCACCGAGACCTTACTCTACACTGCCCTACTACGCCTTCCTAAAACCCTCACCAGGCAAGAAAAGATGGCTCAGGCAGAGGCTGTCATGGCTGAGCTTGGACTCACGGCGTGCCGCGACAGCATCATTGGCAGGCCCTTGCTGAGGGGAGTATCAGGCGGAGAGAGGAAGCGGGTTAGCATCTGGCAGGAGATGCTAATCAACCCTAGTTAGCTTCCTGTTCCTGGACGAGTCTACGACAGGGCTCGATTCCACAAGGCACACAGGATTGTGTCGACTCTTTCACACACATGCCGGGGAGGGGGGGGGGGGAGGACGTGCTCATGAACATTCACCAGCCGTCAAGCAGTATATTCTACTTGTTTCATAAAGTCTTGTTGCTGACCGATGGAACCTCTATCTACTTTGGCAAGGGCACTGAAGCTGTGGAATATTTCACAAGCATCGGATATGCGCCCTCTTTCCCCATGAACCCAGTTGATTTCCTTCTTGAACTCGCAATCAGTATGTACATAGGCTAGGCTACTTCACTCACTGTGTCTTGTGCATACATTGCATATACTAATTAGTAAAATTATAATGTCAGGACATGACTATTATTAGGCTACTTCACTCACTGTGTCTTGTGCATATCGTTGCATATACTAATGTCAGGACAGGACTATTATATATATCATGTATGCCCTCTTGATTAATTGGTCCACTTGAATATATATATATATATATATATATATATATATATATATATATATATATATTGGAAGAATGTCTTAGCACTACCGCTAGGTTTCAAGGAGCATCAATAATGCAATTTTTAAAAATCTAAAGTGCTAAGCTATACTATTCTAGAATCGAACTAGAGATTTAGGGTTTTGTTGTAAGCAAACATGTTCTAAATAAAGTGAAAAGGTTTACAACCTTCGTAGACCGGGTCCTTCACTTCTAAAGCTCCAAGTAGTAGTCCTTATAACTCTTCTTGGCTCTACTTGAAGAAAGGATCGAGCTTACTTTGTAGTTTTCGAAGCCGAAGATGATCCATCTTGAAGTCTCTCTAACTCAAGCCCACTCTTCACTAATCAAAGTATCAGTGAAGCAAATAACCTATACTAAAGGGCTATGATAGTGTAGGTTGATGAAGTAGGAATTTTGCTCACTTTAGAAATCTTTTTCTCTTTCTTTTTCCAACTCAAGAAAAACCCTAGAGAGTTCTTGAGAAAGAAGATGAACTTGGGTGTGTCAGTGAATAATGAGTTAGAGATAAGGTTAGGATAAATAAATATCTAAAAATTAAACAAAAAGAGAAGATGAGTCATGACTTCTCAATGCTTCTCCAAACATCCAAGCTATGACTCATTGTCTACTCTTTTTCATTTTACTTTTAAATTAAATTATCCCAATTATTTTTAGCTTTAATGTGAGTCTCATACACCCATGTTCTATGTATCAACCATGATACAATTTCCATATATATATATATATATATATATATATATATCAAGAGAATAAATTCTTTAGTGAGCATTAATATTAGTTAATATATAAATATATCAAATATAAATATATATCAAATTATTAAATCAACACTTAGTTCAATAATCCGGTTATATCATATATAACCGACTAATATCATATATATATGTATATCAAATTATTAAATCTGACAGTCTACCTTAGAACCATAACAAGGTTTTAGTAGCATCAAGCATGCCAAATTTTAAATTTTTTAGGTGCTAAGCTAGACTAACCAAGATTTTAACTAGAAGATTAAGATTAAACCTATGATGATATGAACAAACTAAAAAAGAGAAGATGGCTATACCCTCGTAGATCGAGTCCTTCTCTTCACAAGCTCCGTGTAGTAGTCCACACGACTCCACTAGGCTCCACTTGAGAGTTTGGATGAGGTTTCTCCGATGACCTTCGTGCCGAAGATGATCCACACGAAACCCACTAGCTCAAGCTATCTCTTATTAGTGAACGAAACACGCCACACCAAAGTGCTAGTTTGGTGTGGGATGGTGAAATAAGGGATTCAAGGCTCACTAGTTTTTGTTCAAGCTTCATAGTTCACATCACATATGAGGGGTTGAAGCTTGAAGCATGATGAGGAAGAAGATGGAAGCTAGAGAGCATATGAGAGCAACACTAGAAAATGACTAAGTGTTGTGAATGAAGTGAAGAATGACAACCCCTTGACCCCCATTTATTCAAGCATGGAGTTTATTGCAATATAAAATTGCAACCATGCTTGAATAGTGAGTCAAGAGAAATAAATAAATGAAAAATGCCATGCCTTACCATACCTCCTTATTTTCCACCTTTTCAATTTTTCTCAAAAATAGAAAACACGCCATGCTTCATAAAATATATATATATCATATATATTAATATATATATTATGAAGAATAGTTAGTGAGCTAATGATATTAGTTAAGATATAATTATATCAAATATAATATATATCACATTATTAAATCAACACTTGATTTAATAATCCGGTCATATCACATATGACCGACTAACATCATTTGTCTGTGTATCACATTATCAAATCAACACTTGATTCGATAATCTTGTTGTATCACATATAACCTAACTTGATAACAGATAACTGTCCGATTACAATACGGTATCACATACGCGTATTTAATCAGGCCCACGCACATATCACATATGTGCCCTACTTCGTTTCGCTTGAACCAGGAAACTTCTGTGTGGGACTCTAAACACTCGTCAATACGCCAGCAGTAGGTGATGATCATATCAGTCACCTACAAACTATCGGTGGTACTAGCTGGACGTAACGGCTATCCGGGTATTGAACGATATGAAGATCAACAAGCAAGGTTGTCCATACTCTTCATGAAGCCTATCAGTAACACTACCGTACAGTCCTGTCTTTTCGGCTGATATGTCGCATATCGAGTCTAGGGGTGGTAAACGTCAGACCCCAGTAACTTGATAAGTCATGCCGATATCTGGCCTACAACGGTTCGAGAAACTACTAACAACTCTTATCAGTAAATCTCAGCAGCAGCCCTGGTCAGGGACTTTCAGTTATAGCCAATCAAGCATAGCGCAACATCAACCCCCAATACCGAGAGAGACGAAACCCCTCCTATCGCTCATCGCCTCCATGTGACTCGGGACTGTACCCAGAATCCACCTGTTTGCACAACTCATTTTGAGCGTGGTAGGGAGGAAATCAAAGCACAGTGGGAGCCACACAAGACTCTATGACGATCTCGGGTCTACAGACTAACATGTACCAGTATCACCAGAGGAATGCTATCCGACGATAGGTATACTACCAACTAGGAGTCCTCGGCGAGTCCGTTCGGTGTACCCATTCTTTAATGAGCACCTGTTTACAATCTTTGATGTCACACACCAATGGTCGTGGGATCAATCATCGCCCTCTAAGGGACAAGAAACGTACACACTAGTCTACTCTGGAATATCGATGCCATGTCTCGATATCCCCTCGACTAGAAACAGTTAAAGGATGTACTTTTGGACCACCCTGGCCCCACTAGTATGATCTCATCATAATCCTGGTAGTCAAGTACATATCTTAAGGGCTTTATCAACATGTAAGAGACATACAGTATAATAATACAAGTCTACATGTTAAGATAAAGGTAACCATATAGCATACTATCGTGTTGAGCAAGAAAGTCCTCTATATATATGTCCAAGCATCCATTATATCAACAATAATGGCCTCTAGGGCATACATATTCCTAACAATCTCCCACTTGCACTAAGGCTAGTTGTTGTAGTATCTCATACCCAACATCCCAAAAATCTCTCGAATCGCATTTGGGGGGTGGGCCTTTATGAGTGGATCCGCTGTATTATCCTCTGTGTCAAGTCTCCTGATCTCGATCTCCCGGAGATCAACTATCTCCCTGATCAGGTGATACCGCGTAAGAATATGTCTGAATCGCTGATGGGACCGGGGTTCCTAGACCAAAGCCACAGCTCTATTGTTATCATAATACTTAGGTATTGGATGCTCAATGGTATGAACCAAGTTCATCTTATGAACTTATTCATCCAGACAGCCTCTTTGGCAGCATCGTTGGTAGCGATGTAATCAGACTCTATCAACAAGTCTGCTACGGTATATAGCTTGGAACCCTTCCAACATACCATCCCTCCACTAAGGGTAAAGATAAAATCCGAGACTGACTTTCAGTCGTTCTTATCGCTCTGGAAGCTCGAATCGGTAAAGGACTCTACCTGGAGTTCACCGTTACCACACACTAAGAAAATTTCTTTAGTCCTTCTCAAGTACTTAAGAATGTTCTTCATAGCTGTCCAGTGCTTTTTCCCAAGATCTTTTTGATACCTACTCATTACACCTAGTGAGCATGCTACATCCGGTCTGGTACACAATATCGCATACATGATTGACCCGACTGCCGAAGCATAAGGTATCTCTTGTATGCGAGCCCTATCCAAATAGTCTTGGGAGACTTCTCTTGGAGAGAGTGATTTCTGAACAAGCGGGTAAATTACCTCGCTTGGAATCTTCCATACTAAACCTATTTAGTATGGTGTCTATGTATCTGGATTGGGACAATCCCAATATCCGTTTAGATCTATCTCTATAGATCTTTATCCTCAGGATGTAGGAGGCATCACCTAGATCTTTCATGGAGAACTTATGTGATAAGAAGAGCTTGACCGGGTGTAGCATAGGAACATCGTTTCCTATCAAGAGTATGTCATCCACGTACAATACGAAGAAGACCACCTTACTCTCTACAGCCTTCTTATATATACAAGGTTCATCTACATTTTTGATGAAGTCAAACTTTTTGACAGCTTCATCAAAATAGATGTTCCAGCTCCGCGACGTCTGCTTCAATCCGTAGATGGATTTAAGCAGCTTGCACACCTTTCCGCTGCTCCCACTGTCTACGAAGCCCTCTGGCAGTGTCATATACACGCTTTCCTCTAAATCACCATTTAGAAAAGCGGTCTTAACGTGTAATCTGCCAGATTTCGTAGTTATGGTATACAATAACGGCAAGTAGGATCCTGATGGACTTAAGCATAGCGATAGAAGAAAATGATTCATCCTAGTCGACACCAGGTCGTTGACGAAAACCTTTTGCTACAGGTCTAGTTTTGAAAGTCTCAAATTTTCCATCTACACCAAATTATCTTTCCCAAAGATCCACTTGTTCTCGATGGGTTTTACCCCTTCACGAGCAACATGCAAAGTCAACACTTTGTTGGTGTATATGGATTCCATCTCAGATCGCATAGCATCCAGCCATTTCACAGAGTCTCCACTCATGATGGCCTGCACGAAACTAGTTGGGTCATCATCTTCCATGATGCAATCCTCGCTCCCACCGTCTATGAGAAAACCGTAGTATCTCTCAGGTGAATGAGAAACCCTACTAGATCTGCGGAGTGGCTGAGCTTCGTTGGGGTCTATTGAATCCTCCAGTTCTGCCAAATCGTCAGTTATAGTTTGTGTTGCTGAAACTTCTTCCAGTTCTACCTCATTGCTACTAATTTCTTTTACAAGAAATTCCTTTTCTAAAAGGTGGCAATTTCGAGAAACAAACACCTTTTGTTCCTCGGTATGGTAGAAAATATTCCCTCGCATTTGTTTGGGATATCCTACAAACTTGCACAGAACTGACCTTGCCTCGAGTTTGTCTGGATTTTGCTTTTTAACATAGGCCGGACAACCCCATATCTTAACTCGTTTCAAGAGATGGTCTCTTTCCATTCCATATCTCATATTGAGTGGTAGGCAACGGATTTGGTCGGAACTCTATTCAATAGGTATGCAGCTATCTCAAGTGCATATCCCCAAAAGGAAATAGGTAATTCAGCAATACTCATCATGGAGCGCACTTTATCTGATAGGGTGCGATTTCTCCACCCGATATACCGTTGTGCTGTGATGTATACGGAGGAGTAAGCTGAGAGAGAATCTCATTCTCTTTTAAATAGTCTCTGAATTCCGTGCTTAAGTATTCTCCTCTCCGATCATATTGAAGGATCTGAATACTTTTATCCATTTGGTTCTCAACTTCTTATTTATAAGCACGATGGGAGTCTTCGACTTTGCATCGACGATAGAGCCCTCAACAAGGTAAGGATTCCAATGTTCTTTACGACACAATACACAGTGATGAGGAGAGGAAGAGTATGATTAGCCCAGATGTTTCAGCAATCACTGACAGGAGTTTCTAGTATAGTAGCTCGACCGTGGATTGAAGGTGCTCGTCTAAGAAGAATCTTGAGCCTTGCCCTGACTGGCTCCTCCTTGAATTTCTCAAAAGATTCAGATTTGTGTTTCAACAAGAACGCATGTCCGAACCTTGAGATATCATCGGTGAATGTAATAAAGTACGCGGAACCATTCCTGGCATGTGTAGACATAGGACCGCATACATCACTATGTATCTGTCCCAAGAGTTCAACAACTCTTTCTCCGTTTCCAGTAAACGGAGATTTGGTCACCTAGTCTTTGAGACATGACTGGAAAGTTTCATAAGATGTAAATTCGAACGGATTCAAATATGTATTCTTATGCAACTTCAGCTAGTCTTGTCGTATTGATATGACCTAGTCTATAATGCCACAAGAAGACTTCGTTCATTTCTGAACTGTTCCTCTTGTGTGTGTTTTGTATGTTCAGAACTGTACTTTGATTCAGAACGTATATACCGTTACATAACGTACCAAACCCAATCAACACTTGATTTTGGAAAATATTCATAACATTATTCTCTAATGTGAGATTATATCCTTCTTTAGATAGTAAAGAAACCGATATAATGTTGCACATCATCTTTGGTACGTAGTAACAGTCGTTCAGAATCAATGTATTACCTGTTGGTAAAACTGGGTGATATTCGTCAACTGGTTTGGCTGCAACAATTGCACCATTCCTTACTACTAGAGACATCACCATTTTCCAGTTCTCTACCTATCTGTAGCCCATGTAACAAATTAAATGCGTGGGATCTTGATCCGGTATCAAATACCCAGGACGTAGAGCAAATTTAGAAACAGTTCTCGGTTACGAACACACCCGAAGACGATGCATCAACATGCTTATTCTTCGTATGGGTGGTGTGGAAATCCGTATATTCCCCTATTCCTTGCTCAGACTTATGACAATCATAAGATAAAGCGGAACCTAGCCCAGTATAATAAGTGGGTTCGGTCAATACATCCATATTATTATCTTGATTAAGGCATGTCATTGGTCGCTACCAGGAAAGAGAGAAGGATAATCACTTTCCGTGCGCTCTTTGCAAAATTAGATTGGTTATTATTTTATCTAATCAGGATGGCTCCCACTGTTTTTATCAAATTTTCGTTCAAACCATAAAAGGTAAGATTGGCCGGGATTAATTACATTCTACAAGTTCGCTAACCGGTCAGCCAGGCAAGTGTCGGTACTACGAGGAAGGTTCTTCGTGCTTTCGCACGGACCTAATTAAAATAAACCTCGTTTCCCTAGAGGCATAATCCCGTTGACACCTTTCTAGACGCCTACTGGATTAGCTAATTGTAAAGTGCAAAACTCTCCCAAGAGTAACTCTTACTCGCAGTGGGTATCGGGATCCAACTATCATATAGAAGGTATGCAATTTCATTGCAAATTTCAATACTTAAAATTCCCGATAATTGTTTTTACCCCTAGCCACTTATGACCTTGACAAGGTCAACAAATCATAAGCGCTAGTCAAGTTCTACCAGTCATTTCTTGATTGAATTAAACCCACCCGCACGACCCTTGACAAGGTCAACAAGACCGCACGACTACCCTAACCCAATCGCATCACATGCGGGCAAATAAGCACTAATCAGCTACCGCACACTACACCCTGAAAATGTCAACAAACACAGCACGAATACTAAATAGTACTTATCTGAAATGACGGAGGGCTACGCAGGTTTTTAAGAAAACCATGAGCGTAATGAACTTGATATTGTTATAGAATCTAATGGTTTGGAGTGTTTTAAGCTCCGTTTTAAAAATCGAATAGTTTTGTAGCGTTTGCTAGTTTTGCTAAAGAGGTCACTCCCGGTGAAGGGATCTCGGCTCTTTCCTCATCGAATGAGGCGCTGGATATTCTTTAAGGAATATCACTATGCAAAACAAGAACTAGTGCAGCTGGCAAAATAAATTGAGTGGGTTATAGTATTTTCTAGTTTCGCTAAAGAGATCACTCCCGGTGAACGGATCTCGGCTCTTTCCTTATCGAATGAGGTGTTAGATATTCATCAAGGAATACCACTATGCAAAACAAAAACTAGAGCTGCCTTTTTTGAAAATTTGATTCTACAACATCTTTAGGTTTCTTTCTTTTCATTAATCTCATTAATGAAGTCCCATCATTTAATGTTTCCTAAATATCACAAAAAAATGAAATGAAAATAGAACGTACGCTTATACCATCCGCATTCGCCACTGGGCCCCGTCATGCACCGTTAGGTTGCTTAACTACCGGCGGAGCGGAGGCTGGACTAGCGCGGGTGCAAAATATAAGCAACGTTTATTATATATCATATATATAATATAACATTTGTCTCACGCAGTTACATGATCACATCACAGAACCAAGCAGCAGAAGCAACATATGAAATATTGGATATATTAGGATGTCCGTGTTTTAAATTTAGCCAGTAATGTAAAACACGGATTCCACGGTCGTGATGAATAGCCAAACCCACATCCCTAGACCCCTACGAGAGCGGCAAGTAACCCTACCAATTCTAGAGTTAGGAGACCCGGTCTCAACTCCTTGAGATGGTCTCCTACTGGACTCTAGAACCCGGTTACTTGTGCTCTCCACCTTGGGTCTATCTTAATGCGGAAAAGTAAATAATATACATCAATGGTGACATCATCCTTAACCCGGAAGTGTCCCAATAAAAGAATATTACATACAGATTTTACATGAATGAAAATAAAAACTCTCAGCTCACATAAAACCCCCGGCTATTCATTCACGACGATCCAATAAATCATATCACCAGCAACACATAACATATCATGCCATCAACGTAAGTAAATATGCGTATCCCGAATTTCGTTAACATATAACAACGAGATCGGGATACCCCACATATTACACTTACGGTCGCAGAAAAGAAATGGAAAACTACAATAATTAGAATCCATATATCTTTAGACATCATAAACCCGGAATATCTCATATTCCGGATTTCATGCCTAACCTATAAATCTTGTATTTTAGTCTCAAAATGAAAACACTTTTCAATTACTTTAGTCGGGTAATTCAACAGGATTCCCGACTACAATATCGAATACTCGTCGGAAACTTTAGCAGATGGCCGCACCTCCGATACCGTCGACGAAGTGCACTAAAGCGGAACACTGTGGCCGCAAGCACCCAAGTGGGTACTTTTTGTAACGGGGTTCTCCTACATTCACTTGGTCGCGGTTATGGGGCGTGCCTGTCTACTAGAGTTACCCGGCGAGTGTTCGCGTACAATACACGATTGCGACGGAGTTTTGATCCGAATCAAAACTTCGTGGCAACCGATTAACCGAGACTAAAATGTTAGATTTACAATATACTAAATAGTTTTCACAAAACTTATTAATCCAGATTCTAAATATTATATCACATATCATCAAGATCTATACAACGTTAAACATTTCGATCGGTTTATCAAACTTCCACAAATTTCAGATACCTCAACTTAAGAAGTATTAAAAATACCCAGAGAGTGAAAAATGTAACCATAAAGCAGCACAAGAAATATGGTCCCGCAATACTCCAAAACGGCGGCGGAACCGCGACCAAATAAGGGTTTTGGCCGCGATTCCGCAGCGCTTTAGAAGAATTAGAGCTCCAAATTTCTTGCGGCTCCAAAGAAAACCCTGCACGATTTTTTTGGATATTTTTAATCACGAAAATTCCAACTTTTGAAAAATTCGACAGAAACTTCAAAAATTTGCGGTTTCGAAAACCGATCGAACAATTTAACGTCGTAACGACCTACCTAAATATTCTAGCTTGGCTCTGATACTATGAAAGTCTACCCTAGCACCATAACAAGGTTTTAGTAGTATCAAGCATGCTAAATTATAAAAATTTTAGGTACTAAGCTAGACTAACCAAGATCTTAACTAGAAGATTATGGTCAAACTTATGATGATATGAACAAACTAAAGAAGAGAAGATGGCTATACCCTCGTAGATCGAGTCCTTCTCTTCACAAGCCCCGTATAGTAGTCCACGCGACTCCACTAGGCCCCACTTGAGAGTTTGGACGAGCTTCCTCCGATGACCTTCGTGCCAAAAATGATCTACGTAAAGCTCACTAACTCAAGCTACCTCTTCATTATCTCCTATTAGTGAAGAAAACACGCCACATCAAAGTGCTAGTTTGGTGTGGGATGGTGAAGTAAAGGATTCAAGGCTCACTAGTTTGTATTCAAGCTTCATGGTTCACATCACATGTGAGGGGTTGAAGCTTGAAGCATGATGATGAAGAAGATGGAAGCTAGAGAGCATATGAGAGCAACACTAGAAAATGACTAAGTGTTGTGAATGAAGTGAAGAATAGCAACCCCTTGATCCTCACTTATTCAAGCATGAAGTTTATTAAAATATAAAATTGCAACCATACTTGAATAGTGAGTCAAGAGAAATAAATAAATGAAAATTTCCATGCCTTACCTTACCTCCTTATTTTCCATCTCTTTTTCTATTTTTCTCAAAAATAGAAATCACACCATGCCTCATAAAAAAATTATATATCATATATATATATATATATATATATATATATTATGAAGAATAGTTAGTGAGCTAATGATATTAGTTAAGATATAATTATATCAAATATTATATATATCACATTATTAAATCAACACTTGATTTAATAATCCGGTTATATCACATATGACCGACTAATATCATTTATCTGTGTATCACATTATCAAATCAACACTTGATTCGATAATCTGGTTATATCACATATAACCTAACTTGATAACAGATAACTGCCAGATTACAATACGGTATCACATACACGTATTTAATCAGGCCCACACACATATCACATATGTGCCCTACTTCATTTCGCTTGAACCAGGAAACTTCTGTATGGGGCTCTAAAGACTTGTCAATACGCCAACAGTAGGTGATGAGCACATCAGTCACCTACAAACCGTCAGTGGTACTAGCTGGACGTAACGGCTACCCGGGTATTGAGCGATATGAAGATCAACAAGCAAGCTTGTCTATACTCTTCATGAAGTCTATCAGTAACACTACCGTACAGTCCGGTCTCTTCGTCTGATGTGTCGCATATCGAGTCTAGGGGTGGTAAACGTCAGACCCCAGTAACTTGATAAGTCATGCCGATGTCTGGTCTACAACGGTTCGAGAAACTACTGATAACTCTTATCAGTAAATCTCAGCAGCAGCCCTGGCCAGGGACTTCCAGTTATAGCCAATCGAGCATAGCGCAATATCAACCCCCAATATCGAGAGAGACGAAATCCCTCCTATCGCTCATCGCCTCCATGTGACTCGGGACTGTACCCAGAATCCACCTGTTTGCACAACTCATTTTGAGCGTGGTAGGGAGGAAATCAAAGCACAGTGGGAGCCACACAAGACTTTATGTCAATCTCGGGTCTACAGACTAATCTGTACCAGTGTCACCAGAGGAATGCTATCCGACGATAGGTATACTACCAACTAGGAGTCCTCGGCGAGTCCGTTCGGTGTACCCATTCTCTAATGAGTACCTGTGTACAATCTTTGATGTCACATAGCAATGGCTGTGGGATCAACCTTCACCCTTTAAGGGACAAGAAACGTACACACTAGTCTATTCTGGAATATTGATGCCCTGTCTCGATATCCCCTCGACTAGGAACAGTTAAAGGATGTACTTTTGGACCACCCTGGCCCCACTAGTATGATCTCATCATAATCCTGGTAGTCAAGTACATATCCTAAGGGCTTTATCAACATGTAAGAGACATACAGTATAATAATACCAGTCTACATGTTAAGATAAAGGTAACCAGATAGTATACTATCATGTCGAGCAAGAAAATCCTCTATATCTATGTTCAAGCATCTACTATATCAACAATAATGGCCTCTAGGGCATACATATTCCTAACAAAATCAACACTTGATTCAATAATCCGGTTATATCATATATAACCGACAATATTCAATACTAGATATTAAATCAACACTTGATTCAATAATCCGTTCATACCATATATAACCGGCCAATATCGAATATATATACATAAAAAAATCATTGAATTAGCATTTGATTCAATAATCCGGTTATATCACATATAACCTAACCGATATCAAATAGCGCAATATTAGAATACGGTATTACATACTCGTATTTAATCAAGCTCCCGCATATATCACCATATGTGCCCTACTTCGTTTCGCTTGAGCTAGAAAACTTCTGCGTGGGACTCTAAAGACTCGTTAATACGCCAGCGGTAGGTAATGATCACATTAAATACCCACAACCCGTCAGCGGTACTAGCTAGACGTAATGACTACCCAGGTATTGAGTGAATAAAAGATCAACAAGCAAACTTGTCCAAACTCCCGTAAAGCCTATAAGCAACACTTACCGTACAGTCCGGTCTCTTCGTCTGATATGTCACATATCGAGTCTAGGGGTGGAATCGTCAGACCCCAGTAACTTGATAAGTCATGTCGATGTGTGGCATATAACCGTTCGAGAAACTACTGATAACACTTACCAGTAAATCTCATCAGCCCTGGTCAGGGACTTGCTGTTATAGTCAATCGAGCATAGCGAAACATCAACTCTCAATACCAGGAGAGACGAAACCCCTCCTATCGCTCACCGTCTACAGGTGACTCGGGACTGTACCCAAAATCCACCTGTTTGCACGACTCTTTTGAGCCGTAGTAGGAAGGAAATCAAAGCACAGTGGGAACCACACAAGACACTATAACGATCTCGGGTCTACAAACTAACATGTACAAGTGTCACAAGAGAACTGCTATCTGACGATAGGTATGGTACCATCTAGGAGTTCTCGGCGAGTCCTGTTCGGTGTACCCATTCTCTAATGAGCACCTGTATATAATTTTTGGTGTCAAACACCAATGGTTGTGGGGTCAACCATCGCCCCATACAGGGTCTAGAAACGTACACCAGAGTCTACTATGAAATATCGATGCCCTGTCTCGATACTCTCTCGACTAGGAACTGTTAAAGGATGTGCTTGCGGACTACACAAGCCCTACTAGTATGATCTGCATCATGGTCCTGGTAGTCAAGCCAACATCCTAAGGGCTTTATCAACATGTGTCAGAGAGACAGTATAATAATATAAGTGTACATGTTAAGCTAAAGAGCAACCAGATAGAATACTACCATGTCGAGCAAGAAAGTTATATATATATATATGTGTGTGTGTGTGTGTGTGTGTGTGTGTCCAACCATCCATTATATCATACAATAATGGCCTCTAGGGCATACACATCCTAACACACACACACACATATATATAACCACCGTTGCCGGTTTATATATATATATATATATATATATATATATATATATATATATATATATATATATATACCCACCGTTGTCGGTTCCAAGTCCGGATAAGAAAGAGTGAGAGTTGTGTTAGGTTTGCTTTGTTACATTCTATGACATGAACCATAATAAGAATATCATTGGGGTGTCCCCTACTCAGCGACGTGCTATATCGGATACCAGGTGTAGTGTTAAGTATGCAAGGTTTTTAGGTCGTCGTCCGGAAGTGGCGCGCTATATCGGACCCCGGGGGTAGTGACAAATAAGTAAGGGTTTCATAGGATCCGTTTAGCTCCTTAGAACATAAGTTCCCTTACGGGTAGACTAATAGAATTAGTGGAGGTGGTGATTAGGAGGAAAGTTAGTATTATGTGTTTGCAAGAAACTAAGTGGGTAAGTAAAAAGAGTAGAGTCATAGAGCCTTGGGGCTATAAGCATTCGTATATGGGTAAAGATAAAAATCGTAATGGGGTAGGCGTAATCATAGATAGACGGTTGCTTAAGGATATAGTTGAGATTAGGAGAAAAGGTGATACGATCCTATTGGTTAAGCTTATTCTAGGTGGGGAGATTCTTAATGTTATTAGTGCTTATGCACCACGGATAGTTCTTAATGACGCTAGTTTGCGTCTAACCTGGAAGAATTTAGACGAGATGGTGCAAACGATACCTAATGGAGAGAAATTATTTATTGGTGGTGATCTTAATGGATATGTAGCTACTAGTCGCAGTGGGTTTGATACTATCCACGGAGGTTTTGGTTTTGGATAAAGGAATGAAGCAGGTAGCTCGATTCTAGATTTTACCTTGTTTTATAACTTGATCTTTAGCAAACACTTGGTTTAGGAAAAGAGAATCTCAGCTTATCACCTTTAGGCGTGGATCGAGTGCAAACCAAATAGACTTTTTTATAACGAGAAGGATTGATAGAGGTTGTTGCATCAACTGTAAGGTAGTGCCAGGTGAGAGTGTAACTACTCAATATATACTTTTAGTTCTAGATTTTCGATTTAAAAGAGGGTCTAGGAAGATTAGAGGGTAGAGCCTAGAATTAAGTGACGACGACCGATAAAAGGTAACCAAAAAGTTTTTATAGATCGTGTAGTTCGAGAGGCGGATTGGTAGTATGAAGATGATTCAAACATAACATGGAACAAGATAGCTAGTTGTATCAGGAGGGTAGTTAGTGATCTACTTGGTGAGTCGAGGGGTGGAGCTCCACCATCTAAGGACACATGATGGTGGAACGAAAAAGTAAAGCCTACTATTAAAACCAAGAGGGATTCTTATAAAAATTTGAAGAAAAGCAGAGATGCAGAGAGATTTGAGAAGTATAAAATGGCTAAAAAGAAAATTAAGAAAGCTGTTCGGGAAACTAAAACTAAGATTTATAAGGTGTACGAGAAGTTGGACACCAAGGAGACTGAAAATGATATATACAGGATTGCTCGGATGCGGGAAAGGAAGACCAGAGGCTTATGTGCGTTGAAATATGTCAAAGATGAAGATCAGAAGGTTTTAGTTCGAGATGAGGATATCAAGAAAAGATGGAGAGATTATTTTGACAAATTATTCAATGAGAGCTTTACTAAGAATTTGGAGGAACTTGTCATTCAATCTCAAGACATAAACCGTGATTTCATGCGTAAAATAAGAATACCTGATGTTAAGAAGGTTTTGAAGAGAATGAAATCAAGAAAAGCGGTCGGTCCAGACGGGATTCCTATCGAGATTTAGAGATGCTTAAGGGAGATAGGCGTAAATGGCTGACAGATCTATTTAATAAGATTTGGTAGACCAAAAAGATACCAAATGAGTGAAGGAAAATTAACCTTGTACCTATCTATAAGAACAAGGGTGACAATCAAAGTTGCTCAAACTACCGTGAAATAAAACTTATGTGTCACATCATGAAGATTTAGGGGAGTGGTTGAAAACAGGCTAAACAAGGATGTTAAGATAATAGAGAACCAGTTTGGGTTCATGCCTGAACGATCGACGACATAGGCTATTCATTTGCTTCGTCAACTTATTGAGCGTTTTCGAGAGATGAGAAGAGATTTGCATATGATATTTATTGGCTTAGAGAAAGCGTACGATAAGATACCTAGAGTGGTATTATGGGGGACAATGATGAAGAAGGGGGTCCCAGTCAAGTACATTGACATAATCAAGAACATGTACGATGGAGTAGTGGTAAATGTCAGAACTTGCGGCGGCCTAACGAGTGATTTTTCGATTACAATTGGTTTATATCAAGGATCTGCATTAAGCTCATTTCTATTTACCATCATGATGGATGAGCTTACTAGAACTATCCAAGATGCGATATCTTGGTGTATGCTACTTGCTGATGATATTGTTTTAGTAAATGAGACGAAAACAGGGGTTAATGTCAAATTTGAGTTATGGAAACAAACATTGGAATCTCAGGGTTTCAAATTGAGCATGTCCATAACAATATATATGCATTGCAAATTTAGCAAATAAGAGGTCAATATATATATATATATATATATATATATATATATATATATATATATATGAGAATAATGGAGAAAAGATGCCATAGGAGGGGATTTCCTCCTATGGCGTCGAAAAATTACATCCACCATTTTTTCCGACGATCGGCATCCATCATCATCATCATCATCATCATCTAAGATGTGCAAATACCAAATTTCATATGATTCCATCACTTTTTCACCGTTGAATTAGTAATGTTAAAAGTTCTATTGTCGGTAAACCTTTAATTTTGTGCCAACTAAATCAACGGTAAAAAAATGATATAATCACATGAAATTTGGTGTATCCACATCTTAGATGATAAAGATGGAGGTGATGTATGCCGATCGTCGAAAAATATCATGGAGGGTGCATTTTTTCGACGCCATAGGAGGAAATTCCCACCTATGGCACCTTTTCTCCATTAACCCCACTTTCTCTCTCTCTATAATAATAATAATAATAATAATAATAGAGGAAAGAGGCCTCATGGGGCTTTATCGTCATGTGGCGTCAAAAAACTTAACCCTCCACCGTTTTATTCGACGATCGGCATCTATCATCTTCATCTTTATCATCTAAGATGTGGATACACCGAATTTCATGTGATGTTACCATTTTTTCACCGTTGAATTAGTAAAGTAAAAAGTGCTATTATCAATAAACTATTAATTTTGCATCCACTAATTCAACGGTGAAAAAGTGATAACATCACATGAAATTCGGTGTATCCACATCTTAGATGATAAAGATGAAGATGATGGGTGCCGATCGTCGAATAAAACGGTGGAGGGTTAAGGTTTTAGACGCCATCCAACGAAAAAGCCTCCTAGGGCCTCTTTCCTCCATTACTCTCTCTCTCTCTCTCTCTCACACACACACACACACATATATATATATATATATGAGAATAATGGAGGAAAGATGCCATAGGAGGGAATTTCCTCTTATGGCGTCGAAAAAATACCCCCCTCATTTTTTTGACGATCGGCACCCACCGTTTTCATCATTATCATCTAAGATATAGGTATACCAAATTTCATGTGATTCTACAACTTTTTCACCGTTGATTTAGCAATGTAAAAAGTTTTATTGTCGGTAAATCGTTAATTTTGAACCCACTAAATCAACGGTGAAAAGGTTGTAGAATCACATGAAATTTGGTGTACCCACATCTTAGATGATAACGATGAAGATGGTGGGTGCCGATCGTCGGAAAAAATGAGGGGGTGTATTTTTTCGACACCATAAGAGGAAATTCCCTCCTATGGCCTATTTCCTCCATTATATATTATATAATATCAATTTGGTGCCCGGTGATGGTGGTGAATCTGATGTACGTAAGGTAGGTGCCCCTGCTGATGAAACATTGGAACACAAGCGAGCAGCTGTTAAAGAAGAAAAAGAAAAAAGACCTAGCTTTATACGTACACTACCTCTAATATCATGAACTAGCAATACTAGCTGCAATTAAAACTATCATGAAATGCTTTCAAGATATGAAGTATAAAGAAACGTTATTGAAAACATTTGTATTTTTAGTTGGTGATTGAAGTACGTAGTTTTGAAAGTTGTATTACTCAACTTGCAATACTAGCAAAAGGTCTCCAACATTAATTAGGCAATTTATCAAGCATGCACCTTGAGTGTTGAAGCCAAGTTTTTGGTGCATAAGAAAGTTATTCCATAAATGGCTATAGAAACAATAATTAAACAACGATCACGCAAGGTGCACAAGATGTACATGTTTTAGACAATTTGACAGACAACCTATATTAATTCGCTATGATAGGATGAATAGCAAGAAGATGGTAATTTTGAGAGCACTTACCAATTTATTTGACAGCCATGAAAATATCATCTCTTATCTTACAAGCATGCATAAGAAATTCCCGACTCAAGATCAGGGGAAAACGTAGAGTCCACACAAGTTTTCTAGACTTGAGTTTTACCAAGTTTGCGAAACTTAACATCAAAATGCTGATTTTGTCCTCTTCTGTCATTTATTTTGGAGTTGAGATAATTAACCGTAGTTATCTAAACTTTTAAGATAGCTGCAGTTATCTAGACTCCAATCTAATCTAAGTTTTTCAAACTTCATTCTCCCGGACACATCTTTTATAATATAGCTAGAGCCCCCCCAATGGAGTCTGAAGCTTACTAACCATAGTTTGTATCTCCTTTGTCCCCACCTAAAAATAAACTCTATACCCAAACAAGGCCTTGGTGGTTAAGCCATTGATCACGGTCCTTACTAATATACACCTTGTTAATTAACAGGGAAAGGGTTGGGGGGGGGGGGGGGGAGATTAGATCAAAATTAATCAAGAGGAGACGAAGAAGGGGCCAGCTAATTATACATATAAAACGAATTCAGAATTGTAAAATCCACCAAATTTATGTAGAAAATAAATGGTGTTAACAGAGTGAGGAAACAGAAGAAAAGGGCTCCCTGATACATATAAAATGCAACAAAAATAGGTAGAAATAAAATGCAGAGTGGTGAATGCCCTGCGTGCGTGTATATATATATATATATATTAAATTGATGGGGATTGTTAATAAGATAGCTCTACCTCCCCCTGAGCAGAGACTTCTCAGCGGTATCAACTTCCTCAAGAATTCTTGCCTTGCGTTTAGCAGGGATGGGTGCGGTGGGCCCGAAGCTGACGTAGTGGCCAGACACGGCATTGAGTGCAGAGTACATGTCACGGAAAGAAGTACGGCCAAGCAGGGCCTTCTCCCTTCTATATTTGGCGACCCATGAGTTGGATGCCTCCCTCAGCTCCGCCACTGCATTTGCCACATTGGGATCTGTCTTGTCCATCGAAATCGTGTTCCGTACTTTCTTAATCACGTCGCTTGTCTCCTTGACATATTCTTCATCCGAAACCGCCAACACTGGTTTTGCTGGTGCAGATACGACGACCATGGCAAGCACTGCAGCCCGCTGCATGAGTTCTCTCCGGCCCATAATGGTATTACTATTAGTGCCTTTTGATGCGGCACTGGCGGTTGCTGCTGCTGCTGGCGGCAGCGGTGCTTGATAAGCGCGTGTCGGCACTGGCCTGCTGCTGCAGCAGGAGGATGCGGGTGCTGTTAGCTGCAGACACGATGATATCTGCATCTTCTTTCCCTTCCGATTAATATGATCTAGTGTACAATATAAGTGCCTGCCTGTGCGTATCGTGCTCTCTCTCTATATGTATCCTATGCGCGCAACTCAACTAGCTTTGATCTTGATTGGTTTTCTATGTATCCCTTTACCTGGAACCAAATTAAAGAAGAGTCAGCTAAGGTAAAATGTAGAAGAAGTAGAAGAAGATGATGATGATGGGTATGAGTATCTAGCTAGCTAGCTAGCGATTGGAAGGAACAAGGTCACAAGGGAGTGAGCGACTGCCACGTTGGCTTATCACCTTATCCAACCGCCATCAACCTTGACACATATGAATGAATGGATGACCTTCCTCCATGCCCACAACTAAACATATTTTTTGGGCCATGTGCATGTATATTCCCCCCGCTTCTTGTAATCATTGATTAAATTTAGGGTAAATTGTTCACGCTCATGTAAGCATTTAATTTAATGACGGCAGCCGTAAAGTTGAGCTTTAAAAATCAATGAACAATGAAAGGTGTTGTTTTGACTGCGTATCTACAAAGTTAACGGCTACTGACTCGACTTCAATATCTATGCAAATTAGTGACATCTACTTCTGTTCATCACGGAAACCCATTTAAAGATTCAATTACCTAACTTCTCTTGCCCTTGAAGAATAATATTGCCCTATTATCCTTCAATTGGTCTCATTAACTCTCCTTCAGTGGATATAAAGTATCAAAATAGTAAAGCCCTCTCCTCAACTCTCTTCTCAACAGCAATATATAGCAAGCCCTCTCTTCAACTTCCTCATCAACACCCCAAAAAATGGAGCACTCTATAAAATGAGTATGAATTCATCATCACCTCCATCTAATCAACCAAATTGCTTTTGTGGTGTATCCGCTAAGTTGAGCGCATGCAAAAAGGAATGCAAATTCAAAAGAGGTTGTCTTAGGGATGTTACAAGTATCCTGATGATGCTCTATATTGGCGATCTCCCAAATCGAGACACGTGACAGATGATGTCACGCCCCGCTTCTCAAAATCCGGAATACGGAGAGCGACGAAGGCCAGCCGTGCTATCTACGGTAAGGAAAGATCCTTCCATAGTCACATAAGGCTGTCTAGATTAACCTGTCAAAAATAAAATCCAATACCAAAAGGAATAATACTGATAATCATGCTGCAATGAAACCACAAGGAATACTAAAAATGGGTCCACTAGATAATTGATGCAATTAAAGATCTGATACAATAGGTTCGAAATAAAATAAGATCCAAAAGAGAAACATAAGTCCTAATGTCTCATAATGGCGCACATGCTAAATACTAACAGAAAAGAAATAAACCTACGGGTTACCGATCTTCGGCAAAAGTCCTGATAGTCGCTGCGATCCTGCTCATCCTGAAAATCTGTCTCTAAACCTGAGATGACAAATCTCAGGGATGTCAGAATATCCCAGTAAGTACTCAACGTATAAAGTGTGTGTGGTATAAATAACATGAATATATGAAAATAGTGAAGTCCGGTGCGCAAGAAAAACAGATATATAAATAATTAGATGCATTGACACTATGAAACATGTATGTAAGAGGTCAAGTCATAACCTAACTGGTCACTAAAAGGTAAACCATCCTATCGTAAGCTCGAGTGTGTGCGTCAACCTCTGCAGGAGTATTCCTAACCCAAGAGTAGTGCCCCAGGGGCTAGGAAATACGGGCCCGACTGTGGAATGAACAAGAGACCGCTATAGCCCGGTACGGGCTGTAAACATGAGACCGATATAGCCCGGTACGAGCTGCCGGCATGGGACTCTTGAGATCCTGTTGTACAACGCACACTCAAACTACCCCAACACTCACGTATTTATAGCTACTATAGTAAAGACTAAATCACTAATTAAGAATGCTGAAAAGATAGAAACTTATGGTATGGTAATTGTATGGAAATAAAACTGGTAATTAGTGGTGTGTCATGTCATGTAATTCAGCATTCAAATTAGAGAACTCATTTTAATATGAGTAGTCTGGAATAATGAATAATCATGGCATGTCAAGTACAATAGTTATAAAATTATAGTGTCCATAAACAAGAATAGCATGTTAAGGTTTCTCAAGCATGCCGACAATGATAGTCTCAAGTAAAATGTTAAATATAGATGATAGGATATGATAAGGTCAAAAATGTAAACAAGACTCAACATAAATATGCAAGTATCTGTATTTAACATCCGGGTTTATTTATTGAAAAGAATAATAAACTGAAATATGGTTTTAAAGGGTTAATATAGTTAAATAGGAACGACAAATTACAGATGCATAAAGCGGATAGTGGTAATAGTATAATTACGAGATAATAATAAGTAAGATAAAATAAATGACAGATTGACTAGTCATCATGTAACTGCTAATAATAAGTTTTATAATCATGTGATAATAGAAAATATTAATACAAATTATAGTATCAAAATAATTTATATAACTAGAACACATAGAGTGCAGCGATATTATAAGGAGTGATAGTGTAGAAAGTTTGATTTATATATATAAAATATTAAGCCCAAAGCGTTTATTGATTAACAGTAATAATGGTATATTTTTATGTTTTAGATTAGGATATAAGTGTTGACATTTTGCATGCTAATGTATACCAATATTGTTGCAACAGAAACATATAATTACTTATAAAGCTTTTTATATATTAAATTGTAGGGTTACTAGGCACACTAATGAAGCACTACAAGGCATCGACCATGTCGGATTAAAAAATTTAGATGCCTAACAACCCGAAGCAAGATCGTTAACTAGATATTAGGCGAATCATAAGCTAGTAGATAACAATTATCACTAAAAGGAAGGGACTACAACTTTTGTGGATCCGGTCCACCACTTCCAAAGCTCCGTGACGACGTACCTTCGCTGCGATCATCCAACTCCAGACTCTCGGACGGCTCCTAGAGAAGTTGCAACGGGATCGTTTGAAGTCTTCGATGCCGAAGATGATCCACGTCGAGAGAATACGGACTCAAGCTTCTACCTCACTAATCAAAGAATTAGTGAAGCAAACACCCTAAACTAAAGTGCTAGTCTAGTAGAGAATGGTGAGATAGGAAATGGGTACTCTTTAGATTTTCATTTCTCACTTTGTATCTCTCTCTTTTTCAAACCCTAGAATCAATGTGAAGGAGGAAGAAGATGAGCTCAAAATGAGAATGGATAATGATCAAGAGAGAGTGTGAACTAACCATGGTGAGTGGGTATCATATACTAACTCATGTAGAGACATTACCATAGGTTAATTATAGTGGTTAGGTTTACAAATATCATAAGGAAAACAAAACTAGTGGAAAAAGTCAATGCAAGAAAAAGCTTCATGCAAATGAGCTTATTATCCACTTGTTTTAGAATTACTTTAGATATTAAATCCCAACCAATATAATTAGTATGGTGTATGTCTCATACATCCATGTAGTGTGTATCAACAACCATGATACAACATTGTACACAAATGAATATATATCACATATAAATTAACTTGTGCATAAGTGAGAAAAACAAATGCTTAAAGTGAACCAATGTTAGTTAATGCAAATTAATATATCAAATATATAATTATACATTAAATCATTAAATCAACACTTGATTTAACGATCCGGTCATATCGCATATAACCGACTAATATCAATGTATCGACTTATCGAATCAACACTTGATTCGACAACTAGGTTATATCGCATACAACCAATCGATACAATTATCGCGAGAATAGAATACGGTATCACATACTCGTATCATTCTCGGTCCTGCACATATCACATATGCGTTCCTATCTCGTTTTACCTGAGCCAGTACAACCTCTATGTAGGACTTTAAAGACTCGTCAATACGCCGGCAGTAGGTGATGATCATATCTTACATCCACAAGCCGTCAGCGGTACTAGCTGGATGTAACGGCTACCCGGGTATTGAGCGATCAGAAGATCAGCAAGCAAGCCCGCTCCAACTCCTGCAAAAATCCAGACAGTGACACTACCGTACAGTGCGGTCTTCTCGTCTGATATGTCGCATATCAAGTCTAGGGGTGGAAAACGTCAGACCCCAATAACCGATAAGTCGTGCCGATAAGAGGCGCATAACGGGTCGATAAACTACGGGTAACACTTACCAGTAAATCTCTAAACCAGCCCTGGCCAGGGACTTCCCTGTTATGGCCAATCGAGCACAGCGCAACATCAACCCCCAATACCGGAAGAGACGAAACCCCTCCTATCGCTCATTGCCTCCATGTGACTCGGGACTGTATCCAAAAACCACCGTTTTGCACGCCCTCTTGGACGTGGTAAGGTGGAAATCAAAGCACAGTGGGAATCATACAAGACTCTATGACGATCTCGGGTCTACAGACTAACCTGTACCAGTGTCACCAGAGAATTGCCATCTGACGTAAGGTATAATACTATCTGGGAGTTCTCGGCGAGTCCGTCCAGTGTACCCAGTCTCCACTGAGCACCCGTATATTATCTCTGATGTCAAACACCAATGGATATGGGATCATACATCACCCATCTGTATGGGTCGAGAAGATATACGCTAGTCTACTCTGGTATATCGATGCCCCGTCTCGATATACCCACGACTAGGGACCTTTAAGGATGTACTTATGGACTACCATGTCCCCACTAGTATGATCCGCATCACAGTCCAGGTAGTCAAGTACATATCCTAAGGGCTTTTCCAACATGTAACAGAGAGACAATCAGTATACACGTTAAGGTAAAGAGTAACCAGATAGCATACCATCATGTCGAGCAAGAAAGTCCTCCCTATATATGTCCAAGTATCCACTACAATATACAACACATGTATAGTAATGGCCTCTAGGGCATACATATAACTAACAATCTCCCACTTGCACTAGGGTCATCTGATAGCAGTGGTTGTAGTATCTCATACTCAACCATCCCATAAAAGTCTCTCTCTGGGAAAAGGCCTTTGTGAGTGGATCCACCGTGTTGTCCTCTGAGTCTACTCTCCTAACCTCGATCCCCTGGAGATCAACCATCTCTATGATCAGGTGACACTGCCTAAGAATTATATCTGGATCACTGATGGGACGGGCGTTCCCAGGCATAAGCCACAACTCCATTGTCACACAATGGTAGGAACGAAGTTCATCTCATGAACTTATACAAATATCCAGACTGCCTCTTTGGTAGCATCTTTGGAAACGATGTATCTTGCCTTTAATCGTCTAGTATGTCACGGTATCTAGCTTGGAACTCTTCCAACATACCGTCCCTCCACTGAGGGTAAAGACAATGCCTGTGACTGACATTCAGTCGTCCTTATCACCCTGGAACCTTTCCAGTGATTCTCCCCAGGATCAATTGATACCATCTCACTACAGCTAGTGAGAATCTTAACATCCAGTTAGATCTATCTCATAGATCCTTAACTTTGGATTTAGGAGGTATCACTTTGATCCTATATGGAGAATCCTTGTGATAGGCGGAGATTGACCGAGCGTAGCATAGGAAACTCTTTCCCCATCAAGAGTATGCCATCCACGTACTCTACGAGGATCACTACCATACTCCCTACTACCTTTTTGTATATACAATGTTCATCTACCATTTTGATGAAGTCAAACTCTTTGACTACCACATCAAAACAGACGTTCCAACTCCGCGATGCCTGCTTTATCCTATAAAACATCTTGTACACGTTTCCGCTGCTCCCATTGTCTACGAAGCCCTCTGACTGTGTACTTATAGACTTTCTCTTCTAAAACATCATTTAGAAAAGCAGTCATGACACCTAACCGCCAGATATCGTAGTCATGGTATGTAGCCGTGGCAAGTAGGATCTGGATGGACTTAAGCATAGCTACTTAGAAAGGGTTTCATCATAATCCACACCTGGTCAATGATGCAAATCTTTAACAAGTCTAGCTTTGAAAGTCTCAACTTTTCCATGTACACCAAGTAATCTTCTCAAGATCTACTTGCTCCTGATGGGGATTTAACCCTTCAGATAAAGCAACCAAAGTCCATACTTTGTTGGTGTAAAAGGATTCCATCTCAGATCGATAAGCATCCAGCCATTCTTACAGAGTCCCACTCCTGATGGCCAGCTCGAAACTAGTTGGGTCATCATCTCATGATGCAATCCTCACTCCCACTGTCATAGAGAAACAGAAGTATCTCTTTGGTGGGTGAGGAACCCTACTAGATCGGCAGAGAGGCTGAGGTTCGTTGGAAACTATTGAATCCTTCGGTTCTACCAAATCGTCAGCTGCAGTTTGTATAGCTGGAACTTCTTCCAGTTCTACCTCATGTCCACTAATTTCTTCACAAGAAATTCCCTTTCACAAAGGTGGCATGCTGAGAAACAAAACATCTTTGTTCCTCGGTTAGGTAGAAGATATTCACTTGCGTATGCTTGGGATATCCAACAAACTTCTGCAGAACTGACTTTGCCTCGAGCTTGTCCGGATTATGCTTTTAGACATAGGCTGGACAACCCCAAATCTTAACTGATTTAAGAGATGGGCTCTTCCCTTTCCATATCTCATTTGAAATGGTAGGTTTCTGATTTGATCGGAACCCTATTCAATAGGTATGCAACTTCATAAGTGCATAACTCCCTAAAAAGAAATAGGAAACTCAGTAGTACTCATAATAGAGCGCACCATATCATATAGGGTGTAATAGCTCCGCCCCAATACACCGACGTGCTGTGGTATATACGGAGGAGTAATGCTGAGAGAGAATCTTATTCTCCTTTAGAATAATCCAGGAATTCCGTGCTCAAGTATTCTCCTCCTTGATCACATCAAAGGACATAATACTTATACCCGTTTTGGTTCTCTATTTCTAACTTATATTCTGTGAATATCTCAAAAGCTTCGGACTTGTGTTTCAACAGGAACATATGTCTGAATCTTGAGAGATTATCAGAGAATGTAATGAAATACAAAGAACCGGTCTTGGTATGTGTAGACAGGGGACCTATATACATCAACATGTATCATCCCAAGAGTTCACTGACTCTTTCTCTGTTTCCAGTAAACGGAGCTATGGTCATCTTATCTCTGTGACATGACTGGAAAGTTTCACAAGATGTAAATTCAAACTGATTTAAATATGCATCTTAATGCAACTTGAGCTAGTCGGGTCGCATTGATATGACCTAGTCTACAATACCTCAGGAAGGAATCGTTCATTTCTGAACTCTTCCTCTTGTGTGTGTTCTGTATACTAAGAACTGTAGTTTGATTTAGAACATCAATGCTTTTAGATAACGTGCCTGAACCGATCAACTTTTGATATAGGAAATGTTCAAAATATTATTCAACAATACAAAATTTTATCATTTCTTTACTAGTAAAGAGACTGATATGATTTTGTATATCAGGTTCGGTATCTAATAACATTCGTTCAGAATCAATGTATTGGTAATACAGGGTGACAGTGACCAACAAACTTGGCTGCAACACTTGCACCGTTTTCTGCCTCATGAAACTTATCACCCGTTCTCAGTTCTTTACCTTTCTGTAGCCCATGTAATATATTACATATGTGGGATCCTGATCCGGTATCAGATACCCAGGATGCAGAGGATACTGAGAAACAGTTCCGTGTAACGAACACACCCGAAGATGATGATGCATCAACATGCACTTTCTTCGTTTGGGCGGCACGGGAAATCTGGTATTCCCCAATTTCCTGCTCTGTCTTATAACAATTATAAGTTGGAGCGGGACCAATGTTCCCCAGCTCAATATAACAAGCGGGTTCGGTCAATTTATCCGTTTTATTATCTTGATTAAGGCGTGATATGGTCGCTACCTGGAGAGAGAGAGAGAAGAAAACACTCTGCGTGCGCTCTTGCAAGATCAGATTGGTTATCATTTTATCTAATCAAGATGGCTCCCACTGTTTTTATCAAATCTTCCTTCAAACCCTAAAAGGAAAGACTAGCCGGGATTAATTACACGCTACAAGTTCGCCAATCTTTCAGCCAGGCCAGTGTCGGTACTTTGAGGGAGGTTCCCCGTTCTTTCGCACGGACCTAATTAAAGTAAACCTCGTTTTTCCAGAGGCGTAACCCTGTTGACACCTTTCTAGACACCTACTTGATCGGTTAATTGTAATGTGTAAAACTCTCCCAGGAGTAACTCTTACTCGCAGCGGGTATCGGGATCCAACTATCTCATAGAAGGTATGCAATCTCATTGCAAATTTCAACACTTGAAATTCCCGATAATTTTTCCCTAGCACCCTATGACCTTGACGGAGGTTAACAAACCATAGGCTACTAGTCAAGTTCAACCCGTCATTTCTTGATTGAATCAAACCCACCCGCACGACCCTTGACGGAGGTCAATAAGGCCGTACGACTATCCTAACCCAATCTGCATCATATGCATAAGCAGATAAATACTAGTTAGCTACCGCACACTACGCCTTGACGGAGGTCAACAAACGTAGCATGAATACTAAGTAGGACTTATCTGAAATGACGGAGGGCTACGACAGGTTTTTCTGAAAACCTATTGCGTAATGAACTTGATATCGTTGTAGAATCAAATGATTTTAAAATGGAGTGTTTTTGAGGCTTTTCTAGTTTTGCTAAAGGGGTCACTCCCGGTGAAGGGATCGTCGGCCCTTTCCTCATCGAATAAGGTGCAGGATATATCATATATACCGCTGTGCAAAGCAAGAACTATAGGAGCAATCAAAAGACAATCCGAGGGGTGTAGCATCTGCCAGTTATTGCTAAAGGGGTCACTCCCGGTGAAGGGATCTCGACCCTTTCCTTATCGAATAAGGTGCAGGATGTTCTACAAGGAACACCGCGATGCAAAGCAAGAACTGTAGCTACCTGATTTTGAAAATTCGATTCCACAACATCTTAGGTTTGTTTTCTTTCATTAATCATATTAATGAAGTCCCATCATTTAAGGTACCTAAACATCACAGATAAATACGACGTACACTTATGCCATCCGCATTTGCCTCGATGTCCCATCGTGCACCGTTAGGTTAGGTAACTAATGGCAGAGCGGGGCAGGGCTAGCGCGGGTGTAAAACATAAGTAACGCCTATATAATATATCATATATACTATATACAGTATTTATCACAGAACATCAAATGATCACATCACAGATATCGCAGCAGAAGAATCATATGAAATATTGGATATACTAGGACGTCCGTGTTTTCAATACGAGCCTGTATAAAACTCGGATTCCACGGTCGCGATGAATAGCCAAACCCACACCCCTAGACCCCTACGAGAGCGGCAAGCAACCCTACCAATTCTAGAGTTAGGAGACCCGGACTCGACTCCTCGAGTTGGTCTCCCACTGGACTCTAGAACCCGGTTACTTGTGCTCTCCTCCTTGGGTTTATCCTAGTGCGGAAAAGTAAATAATATACAAATGGTGACAGCAACCTCGACCCGGAAGTGCCCCAATAAAAGAATATTACATACAAATAATTTTACATGAATGAAAATAAAAACTCTCATCTCACATAAAACCCCCGGCTATTCAAAACGCGACGATCCAATATAACATATCCAGCAACACATAACATCACATGTCATCAACGTAAGTAAATATGCGCATCCCAATTGTCGTTGACATATAGCAACGAAACCGGCGATATCACATATTACACTTACGGTCACAGAAAAGAAAGTGTAAAACTACAACAGTTGGAATCCGCAACTTTCTTAGATATCGCATGCCTAACAGTTATAAACCCCGCATTTTAGTCTCTTTATCGAAAACTCTTTTCAATATCAAGTCGGGCAATTCAACAGGATTCCCGACATCCTGATCGAATACTCGTCGCAAACTTTAGTAGGCGGCCGCACCCCCGATACCGTCGACGAAGTGCACCAAGGCGGAACACCGCTACCGCGAGCACCCGAACGGATGCTTTCGGCGACGGGGTTCTCCTACAGTCACTTGGTCGGGGCTAAGGGGTGTAGCTGTCTATTAAGTTTATCCGGCGAGTATCCGCGTACGCTACGTGATTGCGACGGACTTTTGATCGCATCAAAATTCCGTGGCAACCGATCAAGTGAGACCAAAGTTCTATGTTTATAACATTCATATTAGTTATCTCATAACTACTTATGAATTCCAAATATTGTATCACATTCCAGATAAATAGAAAATGTTAAACTTTTCGATCGAACAATCAAACACCCAAGTTTTCCCGAAACTGCTCAACACATGACATAAGTCTAAAAACATCCATTTCATGCCACAGTACCAACGGTCCAGCCGTAGAAGGGTCAAGCCAACGCCTCACATGTGACACGCCGTACTGCCCCAAACCTTAAGGTTCAAAAGGCAGTTCAAGACGGTCACATAATCGAGTTAAGGTTTGTTGTCTTCTAGAGGGTCCATCGCGTTACTTACACTACTTCGAACGTTCTTAAACTACGGAAAGATCCAACACTTGGAAATTTCCCGACAGGGGAAAAAGTGGGTATTTATATCCGGTCAAACTTTTTAACATGTTCTAAAATTTACCCGGAAAAACAATAACGAATTTAAAATTCCCGATCGAATCGACGATTACAAAATAAATCCCCAAAAAATACTCAACACTTGAGTCACTGTTAAAAATACCCATAAAATAGAAACAACAGAGGAAAGAATTACTGTGCAAAACTCCGTCGCTAATTCCATTACCCTGTCGCGGAACCGCCGCCAAAGGTGGGTTATTGCCGCGGTTCCGCGGCCACGTGGAGGACTTAGAGGCTCGTTTTTCATGGTAATTCTTAGATTAGCCTGCTGAATTTTTAGATATTTTTAATACAGAAAAATCCCAGATTTCAAAAAATTTCCAGAGAGGGGGTTGATTTTGCGTTTCGGGTTTCGATCGGGGTTTTAACTCCGTAAACTCATCGCCTAATGCTCTAGCTAGGCTCTGATACCACTGTAGGTTTACTAGGCACACTAAGGAAGCACTACAAGGCATCGACCATGCCGGATTAAAAAATTTAGGTGCCTAACAATCCGAAGCAAGATCGTTAACTAGATATTAGGCGAATCATAAGCTAGTAGATAACAATTATCACTAAAGGGAAGGGACTACAACCTTTGTAGATCCGGTCCACCATTTCCAAAGCTCCGTGACGACGTACCTTCGCTGCGATCATCCAACTCCAGACTCTCGGACGGCTCCTAGAGAAGTTGCAACGGGATCGCTTGAAGTCTTCGATGCCGAAGATGATCTACGTCGAGAGAATACGGACTCAAGCTTCTACCTCACTAATCAAAGAATTAGTGAAGCAAACACCCTAAACTAAAGTGCTAGTCTAGTAGAGGATGGTGAGATAGGAAATGGGTACTCTTTAGATTTTCATTTCTCACTTTGTATCTCTCTCTTTTTCAAACCCTAGAATCAACGTGAAGGAGGAAGAAGATGAGCTCAAAATGAGAATGGATAATGATCAAGAGAGAGTGTGAACTAACCATGGTGAGTGAGTATCATATACTAACTCATGTAGAGACATTACCATAGGTTAATTATAGTGGTTATGTTTACAAATATCATAAGGAAAATAAAACTAATGGAAAAAGTCAATGCAAGAAAAAGCTTCATGAAGCTTCATGCAAATGAGCTTATTATCCACTTGTTTTAGAATTACTTTAGATATTAAATCCCAACCAATATAATTAGTATGGTGTATGTCTCATACATCCATGTAGTATGTATCAACAACCATGATACAACATTGTACACAAATGAATATATATCACATATAAATTAACTTGTGCACAAGTGAGAAAAACAAATGCTTAAAGTGAACCAATGTTAATTAATGCAAATTAATATATCAAATATATAATTATACATTAAATCATTAAATCAACACTTGATTTAACGATCCGGTCATATCGCATATAACCGACTAATATCAATGTATCGACTTATCGAATCAACACTTGATTCGATAACTAGGTTATATCGCATACAACCAATCGATACAATCATCGCGAGAATAGAATACGGGATCACATACTCGTATCATTCTCGGTCCTGCACATATCACATATGCGCTCCTATCTCGTTTTGCCTGAGCCAGTACAACCTCTATGTAGGACTCTAAAGATTCGTCAATACGCCGGTAGTAAGTGATGATCATATCAAACACCCACAAGCCGTCAGCGGTACTAGCTGGACGTAACGGCTATCCGGGTATTGAGCGATCAGAAGATCAGCAAGCAAGCCCGCTCCAACTCCTGCAAAAAGCCAGACAGTGACACTACCGTACAGTCCGGTCTCCTCGTCTGATATGTCGCATATCAAGTCTATGGGTGGTAAACGTCAGACCCCAATAACCGATAAGTCGTGCCGATAAGAGGCGCATAACGGGTCGAGAAACTACGGGTAACACTTACCAGTAAGTCTCTAAACCAGCCCTGGCCAGGGACTTCCCTGTTATGGCCAATCGAGCACAGCGCAACATCAACCCCCAATACCGGGAGAGACGAAACCCCTCCTATCGCTCATTGCCTCCATATGACTCGGGACTGTACCCAAAAACCACCGTTTTGCACGCCCTCTTGGACGTGGTAAGGTGGAAATCAAAGCACAGTAGGAATCACACAAGACTCTATGACGATCTCGGATCTACAGACTAACCTGTACCAGTGTCACCAGAGAACTGCTATCTGACGTAAGGTATAATACCATCTGGGAGTTCTCGGCGAGTCCGTCCAGTGTACCCAGTCTCCACTGAGCACCCGTATATCATCTCTAATGTCAAACACCAATGGATATGGGATCATCCATCGCCCATCTGTATGGGTCGAGAAAGTATACGCTAGTCTACTCTGGTATATCGATGCCCCGTCTCGATATACCCACGACTAGGGACCTTTAAGGATGTACTTATGGACTACCATGTCCTCACTAGTATGATCCGCATCACAGTCCAGGTAGTCAAGTACACATCCTAAGGGCTTTACCAACATGTAACAGAGAGACAATCTGTACACACGTTAAGCTAAAGAGTAACCAGATAGCATACTATCATGTCGAGCAAGAAAGTCCTCCCTATATATGTCCAAGCATCCACTACAATATACAACACATGTATAGTAACGGCCTCTAGGGCATACATATAACTAACATAAACCACATTTACATGTTAAAAGTTATTTTATTACGCCTGCACTTTTACAGTTGTTCACTTGATGAAAAGATTAATAGGTATGCTAAATCCTAGGGTTTTCGTCATATGTACAAGTATTATAAGATATATTAATAAAGAGGCAAAATATTACAATTTTATTTAAATATTGTAAGTTAATAATTTATTTAGAGAATTGCCGATGTTGCATCGACTAAAAAAAATAAAAGAGTAAGAGTACTTGCCTCGGAGACAGATAAACACGACGACACGAAGAACAACTCCAATGTTTGATTGCTCGGCTAATTATGAAGAAGAAGAAAATATTGTGATGGGAAAAAGAGAAGGTTGATTTGTATGAGAAGGGGAGAGATGATAATAATTAGATTGTTATTTATAGGGAAGAGAGATATTAAAGATTGGAGAGATTGTTATAATTAGAGAGAGAAATATTCTGATTAGATGGGATTTGGATTTGATTTTATAAAGGAGAGATATGATGGGTTGTTATATACTTCTATAAGATATTAGAAAAGTTGTATATATACATATTAGTTTATAGTGAAAATATATGTAGATATGTATATGGTTATGCGTTAATAAAAATAAATATAATTAGTTATATATATAGGATTTTATGATATCAAACAACTAAAATATATTTTCAGTTAAACTATCATAACAAAATATCTTCAATTATATATATGTATGTATGCATATAGGTTTGTAGAAAAATAATTTAAGAGAGTAGATTTGAGAAAGGGAATCTGCTGAGAGAGATTAGATTAGATTGGAGAGAGAGGGATTTTGTTAGGGAATATATATAGAAAAAGAGAGCGGGGGTTTGGTGAAATATAGTTAGTGATTTAGAAAAATATATGTAGATAGAATTGAATATGGGAAGAAAGAAATCTGTTGGAAAAGATATTTGTTTGGAGAGAAAATAGTATTTGTTTTAAAAGAATAAAGTTATCAGATGAGACATATATGGTGATTGGAGAGAGAAAATTGAGTTGTTAGTTTAGGAAAAATATTTATATGGTTAAGAGATTTAATAGGGGCTCTCATGACTTTTCAAAATTAAATATTTTAACCAAATAAATATCATAAGACAAAATATCTTATAAATAGAATTTAAAAAGGGATAAAATCTTATGTATATGTATTGTTTAAAGAAATACCAAATAAAATATCTTTTGTTTAAACTATGATACTAAAATATAAATATGGTTATAAAATAATGTTAGACAAATAAATATTTAAATACTAATAATATGCATATTTAACAAACTTGAAAAACCATAATTATATGCATTTATCTTAATTAAAAGTATTAAACTCCAAATTATAATAATAGTAAAACAAAACCCAATATATCCAAAAAAAAGAAACGTACGATCGGACTATGGTGTTACAGATGACGTGTCCCAGAACTCAGAAGAGAGGGCCCACAGGGGGCTGACCGGCCACCCATGTACCCGACCTACAAGCACAAAGCTGGCTCACTTCAGAGCCTCCTGCAAATTGGCCTCCTCGGCCTTCCAGCTCGCTTCCGAGCTACCACAGGGCCAAGATACCTCGGCCCTCTCGCTCGTTCCCGAGCTCTTCCGCCGAGGCCATCTTCCTCGGTCCCTCCGACTGACCAACTCCACCACTCACAGGCGTAACCGCCGCTCCGCAAATCTCGCCATGCGCGGATACTCCGCCGGCAGCATCCCACGTCCCACACCATCACGATCCCTACTAACGGGCGATCCGCTCGTTACGCGGGCGTGACGTCGGGAGCGTAACTGCCGGCGAGATTCTCGCGCCCGCTACTGCGTGCTGCCGCCACTATATAAACCCCCATCACAGAGGGGTCAAGCCATTTTTATTCCACTTAGCCGTTACTCTGCTCGGATCTCATGCTAACTTGATTGTCGGAGGGTCCTCGTTGGTACCAAACCATCCCGAGACTTCCTTGCGGGTACTCGGCGCAAACTCCTCAAAATCACCAATCTCCTCAAAACCCATTGAGACCCACACGCAACAGGAGATCACCTTCAAGATCCACCGGGAGATCGACAGAAGACAACATCTGACGGGGACCCGAAAAGGACCTCCATCATATCCAAAAAGTAGCAAATTTCTTTTAACCAATAGACACACCTTCTGAGACAAATATATATAACAAATATTCGGTCAGTTTCACCAAATACAAGAGGCAAATCAACTAAAGCATTACAGTTTCTATAGATGAAATGGATGATAACATGTTGAAGAAGATGCAGAGCATTGAGAAGATGAATTATGGCATATTAATGTTGCTCAAAGTCATCCTCAGGGTTGTATTGGTCAACTTACAGGTTGAATGTGTAAACAAATGATGTAATAGATGTATGAATGATAAATTTTAATGATGTACATGATGTATTTGGTCTTTCAAGTATTGACATGTGCAATACTTCACTTATAACAAGGTGTAATATGTAATAATTGGAACTACATACTGAAAATATAAGTTATAAAATTAGTATAAAGCCAAGCTATTGCAAAAATAATTTGGAGATATGCCAATAACAAGCGGAAATCAAAATGAGCACATTGGAACGTATACTCTTACTACTTAAACATTGGTTTTGCAGAATTAAAAATACTAGATAAATAGTAAGGCAAAACAAACATTTATAAAGTAAACTGATTATCCAAGGTTGTAAAAGACGCTAGGCGGAGTTGAGTGGTTAAGGTACTGTCTATCATCTAGCCGTCTAGACGGGTTTTTTTAATTTTAGTTAAAATTATATTTAATTTATATACATATTCAAATTTCAAGCAGTACATTCACATTTCAACATATAAAACGACAACATATTGAAATTTCAGCAGTATAAACAGAAATATATTGATAATTCGACATGATAACCAGCAACATATTGGCGTTTTAAAAATAAAAGTCCGCAAAAATAGATTTTGAGCTGTATAATTCAAAAATTATTCAGAAAAAGGGGACGCAATTGAGTAATTTTTATTTCATTTAGTATGGGTTTGGGTCAGATATATTAAAAAGAGAACAAACCCAATCCATGATACTTAAAAAATTACTAAATTTTATTTCATTAAGTCGGCTGGGTTTTCTTAGGCGTCTGCTTAAGCGGGTTATGTGACTTAAGCGTTTAAACCGTTTAATTAAGCCATCTAGGGCTGAAGCGGAGCGTCTTAGCACAGTTTCCATATAACATTTTGAAAATTTTAAGATGTATTTTAGAATTTAATTAATAATAAAATGAATTTTTATTAAAATAACAACATTTATCGAATTGGGTTTTCATCAATTGGTATTAGTCCACACAATTTATAATAATAAAACCAATAGAAGGCTTAATTAACACTGATTTGGACATGGCAACCGCACTAATATTTTCTTTTCTTTTTCTCTTAATTTCAAAATAAAATTTGTAGAGAGAAAGGGAAATATGGGAGGGAGGCATGGCACAATTAAAATATAGATGAGCGAGAGGAAGAGATATGGGTGAGCCCTTGCATCCTTATCTTTTCTTCTGCTCCACAATTCTCATCTCTCTCACTCTCTCACAAGCATCTAACCCAAAACCCCATTAGCTCCCTCTCAACCTCACTCAAAAACATGGTTTTTTTTTCTCTCCATCCTAACCACCCCCTCTCAAGTTTCTTCACTTGAAACCTTTACCAACATCCTAGTGGCCTCCTTCCAATCTTGGATCTCCTTTTTCCATTTCAAAGAGGTTAAAATCCATCTTTTAGCAAAGTTTTAAGTTTGGTTGCCATCAAACCCATATAATTTACATAAAAATCATGTTTTTATGGTTTTGACTTGTGAAACATAGGTTTTCACTGGGTTTTAAAGCTTAGATTTAGTTGTAGTAGTGTTAGTATAGTTTTCTTAGCGATTACAACTTATTTTAGATACTAGAGTATATTTTGATGCAAGAGTTTTGATTTTTAAGGTTTTGCAATTTTTAGAAATTTCGAACATGCAGTTTTCTTCTGCATACGTCTGGACCTAAAGCTACAGACGTTTGTCTATAGTCTGTGAATCTTCTGATTTATTTTAGTTTGCTCGTCAGACGTCTATGCACAAAGTATCGAATGTCTGCCTACAATATATCGTTATTGGTTTTTGTTCATCAGATGTCTGAACCTTGTTTTTCAGACGTCTGCCTGAGCACTGTAATTTCTTGATGGGTGTTCTCCAGACGTCTGGAAGTTCTTCATTAGACGTCTCCAGTTCATTTTTCTAGGTTTTTTTTCTTTTTAACTTATGAAATGGATTTCTACGCTTTAATAGTATTTTTATGTTTTAAAGTCGATTCCAGAGGTAGTTCTACGTAATTAGCACATGTTAATCATAAGTTCTAACCTATGTATGCTTAACTCATCAACGTCGATTACGGTTTAAATTCTTACACGATTAAGTTGCTATTTCAATTATAGGATCGATTACGGAGACTTCCGAGGCTGCAAGGAAGAGCAAGGCGATCGTGAGCTTCGATTAGCTTGAGCCACTTTTCGGAGAGTAGATTAGCATCTACAAGGGGAATCGGGAGGATGATGTATATGTAACACCTTAGTTCAGTTATACCATGTTCTATTTGATTATTTTCTTTATCCTGTGGTCATTTCTTGATTCTATTTGTTTTGGGTGCGGATAGTGCATTTGGTATCTGTGTTTGTATCTGACCCGACCTGCATACTTGAAACCCGTCTTGGTCCTTGATCACGACTTATCCCTGCTAGTGCAGAGGATCTGTGCACACATATGTCCTGTATACCTGTATATTATATCTAGTATTACATATATTTTCAAATACTATATATTATAGTCAAATAATATATTTCAAATACCTAGTATGGCCTGCATCATATCCCATACCTTATAGTTGCATCCGTATATCGTGGTCCTGTCCCGTTTAGTGAAACAAACTCATTTGGATCGCTACGTGCATATTATGTGTATCCGTTCTTGGGGGTATACATTTTATTTAATCGGATTTCGCATTATGGTTTAGCTTGATACGTATATTATCCGTATTTTCAAACTATATTTTTAGATATAACCCGGGTATTTTTCGGAGTTATTTTGATATTAGCTATAAACCCAAGATTATATATTATTATATATTTTAAAACCTAAAATCTAAAACTTCAGGAATATATATTTTTTTAACTAAATATATTTTACTAAATCCTATCTATTTCTCTCAACCCATTCTCTCTCCTAACCCTCTCTCTCCATATATATATATTAATATTATTTTACCTAACTTGTTTATTTCTAACCCCTACAGCGCTCTCTCTCTCTCCTCTCTTCTTCTTCCTCACGAGAACCACCCCAAACCCACGCCTGCTCTCGTCTCGCCGTCCCCGCCTCCATCCTCGCCTGCATCCCCATCACCCCGACGTCATCCCCTCCGTCTCCTCACCTCCCTTTCTCCTCCTGACGGCCCAAGCAACCCACACACCCATCACCTCTGATCCCCGACCTCGTCCTTGTCTTAACGTCCCCGTCATCATCACCTCTACCTCTTCCACTCTTCTTCCTCGCCACCCCTGCACCAACACCCCCGAGAAAACCCCGACCCGAGTAAAATCCCTGCAAACCCAAGAAAACCCACGACCCTGACCTCACCGCCGACCTCCTCGCCCGCACTCCTCGCCACCGCCCTACTCACCACCCTCTTCACCTCTGCTCCCTCTTCCTCTCCCTTCTCTCCAACCCGACACCACCCTCACCCCCGACACCAAGAACCCCAGATTCCTGCACACCCGCAACCCGACCTCGACCCGACCCCATCGTCGAAGTCACCTCCCCTCGCCTCTGTCCCAAACCCAGAGCCAAGCCAGAGCAACCCCATACTTCTTCTCCTTTCTTCTTCTTCTTCTACTTCTTCTTCTCTTTTCCTTTCTTGGTTCTTGTTTTCCGATGATCGCCGGAGCCGTGGACGTCCCCGACAATCCGGGCAACCCAGTCGTCGTCCTCATCCAGCGTGGTTACGTTCTTGAGTAGCTTGGTTCAGTTCTGTACGCGCGTGTGTGCATCGCGACGTTTACCCGACGTCGAACGTGACGTACGCACCCCGTCGTGAGATCCGATCATGCAAGTTTATCTTGCTACATTCTATATATCCATATGAATAAAAATAATACATGTATGTTGAATTCTGCATCCGATGTTACAGTTTACTGTTTTTCGATATCCGTTCGTATCCGTACTGTTTATTGCATATCTAGTTGCATGCTGGAATCTTATTATTTCATGTTACTGTTATATTAGTACACCATGCTGGCTCATGTGCATCATACGTAGTCATGGACTTATAGAATGTTATCACAGATAGATACTTGTGCATCCGTGCATTTACCTTGTTTCGATACTCGTTACAGTTTTACTTTGGGCATCCGTTTGATACATATGCACTACCTGACATGCCCTGATACACTACTTGACTTGTTACCTGATCTTGTTACTAATGCCGACAATTCTGACTTATTGTCCTGACGAACGTAACCTGTTGTCTAAATAGACAAACATGTACCTGCTTGATCCTGTGTTGGCATTAGCTCCATATTATCAATTCCTGACTCGAACACATAGCCTTAGGGGTGAGAGAAAATCAATAATGAAACCTGACTTGTAACTCGACAGTTCGATACTTATACTAATCAGTTTTACAGGCTAGGCCAGCCCGGGATGATGCTGATGACATCATTCATCTGTACCCGTTATCTGTTTACTACCTTACGGCACGTCTCAAATTTCAGCCCGAGAATCTGGACCGTGGTCCCAGGCATGCACGGGATACTATTGGGTTATATCGACGATTCCATTAAATTGATTTCATAAACTTTAGAGTAGATAACCCAGTAGCACAGTTTAGATTACTCACCGCACTTCATATACACATATACACCTCACTGTTTCATATCTGTGTTTACTTGTTATATTCATGTTATTGTTTATACTCATGCATGCATATCTGGTTACATCCTGGTTCTTACTATTGTTTGATATTATGACACACTGACGTCTGGGTTTTGCATGGCCCAGTTCCTCTATCTTTATCGCAGGCTGACCAGGAGTATTTTAGCCGTCAAGCCGAGCAGTGAGGATCGTGTTAGTGATTTTTAGTTTAGTTTCTTTCCGCAGCTTTTGTTTCTTGATGTGAGCCCGTATTGCGACGTATTTCTAGATGTTATTGTTTGTTGGATTTATTCGTTTCCACTTATATATTTCTTGATTCTTTTATTCTGGCAAATGGACATGTACTAGTTAGTTTTATATTTTTGTTGTTCTCGATATCCTATAGACAGCCGTAATGTGACTGTGGAGGGATGTTTCCTAGCCACAGGTAGCATGGCTGGCTCTGTCACGTGTCGTGGTTAGCGCACTCTGGAAAGCGGGGCATGACATGGTTTGTTTGGTATCGGAGCCATAGGTTTTAAGTTAATCGGGGGTGGTTCTTTTGTAGTTGGGTATTAAACCCAATACGCTCACCAGAAAACCCGTAATTAGGAACATATATTACTATATTGCTATCTTGCCATTCTTGAATCCATAACTATCTTGTTTCTTGAATCTTGTTTATCGTGCTAATCCTCTTCAGTGTCTTGGCTTCAGAATCATGGCGGATAGAAATCTGCGATCGTACTAGAGACGTGTTGATAACGCCGCATTGCTTGGAGTGATACGTGGGATGTTGGAGAACCAGAAGCGGCAAACCGATCTGAATCAGCGGCAAGCCGAGGCCTTTCAGGAGGGTCTGCGGACAGTCCAGCAGTTCGTAGACGCAGTAGCAGCCAAGCCAGTACAACATGTGGGTACCGTGGCGGATTTCAGGAGACTTGGTCCGTCCATATTTACTGGTTTGGAGGAGCCGTTGCCAGCGGAGCAGTGGCTAGTTGACACGGAAAATTTGCTCGTCGCCACGCAGATTCCAGATGACAAGAGAGTGAATGTTGTACGCATCCAACTGGTCCACTCAGCCCGCGAGTGGTGTTTCGTGGAAGAGACCCGTCTTCTAGATGACAAGAGAGTGAATGTTGTATGCATCCAACTGGTCCACTAAGCCCGTGAGTGGTGTTTCGTGGAAGAGACCCGTCTGTCCAAGCCGATCAGTTGGGCAACGTTTTCGCAGAATTTCTTAGAGAAGTTCTTTCTGCAAACTGCTCGAGAAGAAATGGAAGAAAAGTTTATTAACTTGAGGCAGAATGACGGATCTGTGGATACGCATGCGACTGAGTGGACGCGGCTCAGTCGATTCACAGGACCTTTGGTTGCCAACAATACTGATAGGGCATGAAGGTTTATGCGCAGCTTGGACGTAGAAATCCAGAGACACATTATATCTCTGGGATTGACCACTTTCTCACAGGTTCTCAAGGCCGCCAGGGAGCAGCAGAGCCTATTGGTGAAAGCGAAGAGTACGCAACAACAAGCCGTGGTAGTACGGAAGCCGGCGTTTACGCCAAACCGAGCTCCTATACGTAGAGGCATCCCGGTGAACAGACATGGCATTGTACCTATGAAGAAGCCCGTCGTAGCAGATCAGAAAAGGAGCGTGGTTTGTGACTTCTGCCATCTATCCGGACACCTGCAGAAGGATTGTCGAAGGAAGTTTGGACTCTGTCTTGTTTGCGGATCGGCTAACCATACTGTCAGTGCTTTCCCGTCAAAGCTACGATTGAGGGACGATACTCAGAGGCCACCGTAGAAGCAGATTACTCAGGGGCCTAATCAAGCACGGGCCTTCCCTTTGACTGCTGAGGAAGCCAAGGCTTCAGATGAAGTCGTTTCAGGTATCCTACTTGTTCATGATTTTCCCGCTTTAGCATTACTCGATTCAGGTGCATCGCATTGTTTTATGTCGTCCATGTTTATTACTGCACACTCGATTTCATGCACGGCCCTGTCTAGTAGTTGAGACATACACACTGGGAACGGGAAGATTATATCTAGTAGCAAGTGCAAGGATTGTTCGGTGGTTATTTGCAGACGTGAGTTATTCGCGGATTTCTTGGTGATTGATACTGGCAGCTATGATGTCGTTTTGGGAATGGATTTTCTTGGCACTTTCCACACTCGTATCGATTGTAGGGCAAAGAAAGTGATTTTCCAGATTCCCGGACATCCGGAATTTATATTTTCAGGAGGTAGCAGATTTGTCGGGCCAGTCGAATTTAGGGCTAGGCTAACAAGCACCGTTCTTCTTTCGATGGAAGTTGTTAAGGAGGAAGCGCCAGCAGTAGTTCAAGAGTTTATGGACGTGTTCGAAGACATCTCGGGTTTACCGCCGAAACGAGATGTGGAGTTTGCTATTGATCTTGTTCCTGGCGCAGCGCCAATCTCAAAGGCATATTATCCAATGGCACTAGTGGAGTTAGAAGAAGTCAAGAAACAGGTTGCCGAATTGCTAGAGAAGAGTTGGATTCGCAGCAACAATTCATCCTGGGGAGCTCCGGTTCTTCTAGTTAAGAAGAAAGATGGCACACGGAGGATGTGCATCGATTATCGAGAATTAAACCGGGTGACTATTAAGAACAAATACCCGATCCCTCGCATCGGCGAATTATTCGATCAACTCAGTGGCGCGAGGGTATTCTCGAAGCTGGATTTGCGATCCGGATATCATCAAGTTCGAGTAAAATCAGAAGATATTTGCAAGACAGCGTTTCGAACTCGATATGGGCATTACGAGTACTTAGTGATGCCATTCGGAGGCACGAACGCACCGGCGATATTTATGGACTTGATGAACCGAATCCTTTCACTGTTTTGGACCAGTTTATAGTAGTGTTTAATATTCTGGTGTATTCGAGGAGCCAAGAAGAGCATGCAGAACACTTGAAGATCGCACTGCAAACGTTGAGGCAAGAAAGATTATATGCGAAGATGAGCAAGTGCGAGTTTTAGCTCGAAGAAGTGAAGTTCTTGGGTCATGTTGTATCCGGAGATGGAATTGCTGTTGATCCTGAAAAGATTGTAGCAGTTCGTGATTGGCCGATTCCGAAGAATGCAGCGGAGATCAGAAGTTTTCTTGGGCTTGCTGGATATTATAGAAGGTCCGTGGAGAATTTCGCTCATTTAGCTGAACCATTGACCAAGCTTACGCGAAAGGAGGTACCATTCGTATGGACGGATATATGTGTGTCAGCCTTTGAAGCGTTAAAGAAAAGATTGACCACCGTTCCTATTTTGACCGTTCCAGACGGTTCTGGAGGGTTGGTTATTCACAACGACGCATCTGGGAAAGGCTCAGGATATGTTCTTATGCAGCATGGGAAGGTTATAGCCTACGTGTCGAAACAGTTGAAGACCCATAAGAAGAACTACCCAACTCATGATTTGGAGCTAGCAGCTGTGATTTTCGCTTTGAAGATTTGGAGACACTACTTATTGGGTGAAAGGGTCGAAATATTCATCGATCACAAAAGCCTAAAGTATGTGTTCACGCAGAAGGAGCTCAACATGAGGCAGCGCAGATGGTTAAAGCCGATAGCTGACTATGATCTTGATCTCAAATAGCATCCGGGGAAAGTTAACGTAGTGCCGGATCGCTAAGTCGGTTGCCAGCAATACGGATATTGACTGCACAGAAAGAGCTTATAGATGATTTCCAGAGATTCGATTTGGAGATCGTGTTACCGCATTCTTCGGGACAGTTGATGCAGCTGCAAGTACAGTCGTCCTTGATCGATAATATTAAAGCAGCGCGGTCGCATGATCCAAGATTACAGAAGTTTCTAGAACGGGTAGAAGCGGGACTTCGAACGGACTTGTTGATTCATGAAGATAGTTCGTTACGATATGGAAGCCGTTTATGTGTGCCGAAAGGAGATATTCATAAAAAAGTTATGAAGGAGGCGCATAGTTCCACATATTCCGTACATCCTGAAGGCACGAAGATGTACCGTGATCTACGACAACATTTCTGGTGGGAAGGCATGAAAAGGGAGACTGCTCGCTTTGTAGCGAAGTGTTTGGTATGTCAGCAAGTCAAGGCTGAACATCAAAGAGTAGCTGGTTTACTGCAACCACTTCCGATTCCCCAGTGGAAGTGGGAACACATAACCATGGATTTCGTGACAGCTTTACCGCGGAGCCCAAAGGGTAACAATGCAGTTTGGGTGATTGTTGATCGATTGATCAAGGCAGCTCATTTCATACTATTTAGATTTGGTCAGTCGACGGAAGCATTAGAAGAGCGGTACATGCAAGACATTGTGAGATTGCATGGAGTACCTGTGAGCATCGTTTCCGATCGTGATACCCGATTTTTATCGCACTTTTGGAGGAGTTTACATGAAAGTTTGGTGACTCGATTGAAGTTTAGCACCGCTTATCATCCTCAGACAGACGGCCAGTCAGAAAGAACGATCCAAACTCTTGAAAATATGTTGAAAGCTTGCATGTTGGACTTCAAGGGTTCATGAGAGGATCATCTATACTTGGTGTAGTTTTTGTATAATAACAGTTTTCAGGTGACTATTCAGATGGCTCCATTCGAAACATTATATGGTCGTAAGTGTCGTTCACCCGTCTGTTGGGACGATCTTGGAGAAAAAAATTATTGGGACCGAATCTTATCATGCAAACCGTGGAGAAAGTTAATACGATTCGAAATCATATGAAGGCAGCGCAAGATCAACAGAAAAGTTAGGCCGATACAAGACGAAGACTTCTGAAGTTCGTAGTTGGTGATCTAGTATTCCTAAAGATATCACCGACCAAAGGAGTGATTCGATTTGGTAGTCGAGGCAAGCTTAGTCCTCGATTCGTGGGGCCTTTCGATATTATCGAGCGCGTTAGAGAAGTAGCTTATCGATTGGCTTTACCACCATCCTTGGTGAGTGTTCACGACGTGTTTCATGTATCTCAACTTCGAAAGTATGTTCGAGATGAGACACACGTACTAGATCGCTCGAAGCTGACAGGAAGGAAGGACTTGATATACGAAGAACGACAGATGGCGATTGTACATCGAAGAGAAAAAGGTCCTCAAGAACGAGGTTATCCCTCCAGTACTTGTTTCATGGGGGAATCGTTCGCACGGAGAATCGACTTGGGAACGAGAAGACGAGATTCAACAGAAGTTTCCACACTTCTTCTCTTAGAATCATGTTTGCTTGTCTTTTCTTGTTCCGGGAATTTCGAGGACGAAATTCTTTTTGTAGTTGGGTATAATGTAACACCCTAGTTCAGTTATACCATGTTCTATTTGATTATTTTCTTTATCTTGTGGCCATTACTTGATTCTATTTGTTTCGGGTGCGGAGTGTATTTGGTATCTGTGTTTGTATCTGATCTGACCCGCATGCTTGAAACCCGTCTTGGTCCTTGATCACGACTTAACCCTGCGAGTGCAGAGGATCCGTGCACACATATGTCCTGTATACCTATATCTTATATCTAGTATTACATATATTTTCAAATACTACATATTATAGTCAAATAATATATTTCAAATACCTAGCATGGCCTGCATCATATCCCATACCCTATGGTTGCATCCATATATCGTGTTCTTGTCATGTTTAGTGAAACAGACTCGTTTGGATCACTACGTGCATATTACGTGTATCCGTTCTTGGGGGTATATATTTTATTTAACCGGACATCGCATTATGGTTTAGGTTAATACGTATATTATCCGTATTTTCAAACTACATTTTTAGACACAACCGGGTATTTTTCGGAGTAATTTTGATATTAGCTATAAACCAAAGATTATATATTATTATATATTTTAAAACCTAAAATCTTAAACTTCTATAATAATATACGAATATATATTTTTATAACTAAATATATTTTACTAAATCATATCTATCTATCTCTCTCTCTCTCTCCTAACCCTCTCCTTCTCTCTCCATATATATATATATATTATTTTACCTAACTTGTTTATTTCTAACCCCTACAGCGCTCTCTTTCTCTCCTCTCTTCTTCTTCCTCACGAGAACCACCCCAAACCCACGCCTGCTCTCGTCTTGCCGTCGCCGCCTCCACCCTCGCCTGCATCCCCATCACCCCGACGTCATCCCCTCCGTCTCCTCACCTCCCTCTCTCCTCCCGACGGCCCAAGCAACCCACACACCCATCACCTCTGATCCCCGACCTCGTCCTCGTCTCAACGTCCCCGTCATCATCACCTCCACCTCTTCCACTCTTCTTCCTCGCCACCCCTGCACCAACACCCCCGAGAAAACCCCGACTCGAGCAAAATCTCTGCAAACCCAAGAACCCACGAACCTGACCTCACCGCCGACCTCCTCGCCCGCACTCCTCGCCACCGCCCTCGTCACCACCCCATTCTCCTCTACTCTCTCTTCCTTTCCTCTCTCTCCAACCCGACACCACCCTCACCCCCGACACCAAGAACCCAAGATTCCTGCACACCCTGCAACCCGACCTCAACCCGACCCTATCGCCGGAAAACCCATCGTCGAAGTCACCTTCCCTCGCCCCTGTCCCAAACCCAGAGCCAAGCCAGAGCAACCTCAGACTTCTTCTCATTTCTTTTTCTTCTACTTCTTCTTCTACTTCTTCTCTTTTCCTTTCTTGGTTCTTGTTTTGTTTTCCGGTGATCCAGAGCCGTGCACGTCGCCGACGATCCGGGCGACCCAGTCGTTGTCCTCATCCAGCGTAGTTACGTTCTTGAGTAGTTTGGTTCAGTTTTGTACGCGCGTGTGTGCATCGCGACGTTTACCCGACGTCGAACGTGATGTACGCATCCCGTCGTGAGATCCGATCAGGCAAGTTTATTTTGCTACATGCTATGTCTATATATTTATATCCATATGAATAAAAATAATACATGTATGTTGAATTCTATATTTGATGTTACAGTTTACTGTTTTTCGATATCCGTTCGTATCCGTACTGTTTATTGCATATCTAGTTGCATGCCGGAATCTTATTATTTCATGTTACTGTTATATTAGTACACCATGCTGGCTCATGTGCATCATACGTAGTCATGGACTTATAGAATGTTATCACAGATAGATACTTATGCATCCGTGCATTTACCGTGTATCGATACTCGTTACAGTTTTACTTTGGGCATCCGTTTGATACATATGCACTACCTAACATACCTTGATACACTACTTGACTTGTTACCTGATCTTCTTACTAATGCCGACAATCCTGACTTGTTGTCCTGGCGGACGTAACCTGTTGTCTACATAGACAAACCCGTACCTGCTTGATCCTATATTGGCATTAGCTCCATATTATCAATACCTGACTCGAACACATAATCTTGGGGGCAAGGGGAAATCAATGATGAAATCTGACTTGTAACTCAACAGTTCGATACTTACACTGATCAGTTTTATGGGCTAGGACAGCCTCGGGATGATGCTGCTGACATCATTCATCTGTACCTGTTACCTGTTTACTGCCTAGCGGCACGTCTCAGATTTCAGCCCGAGAATCTGGATCGTGGTCCCGGGCATGCACGAGATACTATTGAGTTACATCGACGATTCCATTAAATTGATTTCACAAACTTTAGAGTAGATAACCCAGTAGCACAGTTTAGATTACTCACCGCACTTCATATACACATATACACCTCAATGTTTCATATCTGTTTTTACTTGTTATATTCATGTTATTGTTTATACTCATGCCTGCATATCTGGTTACATCCTGGTTCTTACTATTGTTTGATATTATGACGCACTGACGTCTGGGTTTTGTATGGCCCAATTGCTCTATCTCTATCGCAGGCTGACCTGGAGTATTTTAGCCGTCAAGCCGAGCAGTGAGGATCGTGTTAGTGATTTTTAGTTTAGTTTCTTTCCGCAGCTTTTGTTTCTTGATGTGAGCCCGTATTGAGACGTATTTCCAGATGTTATTGTTTGTTGGATTTATTCGTTTCCGCTTATATATTTCTTGACTCTTTTATTCTGGCAGATGGACATTTACCAGTTAGTTTTATATTTTTTTTGTTCTCGATATCTTATAGACAACCGTAATGTGACTGTGGAGGGATGTTTCCTAGCCAGAGGTAGCATGGTTGGCTCTGTCACGTGCCGTAATTAGCGCACTCTGGAAAGAGGGGTGTGACAGTATAGCACACTTGACAATCCAAAACTTTTATGAAAACTTATTTTAATTTTAAAACTCATGTCTCTTATGCTTATTTACAATGCCATGTTTCATGTTTTCTTTGCTATACTTATATCAACACACTTGGTAGAACACTTGCACGACCACTAATGATTACCATGTGGCACAATCACAGACTTGCATGCAATACGTACACATCATTAGTATTGCCATGATATATGTAGGACTTGCTATGTGTTGGGGTCAAAATTACACCCCGGTTGACTAAGTCAAAATCAAAGTCAACCCTAAGTAAGCGGGCCTAAGCCCAGTGGGCCCATGCCCAAGTCGAGCCCCGCGGCCGACCTCCCCCATGCCAAAATGAAATCATGTAATAAATAATTTTGATGTAAATTTTTATACATGAATGTAAGAAAAATGGGCATAAAGACAAATTTTTGTAAAGCCCATGGCTCATGTGCAAAAGAAATAAGCACATGAGGCATGGGATGGACAAAATGTCATTTTGTAAAGCCCAAGGGGATATATGTAAATTTGTAAGCCTATATAAGGCAACATGATAATGAAATAAAGCATAACTTTTCCATTCTAAAATTCTAGGGTTTGTACCTCCTCCTTCCTCAAGGTTCTAAACTTTCTTCTTTTATTTTGAATTAACGGGAATGCTTTGATCACCGAACCGATCTGTTCTTGGTCTAAAAGCCTCGAAACCCTGTCCGTTCGTTCAAGAGTTTAACTCTTCCTTTTCCAAAAATAAATAACTATTCATCATAAAACCCTTGAAGGGGAGCTCGAATCTGCCATCAAATCCCTAAAAGAGGATATTTTAAGTCCCACCTCCCCTTTTCCCCCTAAGATCCAGCCAACAGAGAGGAAGAAGAAGAATACACATCTATAAAAATCCCATTCCGGAAGGATCCGAGGCTCAAAAGAAGTTCCAAAGATTTCTAGGAGTTTAACTCCATTTAAGATCTGTTGGAGTTTAACTCCAAATCTATACATAATCGCTGTTAGGAGTTCAACTCTAAAGCCACTTGGGAGTTCAACTCCTAACCCAAGGGCTAAGCTCCTTTTTCGCTGGTGTTTCTAGTGGTCACGCGCCGTGCACGTGACCCACGGGCGCCCAGCGGTCGTGTGCAGGGCACGTGACCCGTGGGCGCTAAGCGCCCACGTGCGCCTCACGCGACCCGCAAGCGCTCAGTCGCGTGCTGCGCACGTGACCCGCAGGCGCCCAGCGCCCACGCTCCTGGCACGTGACCAGTGGACGCCCAGCGCCCACGTGTCATGCACGCGTCTTTAAAACGCTCCTCATCTCTCATTTTCCGTCTTTAAAACGTTCATCCCCCTGCTAGCCCCCTTGACCCCCAGCCCGCTATCCGGGTAGCTGGACCCCCGTAAACTCTGCGATGCCCCCGATATATCCAAAAACCCCTTTCAAAACACAACACATGCACACTGCACATTGAGTTCGCATGACCAGTCAATTGGAGGTTCCTTCGCTCTAAAGGCGAGGGGTAATTAACGGCAGCTTAGTCCGCTGCTGCCGGAGATTCGGATCCCCAAAATCAATAAACCCCCGCCTATCCTAAGTAAGGGGGAATCTGTAGTACGCTTGACAAGCGCGTGCGTATTCCCATCTCAATGGGGTGACGAAAAGCACCCTGCACCATGCTTATTCATATTGTAATTACATCTATGTTACTATTAAAAGTTGCTTATCATATTTCATTATTCGAATGCCATTGTTCTGTATACTCGTGTATTTTAGTTGCCAACCGCTGCAAAGATGAATTATGCATTGTTGGTCTTATGAACTTGATGAATTCTTTTGGATTTGAGAAACCGCAGGTATGATTTACAAATTTTTCTTATATTTGAAAATTTGTGGTTTTCTCTTGAAATGAGTTTTTTTTTGTGTATTTATGGTTGGAATATCCAAAATCGAGGCAGGGGAAGAAACTGATTACAGATATATGGTGAACCCGGTATGGTACCCGAGTAGCAAAAAGCCCGTATAGAAAGGCGTGGTGAGCCTAGCGAGATACCCAATATCGGTGATAGTTTTGAACAGGGTGGATATTTGGAGGATAGCAACTGGTATGGTATGATAAGAATGAAAAGAGAGCTGATCCGAGAGACGGCATCTAAGGAAAACAAATGAGATTTAAGGTGCTGATGATTGGCATAAGATTAAATGATAATGTTATTGATGGTGTTTTCCATGATTGCGCGATCCATTTATGATGCACTTATATTTACTTACAATGCGCGCGCGCGCACACACACACATATATATATCTTGTGATATTTTATTTCTACTCACGAGTTAGCAACCCACCTCCGTTGTGCCATAGTTTCTTGTAGGACCGACCACTTGGATCATTAGCGTCTTCGTCGGTACATCTATTTTTTTGGGCTTGCTTGCATTTTGCTAGGTGGGTTACAAAGTGTATAGTAACCACCTTTTGTATACATTTCCTTTTGTATCCAGTGTCACTCCATCAACCATTTGTATATTGTACGACTTAGATCGAGTTAAGACATAGATGTTTATTCTTTTGGGGTCGAACTTGGGTAGAGTTGACTATGAGTTTTTATTTATGCCATTTACTTATATTTTCTTGTGTGATTTTTTGAATTGGACGTCGTATATTAACTGCGTGGTTTGTAACTCCGCCGTATGGGCGTCGAGCCAGCTCCCGTTTGGGGATACTTTTATATTTCATCATTATACAGGTTTTTATTCAAAATTTACAAAGAAGATGCTGCCAGATTTTTAAACAACAAAAATGTTTTCAAATTTTTCAAACAAAATTTACTTGCGCTTTTAAAACAAATCGTATTTCAAAACAAGCTTTATTTCACTTAATAAATCTTTCCAATAACTTCATCTATATTATTTCTTTTATAAAAGGTTTAGATTCTGGTTTTTGACTTACTTGGATTACGTCGACGTCCAAAGATGTCACGTGATTTAAGTGCCGGTCACATACCATTTCCAGGTCGTGACAAAGTTGGTATCAGAGCAACAAGTTTTACCTTTATTGAGTCTATGTATGACCATGCGGAGTCTAGGTTATAAGTTTTGAAATCTAGGCTTAACCTTGCGGAACTTAGACTTGACTTTGGGGGTATTATGCCCGAACTTTTGATTCGTAGATTGACCTTGGTATGATGGAGTAGGTAATTTAAGTAGAGTTATGTAGCGTATGTATGTTCTGCTGCGTTTAAGTGACCTTAGAATATGTCTTGTAATTCTTTCTTTGGTTATGCGCATTCCTTCATTTCAATTGCTATATTCTTACCAACTCTCGTTTCTTATTCCAGTCATCATGCCTCCGAAGACTACGCGGGTCGAGAGGGTCGCAGCTAAAGATGAGAGCATGGCAGGCTTATCTGAGACGAGGACTGATCATGATGGCACTCCGGTGACACAGGAGCAGGTCGATCCTCATTCTCCCGGCAGGATTTCTAGGCTGGAGTTGAGCGTTCAGGGTCTGCACCAGATGATTGGGACATTGGTTAAGACCAGCCGGACTCAAAGGCTTGATGTTGTTCAGCCTACTCCGTAGCCGGTTGTTCAGCTTACTGCTCAGGCAGCCGTACCCGTTGATACGGGGATTATCGAGGTATCGCTTCTAGAGTTTATGTGGCTGAAGTCTCCGGTATTTACTGGGATGGATGCAACAAAGGATCTCCGGTCGTTCCTTGATAGGATGGCTAGGATTATTCGTTCGTTGAGATGTTCCGATGCGAGATCGGTTGAGCTGGCTAGTTTCTGTTTGGAGGGTCTTGTTCAGACTTGGTGCGAGTCGATTGAGAGAGGTCGAGCCATGGGTTTTCCTCCTACGACTTGGGGCAATTTTTTGACAGTCTTCTTTGCCCGATTTCTTCCCCAAACCGTCAAAGATACCCGAGCTCGTAGTTTCGAAGCATTACGCAAGACTCCGAGCATGACTATGGCCGAATAAGACTTGAGTTTACTCAGATTTCATGATATACTCCTTACTTGGTCGATATTGAAGAGAAGCGGATCGAGAGATTTGTGTGAAGCCTCGATGCACAGCTGTTTTCTCCATTGGTGTCCAGCATTTCGATACTTATGTAAAGGTTATAGATGCGTCCACATTGATGGAGGAATGTCATAATGAGATTGTAGATGTTCCGGAACCGAAGTGGGTCCGTTCTAGTGTTCCAATTTCCGGACAGTTTGGCAGAGGCCGTGGCGGATTCTTTCCAGGACGTGGTGGTACTAGAGGTTGGACCCAGGGAGATGTATGGTCGTATCCAGAGGGCCAGAGGCCGTCGTCGACGTGCTATAATCGCGGGAGTCCAGGTTATCTCTTCAGAAATTGTACCGTGAGACGTTAGGGCGGGACAACAGGTCTGCAGGCTGCTATACCCCCTCCACCTCCTCTTCAATTGGCATTGCCTCCTCCGCCCATCGCTACTCCGCACCGGGAAGTTGTTCAGAAAGGTCGTGGTCTCTTGTTGCCCGGTCTCAACGCCATGAGACGGTCACCCGTTTTCCTCTAGAACCCAGCTATTCGAGCACTTCTCCGTGGGTTAATCCTAGCACCTGTAATGATAAACCTAAATATACAATGGTGATTGCAATCTCAATCCGGATGCACCCCAAATAAAAGAATATACATCGCGCAGTGATGGCAGTCTACAAGTCGGACGCTCTCCCCGCAATAATTAATATGCATAGCATCGTCACAGAACATCCAATACAATACACCGGGCTTTCTATCGCAACAATCCAACTCAACCATAACATAGATAAACATCACAGAATATCACAATGCAAGTATCAAGTTCGTAACCTCGTCTAATTGATATATATTGCAATTAGATAACGTTTTACCACGCTATGATACTCGCAATCACAGAAGAAACCAAAACAACGACTACTAGAATTACAAAACCCACGAGGCGGGTACTCGAAATTTCGAAACATTAAAATTCAAGTGCCCCCGGCCACGAAAATCCCCTCATTTTTGCACGTAATCGAACCCCATTAACCCCTAACCCCCCAACCCCCCAACCCCCACTATTTAAGTATTGATTCATCTCCGAAACGGGGCTGAATTAAGGGCGGAATCGTCCCTGAAACGGGGCTGACCAGCTCCGAAACAGCCCCAAACGGAGGCTGATCCAGCCCCCGTATCGGGGCTGAATCGGCCTCGGTTTGGCCCCTTATCGGGGCCGAACCAAAAACAAATTGGGTGGGTTTGGGTTATCTTAGCCTATACAAAATTCATGGTCCGAACCTAGAATCCGGTGGCTCCGGCGCAACTAAAAATGAGAGATTTTCATGCAAATTTTTAAAACCTAGTTTTGAAAATAAAAGGTTTTGTGAATTCTAAAGTCATCCAAACAAGTTCAAATCTTTAGTTTGGTTCTGATACCATTTGATGAAAATCATGAACCCTAGCATGGAATTTAAAACATAGTATAGTTGGGTTTTTAAAAAATCTAGAGAGCAATAAGTTCCAAACATAGAATCATAGCTAAATAGTTGAACTTGTACAAACAATATAAGCACTAAACTAACAAGTTTAGTGCATACAACCTTTGTAGCATCTTCATATACTCCAAATGGTGTTGGAATCTAGTTAGGCCCCTAAGATGAGGGAACAAGCTTGCTGAAGACCTCCTTTGTCATAGATGGATCCACCCGAGAAAATCCTTTTCTAGCTCAATCTCCACTTGAAGCTCCAAACCTTGGTGAAGAAACTAACCATCTAACTTTGCTAGGATTAGAGTGTTGGTGATGTAATGTGTCACTCTAATTTTTTCTTACCATTTATTTTCGCTTTTTCATTCTCTTTCTAATTTAGAAGAAGAAGAAGAGAGCTCTCGAACTTGAAGATGAGAAAGAAATCCAAATGAAAAAACCTTTAACCATTTCTAAATGGTTACTCATCTTTTTAACATAAAAGAAAAAGATCTCAACCATTGGATTTTGATCCCATCTCCACCTGTCCACCCTCTTCTCTCCCCTCCACTTGTCCACCCAACGAGAATGGATAGGCATGTGCTAAACCCAAGGCACAGGATAACCAAAAGAGAATAAAAAGGAAAAAGGAAAATCATAAATATGTATATATATGTATGTGTGTGTGTATGTATATTTTCTATATGTATTAAAAATATATAAATGAGACATAAATAAATAGTGACTAAATACTAGTAAATACATATATCCAATACATGTATTAATATATTAAATTAGCACTTGATTTAATATCCGTCTTTCTAAAAGACCAGCTAGTATTCCCAATCGTCCGATTACCGTTAATGTATCCAATACACAAGTTTTAATCGAACTCCGGTACGCATCTAATACGCACATCTACATCATATCGCTAGAGCCGGAAAAACCTCTGTGTGGGACTCTAAAAACTCGACAATACGCTGATAGTGAGTTACTGGATCCAATCCATAACTTACAATCACTTCAGTGACACTAGCTGTACGTAATGGCTACCCAGGTATCTGTCGAAAGGAAGATCGACAAGCAAGCCTGTACGAACCCCTACTAAGCCTATAAGTGACAGTCACCGTACAGTCCGGTCCGTTCATCAATGAGTGTTGCATACCGGATATAGCGATTGGTAAACGTTAGACCCCTAATAACCCGATAAGTCGTGCCGGTGTCAGGCTCATCACCTACCAAGAAACTAATGATCTCCTATCAGTAGACTTACGGTGATAGACAACCGAAAACAGCGCAACACCGACTTCCTATACCAGAAGAGACGAATCCCCATAATCTGCTCATTGTCACCGTGTGGCTCGGGACTGTATCCAACTAAAACCTGTTTGTATGACTCAGTAGAGCCGTGGTATGGTAGTAATCTGTCACGACCCGAAATTGGCACGTGACAGCCCTTAAACTACACAATGTCCACAGGCGTAACGCAATTTAAGTAAGCCGAAAACCCAACAATCTAAACCATCAAAAGTAGTAAGAAATAATAGCATTTTCAAAACCTTTGAAATCTCAACCCAAATTCTTTAAAGTCCAACTTTACTTTCTTTAAAAATTTCGGCAGCACCTCTTTTGTAAAAACCAACCCCAAAAATGGATACAACATAAATATAAGTAAAGCATCCCCAACGGGAGCAAATCCACGCCCAACGGTGGAAAACAACCACCACAACGGATATACGACGCCGTAGCGAAGAAATAAAAGACGATAGAAGTAAAACTGCATAAAAGACCTCCAAGTCACAAAATAATACACAATATCGTCCTCACATCAAGTCTCTAAGTCATACAAGATAATGGTAGATGTAGAGTACATGGATACAACGAATATACAATAAACAACCTTGGATAACTGTAAAACCTACCTAAGAAAAACTGCACACTGTGAGCCGAAGCGGTATCCGCTGCAAAAGATGATGTGATAGATGAATAGCCTACCTCGACTACTCTGGTGAACAACCTGCAAAACACTGTGGCACAACGGGTGTGAGTTGCCAACTCGTGAATAGTAAATAACATATGCAGGTAATCGCAAGTATGCACGTACAACGCGAATCTAACATGCAAGCTAACTAATAGCAATAAAAAGTCATATGTGTGCGATAATCATGAAAGGTACAATAGCAGGCACAACTAATACATGAAGCAATAATATGACAATATGTATGCAACAGTCATGTAAGGTACTCTATCAGGTACTACAAATACATGAAGCAATGATATGACAATGTATATATGCAACAGTCATGAAAGGTACTCTATCAGGTACTACTAATACATGAATCAATGCATATAAAATAACAGTATGTAAATGCAACAGTCATGGAAAGTACTCTATCAGGTATAACTAATACATGAATCGGTGCATAAATAATAAATGCGGAGTATGGGATAAAACATGTCATTTCCACGGAATACTGATATCGTGGTAGGACCAAAGTCGATCAAGACAATCCAAATCCCAATTTCCTCAAATCAGCCCCCAAATCGGCTCTCATATCATATAAGTCTCACAAATCCTGAATGTACAATATCAAGTAAATCTCATATATCCTGAATGTACAAAATCAGCAAATCTCATATATCCTGTATCCAATATCAAGTGAATCTCTTATATCCCAAATATATTTGCATGAATAATTATGATGAAGTATATGAATTTATACGTATACATATATATTAGCGTCCCATTCCACTAATATATATATATGTATATATATATATATATGTATATATATATATATATGCATATATAACATCGTCTCATTCTACTGTTATATATACTTTGAAGTAAAAATATTATGAAATCAATGTGTCAAACATCGACACAAAAATGTTGATCTATCAGGTGTTGTCACCACGATTGGCACCCTGATAGGTATGTATCATACGCTATACCGAAAGCTCGAGTGCCTAGTTTTGACCCTCGCCTCTCGACGTATCAATACGTACATGACTCCCGTCGGTATCACCACGATAACCGCCGAATCATAGGTACTGTCACCGGTAGGTATGGTTTCCCTGTCAGGCTCAATCGGCAAGGTCCTTCAATCATCTTGTCCCGGGGTACCTCCGGGCCCCACCATGTACCCTCATACGGTCCACTACGCCTCCTCATATTGGGTATATATATTAGAACCGATAAATCTCATGGTGACTGCTGAAATATCATATCAAGAGAAACCGGGTTTTTCAAATAATGCATAATTTCATGAAACTACCACGGTCCTCAAATCCAGAAAACATCATGAAAAATCCATATCTCAATGCGAAAATCCATGAATATAATATATACAACAGAAAACTGCAATGTAAGTATATAAAGGAAAAGCCGCTAATTAACTGCAATAAGTTAATATAATATATCATGCGGTTCCTAATTTCTCCAATTCTACATAACATCAAATAAAGGTAACCATGTAGCTATAGCCAGATATATGTGTGAACATAAAGGTATAGCAAGGTATAGGTATCTACCAATCAGTAATGATGTAATATACCCTCCAGGTATAGTGCAGTATGTATGCAAGGTATACGTGTAGCTATGTCATTATGTGTATGTACCTGTCACTAATGGTACAATACCCTATAAGTATACAGGTAACTAGCATGTAAGCATGTCAAGGCATAGGTGTAAGCATGTAGGTATATAGGTATGCTATATGTCATATGCATAAAGAAATATGAATCAATGTCTCAATGTCCCTAACCAAACAATATCATATCTATATGTGTGTTGTGCGTGTCATGGCAATTATTGACGGTGTGTGTGGCATACAATCAGTGTTCGTGCAACATAAGCCGTCAATAATAGTGCAGTGTCTTAAGGTACTAGTCCAAGCACAACAAGTAACTAAGCAATAAGGTGTATTCGCAACTCTATATATGAAATAGAATATGCGATAATAACATAACATCTCTAGCCCAGACGCATAACGGGATGCGGGCGATTCCCCTGTAGATGTTAAATCTACTCACCAACGCTCCTGGCTAAGTGAAGCCTACCACCTGCTTCCCCTTCGTCGCAGCGTCCGAAGTCCCCGCCTGCGAACCTAAAACATAGCACAATATAACAGTATATATTAGCAATAGACCCAAAACATGTAAAAACTACACGGACCAACGCGACAACACAAACGTACTCTCAAGTGTTCGTATTGTAGCTAACGTGCTTAGCGACACTACGAAACCAACTCAGAGCAACAGAACACGGAACACGAACCGTATCGGATAACGTATCGCGCGAAACGAAACACAAGAAAACAAGCAAGAGGTCCCAGATTTTTCTGTACCAACAATATGTAAAAGTTGCAAGTACCATGAGACCACAAACAACCCCAGAGACCCTACACCAAAATCCACACCCCAACTCCCCAGTCTGGCCGCAATTTGCGGCCAGAAGCAATATATTTGTGGCCCGATCAAGAAGGAATGGGTTCGTATTTTGAGGGTAGGTTCTAGGCCACTACACTAGGTCACTGTGATGGGAACTTTTGCAAAAAATACCTGGTTTGATAGCAGATCATCCAAGACCCCAAAACAACACTAAAAATACGATATTTACCCGAAACGATACGATACGCGATCAAAACTGAAACGATTAAGCTACGCTACATAACAAACACCTATTTAATAGAAAAAGATCATTACCTAACTAAAAGAACTCAAAGATCCTAGTTTTGCAAGCTCCAAGGAATCCAAGAGGCAAATCAAGTCCAAATATGTGATTTTTGTGAAGTTTAGTGAAGGATTAATGAAAATTTAGTGGAGAAGTGTTGAGTGTTCAGTTGAGACTTGCGAAATGATGAAAAATTGAGAAGGGAGTTAAGTGAGAAAGATAAAGGATAAAAAGAAAGAGAGAGGTGAGTGTAGGAGGGTGAGTGCACCACAACATTAATTCACCGTTAATGCATTCATACCACTCACCATGCCACCTCTCACATCCAAAGAAATATCTCCCTCTTCTCACACAAAAGATCTAGGAGTTTAGGGTTAAGGATTGGATTAAAGCAAGGATTAGGATAAAACAAAGGATTAGATTAGAACCAAGATTAGATTAGGTTAAGGGTTAAGTTGTCATGGTCACTAATCTAGATTAGCACAAACAAACCCTCACATTAACGTGCACACGTGCGTGCATGTCCATAACAAATAATACTAAAATAATAATTAAATGTTATAAAATGTGAGGAACCCAAATTGGTAAAGTTTTTACAGTAAACCCGCATTATCGTCTAAACTAACAATAACCGAAATCTAAGGCGTTACAATCTCCCCCCCTATAAAAATTCTTCTCCGAATTTAAAATTTTCACTAAGCGTACCTTCAAAGAGAAGAGTACAAAACTCCCAAATCTTGCTTGCAGCCTCCCAAGTGATCACCTCACTATACGGCTACGCCCAAGAAAACCCTCCACAGACGGCAAGACCCATGACTGAAGTTTCTCCACCTGCCGAGCCATTAACACAAATGGCTGTCGGTGAACGAAAAGATCACACCCAAGCTAAATGGTCTGGTGCTAAATCATGTAAGAAAGGTCATGAAGGTATTTGCAAAATATCGACACAAGGAATACGGGGTGAATACTCAATAATCTGGGCGGAAGTGCCACATTATAGGCAACGGAACTAACTCGCTCGAGGATCTCGAAAGGATCTACAATTCTTGGATAAGCTTCCCAAAACTCAACACTTCATTCATCGGAAAATCCGTAGGAATACATGATCTCCCACTGCGAACTCAAGTCTGCGACCACCACGGTCGGCATAAGACCTCTGTCTGCACTGGGCTGTCCTCATCCTGACCTGAATCAACTGGATCATCTCCGAAATCTCTTAGACTAGATGGGGTCCAAAAAAAAATCCTACTCACGCAGAGTCAGAAAAACAGAATGGCGATCGACACGACCTAACAACAAAACCTATAGGTTGCCAATTGGAACGTCTCCTGATAACAGCTATCGAAGGAGAACCCTAACAATGGCAAGTGACGATCCTAACTGCCAACAACAATTAGTACATACGCACAAACCTATCCTCTAGAGTCTGCATAGCCCGCTCTCACAACCCTCGTCCTGCGGATGGAAAAGCGGAGCTAAAGATCAACCAGTACCCAAGGCTTTCTGAAGCTTCTGCCTAAGACGGCAAGCGAACAGAGTGCCTCTATTGGATACAACATAATAAGGAACTCCGTGCAACGCACAAACTTAACAAAGAATAACTGAGCAAACTGAGCATAACCGGACAACAAACACCCAAATGAAGTCACACCCTGTCTAAACCTGGGTAGACACCATAACGACATTCATGGAGATCTGCTCCCATTCCCACTCTGGAACGGTTAAAGGTTGCAACTCTCCAGCCGGTCTTAAGTGCTCAACCTTAGCTCACAACAAGACAGACACCTTGAAACGAAATCCGAAACTTCACTCTTCATCCCTGCCCACCCGTAACTATCTCACAAGTCACGTCACATATTGGTGGACTTGAATGAACACAGAAAGCCGACTGATGTGCCTGCTCTAAAATTTCGCGTCTCTACCATCAGTATCAGGTACACAAACGCGTCCCTAAACGTAGTACACCCTTGTCACAAATCAAGAACTCCGAATCTTTACCCAGCCGAGTATGCTCAAGAATTTCAGACGAACGAGCATCGGCAGGCTGTGCCTCGCGAAAGCGATTAAGGAAAAGTGGACGAACGCGGACATGAGCAAGCTGTCCCCTCAGTAGAGTCGAACATAAGCCGTACTCAACGATCGCACAAGAACTATAAATCTGCAGATGACTTCTCAGAACTGCGCACAACTGGAACAAGCTAACCCCGGGCCTACGACTCAAGCATCAGCTACCACAATCGTCTTGCCACAGGTAACGAGGATCTCGCAAACACAATCCTCCACAAGCTCCATCCAACGACGCTGTCTCAACAATCAACGCCCGCTACAGGAAGATGTACATTAGGCTTTTGGTGGTCCGTGGAAATCTGACACGACTCTCCGAACAAATAGTGTCTCCAAATCTCCAACGCACGACCACTGCGGCCATCTCCAGATCATGAGTGGGATATCCTGCTCGTACTTTCTCCTACTGTCGGGAAGCAAAAGCGATAACTCTATAATGCCACATCAACGCAAAATCGGGCCCCACTCACGAAATATCACAGTTAAACAACAAAGTCGCCCGAACCAGCAAGCAAGAAAGAACTGGTGCAGTTGTCAACCGAGTCTTCAACTGCTGAAAACTCTGCACGCATGCCTCAATCCAAAGAAAAGAACCTCCTTTCCGGTCAGTTCAGTCAACGGTACAGCGATACACTAGCAATCCTGCACGAAACAGCGACAACAACCTGCTAAGCCCAAAAATCTGCGGACCTCTGTCCCGGATATAAGTATGGGCCAAAGCTGTACGGCCTCGATCTTCCTTGGGACCATACAAAACCGCCTTCCGTAACTACAAGACCTAGGAGTCAACACAATCAAGCCTGAAGGAACACTCCGAGAATTTAGCAAACAGCTGGTGCTCTCCCAAAGTCTGCAAAACAAATCCTCAAGTGTTGCTCCTGTTCCTCACTACACATTGAAAAAGACCAGAATGTGATCAATGACACAACGATAAACTGGTCGAGGAACGGCCTGAAGAAATCTGGTTCATCATATCCACGAATGCTGCTAGGACATTGGTGAGTCCAACGACACCACCAAAACACACACACTGCCCGTAGCAAGCACAAAAGCAGTCTTCGGAATGTCATCACTCCGAACCCGCAACCAATGAAGACCTGATCCCAAAGAAACTTAGAAAATGTCTCACACTCTGGAGCTGATCGAAGAAATCGTCAATGCGAGGTAAAAGATACCTATCCGCACCGTAAGCCGGTTCAATTGACGATCAATCAATACACAATCTCAAACTGTCGTCCTTCTCTAGACGAACAGAATAGGAGCTCCCCAAAGCGAAACACTCAGATGCACAAGCCCCCAACAAACAACTCTGCAGCTGATCCTTAAGCTCCCTAAGCTCCGCCGGCTCATCTGGAACGTCGGAAAACTCTCGCACGATAGGAACCCAGTCCAACAAACCCACTGTGGCTCCGGTACCACGAATGAAAGCCATGAATTCTCGACATCCTCTCCTCAAAAGCCGACTAGCGAAAAAGGCTGAATTCAAGCTGTAAGAGGCGGCACCACTGTCCTCCCATGCACAACAAGAACTGACTCGCCGGGAAAACAAAACCTGAATGTTTCCTCGCGACAGTCCACAGACGCCTAGCACGTAGCTAACCAGTCCGTGCTCAGGAGAACGTCAAATCCAACATCTCTAGAAGGATCACAACGACGGACGAAACTTTATCTCCTAACCGATTAGCATACAACTGAAACACGTGTCGCGCAACAAAAGAATCGCTGATAGAAGTTAACACAACAACGGCTAATCTAGCTAACACGACTCTCGTCCCAACCACAGTACAAAGTGTGTAAAACAAAAAGTACATCAAAAGAACATACGAATTTAGAATACCTGAAAACTCTGCATTGGACGCCCGCTCGTCCCGATGAGTAGAAGCAAACTCTTGTGTCCGCCCTCTACCCGCAACTGGCTGAAATCCTCCTCTGCTAATCTGTCCCCTCCGAGCGAACCCTTCGCGACCACGACCTCTCCGAGGACGAGTCTGACGCGGTGCTAAGGAACAATTCCTGATGAGGTGATGAGGGCTCCCGCACCAGAAACATCTATGCGATGACTGCTGACCCTCCTGGGGATGAGAGCTGAATGACTGTCCTCGTCCCAAGCCTCTGCTACTCCCGCGACGGTCACGAAATCTATCTCGACGACTAGGCCTCTGTCTTTGGGCTGGTACACCGGTACGAGTCATCTACTGTTCCGGAACTCCCAAAGTCTCTGGAAGGCGTGCCTCGTCAACTGGGGCTGCATCCACTAGTGTTGTATATGTAACACTATGCTGAGTGCTGATCGCAAGGAACAACTGGGTAACAGGGGTGACAACCTCATGTCGCTGCGCTCTACTGGCTTCAACCAAAGACCTCATCGTCTGGCGCAAGTCCTGCATCTCAGCCTCGAGCCTAGCGATATGATCTGTCGAAAGCGGATCCATCTGCTCCTGCGCAACGAGCGTGCCATCCTGGTCAGTCCTCGTACCACCCGAGTCTACTCTGACCTCGGCCCTCGCTGCATCACTCTGAGTCCCCATAATCATCGGCGGCAAAGGCTATAAATGGAAAAGGATTCGATAAGAACACTGAAATCGAATCACAAGGATATATCATCAAAGAAGGAATTTCAAGTAATTAGTACTTAGGTCACTTTAGGCGGAGTACCGCATCGTGAGTATGTCGCGGACATACACACACTACGTTACTCTGCTTAAGCTACATACTCCATCATACCAAGGTCATCCTACACTCCGAAAGGTAAAACCTAGCGCTCTGATACCAACTTTGTCACTACCCGAAATTGGCACGTGACGGCCTTTAAACTACGCAACGTCCACAGGCGTAACGCAATTTAAGTAAGCCGAAAACCCAGCAATTTAAACCATCAAAAGAAATAAGAAATAATAGCATTTTCAAAACCTTTGAAATCTCAACCCAAATTCTTTAAAGTCCAACTTTACTTTCTTTACAAATTTCGGCAGCACCTCCTTTGTAAAAACCAACCCCAAAAATGGGTACAACATAAATATAAGTAAAGCATCCCCAACGGGAGCAAATCCACGCCCAACGGCGGAAAACAACCACCACAACAGATATACGACGCTGTAGCGAAGAAATAAAATACGATAGAAGTAAAACTGCATAAAAGACCTCCAAGTCACAAAATAATACACAATATCGTCCTCACATCAAGTCTCTAAGTCATACAAGATAATGGTAGATGGAGAGTACATGGATACAACGAATATACAATAAACAACCTTGGATAACCGTAAAACCCACCTAAGCAAAACTGCACACTGTGAGCCGAAGCGGTATCCGCTGCAAAAGATGATGTGATAGATGAATAGCCTATCTCGACTACTCTGGTGAACAACCTGCAAAACACTGTGGCACAATGGGGGGTGAGTTGCCAACTCGTGAATAGTAAATAACATATGCAGGTAATCGCAAGTATCCACGTACAACGCGAATCTAACATGCAAGCTAACTAATAGCAATAAAAAGTCATATGAGTGCAATAATCATGAAATGTACAATAGAAGGTACAACTAACACATGAAGCAATAATATGACAATATGTATGCAACGGTCATGTAAGCTACTCTATCAGGTACTACAAATATATGAAGCAATGATATGACAATGTATATATGCAACAGTCATGAAAGTTACTACTAATACATGAAGCAATGCATATAAAATAACAGTATATAAATGCAAAAATCATGGAAGGTAATTTATCAGGTACAACTAATACATGAATCAGTGCATAAATAATAAATACGGAGTATGGGATAAAACATGTCATTTCCACGGAATACTGACATCGTGGTAGGACCAAAGTCGATCAAGACAATCCAAATCCCAATTTCCTCAAATCAGCCCCCAAATCGGCTCTCATATCATATAAGTCTCACAAATCCTGAATGTACAATATTAAGTAAATCTCATATATTCTGAATGTACAAAATCAGCAAATCTCATATATCCTGTATTCAATATCAAGTGAATCTCCTATATCCTAAATATATTTGCATGAATAATTATGATGAAGTATATGAATTTATACGTATACATATATATTAGCGTCCCATTCCACTAATATTAATATATATATATATATATATATATATGTATATGTATATATGTATGTATGTATATATATATATGTATATATGTATGTATGTATATATATATGCATATATAACAGCGTCCCATTCTACTGTTATATATACTTAGAAGTAAAAATATCATGAAATCAATGTGTCCAGCATCGACACAAAAATGCTGATCTATCAGGTGCTGTCACCACGACTGGCACCCTGATAGGTACGTATCATGCGCTATACCGAAAGCTCGAGTGCGTAGCTCTGACTCTCGCCTCTCAACGTATCCATACGTACATGACTCCCGTCGGTATCCCCACGATAACCGCCGAGTTATAGGTACTGTCACCGGTAGGTATGGTTCCCCCGTCAGGCTCAATCGGCAAGGTCCTTCAATCGTCTTGCCCCAGGGTACCTCCGGGCCCCACCATATACCCTCATACGGCCCACTACGCCTCCTCACATTGGGTATATATATCAGAACCGATAAATCTCATGGTGACTGCTGAAATATCATATCAAGAGAAACCGGGTTTTTCAAATAATGCATAATTTCATGAAACTACCACGGTCCTCAAATCCAGAAAACATCATGAAAAATCCATATCTCAATGCGAAAATCCATGAATATAATATATGCAACAGAAAACTGCAATGTAAGTATATAAAGGAAAAGCCGCTAATTAACTGCAATAAGTTAATATAATATATCATGCGGTTCCTAATTTCTCCAATTCTACATAACATCAAATAAAGGTAACCATGTAGCTATAGCCAGATATATGTGTGAACATAAAGGTATAGCAAGGTATAGATATCTACCTATCAGTAATGATGTAATATACCCTTCAGGTATAGTGCAGTATGTATGCAAGGTATACGTGTAGCTATGTCATTATGTGTATGTACCTGTCACTAATGGTACAATACCCTATAAGTATACAGGTAACTAGCATGTAAGAATGTCAAGGCATAGGTGTAAGCATGTAGGTATATAGGTATGCTATATGTCATATGCATAAAAAAATATGAATCAATGTCTCAATGTCCCTAACCAAACTGTAAGTCGATGTACAACACCCCAATACTTGTGGGGAGGCGGAATTTTCAAAAACGAACTTGTTTAGTGAACAAACATCGACTAACCGCTTGAATCGAAGCTAAACGATAACTAACTTAAAACATAGAGTTGCTATGCTACTATATTTAGGGATTATACCTAACGAATCGTGTCCTTCGTCTTTGCGAACTCCACCTCCTCCTCGGCCTTCTCGAAGTAGTAGACGATCCACCCGAGAGCTTTACTCCAAGCTTAGCCTCTAAACTTGAGGCAACTAGACTTCTTTAAGTGCTAATCAAAGAAGCTAGGTGTATTATAGAGAGGGTTATGGATTAAGTAGTCTAACTAATCCTTGTACTCAACACATGAGAGGGGAGGATTAGGGTTTGAAGAGGGAGAGCTTGAGGAGAGAGAAGGTGAGGATAATTATCATATGAGAATAATGAGTTATCATAATATATATGAAACATTAAAATTCATCAATAAAAGAAAAACAAATGATGAATAATCAAGTTTCATAAATATCTAATGGTGATTCATAACCATGACCCATTAAGCATTTATTGTGCATTAATGATATGGATGAATCACTCTCATGACTCACTAAACTCATTCAATGCATATGACACCTAAACCTCCTTAGTCACCATCTTCTAGAAGCTTCTCGTACAATTACGAGAACGCCCCTCCAATCCGCAAAAATACGGAAAAACTTTAGACTGTATAAATCCAATAACCGGATACCAGTAACTGGCTTAAACCAAAGCCGACTGGTAAAAACTGTCCGAAAGTCGTACGCGCGTAAACGCACGTATGCGTCCGAACCCTTGTCGTAAAACCATACGACCTCTATATCGTTTCGCCTGGAGTAGGGAAACTCTCTGTGTGGGACTCTAGAGACTCGACTACTACGCTGGCAGTGGGTTTAACCACAGACCGCAAGCGGCACTAGCTGTACGTAACGGTCCCCAGGTAGATGTCGATAAGAAGGCCGATGAGGGAACCCATCCGAACTCCTACTGAGTCTGATGTGACAATCTCCATACAGTCCGGTCCGTTCGTCTTAGACTATCGCATATCGGGCCTAGGGGGGCGGCAAGCGTCAGTCCCCTAATAGCGGTATAAGTCGTGTCGGAGCGAAGCCCATTACACCCTGAGAAACTACTGGAACCTACCAGCAAATCTCGCTTGCCCTGGCCAGGGACTTTGCGTAATGGCTCTCTGACACAGCGCGATATCAACTCCCAATACCGGGAGAGACGAATCCTGTCTAACCGCCACTGCCTCCAAGTGCTCGGGACTGCACCCAATTGCTACCTGTTTGCATGACTCCTTTGAGCCGTGGTAGGGTAGCAATCTAAGAACAGTGGGACACACTCGAGGCGAAGTAGCAGTGTCAAGTCTGCGGACTATGCTGTACTCATGTCACCTGGGAACTGTTCACTGACGACTGGTATAAAACCAACCAACAGTTCCCTGTGAGTCCTGTCCGGTGTACCCGTAACCTAACGAGCACCTGCATACTATCTCCAGTACGACGTACTGACGGCTGTGGGACAGACCATCTCCCCAACTGGGATGAGAAGCGTACACACTAGTCTACTCCGGAGTATCGATGCTCTGTCTCGATAATCCAACGACCAGGGACCTGAATAAGGATGTGCTTGTAGACTACCCAGCCCCCACTAGTGTGACTGCCATCACAACGCTGGTAGTCAAGCAAGATCCTAAGAGCTCTATCAATACGTATACTCACATATTAAGATAGAAAAACCAAGTAGCATACTACCATGTTTAGCAAGACTGTTATATACATGTGAATATCCCAAGCTTCCATTAAGTAATATACAAACTAGTATGATACAGTAATGGCCTTCTAGGGCATAAACACTAACAATCTCCCACTTGCACTAGGGCCATGTACTGGTATATCGAAGACCAATGATCTCGAGTAGCCTCTCGAACTGAATCTGAGGTAGGGCCTTCGTGAATGGATCAGCAATGTTCTCTTCAGAAGCAACTCTCCGAACCTCGATCTCCTGACGATCAATGATCTCCCTGATCAGGTGATACCGCCTCAAGATGTGTCTGGACTTCTGATGGGACCTTGGTTCCTTCGCTAAAGCTATAGCTCCGTTGTTGTCGCAATACAGAGGTATTGGATCAACTATGGTAGGAACCACCTGAAGTTCTGTTAGGAACTTCTTCATCCAGACTGCTTCTTTTGCGGCATCGCAAGCAGCTATATACTCCGCTTCCATCGTCGAGTCAGCAACGGTGTCCTGCTTGGAGCTCTTCCAGCACACCGCCCCTCCATTGAGGGTAAAGACAAAACCCGACATGGACTTGGAATCGTCCTTATCACTCTGGAAGCCGGAATCAGCAAAGGCCTCCAACCTGAGGTCTTTTGCGCCGTAAACCAAGAACATCTCCTTAGTCCTTCTCAGGTACTTGAGAATGTTCTTTACTGCTATCCAGTGCTTCTCCCCTGGGTCTGACTGATACCGGCTTACCACGCTCAGTGCGTAAGCTATATGTGGTCTGGTGCACAACATCGCATACATTATAGAGCCTACTGCAGAAGCGTAGGGTATAATAGACATGCGTTCCCTTTCCAAATCAGTCTTGGGAGACATCTCTTTGGAGAGGGTGATTCCGTGACAAGTCGGTAGATTACCGCGCTTAGAATCTTCCATACTGAATCTTTTCAGTACAGTGTCGATATACCTGGACTGCGAAAGTCCCAACATCCTCTTGGATCTATCACGATAGATCCGGATCCCCAGAATGTAAGAGGCATCACCCAGGTCTTTCATGGAGAACCTGTGTGACAAGAATCCTTTGACGGATTGTAGCATAGGAATGTCATTTCCTATCAATAGAATGTCATCCACGTACAAGACGAGGAATACGACACTTCTGGCTACAACTTTACTATATATGCACGGTTCATCTGGATTTTTGATAAAGTCATATTCTTTGACTGTCTCATCAAAACAGATGTTCCAACTCCGCGATGCCTGCTTTAGTCCATAAATGGATTTAAGCAGCTTGCATACTTTCCCGCTGCTCCCACTCTGATTGAAACCCTCTGGCTGATCCATATAGACGCTCTCTTCTAAATTTCCATTCAGAAAAGCCGTCTTTACGTCCATCTGCCAGATTTCATAATCATGGAAGGCAGCAATAGCAAGAAGGACCCGAATGGATTTGACCATAGCCACTGGAGAAAAAGTTTCGTCATAGTCCAAACCAGGTCTTTGACGAAAACCCTTTGCAACAAGTCTAGCCTTATAGGTTTCCACCTGTCCATCTACACCAATCTTTTTCTTGAAGATCCATTTGCATCCTAAGGGTTTTACCCCATCTGGAGCAAAGTCCAAAGTCCATACTTTGTTGGTGTACATGGACTCCATTTCGGTCCGCATTGCATCTAGCCATCGTACCGAGTCGCCGCTCTGGATGGCCTGCTTGAAGTCAGTAGGTTCATCATCATCTATGATGCAATCCTCTCTATCCCCATCTATAAGAAAACTGTAGTATCTCTCAGGCGGATGAGACGGCCTACTACTCCTGCGGAGGGGTGCGGGAATGTCCTGTTCTTCTTGAACTACCGGTTCTACCAAACTTTCAGTATTAGTTTGTGGTTCTGGAATTTCTTCCAGTTCTATTTCGCTCCCACTTATTTCCTTTTCTAAAAACTGATTTTCTAGAAAATGGGCATTACGAGAAAAAAAACCTTTTGTTCCTCTGCGTAATAGAAATAATATCCCTTGGAGTTCTTTGGATATCCCACAAACATACATTTTACTGATCGTGCCTCGAGCTTGTCCACATGCTGCTTTTTAACAAAAGCTGGACATCCCCAAATCTTCATATGTTGAAGATGGGGTTTCTTCCCAGTCCACATCTGATATGGAGTGGTAGGCACAGTCTTGGTAGGAGCCCTGTTCAAAAGATATGCCGCTGATTCTAGCGCATAACCCCAGAAAGATCGCGGTAACTCAGCATTACTCATCATGGATCGTACCATATCCAATAGGGTTCGATTCCGTCTCTCCGATACACCGTTATGCTGTGGAGTGTATGGAGGAGTAAGCTGAGAGAGAATTCCTTTCTCTTTTAGGTAACCTAGGAACTCGGCACTTAAGTATTCTCCACCTCGATCAGATCTCAGTGTCTTAATACTTTTGCCGGTTTGGTTTTCTACTTCATTCTTATACTCTTGGAATTTCTCAAAAGCCTCGGATTTATGTTTCATCAGATAAATGAATCCGTATCTTGAGTAATCATCCGTGAAAGTAATGAAATATGAAAAACCACCTCTTGCATGTGTAGACATTAGACCGCATACATCGCTGTGTATGAGTCCTAAGAGCTCGCTCGCTCTTACTCCTTGTCCAGTAAATGGAGTCTTTGTCATCTTTCCTTTGAGACAAGATTGACAAGTGTCATAAGTTTGATATTCGAACGAGTCCAAATATCCTTCTCTATGCAACTTAGTCAACCTTCTCTCATTGATGTGACCCAGTCTACAATGCCATAAGAAAGCTTTATTTAAATCTGGAGACTTTCTTTTTAGTGTGTTCTGGACGTTGAAAATTTCGAGTTGGTTTAAAACATATATACCGTTATTTAGTGTACCTGACCCAATCAAACCATGATTAAGGTGGATGTTAACAACATCTCTTACAAACGTGAAATCATAACCTTTATTTGATAACAAGGAAACTGATATGATATTACACGTTAAGCTTGGTACAAAATAACAGTTATGTAAAACCAAAATATGTCCACTCGTCAATCCTAAGTGATAATCCCCGACGGACGCAGCTCCCACGCTAGCTCCGTTAGCAACCTTTAGGGTCATCTCACCTTCCTTCAGCACTCTACGGTTTCTCAGTGCCTGCAATGAATTGCAAATATGAGATCCTGATCCGGTATCCAATACCCAGGAAGTAGAGTTGATCGACAGACAATTCTCAATTACAAACACACCTGAAGTCGAAGCCACAGCTTGCTTCGGTTCCTGGTTCTTGGCGTTCCACGCCTTGCAATCCTTCTTCCAGTGCCCTTTCCTGTGACAATGGAAGCACTCATCCTGGCCAACTACCGGTACTGCAAACTTTTTCTTTCCCTTCCCTCCCACCTTACTAACACCTCCTCTAGGTTTGGGGACGGCCTTCTTCTTCCTTCCTTTGGCCCTAGCCTTGGACCCGGAAGAAGATGCACCGCCAACAAACATAGCGGGTGTTTCCCTTGCCTTCTGCAAGGTGCCCTCTGCACTCCTTAACATGTTCAGGAGTTCCGGAAGTTCAACTTCTTTTCTTTGAAGGTTGAAGTTCAGGATAAACTGGGCGTAGGTGTGAGGAAGGGACTGGAGAATAAGGTCTGTATAGAGCTCATTATCCAAAGTCGTCCCAAGGTCTGCGAGCTCTTCAATATAGCCGATCATCTTTAGGACATGTTCACCTACCGATGACCCGACAGCCAACCTCGCTCGAAACAAGTTCTTAGAGGTCTCGTATCTTGCTATACGAGATTGCTCTCCATAAAGTTCCTTTGTATGGAGAAATATGCCATCTAGGGTCATATCCTCGTGCCTCCTCTGATGTTCATTGTTCATTGAGGCAAGCACGATGCACTTGGCTTTCGCGTAATCTAAATCCCAGGTTTTGCGGATTTCCTTATCCGCATTGCTGGATTTGGGACCAGGGACAGCAGGTGCCGTAGCGGTGAGGACGTACCCCAATTTGACATAGGTCAAAGCCATTTTGACATTCCGCAGCCAATCTTTATAGTTTGGCCCTGTCAGTATATTTTTCTCTAAAAGTAACTTAAGTCCAGTCATTTTCAGGGTCGCTGCAATTAGGAGAGAGAGAAGAAAACTCTTTAGCATGATGCTCTTGCAAGTTTAGAGTGGTTTTTAGTTTATCTAAACTGGATGGCTCCCACTGTTTCTCGAATCCTTCCTCAAACCATAAAAGAAGAATTAGCCAGGACTATTCTCACTGTACAATACTTGCTTAACCGTTCAGCCAGGCTGGTGTCGGTACTTCGAGGGAGGTTTTCCAACGCTTTCGCGAAGTTCCTTAATTAAATAACCTCTTTTCTCTGGTGGCGTAACCCCGCTGACACTTTTCTGGACACCTACTAGGTTTATAGCATTGATCGTTAAGTGACGAATATCCTGATAAGTAGCATATACTCACAGTAGGATCGGGATCCAAATATCATCGTATGATAATGTTGAAGAAGTGCTACCAACATTCATCAAACTCCAAATGGTATGCATCTCTTTGCAAATTTCAGTTTCTTTAGAAATTCCCGATATAAGTTTTTGCCCCATGCTCTTATGACCTTGGCTTTGGTCAAAATGTCATAAGTCACATGTCAAGTTCTACCCGTCATTATCTTGTCAATTTGAACCCATCCGTATATACCCCTGACTTTGGTCAAATGGTAATACGACTGTCCTAAACCAACTCATCTATCTTATGCAACAAATGAAAACCCAGTAGCTACCAAACACTATGCCTTGACTTTGGCCAAAATGCATAGCTTGAATACTACTGAATACCCAAATGAAATGACGGAGGGCTACGAATGGTTTTGGCGAAACCGTGAACGTAGTGAACTTGATATAACCGAAAGAACCTGATAGCTTTTAAAAGGAGTGGTTAAAGCTCCGCATTTAAAAATATCCGTTTTTAAAATTAACCGAGTGGTTTCTTTTAAATTGATCCAACGATTAAACTTTTTGGTTTATTTTCTTTGCATTATAAATAATGCGTCCCATCATTAACCTATCATTGCAGAAAACAACGAAAATACAACGTCCTCTTATGCCATCCGCATTCGCCACGGGGTCCCGTCATCACCCGTTAGGTTACTTAACTAACGACAGAGCGGGGGCTGGGCTAGCGCGGGTGTAAAACATAAGTGACGTCTAAATAGCTATCATATATATAGATATTTTACATTCGTCAGACGCAATAATAGGCATTCCAGATCACAGATGAACTTTATTGGATTTGCAAGTAATCCGTGTTTGTTTTGAGCCTGCAACAAAAAACGGATTACACAGTTGTGATGAATAGCCATTACCCCACCCAAGACCCCAACGGGTACGGCAAACTACCCGCCCGGCAGTTTGTGCACCCCACCTTGGGTCTGTCCTAGGAGCAAAAACAGTAAAATGAAATAATACAACGGTGGCGACAACCGCAACCTGGATGTGCCCCGCAAAATAATATTACAACAAATTACATTTACATCAAATGAATTAAATAATAACCCATCACATAACCCCGGCTATACATCACAACAGTCCAACACAGTTCATATCCACAAACAGTAAAAACCATTACAGAAATGTGCAACCCCCTGCCAACCGACATACTAGCAGTTAGGGGAGGTTTACGAACACATTATACAAGCACAGATATAATCCAATAAGCAAATACTGTATAATTTCGATCGATTAAACACATTTAATATTGCTCCAATACTTCTCTGTAAACTTGAAACCTGAGCAAAATTAAAAAATACCAGAAAATCCCAAATATCACAGAGAACCAACACAAGAAAAATGAGTCCCTGAATCGTCAACTCGGCGGCGGAAGCGCGGCGGATCGGTGCTATCCGCCGCGGTTCCGCGGCGCCGTAGGCGATTCAGGGGACCAAATTTTTTGTGTGTTCTAATAATGTCATTTTAAGCTTTCTGAACCTCCCTGAAAAATTTTTGGACTTCATTTAAAAATCGACAGAAACTGATATTTTCGAGCTTTTCCGGTTTCGTTTTTTCCGTTCGAAATTCATACAAATTTGCAAAAAAGTTATTTATTGTTTAGCGAGGCTCTGATACCACTGTAAGTCGATGTACAACACCCCAATACTTGTGGGGAGGCGGAATTTTCAAAAACGAACTTGTTTAGTGAACAAACATCGACTAACCGCTTGAATCGAAGCTAAACGATAACTAACTTAAAACATAGAGTTGCTATGCTACTATGTTTAGGGATTATACCTAACGAATCGTGTCCTTCGTCTTTGCGAACTCCACCTCCTCCTCGGCCTTCTCGAAGTAGTAGACGATCCACCCGAGAGCTTTACTCCAAGCTTAGCCTCTAAACTTGAGGCAACTAGACTTCTTTAAGTGCTAATCAAAGAAGCTAGGTGTAATATAGAGAGGTTTATGGATTAATTAGTCTAACTAATCCTTATACTCAACACATGAGAGGGGAGGATTAGGGTTTGAAGAGGGAGAGCTTGAGGAGAGAGAAGGTGAGGATAATTAGCATATGAGAATAATGAGTTATCATAATATATATGAAACATTAAAATTCATCAATAAAAGAAAAACAAATGATGAATAATCAAGTTTCATAAATATCTAATGGTGATTCATAACCATGACTCATTAAGCATTTATTGTGCATTAATGATATGGATGAATCACTCTCATGACTCACTAAACTCATTCAATGCATATGACACCTAAACCTCCTTAGTCACCATCTTCTAGAAGCTTTTCGCACAATTACGAGAACGCCCCTCCAATCCGCAAAAATACGGAAAAACTTTAGACTGTATAAATCCAATAACCGGATACCAGTAACTGGCTTAAACCAAAGCCGACTGGTAAAAACTGTCCGAAAGTCGTACGCGCGTAAACGCACGTATGCGTCCGAACCCTTGTCGTAAAACCATACGACCTCTATATCGTTTCGCCTGGAGTAGGGAAACTCTCTGTGTGGGACTCTAGAGACTCGACTACTACGCTGGCAGTGGGTTTAACCACAGACCGCAAGCGGCACTAGCTGTACGTAACGGTCCCCAGGTAGATGTCGATAAGAAGGCCGATGAGGGAACCCATCCGAACTTCTACTGAGTCTGATGTGACAATCTCCATACAGTCCGGTCCGTTCATCTTAGACTATCGCATATCGGGCCTAGGGGGCGGCAAGCGTCAGTCCCCTAATAGCGGTATAAGTCGTGTCGGAGCGAAGCCCATTACACCCTGAGAAACTACTGGAACCTACCAGCAAATCTCGTTTGCCCTGGCCAGGGACTTTGCGTAATGGCTCTCTGACACAGCGCGATATCAACTCCCAATACCGGGAGAGACGAATCCTGTCTAACCGCCACTGCCTCCAAGTGCTCGGGACTGCACCCAACTGCTACCTGTTTGCACGACTCCTTTGAGCCGTGGTAGGGTAGCAATCTAAGAACAGTGGGACACACTCGAGGCGAAGTAGCAGTGTCAAGTCTGCGGACTATGCTGTACTCATGTCACCTGGGAACTGTTCACTGACGACTGGTATAAAACCAACCAACAGTTCCCTGTGAGTCCTGTCCGGTGTACCCGTAACCTAACGAGCACCTGCATACTATCTCCAGTACGACGTACTGACGGCTGTGGGACAGACCATCTCCCCAACTGGGATGAGAAGCGCACACACTAGTCTACTCCGGAGTATCGATGCTCTGTCTCGATAATCCAACGACCAGGGACCTGAATAAGGATGTGCTTGTAGACTACCCAGCCCCCACTAGTGTGACTGCCATCACAACGCTGGTAGTCAAGCAAGATCCTAAGAGCTCTATCAATACGTATACTCACATATTAAGATAGAAAAACCAAGTAGCATACTACCATGTTTAGCAATACTGTTATATACATGTGAATATCCCAAGCTTCCATTAAGTAATATACAAACTAGTATGATACAGTAATGGCCTTCTAGGGCATAAACACTAACACAAACAATATCATATCTATATGTGTGTTGTGCGTGTCATGGCAATTATTGACGGTGTGTGTGGCATACAATCAGTGTTCGTGCAACATAAGCCGTCAATAATAGTGCAGTGTCTTAGGGTACGAGTCCAAGCACAACAAGTAACTAAGCAATAAGGTGTATGCTCAACTCTATATATGAAATAGAATATGCGATAATAACATAACATCTCTAGCCCATACGCATAACGGGATGCGGGCGATTCCCCTGTAGATGTTAAATCTACTCACCAACGCTCCTGGCTAAGTGAAGCCTACCACCTGCTTCCCCTTCGTCGCAGTGTCCGAAGTCCCCACCTGCGAACCTAAAACATAGCACAATATAACAGTATATATTAGCAATAGACCCAAAACATGTAAAAACTACACGGACCAACGCGACAACACAAACGTACTCTCAAGTGTTCGTATTGTAGCTAACGTGCATAGCGACACTACGAAACCAACTCAGAGCAACAGAACACGGAACACGAACCGTATCGGATAACGTATCGCGCGAAACGAAACACAAGAAAACAAGCAAGTGGTCCCAGATTTTTCTGTACCAACAATATGTAAAAGTTGCAAGTACCATGAGACCACAAACAACCCCAGAGACCCTACACCAAAATCCACACCCCAACTCCCCAGTCTGGCCGCAATTTGCGGCCAGAAGCAATATATTTGTGGCCCGATCAAGAAGGAATGGGTTCGTATTTTGAGGGTAGGTTCTAGGCCACTACACTAGGTCACTGTGATGGGAACTTTTGCAAAAAATACCCGGTTTGATAGCAGATCATCTCAGACCCCAAAACAACACTAAAAATACGATATTTACCCGAAACGATACGATACGCGATCAAAACTGAAACGATTAAGCTACGCTACACAACAAACACCTATTTAACAGAAAAAGATCATTACCTAACTAAAAGAACTCAAAGATCCTAGTTTTGCAAGCTCCAAGGAATCCAAGAGGCAAATCAAGTCCAAATATGTGATTTTTGTGAAGTTTAGTGAAGGATTAATGAAAATTTAGTGGAGAAGTGTTGAGTGTTCAGTTGAGACTTGCGAAATGATGAAAAATTGAGAAGGGAGTTAAGTGAGAAAGATAAAGGATAAAGAGAAAGAGAGAGGTGAGTGTAGGAGTGTGAGTGCACCACAACATTAATTCACCATTAATGCATTCATACCACTCACCATGCCACCTCTCACATCCAAAGAAATATCTCCCTCGTCTCACACAAAAGATCTAGGAGTTTAGGATTAAGGATTGGATTAAAAAAAGGATTAAGATAAAGCAAAGGATTAGATTAGAACCAAGATTAGATTAGGTTAAGGGTTAAGTTGTCATGATCACTAATCTAGATTAGCACAAACAAAACCTCACATTAACGTGCACACGTGCGTGTATGTCCATAACAAATAATATTAAAATAATAATTAAATGTTATAAAATGTGAGGAATCTAAATTGGTAAAGTTTTTACAGTAAACCCGCATTATCGTCTAAACCAACAATAACCGAAATCTAAGCGTTACATAATCAAAGTACAGTGGGAACACACATAAGACAAATAACGATCTTAGGTCAACAGACTACCATTTACTCATGTCATCAGAGAATTGCTATCTGACGATAGATATAATACCATCTTGGAGTTCTCCGTGAGTCCGTCCAGTGTAACTCATAACCCAATGAGCACCTGTATACAATCTTTGGTGGCTAACACTAATGGCTGTGAGACCGGCTATCGCCCCTCGTCGGGGTCAAGAAAAGTATACACTAGTCTACTCTGGAATATCGATGCCCAGTCTCGATACTCCCACAACTAAGGCCTTTTAAGGATGCTTATGGACTACCCAGTTCCCACAAGTATGATCGCCATCATAATACTGGTAGTCAAGCAAAAATCCTACGGGCTTTATCATTATGTATTAGAGACACATAATAACAAATAAAATGTAAACACATGAATGATAAAGTCAAACCAGATAGCATACTGTCATTTCGAGCAAGACTGTTCTACCTATATATGTCCTCTCTCAATTATCATAATCGTCTGCCTGCACTTAAGGGCACTATATCTGCCCATCTCCCATTGGCACTTAAGTCCAATTATTGCGGTATCACATACTCACACGTCTCGTGTGTTATCGAGTACCCAACTTCTCTACTAATCAGTTTGCAAACTGTGTTTGAGAAACAACCGTTTTCGAAAAATAGCCCAGTGAGTGGATCCGTTACAATGTTTCTATCTTTATCTCTCTATATCCCAATTTTGCGGAGATCAACTATCTCCCGAACTAAGCGATACTTGCCTTAGAACTTGCCCGGATAGCTGATGGGACCATGTTCATAAATGAACATCTATATCCAACAAACTTCTTAAGCTGTATCTTCTGCTGACCGCAATCAGCAACCAACACCATGTCCATCTCAGTATTCTGCTTGAAACCCTTTTCCATTATACTGCACTTAAGAAGAGGGTAAACTTCTAACTTTGACATTCACTCTATCATCCAGGTCACCTTGGAAGCAAGAACAGGTAACTGCCTCCTGTAGGAGGCTGCCATTACCACACACTAAGAACATCCTAATATGTTTCACTGCTTCTCTTTGTTTCTCCAGGATTGGATTATATTTGCTGACTACATTCAATGCAAAAGCAATATTATTGTTGGAATTTATGCCGGCGCCGCGGAATCCGTTTCCGAGGCGGAAGCGATAACAAAAATTTTACGCGAGCAACAAACACGCATAACCCAGGGATTCGATCCATGCACCTAAACTAGCGAATTAAAACATACAAGGGTATGAAATTACAACTTTCGACGCGTGTCCACCCAATTGTGGAAGACCCTTCCAAGCTTGTAGACGCCGGGATCGCACTTGAAGGTCGACTACCCTCGCCGAAGAAGATCCACCCGAGAGAAACCGGAAGAGGCTCCGACCGACGATCTAAACTCGCTAAGGATGGATGGTGGGTAATGTAGGATTTTTTTCACTAAATTTTTCCTCTAAACCATGCATGCTAGAGAGTAAGAAGAAGGAGGAAAGAGATGTGAGGAGAATGGGTAAGTATATCATGAAGCATGAAGCTAGAGAGTGGAATGAATCAATCTCTTAAAAATGAAGAAAAGCATGGCTAAAAATTTACAGCCATGGTTGAAATAGTGCAACCATAAATGATTAACATTAAATCCCCAAGTCATACCTCTCAACATGCACCATGTCACCTCATCAAGCCATCTCATTACTTGATTTTTCAAAAATGGAAAAACAATAATGAGGTGTCCTCCTTCTAGAAGAATTCCAGTATAAATACGGAATACTTCACCCTGTATACGTATCGTTACATATACACGTATTCGTATAAAAATATGGATAGCACCAAAGAGAGAAAATTAATAGTGAACAATAATACTAATATATATATATATATTATTAAATCAAAACTTGATTTATTAATCCGGCTTAATCTTAAGCCGGCTAATATTATCAACCGTCCGATTAAAATCTGTGTATCCCGTACACGTATTTAATCAGACCCCTGCACGTACCAACGTACGGTTCCTAGATCTATCACCTGAACCGGGAAAACCCTCTGTGTGGGACTCTAAAAACTCGACAATACGCTGGTAGTGGGTTTAACCACAAGCACGTCAGCGCACTAGCTGTACGTAACAGCTACCCAGGTACTTGCCGAAAAGGGGGTCGACAATCAAGTACGTTCTTACCCTACTGAGCCTGAATATGACAATTTCCGTACAGTCCGGTCTCTTCGTCAAAAAGTATCGCATATCGAGTCTAGGGGGTGGATAGCGTCAGACCCCTACTAACCCGATAATTCTTGTCTGAGTCAAGCTCATCACCAACAGAGATACTGCTGATCAACCATCAGTAAATCTCATCCACCATGTCCATGGATTTCTAGTGATAGCCAATTGAACACAGCGCGACATCGACTCCTAATACCAGGAGAGACGAATCCCTGACAATCGACTACTGCTTCTATGTGGCTCGGGACTGTACCCAACTAAAACCTGTTTGCATGACTCCTTTGAGTTGTGGTGGGTAGTAATCAAAATACAGCGGGAACTCACACGAGACAAATGACGATTTCAGGTCAAACGACTAACCTGTACTCATGCCACCTGAGAACTTCTATCTGACGATGGATATAATACCATCTAGAAGTTCTCAGCGAGTCCATCCAGTGTACTCACCTCCATTGAGCACGTGTATACTATCTTATTATGTTACCTAGCGCGGCAGCAAGGTTTCGGGAGGTATCGTCCATGCCATTTTCTAATTTTTGCCGTTCTAAATAACCCTAACCCTAGAATTTTAACTAGAGTTTTAAACGAACTAACAATGTTAACATCTTAACTAAGTGAATGCGGAATACAACCTTTGTAGACCGGTCCTTCACTTCTAAAGCTCCGTGTAGTAGTCTCTTCGCTCCAAGTAGTGAACACCCGAACTCTAGTAAGGCTTCACATGAAGAAATGAACAAACTTGCTCGAAGTCTTCGAGGCCGAAAATGATCTACGTCGAGAAGACTCAAGCTCATGCGACCTCTTCACTAATGGTAGATTAGTGAAGCAAACACCCTAAACTAAATGGCTAATAGTAGAGGATGATGAAGTAGGAATTGGGCTCTCTTTAGATTTCTTTTTCTCACAATATTTCATCACATAGAAAAAGCTAGCAAGCTTTTTCTTACGAGGAAGAAGATGAAGTGATCAAGAGAGAATGAACTCATGAGGTGAGAAAGTGAATCATGGGTGAGTTAGTGTCATGCACTAACTCATGTAGAGACTTAACCATGGGTGAGGTTTAATGGTAAGGTTAATAAATATCTACAAGTGAAACAAAAATGGTGGACTTGGTCAATGTTTCTACAAGCTTCTACAAGCTTGTAGCCATGATAAAATCCATCCAATTTTGAATTACTTTGATAAATAAAAACCATACACTAAATCAAGCATGGTGTAAGTCTCATACACCCATGAAGGATGTGCCATCAAGCATGACACAATAAAATGTACATTAATATATATTACATATATACTATATGCACACTTGTGAGAAAAAGAATACTTAGTGAGCAAATATTAGTTAATTTAAGTTAATATATCAAATATATAATTATACATTAAATAATCAAATCAACACTTGATTTAATAATCCGGCTATATCACATACAACCGACTAATATCATAGGAATCAACTTATCGAATTAACACTTGATCCGATAACCCGGCTATATCTCATATAACCGTCCGATATCACATATCGCGAGAATAGAATGCGGTATCACATACACGCTTTAATCTCGGTCCCGCACATATCACATATGCGCTCCTATTTCGTTTCACATGAACCAGGAAACCTCTGTGTAGGACTCTAAAGACTTATCAATACGCCGGCAGTAGGTGATGATCATATCAAACACCCACAAGCCGCAAGTGGTCTGCTAATCGTAACGGCCACCCGGGTATTGAGCGATCAGAAGATCAACAAGAAAGCCTATTCATACTCCTGCGAATCCAATCAGTAACACTACCGTACAGTCCGGTCTCTTCGTCTGATATGTCGCATATCACAGCCTGGTGGTGGTATGACGTCAGACCCCAATAGCCTGATAAGTCATGCCGATGCAAGGTCCATAACGGTTCGAGAAACTACTGATAACACTTACCAGTATATCTCAGCAACCATGGCCAGGGATTTCGTGTTATGGCAATCGAGCATAGCACAACATAAACTCCCAATACCGGGAGAGACGAATCCTCTCATATCGCTTATTGCCTCCATGTAACTCGGGACTGTAACCAAAAACCACCTTTTTGCACGATCTCTTGACCGTGGTATGGTGGAAATCAAAGCACAGTGGGAATCATACAAGACTCTATGACAATCTCGGGTCAACAGACTAACATGTACCAGTGTCACCGGAGAACTGCTATCTGACGATAGGTATAATACCATTTAGGAGTTCTCGGAGAGTCCGTTCAGTATACCCAGTCTCCACTGAGCACCCGTATACCTTCTCTGATGTAAAACACCAATGGATGTGGGATCATCCATCGCCCATCATATGGGTCAAGAAGCGCATACGCTAGTCTACTCTGGAGTATCGATGCCCTGTCTCGATACTCCCACGACTAGGAACAATTATAGGGTGTACTTGTGGACTACCCTTGGCCCCACTAGTATGATCTCCATCATAGTCCTGGTAGTCAAGTACACATTCTAAGGGTTTTATCAACATGTGAGAGCAAGACAGCATCACTTATACAAGTCAACATGTTAAGACAAAGAGCAACCAGATAGCATACTATCATATCGAGCAAGAAAGTCCTCCCTATATATGTCCAAGCATCCACTACAATATACATCCCATGTACAGTAATGGCCTCTAGGGCATACATATAACTAATATATCTTAGGTGACACAACACCAATGGCTTGTGAGACCGGCCACCGCCCCTCGTCGGGGTCTAGAAACGTATACACCAGTCTACTCCGGAATATCGATGCCCAGTCTCGATACTCTCACGACTAAGGACATTTAAGGATGTGCTTATGGACAACCCAGCATCCACATATATGATCGCCATCATAATGCTGGTTGTTAAGCAACAATCCTACATGCTTCATCAACAATGAAGATAAACCAGATAGCATACTATCATCTCAAGTAAGACTGTTATACCTGTATAGGTCCTCATTCAATTATCATAATTGCCTACTTGCAATCACAATAATTGCCTTGAGGGCACTATATCCAACAATCTTCTACTTGCACTTAAGACCAATTATTACGGTATCGCGTACCCATTGCTCGTGTGCTACTGAATACCCAAATTTTCTATTAATCAGTTTCACAAACTATATTTGTGAAACTTAATGTGTTCAAGAAATAGCCTCAGTGAGTGGATCCGCTATAATGTTCCAACTTCATCTCTCTATTTCTCAACCTTGCGGAGATCAGCAATCTCCCAAACTGAGCGATATCCTGCCTCAAGAATTTGTCTGGATACTTGATGGGACAAAGTTCATAAATGAACAACTTCATCCAACAAACTTCTTGGGCTGTATCCTCGGTTGAGTCATAACCAGCATTCTGCACCATGATTACCTCAGTATATCTATTGGAACACCATCCAATATACTGATCCTCCGAAGAGGCTAAACTCAAAATTCTGACAGTATCTCTGTCATCCAAGTCACATTGGAAACCTGAATCGATAACCGCCTCCCAGAGGAGGTTGTCGTTATCTTATACCAAGAACATCCTCTTATGTTCTTTACTGTTTCCCAATGTTTCTCTAGGTTTGGATTAATATCTGCTTACTACAGTAAGTGTATAAGAAATATCTGGTGTTGTACAAGATATTGCATGATTGACTCAATTGCCTAAGCAAATGATATATCATTCATGTCAGTCCCTCTCTTCATCAGTCTAGAAGACATCCCTTTTAGAGAGGGTGACTCTATCACCTGCGAGTACACCACCACGCCAGGAGTCGTCCATTCTAAAATACTTTTAGAATGCTGTCCAAGTACCGGATTGGGAAACATCCCAAATCTAGATCTAAAACCAGAATTATTTATCTGGTTTTGTACAAGACATTGCATGATTGACTCAATTGCCTAAACAAATTATATGTCATTTATACCAGTCCCTCTCCTCATCAATCTAGAAAATATCTCTTTAAAGAGGGTGACTTCATCGCCTGTAGGTACATCACCATGCCAGGAGTCGTCTCTTCTAAAATACTTTTAGAATGCTGTCTAAGTACCTGATTGGGGAACTTCCCAAATCTAGATCTAGTCATCAGAATTCCTGATATATTATCCATATCCAACGTAGAGAAAACACTATGTGACAACCAAAGTTTGACCGATTGTAGTATAGGAACATCACTTCCTATATGGAGTAGTCATCCAAATCCCAGGAAAGTACTCCCTACACCCTTCTTATTAGGTTCATCTATTGTTTTGATGAAGTCAACCACCTTGACTGTCACTTCAAAACAAATGATCTGTCTCCGATGTCCTTACTTTAGTCTACGAATAGACACAAGCAACATGTACACTTTCCGCTGCTCCCATTGACTACAATAACCCTCTGGCAGAGTCATATATACGTGCACTTCCAAATTCCCATTTGGAATGACGTTATAGTCATCCATCTGCCAAATATCATAGCTAAGAATAGCATCAGCGCCAAGTCATATCCATATGGACTTCAGCTTAGACACTGAAGTAAAAGTCACATCACAATCCACAATGGGTATTTGATGAAAACTCTTTACAACAAGTCTAGCCTTATTAGGTTAGTACCTTTCCACCTGCACAGATCCTGAAATATCTACTTACTCCTAATGGGTTTTACCCCTTCAGGAGCACCCAACAAATTCCAAAATCCATCATTTGCTGAAGTGCGTGGAGTCTATCTTGGGTATGAAGCATCTAGTCACTTGGAAGTTACCATTTCTTATGACCTGCTGATAACAAGTAGGGGGAACAGCAGTGTCAAGCCATATCCGTATGGACTTCAGCATAGAAACTGAAGTAAAAGTATCATCACAATCCACAACGGGTATTTGATGAAAACTCTTTACAACATGTCTAGCTTTATTAGGTTAGTATCTTTCCACCTGCACAGATCTCGAAAGATTTACTTACTTCTAATGGGTTTTACCCCTTCAGGAGCACCAAACAAAGTCCAAAATCCATGATTTGCTAAAGTGCGTGGAGTCTATCTTGGATATGAAACACATGGTCACCTGAAATTTACCACTTCCTATGACCGGCTGATAACTGGTAGGGCCATTATCAACATGATGCTGACCTCCCTGTCACCGTCTACGAGAAAAACCGAAGTATCTCTCGGGCGTCTGAGGCCACCTACTAAAATCTGCGGAGTGGCTAATGGTTTTTCAAGTCCAATTGAATTCTTAGGTTCTACTAAATTTTTGGTAACGTTTGTGGTTCTGGAATCACTTCCAATTCTATCATACTCTCACTAGTTTCTTTTGCAAAAATATTCCTTTTATAAAAAAAATGGCGAGTCAAGAACAATGTAACTATTGATCTTGAAAATGGTAGAAACAAAATTCAAGCGAATGCTTAGGATAATCCACAAACCGCTATTACCGAAGCGTGCCTTGAGTTTGTCCAGATTCTACTTTTAAACAGAAACCGGATAACTCCATATCTTAACAACCTGAAGATATACAACCAATCATGTTCAAATAGAATCAAGGCACTAATTTAGATGGAACCAGATTCAAATGTCATGTAGCTGTTTCCAGTGCATATCACCTAATGGAAAAAGGCCAATACAGTATCACTCATCATGGAGCGCACCCACGGATGAGTAACCTGTGAGAGAATCAAGTTCTCAATATTACTATGGTGGAATACCTAGCATAAGTATCTATATCTTCGATCATCTCGAAGAATCCTGATACTTCCAACGTATAGTTATCTACTTTATTCTTATACCTATAAACTTCTCAAAATCTTTAACCTTGTATTACTACGAATGCGTGTCTAAAACTAGAGAACTTATAGGTAAACCTGAATGAAGTAAGAGTTCTAACCCCTTGTCCCGAAGGACACTGGACAACATACATTTTCTCGTATAAGTCCCAAGAGTATACTAACTCGAATTCTGTGTTTTGTAAATTGAAAACTGTATTTTGGTCGAGAATGTCTTAAACCGTTATTCAATGCACCTTACCTTATTCTCAACTGATAAAGATAAATATTTATAACACAATTTTCAAAATGTATATCTCACTTTATAAAATAAAGGTGCAAATATTTCGTTTTAAAATTTGGTGCATAACGGTTATTCGAGACCAAAAAATTTGCCGTCAGGCAAAACCAAGCGATTTAATCCAATATCACCAATTGCAACGAATTCCGATATTGAGGATCGGATCTCCCATTTCCCAATATTCTACTCCTACTCATCATCTGTAACACCGTACAAATGTGAGATCCAAATCCGGTAAATACATATCCTGGAGTCAGAATTAATTGGGAAAACAGTTCTCATTTACAAATACACAGAAAATCTGAAACATGAAAATGTTTCATAGGGGGTGGCCAGGTATTCCTAATAATGTCTTTTCCATTATCCAGATTCATGACAGTAGTCGAAATTTCCTTTGCCCTCACTTCAATCCCTTTAAATGTCTCTACATCATACCTTCTGCACACCGCACTTAGGCTAATTGATTTTCTTCCTTCCCTACCTTTCGGCACCAGCCTAAGGTTTGGAAGAAGACTATCCAATAAACTTAATAGGTGTACTCTCCTAATGCAAGGAGCTCTCACAACCTGAGAGAAGGTAAAGGGAAGAGACAACCGAATAATCCTATTCAATTTCTTTAGAACCTGTGGACATTCTTGACTGAAGTAACTTCTTCGAGTTCGTATGTAACTATACGATGGTCATTCCAAGCAATATGGATCATTGTAATGATACGAAGTGTTCTGAAGAAATGAAAAGGGTAAAGGAGTGACAAGGATATGTGCGACTTTGTCGTGAATCATGACAATTCGAAGCCCAAGGGTGTAAGAAGGTTCGGTTAATTTGGTTTATGAGTCTTTAAGGTAAGTTACGGGTTGCTGTACCACAGAGAGAGAAAGAAACACTCAGTGTGCACTCTATCAAGATTAGATTGGTTATCACTTTATCTAATCAAGATGGCTCCCACTGTTTTTCTCGAATTATCCTTCAACCCCTAAAAGAAGAATTAGTCGGGATCATATACACTTTACAAGTTCGCTAACCGTTCAGCCAGGCCAGTGTTGGTACTCCGAGCGAGGTCCCCCGTGCTTTCGCACGGACCCAATTAATAATCTCGTTTCCGTATAGGCGTAATCACGTTAACACTTTCTAGACACCTAATAGGTTAGCTAATTGTGAAGTGAAAAATCTTCCGAGAAGTAATACATACTCATCAGTGGGAATCGGGACCCAACTATCATCGTGTAATAACTTTGACGGAAGCCGACCAAAATTACCACACTACAGAAGGTATGCGCAAACTTGGAAAGTCTCCCGTATATTTGAAACTCCCGATATGGTTTTTTCCCCTAGCGTCATATGGTCTTGATAGAGACCAACGTACCATAAGTCGCAAGTCAAGTTCAACCCGTCATTGTCCTGGATTAACTTAGACCCATCCGTATAAGCTCTTGATAGAGACCAACGTAGCTATGCGACTGTCCTAACTAATCGCATCAAAATGCAACAGATAATCAATATTTAGCTACCGTACACTATGCCTTGATAGATACCAACGTACATAGCACGAATATTATCTGCTACTTATCTGAAATGACGGAGGGCTACGGCTAGTTTTTGGCGAAAAATCTTTAACGTAATGAACTTGATATCGTTGAAAGAACTCGAGTGGCTGTGAAATGGAGTGGCTTAAGCTTCGATTTTAAAGCTAGTAACATAAACCTTTGTTTAAGAGCGAACTCCCAATAAAAGGATCAAGGCTCTTCCTTCATAGAATGAGATGCGGGATATTCCTAACCGAATATCTCTATGCAAAGCAAAAGAATACGACTGTGAGTTTTGAAGAAAACCAAGTAGTTTTAAAATTGGTTCCGACAACATCATTTAGGTTTATTTTCCTTGCATTATTCAGATAATGCGTTCCCATCATTTTAAGTTTCCAAGCCACAAAAGAAACAACCAAAATAGCATGCTTTTATATGCCATCCGCATTCGCCATGGGGCCCCGTCATGCACCGTTAGGTTACTTAACTAGCGGGAGAGCGGGAGAAGGACTAGCGCGGATGCAAAACATACAGAAGCATCTACTAAATATATAATATATATATCTATATATATATCAACATCGCAGGCAGATAATAGTCATCACAGGCAGATAAAAATCATCACAGGTATGCGAACAACAATATGGAATAGCGGATAATCTAGGAGCCCTGCGTTTCATTTGAGCCATAAATGAGACGCGACGTTTCCCGATCGTGTGGATAGCCAGTGCAATGAAGAACCTAGACCCCTACGAATGCGGCAAGTTATCCGCCAATCCTGAAAGTGAGGCAACCCCAATCAATAAAGTGAATGGGCCACCCAGCACTTCGCAGAATCCGGTAACTTGAGCATCCCTCCATGGGTCAACCTATACCCCTACGAGTGCGGCGAATAGCCCGCCAATTCTAGAATAAGGCCCCCGGTCTCAACGCCATGAGATGCGGGCCCGTTGCCCTCTAGAACCCGGTTATTTGAGCATTCCTCCGCAGGGTAATCTTAGTACAGAAAAGAAAAATATATATACAAATGGTGATATCGACCTTAACCCGGCTAAGCTCCAATAAAATAATATACAAACTGGCAGAAACGACAGTCCACATGTCGGACACTCGTCCCGCAATAATAAATATACAAATGAATCTGAACTGTACATCTAATATTGCACACAAGGCTATCCATCACGACAATCCATCCAAAAGATCAGTGCAACACAGAACATCAACGCGAATATCATGTTCGTAAACCCGTCTGATTGTGCATATAGCAACCAGTCGGATTATACCGTGCTATGATATTCACGGTCGCAGAAATAAACAAATGCACTGAAAACCACGAATTTAAAATTTCGATCGATTAAAACTTTCCGCATAGGCCCCAAGTACAAACCAGTACTCAAACAAATCTAGAACAAAACCAAATATTCCAAAAATCATATTTCCATGAATTGGAGCACCTGAAAAAATTTGGGGCACTGTGGCCAAAATTAGACCGCGGATCCGCGGCCAATTGGCACATTTGGCGGCGATTTAGCGGTCGAATTTTGGGCTTAGGTGCCCAAATTTCTTTCTGGTAACTAGTTTTGCCTGCACATAATTTTAATTCAACCTGAACAATTTTTTTGAACAATTTTAAAATTCGAACAGCAAGCAGTAAATTGGAAATGCAAATCGGAAAAATTCCGTTGATCGAAACTCTAAATTAGTGCTAACAAGCTAGTTAAGGTTTTTGGAGTGGCGCTGATATCATGTTGGAGTTCGGTGCTCGCGCCGCGGAAGCCATGGCCAAGACAGAAGTGATAACAAAAATTTTACGCGAGCACCAAACACGTATAACCCAGGGATTCGATCCATGCACCTAAACTAGCAAACTAAAACATACAAGGTATGAAATTACAACTTTCGACGCATGTCCATCCAATTGTGGAGGACCCCTCCAAGCTTGTAGACGCCAGGATCACGCTTGAAGGTCAACCACCCACGCCGAAGAAGATCCACCTGAGGGAAACCGGAAGAGGCTCCGACCGACGATCCAAACTTGCTAAGGATGGATGGTGGGTGATGTAGGAATTTTTCCACTAAATTTTTCCTCTCTAAACCATGCTCGCTAGAGAGCAAGAAGTAGAAGGAAAGAGAGGTGAGGAGAATGGGTAAGTATCTCATGAAGCATGAAAAGCTAGAGAGTGGAATGAATCAATCTCTCAAAAATGAAGAAAAGCATGGCTACAAATTTATAACCATAGTTGAAATAGTGCAACCATAAATGATCAACATTAAATCCACAAGCCACACCTCTCAACATGCACCATGTCACCTCATCAAGCCACCTCATTACTTGATTTTCCAAAAATGGAAAAACAATAATGAGATGTCCTCTTTCTAGAAGTATTCCCATATAAATACGGAATACTTCACCCTGTATACGTATCACTACATATACATGTATCCGTATAAAAATACGGATAGTATCAAAGAGAGAAAATAAATAGTGAACAATAATACTAATATATATATATATATATATATATCAAAAATATATATAAAAATTATTAAATCAAAACATGATTTAATAATCCGGCTTAATCCTAAGCCGACTAGTATTATCAACCGTCCGATTAAAGTCCGTGTATCCCGTACACGTATTTAATCGGACCCCTACACGTTCCAACGTACGACTTCTACATCTATCCCCTAAACCAGGAAAATCCTCTATGTGAGACTCTAAAAACTCAACAGTACGCTGGCAGTGGGTTTAACCACAAGCACGTTAGCGGCACTAACTGTACATAACGGCTATCCAGCTACTGGCCGAAAGGGGGGATCGACAATCAAGTACGTCCTTACCATACTGATCCTGAATGTGTGAAATCTCCGTACAGTCCGGTCTCTTCGTCAAAGAGTATCGCATATCGGGTCTAGGAGGTGGATAATGTCAGACCCCTACTAACTCGATAAGTCGTGTCTGAGTCAAGCTCATCACCAATAGAGATACTATTAATCAACCATCAGTAAATCTCATCCACCGTGTCCATGGATTTCTACTGATAGCCAACTGAATATAGCGCGACATCGACTCCTAATGCCAGGAGAGACGAATCCCCGGCAATCGACCAATGCCTCCATATGGCTTGGGACTGTACCCAACTAAAACCTATTTGCACGACTCCTTTGAGCCGTAGTAAGGTAGTAATCAAAGTACGGTGGGAACTCACACGAGACAAATGACGATTTCAGGTCAAACGACTAATCTGTACTCATACTACCTGAGAACTTCCATATGACGATAGATATAATACCATCTAGAAGTTCTCGGCGAGTCCGTCCGGTGTACTCATCTCCAGTGAGCACCTGTATACTATCTTAGGTGACACAACACCAATGGATTGTGAGACCGGCCACCGCCCCTCATCGGGGTCTAGAAACGTATACGCTAGTCTACTCCGGAATATCGATGCCCGGTCTCGACACTCCCACGATTGGGGACATTTAAGGATGTGCTTATGGACAACCCAGCTCCCACACATATGATCACTATCATAATGCCGGTTGTCAAGCAACAATCCTACGGTCTTCATCAACGATGAAGACAAACCAAATAGTATACTATCATCTCGAGTAAGACTGTTATACCTGTATAAGTCCTCATTCAATTATTATAATTGCCTACTTGCAATCATAATAATTGCCTTGAGGGCACTATATCCAACAATCCAGATCTCGTGTGGAGAAACACCTGTGACTACCATAGTTTGACCGATTGTAGTATAAGAATATCAGTTCCTATCCGCAGTATGTCATCCAAATGCCAGGACAATACTCTCTACTACCTTTTTACCATAATCATCTGTTGTTTTGATGAAGTAAAACGCTATGACTGTCACATCAAAACAAATAATCTACCTCCGCAATACCTGCTTTAGTCTATAAATAGACGTAAGCATCTTTCCCACCATGCTTCCGCTGCTCCCACTGACCACAACAACCCTCTGGTAGAGTCATATACACATGCACTTCTAAATCCAATTTAGAATGATGTTATAGTCATCTACCTGCCAGATCTCATAGTCAAGGATAGCAGTAGTGTAAGCCCGCGGCGGCGCCCCGGCCGTCGAACAGACGCCGGAAATGCAGAAACAAAAAACTTTGCAAAACTTGCAACCGGCACCACCGCGCACTTTTCATCCGGATCGGGCCATTAACCTAGCTAACTAGCAAACAAGAAAAGAGTAGAGAAGTATACCAAGCGATCCGTGTCCTTCGGTCTTCGTCTCCACTCCGATCTCCTGCGGAAAGTCCATCCATCGCCTCCTCGTCGGAAAGGGCACCACGTAGCCGGAATCTTTTACGGGCTCCCGCCTCTTGACCGAGGCAACTCGGGCGCGAAGTTGGCTAGCCGACGCGTCCAAGACTTGCTGTAGACTAGTGTGGAAACTTGTCTCTTTGGGGTTTAAGAGGTTGCCATGTTGGAGGAATTTTGCACAAAGATATTCATGGATGCTTGAGGGAATAACGGAGCATCCATGGAAAATGAGCTCGGCCACAAGAAGAAATGTGCTCACTGTGAAAAACAATCAATGAATCTCTCTCACTTGAAAACCATATATAAATTAATCCCTCATCACAACAAATCAATTCCAGCACACTCATATGGGGGGGTCCACTAAAATTACATGAAACAATAATCCATACACAAATTAAAACCTCACTCCAATCCCAAACAGTGGCCGGCCCAACCACAAGTGAGTGGAAAAAGGGATGATTAATTTTTCAAAGGAGAAAAAGAAAAAACAAAAAGAATAATGGTCACACCAAAATCAAGCTCAAACCCTTTCACTAACCATCACCATAAATGCAAGGATAAAGACTAGAAAAGAATATCATGATTATGAAGCCACACTCATGCAAAGAAACCCCTCACAAAATGTTAATTGCAAACTTGCAATTAATACCCTCCAACGAAAAGTCCGACCGGGAAGGAAAAAGAGAAAACCGGCCGGAACGGAATGCAAACTGGCAACTTCAGAAAACCGATCCCGTAATAAATTACAGGAAAACCCCGCTACTGCAAATACATGCCCGCATTTATATTCCCACTGAACACAAATGCAAAGAGACAAAACTACACTATCTAATACTAGTATCCGGTTTAAGCCAAAGCCGGCTAGAAAAAACCGTCCGATCACGATCCGTGCAATACCGCACGTATCTGATCGAACCCTGCCATATCTCCATACGGCCTCTACAGCGTTTCGCCCGAAACTTGAGTAACTGTGTGTGGTGGACTCTAAAGACTCGTCAATACTTTGGCTGCGGATTTAACCACTAGCACATCAGAGGTATAAGCCAATACATGACGGGCCACCAGCTACTGACTAAAAGGGACGTCGATGAGCGAACTCATCCTGACACCCTACTGAGCCTGTCAGTGACAATATCCGTACAGTCCGGTCCGTTCGTCTATGAGCATCGCATGGCGGGCCTAGGGGGTTGGTAAAAGTCAGACCCCCAAAAGCGGTACAAGTCGTGTCGGAGTGTAGCCCAGAACACCCTGAGATACTACTGGAATACCTACCAGCAAATCTCCTGCCTTGGCCAAGGACTTTTCATGTTCTGGCTCTCCTAGACACAGCACGACCTCACCCCCAAAACCGGGAGAGACGAACCCCTGAAGATCCGCTCACTGCCTCCATGTGGCTCGGGACTGTACCCAACTAAAACCTGTTTGCACGACTCCTTTGAGCCGTGGTAGGGTAGTAATCAAAGTACAGTGGGAACTCACACGAGACAAATGACGATCTCAGGTCGATGAACTAACCTGTACACATGTCACCAGGGAACTGCTATCTGACGTCTGGTATAATCCCAACTAGCAGGTTCCCGGCGAGTCCTGTCCGGTGTACTCATAACCCAATGAGCACCTGTATACATCTTAGGTGAACCAACTGACACCAGTGGCTTGTGAGACCGGCCACCGCCCCTCGTCGGGGTCTCGACTGTATACACTAGTCTACTCTGGAGAATCGATGCCCTGTCTCGAAACTCCCTCGACTAGAGACCATTTAAGGATGTGCTTATAGACCCCAGCTCCCACTTATATGATCGCCCTCATACTGCTGGAAGTCAAGCAAGAATCCTAGGGGCTCTATCAACGTGCAATAGCGACTCGTAAGGTCACCTAAAGCAGTACACGATGATAAAGATAAACCAGATAGCATACTATCATCTCGAGTAAGACTGTCCTACTGGGACAGGTCCTCCCCTCAATCATTGCAATCACGTGCCTGTGATCCAATAATTGACTCTGAGGGCACTATCTCCAACAATCTCCCACTTGCACTCGAGGCTAATTATTGCGATGTCGCATACTCACAGCCCGTGTGATACCGAACACCCAACTCCTCTACTAGTCAGTCTCACAAAGCTCGTTTGCGAAACTATTGCGTTCGAGGAATAGCCTCAGTGAGTGGATCCGCTTTGATGTTTCTTTCTATGTCTCTCTATATCTCATGTTCGCAGAGAAAACCATCTCCCGAAATGAGCAATACCTGTCTTAGAATGTGTCTGGATGTCTGATGGGACCTAGCTCATAAATGAACTCCAAATCCAAACTTCTTAGACTGTATCGACAACTGAACTTAATCAGTGTCCTGCGCCATGCCTTCCCTTAGTATCCACTTGGGCCATCTGTCCAAAATACTGCCCCTCGTCAGAGGGAAAAACTATAACTCTGACAGCCACTCTGCCATCCAAGTCACCTTGGAAGCCTGGAATGATAACGGTCTCCCGAAGAAGACTGCCGTTATCATATCCCTAGAACATCCACTTATGTTCTAAAACTGCTTCCGACTGTTTCTCCAGGATTGGATCAATATCAACTTATTGCACCTACTGCAAGAACAACATCTGGTGTGGTACTTGACATCTCATGATTGACTCAATTGCCTAAGCAAGTGATCTGTCAATCATGCGTATCCCTCTCCCGTTTAGTCTGTAAGACACCTTTAGAGAGGGTGACTCCATCACCTGCAGGTATACTACCGTGCCAGGAGTCGTCCATTCTAAATACTCATAGAATGCGGTCAAAGTACCCATATTGGGAAACCACCCAAATCTAGATCTAAAACCATAGATCTAGTAACCAGAATGTCTGATATAATATCCAAGTCCTATGTGGAGAAACCACTGTGTGACGACCAAAGTATAACCGATCGTAGTATAGGAATATCACTTCCTACTCTGTGTATGTCATCAAATACCAGGACATCACACCCTACTACCTTCTTAACGGATCCATCCCCTATTCTGATGAAGTCAAACCTATGACTGTCACATCAGAAATAGATGATCTATCTCCGCTATATCTGCTTTAGTCTATAAATAGACATAAGCCACATGTCCACCAATGCTTCCGCTGCTCCCACTGACTATGACAACCCTCTGGCAGAGTCATATACATGTACACTTCTAAAGCAAGTTTAGAACGACGCTATACTCATCCTCCCGCCGGGTCTCGCAGCCTGGAACAACAGTAATGGCAAGTGTAGATAAACAAGAACATCCCTGCCACCGTCCTTGAGCTTACCGAAGTACCTCTCGGGTGCCTGAGGTTACCCACCATATCTGCGGAGTGGCCAATGGAATGTCAAACCAGATTGAATCTTTAGGTTCTTATCAAATCTTCAGTAATCGTTTGCGGTTCTGGAATCACTTCCAGTTCTACCATACTCCTACTACTGTTTTTCTGGAAAAAAAATCCATTTTTGATAAAACTGTGGCGAGTCAAGAACAATATCTCTATTGATCTTCCAGATGGTAGAAAGTCATCCCTCGTCATAGCCCGGGTCAACCCAAAAACACCCACTACTGAAACGTGCCTTGAGTTGTCCAGAGTCTGGTTTTAAGCATAAGCCGGACAACTCCCCGTATCTTAACAATGTCAAGATATGAACTGTTCTATATCCAAGAAGCAGAGGCACTGATTTAATTGAACAAGATTCAAATCATGCAGCTGTCTCCAGTGCATGTCAACTAAATGGAAGAGAGGCCGATCAGCGTTACTCAACTTAGGAGTACTTCCAATTATGAGTAACCTGAAAGAGAAGCTAGTTCTCTTAATCATTACTATCAACTGAATACCATACATAAGTATCTACATCTTCGATCACCTTGAAAAATCCCGGTACTTGCAATACTTGGTTCTCTACTTTACTCTTATACCTATAACTCCTCAAAACTTAGACCATGTGTTTCTACGAAACACATATCTAAGAACTAGAGAAGTTAAAAGTAAACAGAATATAGTACGAGGACCAACCCCTCTGTCCTAATGGACACTGGACAATATACAATACTCTGTATAAGTCCCTTGAGTCTAGTGACTCATTCACTGTATGTCGTAGGTTGAAAACTGTACTTTTGGTTAAGAAGAATTACACCGCTGTTCAATGCTCCTTACCTAACCATCCACTGGTATAGGTAAATGTCATAGACATAATTTCAAAAAGATATGTCTCACTCTATAAAAATAGACGTACAGATATATCAATTTAAAATTGGTGCACAACAACAGATATTCAAAACCAAATATTTGCCGACCGGCAAACAACCCAGGTGGCTTCCTCAAATATCACCAAGTCCAACGAATCCCAATATAATGAGGATGGTCACCTAATTTCCAATAACTTACTCCCACTCATCATTTGTAAAACCATACAGATGTGAGAATCATACCTGGCAAATACATACCCTGGAGCAAGTGTCTAATTGGGAAATCAGTTTTCTTTTAACAGTACACAGTGAAACTGAAACATTGAAATGTTTCGATGGGGTATGCTGGTATTCCTAGTAATGCCTCTTCCATTATCCAGATTCACAACTATAACCGTATAATTCTTTGCCATCTTTCCAAATCCCTTTATATGTCTTTAGTCATTACCTTCTGTACACCCCTTTAGGCCAAATGGTTTTCTTCCTTCCCTACCGTTCAGCACCAGCCTATGGTTTGGAAGAAGACTATCCAATAAGCATAATGGGTGTACTGTCCTAATCCTAGGAGCACTCGCAATGCGAGAGAAGGTGAGGATAAAAGACAACCGAATGAACTTAATTCATAGGTGATTTAGGATTGACAAAGAAGTATATGGTTTGGTCATGAATAGCTGTCGCAATTTACTTTGCCCTCTTACTAATCCCTTACTTTGTCTGAACTTAATACCTTCTGTACACCGTTTAGGCTAATTGGCTTTCTTCATTCCCCACTGTTCGGCACCAGCCTAAGGTTTGGAAGAAGACTATCCAATTTGCGTAATAGGTGTACTATCTCCTAAACCTAGGAGTACTCGCAACCTGAGAGAAGGTAAAAGGTAAAGACAACTGAATAGTCCTATTCGTTTTCTCCAGAACCGGAAACCATCCTCGAAGTCCTTCGAGTTCGTATATAACCATACGATGGTTTTGTCCAATGGAAGTGGACGTTCGTAGTAATACGGGGTGTCCCGGAGAAAAGGGTAAAAGTAGGAGTAGCAAAGAGGTCTGCAACTCTGACAATCCAAAAGCCAGTGTTAAGAAAGTTCGGTCAACTTGGTTACTGAGTCATAGTCTAGGGTCGGGTCAATGGTCGCTGCCAAAGAGAGAGAGAAAAGAAACACTCAGCGTGCACTCTAACCTAGATCAGAATGGTTATCACTTTATCTAATCTGGAAACCTCCCACTGTAACGTCAAATTCTTCCCCAAACCTGAAAGAAGAATTAGCCGGGATCACCCGAGGAGTAAACCAACTCATCAGTGGGAATCGGGATCCAACTATCATCACATGATAACGTGACGGAATCCGCTCACGTTATCACACTCCAGAAGGTATTCGCATATCTGGCAAGTTTCAGTTCTTTTGAAACTCCCGATGTGGATTTCTGCCCCATGCTCTTATGACCTTGACTTTGGCCAACATATCATAAGTCACATGTCAAGTTCTACCCGTCATTTTCCTGGTTAATTTGAACCCACCCGTACATACCCTTGACTTTGGCCAAAATGGCAGCACGACTGTCCCAAACCAACGCATCTATCTATGCTGCATATGAATACCCAACAGCTACCAAACACTGTGCCTTGACTTTGGCCAACATACACAGCTTGAATACTATTGACCATCCATATGAAACGACGGAGGGCTACGAATGGTTTCTGGCGAAAACCTTTAACGTAATGAACTTGATATCGTTGAAGGAACGGATAGCTTTATAAAAATATAGTGACGAAAACCTTTGCTAAAGAGGTCACTCCCGGTGAAGGGATCTCGGCTCTTTCCCCGTAGAATGAGGTGCAGGATATTCCAACTGAATACCACGATACAAAGCAAAAGTAATCGGCTATAGTGAAGTTAATGCCCTGACGCAAACTTCTGTCCAAGGGGTCACTCCCGGTGAAGGGATCTCGGCCCTTGCCTCGTCGACTGAGGTGCAGGATATTCCATCTGAATACCACTGTGCAAAACAAAAGTAAACGTCCTTGCAATAACAGCTTTTTGAAAAAGTGTTCCAACAACATCAGAATAGGTTTGTTTAACTTACATTGATCCAAATCAACGCAGTCCCATCAATTGATCACACCACAAAGAACGAAAATATACTGACGTACGTATATGCCATCCGCATTCGCCACTGGGTCCCGTCATCACCCGTTAGGTTAGCTAACTAACGACAGAGCGGGGACTGGACTAGCGCGGATGAAAAACATATACAACATCTACTAGTATATATATATAATATATAATTCGCTCAAGGCGTGATAAAAATGCAACAATACAGAAATGTAGAGCAACACAGATCAATACAGATATCTGGGATCCCCGGGTTTCACAGAGCCGCTACTGAAACCCGACGTTCCCCTGGTCGTGTGGATAGCCTGTGCAATGAAATCCTAGACCCCTACGGGCGCGGCAAGTCACCCGCCAAAACCTGAAGCGAGGCAGCCCCCTTCAGCTCCGTGAATGGACCACCCAGCACTTCATGGAATCCGGCAACTTGGGCACCCCTCCTGGGTCAACCTGTACCCCCTACGAGTGCGGCGAATAGCCCGCCAATCCTAGAGTAAAGCCCCCTCCGTCTCAAAGCCATGAGATGCGGGCTTGTTGCCCTCCAGAATCCGGCTATCCGTGCACCCTTCCGCGGGGTAATCCTAGTACAGAAAGTAAAATATACATACAACGGGTACATCGACCGCAACCAGGTCGTGCCCCAAAAGAATAATACAAACAGGCAGTGACGGCAGTCCACATGTCGGACGCTCGCCCCGCAAAAACAAATGTACATAATACAACAATACAGTACTAGCATTGCATCCAGGCTATCCCCACGACCGATCCGCAACAACACAGCAAAACACAGAACATCAACGTGAATATCACGTTCGCAAATCCGTCTAACCGGGCTATAGCAGTTAGACGGGATTTACCGATCAAGTGACATTCACGGTCGCAGATATAATGTAAAAACTGTGAACTGGCATGTTTAAAATATCCGATCGAACAAATTTACCAAGTGGGCCCCAAAGCATTACTGTAGCACTTACAGAAAATCTGGGCCCAAAAATAATATCCCAAAACCCCTATTTCTAAGTATAAGACCTACTGGGATATTTTGGTGCAATGATCACACATTACCACCGCGGAACCGCGGCCAAACCAGGGGTTTGGCCGCGTTTCCGCGGTCGTACTAAGAGATCAGTGCATGAAAATTTACCAGAAGTCTTAGAATTCCACGCTTGTGTTTCTGCAGTGACCTGAAAAAATTTTGGAGCTTGAAAAAATTTCGACAGAAACATGAAGTATGAAAAATACGGTTTTTGGGAACTTTGTTCGATCGAGTTCTAAACGTGCTAGAGCAAGCTAGGCATGGTTAATGGCGTGGCTCTGATACCATTGTAAGCCCGCGGCGGCGCCCCGGCCGTCGAACCGACGCCGGAAATGCGGAAACAAAAAACTTTGCAAAACTTGCAACCGGCACCACCGCGCACTTTTCATCCGGATCGGGCCATTAACCTAGCTAACTAGCAAGCAAGAAAAGAGTAGAGAAGTATACCAAGCGATCCGTGTCCTTCGGTCTTCGTCTCCACTCCGATCTCCTGCGGAAAGTCCGTCCATCGCCTCCTCGTCGGAAAGGGCACCACGTAGCCGGAATCTTTTACGGGCTCCCGCCTCTTGACCGAGGCAACTCGGGCGCGAAGTTGGCTAGCCGACGCGTCCAAGACTTGCTGTAGACTAGTGTGGAAACTTGTCTCTTTGGGGTTTAAGAGGTTGCCATGTTGGAGGAATTTTGCACAAAGATATTCATGGATGCTTGAGGGAATAACGGAGCATCCATGGAAAATGAGCTCGGCCACAAGAAGAAATGTGCTCACTGTGAAAAACAATCAATGAATCTCTCTCACTTGAAAACCATATATAAATTAATCCCTCATCACAACAAATCAATTCCAGCACACTCATATGGGGGGGGGTCCACTAAAATTACATGAAACAATAATCCATACACAAATTAAAACCTCACTCCAATCCCAAACAGTGGCCGGCCCAACCACAAGTGAGTGGAAAAAGGGATGATTAATTTTTCAAAGGAGAAAAAGAAAAAACAAAAAGAATAATGGTCACACCAAAATCAAGCTCAAACCCTTTCACTAACCATCACCATAAATGCAAGGATAAAGACTAGAAAAGAATATCATGATTATGAAGCCACACTCATGCAAAGAAACCCCTCACAAAATGTTAATTGCAAACTTGCAATTAATACCCTCCAACGAAAAGTCCGACCGGGAAGGAAAAAGAGAAAACCGGCCGGAACGGAATGCAAACTGGCAACTTCAGAAAACCGATCCCGTAATAAATTACAGGAAAACCCCGCTACTGCAAATACATGCCCGCATTTATATTCCCACTGAACACAAATGCAAAGAGACAAAACTACACTATCTAATACTAGTATCCGGTTTAAGCCAAAGCCGGCTAGAAAAAACCGTCCGATCACGATCCGTGCAATACCGCACGTATCTGATCGAACTCTGCCATATCTCCATACGGCCTCTACAGCGTTTCGCCCGAAACTTGAGTAACTGTGTGTGGTGGACTCTAAAGACTCGTCAATACTTTGGCTGCGGATTTAACCACTAGCACGTCAGAGGTATAAGCCAATACGTGACGGGCCACCAGCTACTGACTAAAAGGGACGTCGATGAGCGAACTCATCCTGACACCCTACTGAGCCTGTCAGTGACAATATCCGTACAGTCCGGTCCGTTCGTCTATGAGCATCGCATGGCGGGCCTAGGGGGTTGGTAAAAGTCAGACCCCCAAAAGCGGTACAAGTCGTGTCGGAGTGTAGCCCAGAACACCCTGAGATACTACTGGAATACCTACCAGCAAATCTCCTGCCTTGGCCAAGGACTTTTCATGTTCTGGCTCTCCTAGACACAGCACGACCTCACCCCCAAAACCGGGAGAGACGAACCCCTGAAGATCCGCTCACTGCCTCCATGTGGCTCGGGACTGTACCCAACTAAAACCTGTTTGCACGACTCCTTTGAGCCGTGGTAGGGTAGTAATCAAAGTACAGTGGGAACTCACACGAGACAAATGACGATCTCAGGTCGATGAACTAACCTGTACACATGTCACCAGGGAACTGCTATCTGACGTCTGGTATAATCCCAACTAGCAGGTTCCCGGCGAGTCCTGTCCGGTGTACTCATAACCCAATGAGCATCTGTATACATCTTAGGTGAACCAACTGACACCAGTGGCTTGTGAGACCGGCCACCGCCCCTCGTCGGGGTCTCGACTGTATACACTAGTCTACTCTGGATAATTGATGCCATGTCTCGAAACTCCCTCGACTAGGGACCATTTAAGGATGTGCTTATAGACCCTAGCTCCCACTTATATGATCGCCCTCATACTGCTGGAAGTCAAGCAAGAATCCTAGGGGCTCTATCAACGTGCAATAGCGACTCGTAAGGTCACCTAAAGCAGTACACGATGATAAAGATAAACCAGATAGCATACTATCATCTCGAGTAAGACTGTCCTACTGGGACAGGTCCTCCCCTCAATCATTGCAATCACGTGCCTGTGATCCAATAATTGACTCTGAGGGCACTATCTCCAACAAGTAGTGGCAAGCTAGGGACATCATCGTCATGATGCAAGCCTCCCTTTCACCGTCTATAAGGAACCGAAATACCTCTCGGATGGTTGAGATCACCCACTAAATCTGTGGAGTGGCTAATGGATCGTCGAATCCAATTGAATTCTAAGATTCTAATAAATTTTCAGTAACTGTTTGTAGTTCTGGAATCACTTCCAGTTCTACCTGTCACGCACCGCTTCCCAATAGATGGAAACGGTGACGTAGCAAGCCCGCGACATATTTATTTCGAGAAGGCCATTTCCCGGAATAAATACGCTAACCGTAAAAGAAGCAATATAAAAATGAAAAGAAAATTAACATGAGATTTTATAATTCAACAACTTTATTACATTCAACTTGATTCATTTACAATACATGATTTCAACTAAAAGAAATACAAGAATGGAAATGCCTAAATAATAGCATACATAAACTGAGAATAGATAATTGTTCTAGGCCTGGGTCTCGATCTGATCGTGCTCCTCCTCTGAGATGTTTACCTCCTCAGTCTCTACGGTATCTGACGAACATTCCAAGAAAAACAAAGGTGGAATGCCCGTCAGCGAACTTTCGCTCGGTAAGTCCTAAAGAAAGAAAGTGAAATATAAAGTGTACTGATAAAGAAAAAATGTATATCATGAACAATTGATTATGAAGTATGATGTGTCGGCATGTCGTTTAATGTAAACATGGCAAGTTTATTTAGCATGCAGTTATTTATATCATGGTAACTAACATGAGCATAGTATAACATGGTCGTGTAGTGTAGGTATAGTGAACATGAAGTGAATGTAAGTGTCTTAACGGTCTCTACTTGGATATACTAATTTAACGTAAGTTCAAGGGTGAATGCCAACCAATCTCAAGAGTGTTCTTGAACCCAACGGGCTGTAATCCAGGGGTAAGGAACCACGGGCCCGAATCAAGTGTTAGTAACGGGAATTCAACCTAGTGTTGAAGTTGTAAGTCGATATCGCGCACCCCACGGGTTCGCGGGGAGGCGGAATAAGCAAAAAACAATTTTTGTTTGCATCGCAACATCGACTTGAACCAAGGATCGAACATAAAACCCTAGCTAGCATACTACTTGAGGTTTAACTACTATGTAAGAAGATTATACCTCAAACTTCAAGTCCTTCTTCTCCTTGTTGTGCTTCTCCTTGTTGTGAGCTCCTTGGAGTGGTAGTAGATGGTGCCTCCTCGTCGGCTTCTCCACATCAAAGATGATCCACCCGAGGGTCTCTATCTTGAGCTATAACTTCTAAGATGAGGCAACTAGGGTACTTGGTGTGCCAAACTAAGTAGTCTAGAGTGTGTAGAGAGTGATTTTGGGTAGCTAAGTCTCACTAACCCTTGATTCTCAACACATGAGACACTAGGGTTTTGAGAGGTAGAAAGAGAGAGCAAGCTTGAGGAAAGAGAATGTATTTGTGATAATGATAATTGAGATGGCTAGTTGATTAGACTATAAGCATGGCATAAAAATATCTCACAAAAATATCTAGTGCTCGCAAAATATCTAAGTCAACCAAGCTTGAATAGTCAAACCAATTAGCCATGGTTAATTATCAATTATAAGAAATAACAATGTTTTTCCTCCACCTCATAATTGTTTTAATTTAAACAAATAATTAAAACCCTAATGATGTGTCTCCTTCTAAAGCAATCTTGAGTAATTACAAGAATACCCCTCTCATCTGTAGATACATACCCGTATCCGTGTTTCGAGAAACACGAACACAATGAGACGAAACTAATCCAATACTAGGATACGGCTTAAACCAAAGCCAACTAGTATCAACCGCCCGAACATCACACGTGCACAAGTACACGTATGTGAACGAACCCTGCCGTAAAAACCATACGACCTCTACATCGTTTCGCCCGAAGCAGGGGAACCCTTTATGTGGGCCTCTAAAGACTCGACAGTACGCTGGCAGTGGGTTTAACCACAAGCATGTCAGCGGTACTAGCTGCACGTAACAGCTACCCAGGTATCTGTCGATAAGAAGGCCAACGAGGAAACTCATCCGAACTCCTACTGAGCCTATCAGTGGCAATCTCCGTACAGTCCGGTTCGTTCGTCTAAGACTATTGCATATCGGGCGTAGGGGGCCGGTAAACGTCAGACCCCTAATAGCGCAATAAGTCGTGTCGGGGTGTAGCCCAAAACACCCCGAGAAACTACTGGTGTCCCTACCAGTAAATATCGCTTGCCTTGGCCAGGGACTTTGTGTAATAGCTCTCTGAACACAGCGCGATATCAACCCCCAATACCGGGAGAGACGAATCCTATCTAACCGCCACTGCCTCTAAGTGCGTCGAGACTGCACCCAACTACTACCTGTTTGCACGACTCAGTAGAGCCGTGGTAAAGTAGTAATCTAAGAACAGTGGGAACACATTTGAGGCGGAGCGGCAATGTCAAGTCAGCGGACTATGCTGTACTCATGTCATCTGGGAACTGCTGCCTGACGATAGGTATATTACCAACCAGCAGAACCCCACGAGTCCGTCCAGTGTAACTCATAACCTAATGAGCACCTGCATACTATCTCCAGTACGACGTACTAATGGCTGTGGGACATACCATCTCCCCTGCTGGGATGAGAAGCGTATACACTAGTCTACTCTGGGGTATCGATGCCCTGTCTCGATAATCCTACGACTAGGGAACTGTATAAGGATGTGCTTATAGACTACCCAGCCCCCAATAGTGTGACTGCCATCACAACGCTGGTAGTTAAGCAAAAGATCCTAAGAGCTCTATCAATATGTATTAGCGATACGTTAAAAAAACATATACACATATTAAGATAGATACAAACCAAGTAGCATACTACCATTTTGAGTAAGACTATCAATACAACTATGAATATCCCAAGCTTCCATTAAGTAATATATAAACCAGTATGATACAATAATGGCCTCTAGGGCATATACACTAACAATCTCCCGCTTGCACTAAGGTCATGTATTGGCATATCGCAGACCTATCATCTCAAATAGCCTCTCGAACTGTGTCTGAGGGATGGCCTTTGTGAGTGGATCTGCAGTGTTATCCTCCGTAGAAACTCTCCGCACCTCGATCTCCCGGCGATCCATGATCTCCCTGATAAGGTGATACCGCCTCAAGATGTGTCTGGACTTGTGATGGGACCTCGGTTCCTTTGCTAAAGCTATAACCCCGTTGTTGTCATAATACAGAGGTATTGGATCAACAATGGACGGAACTACCTGAAGTTCAGTTAAGAACTTACTCATCCAAATAGCTTCTTTTGCGGTGTCACAAGCTGCGATATACTCCGCTTCCATCGTCGAGTCAGCAACAGTGTCCTGCTTGGAGCTCTTCCAACAGACCGCCCCTCCATTGAGAGTAAAGACATAACCTGACATGGACTTGGAGTCATCCTTGTCACTTTGGAAGCTGGAGTCAGTAAAGGCCTCGATCTGGAGGTCCTTTCCACCGTACACCAAGAACATCTCCTTACTCCTTCGCGGGTACTTAAGAATGTTCTTTACTGCTATCCAGTGCTTCTCCCCAGGGTTTGACTGATACCGGCTTACCACGCTTAGTGCGTAAGTTACATCTGGTCTGGTACACAACATCGCATACATTATAGAGACTACCGCAGAAGCGTAGGGTATAATAGATATGAGATCCCTTTCCAAATTAGTCTTGGGAGACATCTCTTTGGAGACGGTGATTCCGTGACAAGCCGGTAAATTACCGCGCTTTGAATCTTCCATACTGAATCTCTTCAGTATGGTGTCGATGTATCTGGACCGTGAAAGTCCCAACATCCTCTTAGATGTATCACGATAGATCTGGATCCCCAGAATGTAAAAGGTATCACCCAGGTCTTTCATGGAGAATCTTTGTGACAAGAATCCTTTGACGGATTGTAGCATAGGAATGCAATTTCCTATCAAGAGAATATCATCCATGTACAAGACGAGGAATACCACAATTCTCCCTACAATCTTACTATATATGCATGGTTCATCTGGATTTCTGATAAAGTTGAATTCTTTGACAGTATTATCAAAACAGATGTTCCAACTCCGCAATACCTGCTTCAGTCCATAGATGGACTTAAGCAACTTGCACACTTTCCCGTTGCTCCCACTCTGAATGAAACCCTCTGGCTGGTCCATATAGACGCACTCTTCCAAATTTCCATTTAGAAAAGTTGTCTTTACGTCCATCTGCCAGATCTCATAATCGTGGAAGGCAGCAACGACCAGAAGGATCCGAATGGATTTGAGCATAGCCACTGGAGAAAAGGTTTCATCATAGTCCAGACCAGGTCTTTGGCGAAAACCTTTTGCAACAAGTCTAGCCTTATAGGTTTCAACCCGTCCATCTACACCAATCTTTTTTCTGAAGATTCATTTGCAGCCTACGGGTTTTACCCCTTCTGGAGCAATGTCCAAAGTCCATACTTTGTTGGTGTACATGGACTCCATATCGGCCCGCATTGCATCTAGCCATTTTACCGAGTCGCCGCTCTGAATGGCTTGCTGGAAGTTAGTTGGCTCATTATTATTAATGATGCAATCTTCTCTATCCCCGTTTACGAGAAAACCGTAGTATCTCTTGGGCGGATGAGACAGCCTACTACTCCTGCGAAGTGGCGCGGGAATGCCCTGTTCTTTCGAAACTTCTGGTTCCACCATTCTTTCAGTAATAACTTGTGGTTCTGGAATTTCTTCCAGTTCTATTGCGCTCCCACCAGTTTCTTTTTCTAAAAATTGATTTTCCCAAAAGTGGGCATGACGAGAAACAAAAACCTTTTGTTCATCTGCCTAATAGAAAAGATACCCCCTGGAGTTCTTTGGGTATCCTACAAACTTATACAGTACCGAGCGTGCCTCGATCTTGTCCGCATGCTGCTATTTAACAAAAGCTGGACATCCCCATATCTTTATATACTGAAAGACAGGGTTTCTTCCCACTCCACATCTGATATGGCGTGGTAGGCACAGTCTTGGTAGGAACCTTGTTCAAAAGATATGCAGCTGATTCTAGTGCATAGCCCCAGAATGATTGCGGTAACTCAGCGTTACTCATCATAGAACGTACCATATCCAATAAAGTTCGGTTCCGTCTCTCCGATACACCGTTGTGTTGTGGCGTGTATAGAGGAGTAAGCTGAGAGAGAATTCCATTCTCTTTTAGGTAATCCAGGAACTCGGCACTCAAGTATTCACCATCTCGATCAGATCTCAGTGTCTTGATATTTTTGCCGGTTTGTTTTTCCACTTCATTCTTATATTCTCGGAATTTCTCAAAAGTCTCGAATTTATGTTTCATCAAGAAGACATGTCCATATCTAGAGAAATCATCCGTAAAAGTAATGAAATAGGAATAACCACTTCTTGTATGTGTAGACATTGGACCACACACGTCACTGTGTATGAGTCTCAAGAGCTCTCTCGCTCTTACTCCATATCCAGTGAACGGAGTCTTTGTCATATTTCCTTTGAGACATGATTGACAAGTTGCATAAGATTGATATTCGAACGGATCCAAATATTCTTCTTTATGTAACTTGTTCAACCGTGTTTCGTTGATGTGACCCAGTCTACAATGCCATAAGAAATCTTTATTTAATTCTGGAAACTTTCTTTTGTGTGTGTTTTGGACGTTGAAAACTTGCAGTTGGTTTAATATGTATATACCGTTGTTTAATGTACCCGACCCAATCAAACCATGATTAAGGTGGATGTTTACGACATCGCTTACAAATGTAAAATCATAACCTTCCTTTGATAACAAAGATACAGAAATGATATTACAAGTCAAACTAGGTACATAAAAACAGTTTCGCAAAACCAAAACATGTCAACTCGCAAATCCTAAGTGATATTCCCCTACGGACGTAGCATCCAAGCTCGCTCCGTTAGCAACCCTGAGGGTCATATCATCCGCCTTCAAAACTTTACGGCTTCTCAGTTCCTGCAAAGAATTACAGATATGAGATCCTGATCTGGTATCCAATACCCAGAAAGTAGAGTTGATTGACAGACAGTTTTCAATCACAAACACATCTGAAGCTGAAGCCACAACCTGCTTCGTTCCCTGGTTCTGGGCTTTCCAGGCCCTGCAATATTTCTTCCAATGGCCCTTCTTATGAAAGTAAAAGCATTCTTCCTTACCTACCGTCGGCCCCCCAACTTTTGCCTTGCTCCTCGCCTCCACCTTACTAACACCGCCTTTCGTCTTGGTGGGGCCTTCTTCTTCTTCCTCTTGGATTTCGCCTTGGATCTAGAAGAGGAAGCACCAACAAGCAGAGCGGGTGTTTCCCTTGCCTTTTGCAAGGTGCCCTCAGCGCTCTTCAACATGTTGAAAAGTTCTGGAAGTATAATTTCCTTCCCTTGTATATTAAAATTCAAGATAAATTGGGCGTAGGTAGAGGGACTGTAGAATCGGGTTTGTATAGAGCCCATTCTCTAACGTGGTCCCTAGGTCTGGGAGCTCCTCAATGTAGCTGATTATCTTAAGGACGTGGTCCCCTACAGATGACCCGACAGCCAATCTCGCTTGAAATAGCTTCTTCGAGGTCTCGTATCTTACGATATGAGATTGCTCTCCATATAAATTCTTGGTATGGAGGAAAATGGATTCAAGATCCATATTCTCGTGCCGCCTCTGATGTTCATTGTCCATAGAGGCCAGCACGAGGCACTTGGCTTTCGCGCTGTCAATTTCTCAGGTCTTACGGATCTCAATATCCGCGACGCTGGAATCTAGACCTGGGACGGCGGGGGCTTTGGTGGTAAGAAGATAGCCCAGTTTGTCATATGTGATTGCCATTTTCACATTCCTGAGCCAATCTTTATAGTTCGGCCCCGTCAATATATTTTTATCTAGTAGTAACTTAAGACTGGTCATCATAGTCGCTTGATTGATCTGTAATTTTGTGAAAGAAAAAGTAGTAGTAAAATAACCGCAATCAATAACGGTGTCGCGTGTAGCGAAACTTAGTGAGTACGGGTCGTCCTCTAGGATCCATAGAATTTTATAGTTCTTGCTTTAGATCGGTTGAAAGAAATAGAAAAGAGAAAATCAAGAAAATCAGGAAGATAGTTTCAAGAAAATCAAGAAAACAGTTTCAAGAAAATCAAGAAAATAGTTTCAAGATCTAATTGAATTATCAAGAAAATGGTTCAAGATCTAATTGAATTATCAAGAAAATTTTATATGAAAAAGGCTTGTAGGATTCGTTTGGATTTAATAGCCCTGGATGACTAATAAAGATGACTCCTCTTATCTATTGATAGATTTAAAACTAGACTGATGGCGATGAATGAGAATTATGGTTCTTCGGAAGAAATTAGGGTTTCACCTCTATTGACCCTTGTCCTTTCATTGATCTCCATTCATATCTAGCCCTTAACAAAAATATCGTCGATCTTATCTCAAATCGTGGTCGACATTATCAAGAAATTGATATCGCGCCCGATAAGGATGTTAACGATTCTTTTGCTAAAGTTTATAAACTTCATAAGACTTAAAATGAGTATATAATTTTCTCACCCATTGATCTACCCTAATCATACGAATCCTATCAAGCGGAGAATTACTCGTGCATCATGAAAATAAAAGAAAGAATAGAGAAAGAATTCATAATGCGGAAATTAAAAAAAACGAAGTGATAAAACCGATGATCTACCTTTATTACTCAACTTCACAATACATTTCTTTGAGTTTAGATTACAAGAGGAAGAAGAATTGCTCTCGTTCTCTGTCTCAAAGAAGTAAATGTTCCGTCGATCTTCACGTCGCTTGATCACCTCGAGTCTTGGACCTGTCTTGGATCGCTTGCTCGTTGACGATGATTGGTTTCGTGTAAAGGAGACTTGATTGATGTCGCTTGATGAATTTCTCGATGATTTCTTGATCTTGGATCTTAAGATCGAAGATTCTTGATCTTAGATCTTATAGATCCCCTTTTTGATATTGGATTTGATGTAGAGATTTGTTGGCTCTTTTTTAGAATGAAATTGGATGAAAATTGGATCCTTTGTAGATGTTGCCCTCGGTCCTTTTTATAGCCCCAAATCCAGTAATAGAAAATCCCAACAAACTAAGTTTGTTGCAAAGAAGATTCCAGAAGAATCTTGAACCGTAACTCCTCTTTTTGACCGCGGAACCGCGGCAATTCGGCCGACTCGGTAGGTTCTTGGCTTCATTTTTCTGGAATCTTCTCTTGTTAATATTTGGGTATTTATTTGATGTCTAGAACCTTCTTATCTTTTCTGAGTCTCTGCCAGTATTTGATTCTTCGACTTTCTTTACTTTATCGGCATATTCTTGATTCCGGATATCTAACCTGAGCTAAACTTGCACAATATCTCAATGAAAAATGTTAGTTATGTTTAAGATACAAAATATTATGCGTAAAATATTAAACATACAATTTCCTTCATAATGTTGATTATAATATATAAACACATGGTAAATGGTATTTTGCAGATGAACTTCTAATATGTGTTATATTTATAACAAACACCTTTAGATGATTAAGAAAAGTAAGGAAATTGTCATGTTAAAAGTGCACTATTTTCGACTGAACAAATACCCCCAAACTTGACTTTGATCGTCTCGAGCAAACTATTTATTCAAGAGAAGGAGAAAAGAAAAATAGAAAGAAAAAGGAAAACTAACTAGCACACTTTCGTAGGCAACACGATTGCACTGAGCACATGCAACAAGCCGTCAAACTTCTAGGTGTCCCTAGTAGGAGAAGTGTTGTCTCCTGAGGGTTTTCAGCGGATTACACCCACAAAATCCAATAATAAAAGAAAGACGGTGAAAATTACATATAAAGATAAGAACTATAAAAGAAAGAACTTGAAAATAAGAGTTTCCAACTACACTGGCTTTTCGGTTGTCATGAGCCCTATCTTAATGGTCATGAAAAGATATTAGAAATCACATCATCCCTCAATAAAACATCGCCTTTAGTCTTCATCCCTACCTTTCTTCCAAACAACGATCATATACCTCTACGTGTGTGTAAAAGACATCCCTACACTCAGAGAATTCAATTCAAGCTATCATACTCTTGTCCATCCACCTCAGTACGTTTAGTCGGTGAATATTTTAAATGGAATTTCTCACATATTCTTCATGCGACCGTTAATACTTCTTGAGGTACTAACCGACACTACATATGCTCACTTATTAGGCGTAATTAGCAATTTCCTCATCTTGCAACACCTAAGGCTTGGCAGTAGCTCCCAAACCAGTTGGTCTAAGGCACTAGGTGATGAAGCACCCTCGCTATATTTTTTTTATGCTGCCTTGGTGATTACAAAACCAGTGTTCATTTTTCTTCACCATTTTATACTTTTATGCTTCATTTGTATTTTCTTCGTATTTTGGCCTTTAGACAAGAGTATTTCAAGGTATCCTCTACTATCCCGAGTTTCAAGACGTGTGTAAATGCGTATAGTAGGGTATCAACGTTCAAATGTTTGGTCTCAAGAATAGGGACTATTTTTCAGACTTATTTTAATCCTCAGATTAGTGAATTATTTCATCTTACTAACCCTTGGGACAACGGCTCATAACTATTTATTACTAGCTTCATTTAAGAAAATATCTAACTTTCTTATTTTTCTCAAAATCTTCCAATCTTTTAAATGTAATTTTTCATTTTCTAATCTTTCATTATCAAAGAAAAAAATTGTGCTTATGCAAAGTGTAATGCAAAGTAATACTTAAATAAGCACAAACCTCCCCCAAACCTGTTTACAGCAGTGTCCTCACTATTGTTATCTTTTAAATCTCAAAACCTGTAGACTTGGGAGGAAAAGTTATCAACGGGGATAAAAGATAAATGAACATGAAAACTTCCCCCAAACTTATTTTTGGCTCAAAATTTTGTGTACAAATTTTATTTTCAAGAGCCAAAAATATACCCTCCCAAACTTGAGTTAAACAATAATAAGTTTTTATAAGAGGGGGGGTAAGGTTATTGGTCAATATAAAGCTTTACAAAGACCAAAAGTCAACACCAACCATTCAAAGATTTTATCAATGTAATGCACTGGTTGGTAGAAGAATACGTCACCTATCGATGTGAAGAAGTGGGGAAGAGATAAGTGGTGGTATGGAAAGGGTTTGCGTCTCGATTTATAGAGACGACACAATGATGATGGATTACTCGCATTCTTGTTATTGTTAAGAAGAAGGGGTGGTGGTTCAACTTTTTTGGTTTGGGGTTGATTCATCACAATTGCCATGTCTTCTAAGAATGCGAGTTCATCAGCGAAAATTTCTTCAAAATTTTCATCGATATTCCGAAGAATAATCTCATTGGAAAGAACGTGATGATACTCAGACTCCATAAAAGGTTCATAATAAGCGTTAGATGCTGACCCGGGCAGCTCGATAGAAAGGTCCGTATGTGTATAATACATAGCGGGGTCAAACAACGTATTAAGGGAGTCTAGATCTGTACCGTGAAGCTTTTCAAATTTGCTGCTGTCGAAATCCATCATTTCGACAGAACATACTTGAGCAGAGGGTTCGGAGGGTTCACTTCCAAACTTGTAAATGTTAAGCTCAATTGGCATTTTTGAACTTATGAACTTCCCTACGTTCTTTGAAATTGGCCAATCATGAACAGCTGTAATCTTTTCAGGATCAACGGCAATTCCATCTCCGGATACAACATGACCCAAGAACTTCACTTCTTCGAGCCAAAATTCGCACTTGCTCATCTTAGCATATAACCTTTCTTGCCTCAACGTTTGCAGTGCGATCCTTAAGTGTTCTGCGTGCTCTTCTTTGCTCATCGAATAGACCAAAATATCATCAATAAACACCACTACGAACTGGTCCAGATACGGTGAAAAGATTCGGTTCATCAAGTCCATGAATATTGCCGATGCGTTAAAACTCCAAATGGCATCACTAAGTACTCGTAATGCCCATATCGAGTTTGGAACGCTGTCTTGCAAATATTATCTGATTTCACCCGAACTTGATGATATCCGGATCGCAAATCCAGTTTCGAGAATACCCTCGCGCCACTGAGTTGATCGAATAATTCGCCGATGCGAGAGATTGGGTACTTGTTCTTAATAGTCACCCGGTTTAATTCTTGATAATCGATGCACATCCTCCGCATGCCATCCTTCTTCTTAACCAGAAGAACTGGAGCTCCCCATGGTGAACCGCTGCTGTGAATCCAATCTTTTTCCAGCAATTCGGTAACTTGTTTCTTTACCTCTTCTAGTTCCACCGGCGCCATTGAATAATAAGCTTTTGAAATCGGCGCTACTCCAAGAATAAGATCAATCGCAAACTCCACATCTCGTTTTGGCGGTAAACCCGAGATGCCTTGAACACATCCATAAACTCTCGAACTACTGCTGGCGCTTCCTCCTTGTTTACTTCCATCGACGAAAGAACGAAGTTAATCGGCCTAGCCCTAAATTCAACTGGCCCGACAGATCTTCTACCTCCCAAAAATATAAACTCCGGATGTCCGGGAATCTGGAAAATCATTTTCTTTGCCCTACAATCAATGTGAGCGTGGAAAATGTCAAGAAAATCCATTCCCAAAACAACATCATAGCTGGCAGTATCAATCACCAAGAAATCAGCGAATAACTCTCATCCGCAAATAACAATCGAGCAACCCTTGCACTCACTACTAGATATAATTTTCCCATTCCCAGTGTGTATGTCCCAGCAACTAGACAGGGCCGTATGTGGAATAGAATGTGCACTAATAAATTTGGACGACATAAAGCAATGGGATGCCCCTGAATCGAATAATACCAATACGGGAAAATTATAAACGAGTAGGATACCTGAAACAATTTCGTCTGAAGCTTTGGCCTTCTCGGCCGTCAAGATGAAGGCCCGTACTTGATTAGGCTTCTGAGTGATCAACTTCTGCCTATGAATCTGCTTCTGCGGTGGCTTCTGAATATCGTATCTCAATCGTAGCTTTGACGGGCAATCACTGATGGTATGGTCAGCGGATCCACAAACAAAACAAAGTCCGAGCCTCCTTCAACAGTTCTTCTGTAGGTGTCCGGATAGATGGCAAAAATCACAACTCACACATCTTTTCTGATCAGATACAACGGGTTTCTTCATGGGTACAATGCCTCGCTTATTCACCGGAATGCTTCTGCGTACAGGAGCTCTTTTTGGCAGAAACGCCGGCTTCCGCACTACCACCTCTCGCTGTAGATTACCCTTTGCTTTTACCGACAAACTCTGTTGCTCCCTAGCTGCCTTGAGAACTTGTGAGAAAGTGGTCAATCCCATAAATATGATGTGTCTCTGAATCTCTACATCCAAGTTACGCATAAACCTCTGTGCCCTATCTGCCTCATTGGCAACTAAGGGTCCCGCAAATCGACTAAGCCGGGTCCACTCAGCTGCATGCGTGCAACGGATCCGGCATTCTGCTTCAAGATATAAACTTCTCTTCCATTTCCTCCCGAGCAGACCGCGGAAAGAACTTCTCCAAAAAGCTACGCGAAAAAGTTGCCTAACTGATCGGCTTGGGTAGACGGGTCTCCTCTACGAGCCACCACTCACGAGCGTAGTCTACCAATTGGATGTGTACTACATCCACCATTTTCTCATATAGAATCTGCGTGGCGACGAGCAGGTTCTCCGTATCAACTAGCCACTGCTCCGCTGGCAATGGCTCCTCCAATCCTGTAAATATGGACGGACCGAGCTTTCTAAAGTCCGCCACGGTGCTCTCACGCTGTGCTGGCCTAGGTGCCGCTGCAACTACGGATTGCTGGACCGTCCGCAGACCCTCCTAGAAAACCTCGGCCAGCCGCTGATTTAACTCAGTTTACTGCTTCTGGTTTTTAAGCATACCACGTATAACTCCAAGCAATGCGGCGTTATCAACAAGCCTCTGGTATGACCGTAAATCTCTATCCGCCATGATTCTGAAGCCAACACGCTGAAGAGAATTAGCAACAGTAAACATGATTCAATAAACAAGATAACTATAGATTCAAGACTGGCAAGATAGTAATGTAGCAGGACATGTTTCCAATTCCGGGTTTCCTGGTTAGTGTATTGGGTTCAATACCCGACTACAAAAGAACTAAACCCGACTAACCCTAAATCCTATGACTCTGATACCAAAACAAACCCTGTCATGCCCCACTTCCCAAGATACGTAAACACGGCAAGTGACAGAACCAATCATGTTACCTGTGGCTAGGAATCATCCCTCCACAGTCATATTACGGCTGTCAATCGGATATCAAGAACAGTAAACTATAATCTAGCTAACACATGTCTATCTGCCACAATAAATAAATTAAGAAATGCATATAGCGGCAACGAATCAAGATCCAATAAAAACAGTATAGCATCTGAATTACGTCCCAATATAGGCTCACATCAAAAGAAATAAAACTGCTGAAATAAATAAACTAAGAGTCTATAAACTAAATAGCTAGCTCCTCACTGCTCGGCTTGATTGCTAAAATACTCCTGTTCAGACTGCGATAAAAGTAGAGGAACTGGGTCATACAAAACCCAGACGTCAGTGCGTCATAACATCAAAATAATAGTAATAACCAGGATATGATGCTATGATTAAACGTGAATATAAATAATAAACACAGCTATAAAACAGTGACGTACATGTATGTGATATGTATCCTAAAGTCTGTGGCTCTAAATTATCTATTCTACAAGTCTTTGAAATCAATTTAATGGAATCGTCGATGTAACTCAATAGTATCCCATGCGTGCCCGGAACCACGGTCAAGATTCTCGGGCTGAATCCGAGACGTGTCGCTAAGTAGTAAATAAGTAACGTGTACAGATGAATGATGTCAGCAGCATTATTCCGGGACTGGCCGAACCCGTAAAGACTGATCAGTATAAGTATCGAACTGTTGACTTACAAGTCAGGTTTCATTATTGATTTCCCCTTACCCCCAAAGTTATGTGTTCAAGTCAGGTATTTATGATATGAATCTAATGCCAACACAGGATAAAGCAGGTACAGGTTTTGTCTATGTAAACAACAAGTCACGTCCATCAAGACAACAAGTCAGGATTGTCGGCATTAGCAATAATATCCAAGTAACAAGTCTGGTAGTGTGTCGTGAACATGTCATGTACTGTATATTAACCAAAATAGACACCAATGTAAAACTGTAATCGATATCGAAACACGACAAATGCCAGAATGCATATGTATCTATCTCTAATAACCATTACACGTCTATTACCCTATATGATGCAGTCTAGATAGCGTATTGAACTAATATAGTAGTATAATGATATCATGATGTTCCGGCATGCAACTAGATATGCTATTATTAGTACGGGTACAGACGGATGCTATATAACTGTAAATCGGTAATATTTGCTGTATAATAAAACACATGAACTATCATTTATTAAATAAGTATTAATATAATAATATAGCATGTTGCAAGTTTAGAACTTGCCTGATCGGATCTCACGTCGAGATACAGATATCACATTCCGATGTCGGAATACGTCACGATGCAACTTACGCGCGCAGAACTGGACCTGGCTGAGCAGTGACGTGACGTGGTGACCGGACTGGACAACGACGGTGACTGGATCGTCCGGATCGTCGGCGACGTGCGCAACTCCGGCGAAAAGGCCGGAATCAAGAAAAGAAAAGAAAGAAGAAGAGAGTAGTTTCTATGGGGTTTCTGGAGATGTACAGAAAGGATGGTGGCGACAGCGAGGTGATGGGGTCGGCGACGGGAGGTGCTGCAGTCGACGAGGTGGCTGTGAGTTTGGTGATCGGGGCAGAAAGTGCAAGGTGGTCGGAAAAGTGTAGTGTTGGTTGTGGTGGTGGTCTGGGGTGTTGCTGGGAGGCGAGGAGGTGAAGAGTTCGGTGGTGACGGTGGTGATGGGTTTTCCCGGCGAAGAAGATTGCTGGCGGGGGTGTTGGGTTTCTTGGCGTCGGGGAAGTTGCAGCAAGGTGGTCGGAAAGAGGAGGTGATGATGATGAGAGGGCGAGGAGGTGAGGATAAGGGTGAGAGTGAGGTGAATGGCGGCGAGGGGTGGCGAGCGTGGGTTAAGGTTTTGGGTTCGCAACGGGCGAGACGTGAGGAAGAGAGGAAGAGAGAGATGTAAGGTTTAATTAAAGGTTTATTATATATTATATTATATATAAATGTAGAGAGAGAAAATTAGAGAGGGACAGAGCACTAGAGAGAGAAGCATGAGAAGGAGAGAGAGATTTAAATTAGTTATTAATAATATTATATATATATATATAATTAACTGATTATATATTGATAGTTATATGAATATTATATATATATTGGGATTTTACAGCTAACACCATATTACTCTGAATATTGCTCGTGTCCCTTCTAAAAATCTAGTTTTTAAATATAGAGAATATACGTAAAAGTTTAAACCATAATGCGATGTCCTGTCAATAAAATTGTATACCCCCAAGTACGGATCTACGTAAATATACGTAACGATCCAAAACGAGTCTGTTTTAACGATTAGGACATGAACATGATATATGGATACAACCACATGATCTGGGGTGTGATGACATGCAAGGCTAGATCTTAAAATATATTATTTGGTTTTTATTTTGTATTATTAAAAGATATGTGGAATATATTATGTGTATAATATCTAGATTTACGTGGATACTCTGTACTAGAAAATATTTGATGTAATCTTGAACCATGATGGGTTTCAAACATGCAGATCGGGTCGGATAATAAGCATAACTACCAATTGCACTATCCGCAACCCAAAAGAAACAATAGGAAAGAAATTTTACCGCAAGGTTTGAAATACCCCAAATAAATATAGCATAACGGTGTTAGGGTGTTACAAAACCAATAAAATATTTCCTATTGATTGTCTTCAGATAGCAAGGATCCACTGGCAACCACCTTTTTCTGTGAAGGGGTCTGATCAGATCCCAAGTGTGATTAGACCTCAGTGCCTGCAACTCTTCCATCATATCCCTATACCAACCTGGATGACTCATAGCTTCTTGAATAGAGTTTGAAAAGGAAACAGCTGACAAAGAAAATTCAAAATGACATAGAGCTGAATTAAGATGATATAAAATAAATTAAGCAAAAGGATGAGAAGTAGTGCATGTTTGTTTACCTTTGCGAAGAGCAATTGGTAAGTCATCAGACAAACATCAGAAAGAGGGAGAGGTCAGAGCTTGTCAGCTTTCGGCTATATACATGGAGGAGTTTCAATATCTGTTGTTGAATCTATCACTGCTCTCGGTTGACGACTATAGACACGTGTAACCGGAGGAGGAGGAAATTCGGCAATAGTAGATTCGGTTTGAATTGGTTGGTTATCTGGAGGTATAGGAAGTGGTGGTGGTGGGGCGGTGAGACATGAAGAGGACTTCTGCTGGAGTAAAAGGGTTAATCCTCAGGAAAGGTGACATCACAAGAGACTGCGACAGTGAATGTAGAAGGAAGAAGGCAAACATAACTCTTTTGAGTCTTAGAATAACCGACAAATATATATTTGACAACCTAAGGATCCAATTTATCATGAGTTAATTGGTAATTATGAACGTAGCAAACACACTTAAATACTCTAGGAAGAAGGAAAAAGGGTCTTGGTCGGAAAATAAAATAGAGAACGGCGTTTGGTTTTGAAGAATCATGGAAGGCGTGGAATTAATCAAAAAACATGCAGTGAGGCAAAATTCCAAATGCATTTTGGGACATGCATGTTACGTATAATAGATCGAGCAACGTCAAGCAGGTGGTGGTTTTTTCTTTCAGCAATGTCATTTTGTTGTGGTGTGTATGAGCAGAAAGTTTGACGAATAATCCCACAGAATTGATAAAGAGTTTGAAAAATACAAATCATGTATTCTTTTGCATTATCGGTTCTTAGAGTTTTAATAGACGTATTAAACTGATCAACCACTTCATTAATAAATGTTTTAAACACACGTGGTAATTCAGATCGATCACGTAAAAGAAAAAACTATGTCATTCTAAAGTGATCATTAATAAAAGTGAAAATATTTGTAGCCAAATATGCTAGTATACTTGTAAGGATCCCAAATATCAGAATGAACTAACTCAAATATTGAAAACTACGTTTATTAACATAAGTAAAAGATGAACGAATTATTTCCCTAAAATACATGGCTCGCATGAAAAATCAGGTAAAGAGAAATCAGGTAACATAGTACGTAGCATAGGAAGAGATGAATGCCCAACACATCGATGCCAGCAAATGGTAGAAACATCAGCAAATGTAAAAGGTTGCTCATCCAAGTAATACAAGCCATTAATTTCTTTACCCCTACCAATCTGCTCTGTCATCTGGTTGTCCTCAATCATAAAGTATTTAGAAGAGAAAATTATTAAACAGTTGAAATCATTGATAAGGCGACGAACAGATAAAAAAATTGTACGAAGTAAAGGAACCAAAACATTTTTATGTGATAAGGAAGATGTCACGTCAATATTGGTATATCCACTAATAGGAACGACAACCCTATTGGCAATAGAAATGAATTTATGCGAAGCGGAAAAAACAGAGTTAGAAGCAGTATGAGTCATGTGGTCTTAAGCCCCGGAGTCGAGGAAAAAGGGTTTGACTGAGATAGTAGAGATATATCTGATGTGGTTAAATTGGTAGTAGAGATATGAGCAAGGTTTAAGAACTTGGTTTCGGTTTCGGTCTCTCATAATTTTATTAGTTTCGTTAGGTTTCGATTAATGTCGCTAATCTTGGTTCGGGTTTCAGTTTCGACGGTAATATAACATACATAAGTGTAGATATATTAAATACTTAAATTTATGGTTTTATATTACAAGTCAATGATCCTAGTGTTTAAAAATACATTCATGATGCAAAATATATTGAACAATGTATTTAAATAAGTATTAATATAGGGTCTGGGTTCACTTTTTGTGGTTTTCTAACGACGAATGTCTACAATGATCACAATGACAATAAAAATGGTATATTTTAAAGGTTTCAGCCAAAACGATATTGTATGGTTGGTTTTGTATCGGTTTCGGGTTTCGTATCAGTCTCTACCGAAACCGATACGAAACCACCACGTATCGGTGGTTTCGGCCGAAACCTCGAACCTTGGATATGAGAGAAAATATATTGCATGTGCTGGAAGTTTTCAGGAGAGATCTGCGAAGATGATGATGATGGCGGTTGGATCACTGTGGATGGAGGAGCTGTACTCTGTCGGGTAGTAGGAGTCTGATACGGACAGCCATATTTCTCCCAACAGAATTGATCTGTATAGTTGGTACGATCGCAATGAGAGCATGAAATGAAACCATGACCACGTCCATAAGGATCAATCTTGTTGTACGTCATATTGAATGCCACACGCAAAGAGAGTAAGCAATAAAAAGTGCAAATCTAGCACATAAAGAGCGAGAAAAAAGATACTAGGGTTTAGTCAAGCCAATTCCCGATTATTATAGATCGGAAAAAAGTTTTTTTTAGCAGCACCGGCTGGGCTCCGAAACAGAGATGACGGATCTCGGCGTGCGGCAGCGGTCTCCAAGAGGCGAGGGAGGTGCGCAGCGGATTCGAGGAGGTGGAGGCATGCGTCAGTAGATTCGAGGAGGTGGAGGATGCGTACGCCCACCGATTCGAGGAGACGGCGGATTCGAGGAAGCGCACGGCGGCGGAGACGGGAGGTGAGGGCGTGAGCGCAGGCGAAAGATTTTTTTTGAGGATTAAGGTTAGGGTTTAGGAGACCCGCTCTAATACCAATGTTAAAGATTAAAGAGAGAAGAAAATGATATTTTATTATGTGACCAATGGTCTTTTTATATAGTGATTACAATTACTTGATATCCAAGTATCATGGTACGGTGTACCCTAATAACAATATACTCTAAACTATTCCAACAGGATTAATCAAGACACCCATAAAGTAATAGACTCGTGGTGTCTCTTTATACTTAGTTTACCGTTAGGAACTCGGATAATTGGATGGAAACCGTGTCAATAGTGTATGGGCCAAATAGGAGAGAGTTAAGGGGGTGACTTCTTTTGGGAATTACAAGATATTCGTTTTAAACGGGCTCACCCGTGGGTTGTTTTGCACGGGGGGGGGGGGGGGAGGGGGTTTAACGTTGTTCATATCCAGGACGAACGCAAAGGGGGCGACGGTGTTCATAGGGATTGTAGGGCTTTTAATGATGTCATTAGAAACTTGGCAATTATGGAAATTCCATTCTTTGAGCGCAATTTTACTTGGTCCAACAGAAGGGACGTTCTTTCCCTTGTGAAGTTGGATATGGTACTTCGTTTCCGGTGATCGGGAGGTCAAATTCCCTCTGGCCTTCTCTAAAACAATCAAGCTCCCTACCTTTGACCATGTTCCTATCCGCCTTAACTCTGGAGAAAGGATGCGGCACTCTAAGAGGATATTTCGTCTTGAGAAAATGTGGCCGGAAGACCCTTCTTACCAAAAAGTGGTAGAGGAGTGTTGGAAACCACCTATCGGGGAGAAAAGACCCAGGTCCGCTGCTGAAATCTGTATAGCCAAATATAGGAATTTACGACGGGGTCTCGCTAAATATGCTAAAGAAAAATTCAGGAGTGACAATGACCATAATTGGAGCTCATAGCTAAAATGGAGATGTTAGAAAGATTGGAGCAGTCGGATGGGTTGACGGAATCCCAAAGAGAGAGACTAAAGGCATGTCAATATGAACTGAATGACATCTACAAAAAACAAGAAATTATGTGAAGACAACGCTCTAGGGTAAGATGGCTGAAAGAAGGAGATAAGAACACCGTTTTTTCCCACAAAATTGCTAACAATAGAAGACGAAGGAATACAATCACAGGCATAATGATAAATGGGGAAGAGGTTGAGAAGGTAGAGATTACAGATTGCTTTGACACTATGTATAGAACTCTGTTTGGGACGAAGGGCATGCACAGAATCTCGATGTCAAATGACTTGTGGGAACCGCTCTATGAGGAGAATCAAGACCGGTTAATTGCACTTGAAACCAGTTTCTCAAAGGAAGAAATCAAAGAGGCGGTCTTTGGGAGCCGACAAAGCGGCTGGCCCGGGAGGTATCCCCATGTTGTTCTATCAAAAACATTGGAGACTCATTAAACAGGATCTTATTCGTCTCTTGAACGATGTCTACATTGGAAAGGGGGACCTCTTTTGGTTGAACTACACTAATGTAGTCTTGATTCCTAAGATTAGGCATCTGTGTACCGTGGGCGACTTTCGTCCAATTAGCCTAGTCAATTGCTCTCCTAAAATTATGGCTAAGGTGTTGGCGTCCCGTATTACCCCCGTCCTTCAAAATATTATCCGTGATTATCAAACTGGCTTTATTTCCGATCAATATATTTTAAATAGGGTTGCGATGGACAGCCCAAGGAGTAATCCAATACACAGAGAAGGAAACAAGTTGGGTACCTCCTCAAACTAGCCTTTGAGAAAGCCTATGACAGGGTAGAATGGGATAGCTTTTTGGAAGTATTAACTGTTAGGGGCTTTGGATCTAAATGGATTTATTGGATTAATGAATGGCTTACATCTGCCTCCTCTTCTATTCTTGTTAATGGCATTGTAGGCAGAGAAATCAAATGTTGACATGGGCTTAGGCAGGGAGGTCCTTTATCCCCGTTAATGTTTACTTTAGTTGCTGGTGGCCTTAACCGCATGCTGGAAAGACTTAGTGAACTGGACCTAATCAAAGGCTTAAGGGGTCATGAAGGGCTTAATAGGGCGATTAACTTGCAATATGTTGACGACACTTATTTTTGGAAACCCTGAACCTGTACAGATTTTCTATATCAAATGGATACTATATTGTTTTGAACTTTGGTCGGGCCTGAAGATTAATTATCATAAGTGTGCTGTAATAACTATGGGCTTGATCAAATATTGATGTGGCTTGAATGTTTAATTGCATAGAAGATAAGTTTCCAATCACATATTTGGGTATGCCTCTCAAGGAGGGTAAATTGAAGCGAAATGATTGGTTGCCTATACGGAGACTTGAAGGGTGGAAAGGCTGGTATCTCTCACTAGGAGGAAGAATTGTCCTCTTGAATAGTGTTCTTTCGGCTATCCGGCTTTACTTTTTAGCCTACTACGGATTACCAGTTTGGGTGGAAAATAGAATTGATAAAACCCGTCGACTATTTCTTTAGAAAGGTGGTGCGGAATCTCAGAAAAGTGATAATTGGAGGGCAGTCTGTAGCCGTAAGGAATTCAGGGTATGGGTGTGATCAACCTAAGGGAAATGAACCAAGCTCTACCGGAAAAATGTTGGTGGAAACTTTTTAACAATACGGAGACTAAATGGAGTACGATGGTGAGATTCAATTATCTCAAAACTTCGGTCTTACAAGGGAGATACAAATAGCATTTCTATGTCAGGTTTTCGTCAAGGAGTGGCTAAGACTAGAAGACTCTTCTTTGCGGGGACTATGTGCACTTTAGGTGATGGGCGTAATATCAGTTTTTGGAAGGATAGATGGCATGGAGATCTGGTGCTTCGTTTCCTTTATCCAGCACTTTTTAGAAAGATCAAGGATAGGAATAGCTCAGTTGTACATTATTGGAGCAGTACTGGTTGGCGTATTAGATTTTCCTCGACTCTCAGTAGTGTAGGGTTCCTAGGCATCCTAATGGAGTCTCACAAGGCATCGAACATGCCAAATTCAAGTGATTATGGAAGCCGAGAAACCCTAACACGGATCGTTTACTAGATATTTAGGCGAAACGGAAAACTAGTTAACTATTTAACTAAAGTTGAGATGCTACAACCTTTGTAGATCCGGATTTCCGCCTCCTTAGCTCCACGTGGTCATGTCCTCGCTGTCCATCATGAATCCTCGACTCGATCATCGGCTTCATCGGGAAAACAAGCGGAATGGGTCGTCGGCTTTGTGTCAAAGACGATCTACGTCGAGGTTGCACAAACTCAAGCTCCGACTTCACAAACTTGTGAAACTTGTGAAGTAAACACCCAAAACAACTTGGCAAGAGGTAGAGGATGAAGAAATAGGAGGTGGGTTCACTTTAGAATTGGATTTATCTCACTAGATCTCAAGTTGCCATTGTTGTAGCAAGCTTGAAGAAGAAGAAGAAGATGAGCTAGTTATGATAAGTTATATTAAAAAGAAATAGAAAATCAAATACTTATCATAACTTAAACTAGGGTTAAGTGTAGAGAATTAACCATGGTCACTTGGATGGGTTAGGGTTAAGCATGAAGATAAGGATGGTTAGCAAAGTCAAAGCTTCATGAAGCTTCAACATAAAACAAATAAAGCCACCATTCTCATCTTAAACTTATCCAAATAAAAGAATAACTAAATAAATGAATAACTAAATATGCAAAACCCTAATTATCATAATAACCATGGTTTAATTCTATTCACTTAACCATATGATCAAGTATCATCAAACATGATACAAAAAGATGCACAAAAGTATATCACATATACAATGTGCAATCCAAGTGAGAAAAATCCGTTTAAAGTGAACCAATACTAGTTAATGCAAAGTAATATATCAAATATATAATTATACATTAAATCATTAAATCAACACTTGATTCAATGATCCGGTTATATCGCATACAACCGACTAGTATGTAATGTATCAATTTATCGAATCAATGATTCGATAACTAGGTCATATCGAATATAACCAATCGAAACATATATCGCGAGAATGAAATGCAGTATCACATACACGCATTATTCTCGGTCCCGCACATATCTCATATGCGCTCCTATTTCGTTTCGCTTGAGCCAGGAAACCTCTGTGTAGGACTCTAAAGACTCGTCAATACGCCGGTAGCAGATGATGATCATATCAAGCACCCACAAGCCGCAAGCGGTCTGCTAAACGTAACGGCCACCCGGGTATTGAGCGATCAGAAGATCGACGAGCTAGCCCGCTCACACTCCTGCGAATCCGACCAGTAACACTTACCATACAGTCCGGTCTCTTCGTCAGATACGTCGCATATCAAGTCTAGGGGTGGTAAACGTCAGACCCCAATAACCCGATAAGTCGTGCCGATGTGAGGCTCATAACGGGTCGAGAAACTACTGGTAACACTTACCAGCAAATCTCTGATCAGCCCTGGCCAGGGACTTCCCTGTTACGGCCAATCGAGCACTGCGCAACATCAACCCCCAATACCGGGAGAGACGAAACCCCTCCTATCGCTCATTGCCTCCATGTGACTCGGGACTGTACCCAAAGACCACCGTTTTGCACGCCCTCATGGACGTGGTAAGGTGGAGATCAAAGCACAGTGGGAATCACACAAGACTCTATGACGATCTCGGGTCTACAGACTAACCTGTACAAGTGTCACCTGAGAACTGCCATCTGACGTGAGGTATAATACCATCTGGGAGTTCTCGCCGAGTCCGTCCAGTGTACTCAGTCTCCACTGAGCACCCGTATACCATCTCTGATGTCAAACACCAATGGATATGGGATCATCCATCGCCCATCACATGGGTCGAGAAGCGTATACGCTAGTCTACTCTGGTATATCGATGCCCCGTCTCGATACACCCACGACTAGGGATCTTGAAGGATGTACTTATGGACTACCATGTCCCCACTAGTATGATCTGCATCACAGTCCAGGTAGTCAAGTACAAATCCTAAGGGCTTTACCAACATGTAACTATAAGACAGTATAAAGAGACTAGTGTACATGTTAAGATAAAGAGCAACCAGATAGCATACTATCATGTCGAGCAAGAAAGTCATCTCTATATATGTCCAAGCATCCAATATAATATACATAATCTGTACAATACTGGCCTCTAGGGCATACATACAACTAACAATCTCCCACTTGCACTAGGGCCAGCTGCTGTAGTATCTCATACCGAGCATCCCGAAGAGTCTCTCAAACTGTATCTGGGGAATGGCCTTCGTGAGTGGATCCGCCGTGTTGTTCTTCGTGTCAACCCTCCTGACCTCAATCTCCCGGCGATCAACTATCTCCCGGATCAGGTGATACCGCCTTAGAATATGCCTGGATCGCTGATGGGACCTGGGTTCCTTGGCCAAAGCCACCGCTCCATTGTTATCGCAATACAAAGGTATTGGATGCTCAATGGATGGAACCACTCCAAGTTCAGTAATGAACTTCTTGATCCAGACAGCTTCTTTAGCAGCATCGTTGGCAGCGATGTATTCAGCCTCCATTGTCGAGTCTGCCACGGTTTCTTGCTTGGAACTCTTCCAGCTAACCGCCCCTCCGTAAAGGGTAAAGACAAAGCCCGACTGCGACTTAGAGTCGTCCTTATCACTCTGGAAGCTCGAATCGGTAAAGGACTCCACTTGGAGTTCTCCGTTACCATACACCAAGAACATATCTCTAGTCCTTCGCAAGTACTTGAGAATGCTCTTCACAGCTGTCCAGTGACTCTTTCCAGGATCAGCTTGATACCTGCTCACTATACTTAGTGAGTATGCTACATCGGGTCTGGTACATAGCATCGCATACATGATAGAGCCTACTGCCGAAGCATAGGGTATACCTTGCATGCGAGCTCTCTCCAAATCAGTCTTAGGAGACATCTCTTTGGAGAGAGTGACTCCAGAGATCGTGGGCAAGTTTCCACGCTTGGACTCTTCCATACTAAACCTCTTTAGTATGGTGTCAATGTACCTGGATTGGGACAATCCCAAAATCCGTTTGGATCTATCTCTATAGATCCTAATTCCCAATATGCAGGAGGCATCACCAAGATCTTTCATTGAGAATCTTTGTGATAAGAAGAGCTTGACCGATTGCAGCATAGGAATATCATTTCCTATCAAGAGTATGTCGTCCACGTACAATACGAGGAAGACAACCTTACTCTCTGCCACCTTCTTGTAGACACAAGGTTCATCTGGATTTTTGACGAAATCAAACTCGATAACGACGTCAAAGCAGATGTTCCAACTCCGCGATGCTTGCTTTAATCCATAAATGGATTTAAGCAGCTTGCACACCTTCCCGCTGCTCCCACTGTCTACGAAGCCCTCTGGCTGAGTCATGTACACGCACTCTTCTAAATCACCATTTAGAAAGGCGGTCTTAACATCCATTTGCCAGATTTCGTAGTCATGAAAGGCAGCAATGGCAAGCATGATTCGGATGGATTTAAGCATAGCCACTGGAGAAAAGGTCTCGTCATAGTCCACACCTGGTCTTTGACGAAAACCCTTTGCTACAAGTCTAGCTTTGAAAGTCTCCACTTTCCCATCTACACCAAGTTTCTTCTTAAAGATCCACTTGCTCCCAATGGGTTTTACCCCTTCAGGAGCAACTTCCAAAGTCCATACTTTGTTGGTGTACATGGATTCCATCTCGGACCGCATAGCATCCAGCCATTTCACTGAGTCCCTACTCGTGATGGCCTGCTCGAAGCTAGTTGGGTCATCATCCTCCATGATGCAATCCTCGCTCCCACCGTCCATGAGAAAACCGTAGTATCTCTCAGGTTGGCGAGGAACCCTACTAGATCGGCGGAGAGGCTGAGGTTCGTCGGGAGCTACTGAATCCTCTGGTTCCACTAAATCTTCAGTTTGAGTTTGTGTAGCCGGAATTTCTTCCAGTTCTACCTCATCGCCACTAATTTCTTTTGCAAGAAATTCCTTTTCCAAAAAGGTGGCATGGCGAGAAACAAACACTTTTTGTTCCTCTGTGTGGTAGAAAAGATATCCATGTGAATGTTTGGGATATCCCACAAACTTGCATAGAACTGACCGTGCCTCGAGTTTGTCCGGATTTTGCGTTTTGACATAGGCCGGGCAACCCCATATCTTAACTCATTTAAGACATGGTCTCTTCCCACTCCATATCTCATATGGTGTGGTAGGTACAGATTTAGATGGAACTTGATTCAATAGGTATGCTGCTGTCTCCAGCGCATAACCCCAGAAGGAAATAGGTAACTCAGCTGTGCTCATCATAGAGCGCACCATATCTAATAGGGTGCGGTTCCTCCGTTCAGATACACCGTTGTGCTGTGGTGTATATGGAGGAGTCAGCTGAGAGAGAATCCCATTCTCTTTTAGGAAGTCCAGGAATTCATCGCTTAAGTATTCTCCTCCTCGATCAGATCGTAGGATTTTAATACTTTTTCCGGTTTGGTTCTCAACTTCTTGCTTATATTCCCTAAATTTCTCAAAAGCTTCTGATTTGTGTTTCATCAGGAACACATACCCGAACCTAGAGAGATCGTCAGTGAATGTAATGAAGTATGAAGAACCATCCCTGGCATGTGTAGACATGGGACCACATACATCACTATGTATAAGTCCCAAGAGTTCGGTAACTCTTTCTCCGTGTCCCGTAAACGGAGTCTTGGTCATCTTCCCTTTGAGACATGACTGGCAAGTGTTATAAGATGAAAATTCAAACGGATTTAAATATCCATCTTTATGCAACTTAGCTAGTCGTGTCGCATTGATGTGACCCAGTCTACAATGCCACAAGAAGGATTCGTTGAGTTCAGAACTCTTCCTCTTGTGTGTGTTTGTTATGCTCAGAACTGTTGATTGATTTAGAACATAAATGCCATTGCATAACGTGCCTGATCCAACCAACTTTTGGTTATGGAAAATGTTCATAACATTGTCCTGTAATACAAAATTATATCCCTCTTTACTTAATAAAGAAACCGATATAATGTTGCATATCAGGTTCGGCATGTAATAGCATTCGTTCAGAACCAATGTATTTCCAGTTGGTAATACAAGGTGATATTCTCCGACAGTCTTAGCTGCAACAATTGCACCATTTCCAACTCTAATGTCTTTATCACCTTCTCCAAGTTCTCTACCTTTCCTAAGCCCATGTAACTGATTACATATATGGGATCCTGACCCGGTATCCAATACCCAGGACGTAGAGCAAATGGAGAAACAGTTCTCAGTAACGAACACACCCGAAGAAAATGCATCAACATGTACTTTCTTCAATCGGGTGGCATGGGAATCCTGGTATTCCCCTATTTCCTGTTCATTCCTATAACTCTTATAGGAAAGAACGGAACCAACGTTCCCCAGCATAGTATAACATGCAGGTTCGGTCAATACATCCATATTATTATCTTTATTAAGGCATGAAATGGTCGCTATCTGGAGAGAGAGAGAAGAAAACACTTTAGCGTAAGCTCGTGCAAGATCAGATTGGTTATTATCTTATCTAATCAGGATGGCTCCCACTGCTTTTTATCAAATCTTCCTCCAAACCCTAAAAGGAAAGACTAGCCGGGATTAATTACACACTACAGGTTCGCCAATCTTTCAGCCAGGCCAGTGTCGGTACTTTGAGGGAGGTCCCCCGTGCTTTCGCACGAACCTAATTAATGTAAACCTCGTTTTCCCAGAGGCGTAACCCCGTTGACACCTTTCTAGACACCTACTTGATCAGCTAATTGCAATGTGTAAAACTCTCCCAGGAGTAACTCTTACTCGCAGTGGGTATCGGGATCCAACTATCTCATAGAAGGTATGCAATCTCATTGCAAATTTCAACACTTGAAATTCCCGATAATATTTTGCCCCTAGCGTCCTATGACCTTGACAAAGGCCAACAAATCATAGCATGCTAGTCAAGTTCAACCCGTCATTTCTTGATTGAATCAAACCCACCCGCACGGCCCTTGACAAAGGCCAACAAGGTCGCACGACTACCCTGAAACAATCTGCATCATATGCATAAGCAGATAATCACTATTCAGCTACCGCACACTACGCCTTGACAAAGGCAAACAAACGCAGCACGAATACTAAACAGTTCTTATCTGAAATGACGGAGGGCTACGGCAGGTTTTTCTGAAAACCTATTGCGTAATGAACTTGATATCGTTGTAGAATCAAATGAAGTTTTGAAATGGAGTGATTTTGAGGCTTTTCTAGTTTTGCTAAAGGAGTCACTCCCGGTGAAGGGATCTCGGTCCTTTCCTCGTCGAATGAGGTGCGGGATATATCATATATATCGCTGTGCAAAGCAAAAACCCAAAAGCAGTCAAAAGCAAACCGAGTGTGTAGCATCTGCCAGTTATTGCTAAAGGAGTCACTCCCGGTGAAGGGATCTCGGTCCTTTCCTCATCGAATAAGGTGCAAGGTATATCATATATACCGCTATGCAAAGCAAGAACTGTAGCTACCTGTTTTATTTTAAAATCTGATTCTACAACATCTTAGGTTTCTTAGCTTTCATTAATCACATTAATGAAGTCCCATCATTTAAATACCTAAACATCACAGATAGATATGACGTACACTTATGCCATCCGCATTCGCCTCGATGTCCCCTCGTGCACCGTTAGGTTAGGTAACTAACGACAGAGCAGGGCAGGGCTAGCGCGGGTGTAAAACATAAGTAGCGTCTATATAATATATCATATATACTATATACTATATCCATCACAGAATCATCTCATGATCACATCACAGATATCGCAGCAGAATAAACATATGAAATATTGGATATACTAGGACGTCCGTGTTTTCAATACGAGCCAGTATAAAACACGGATTCCACGGTCGTGATGAATAGCCAATCCCACACCCCTAGACCCCTACGAGAGCGGCAAGCAACCCAGCCAATTCTAGGGTTAGGAGACCCGGACTCGACTCCTCGAGTTGGTCTCCCACTGGACCCCAGAACCCGGTTACTTGTGCTCCCCTCCTTGGGTCTATCCTAATGCGGAAAAGTAAATAATATACAAAAGGTGACATCTTCCGCTACCTGGAAGTGCCCCAAATGAAAGAATATTACATACAAGTTTTTACATGAATGAAAATGAAAAACACTCATCTCACATAAAAAAAAACCCCGGCTATTCGAATACGACGATCCAATATAACATATCCAGCAACACATAACATCACATGTCATCAACGTAAGTAAGTATGCATACCCCAATTGTCGTTGACGTATAGCAACGAAACCGGCGATATGAACATACTACACTTACGGTCACAGAAAAGAAAGTGTAAAACTACAATAATTGGAATCCGCAACTACTTTAGACATCACATGCCTAACAGTTACAAACCCCGCATTTTAGTCTCATTATCGAAAACACTTTTCAATATCGTATGGGACTAAACTGCTAGATTTATAACATTCATCCAGTTATCTCATAACTGTTTGTGAATTCCAATTATTGTATCCAGTTCCGGATAAATAGAATATATCAAACTTTCCGATCGAACATTCGAACACCCAAGTTTTCCCGACACCGATCAACACATGAAATAGGTTCAAAGACATTCACTTCATACCTTAGTACCAACGGTCCAGCCGTAGAAGGGTCAAGCCAACGCCTCACATGTGGCACGCCGTACTCCCCCAAACCCGAAGGTTCAAAGGGCAGTTCAAGACGGTCACATAATCGAGTTAAGGTTTGTTGTCTTCTAGAGGGACCATCGCGTTACTTGCACTACTCAGAACGTCTTTTAACCACAGAAAAATCCAACACTTGGAATTATTCCGGCAGGGGAAAACCTGGGTATTTATATCCGGTCGAACTCTTTAACATATTCTACAGTTATCTGGAAAAACACTTAGACAAAGTTTGATATTCCGATCGAATCGTCGATTCCCAATATAACCCCAGAGCACTCAACCTTTAAATCAATTTAAAAATACCCAGAAAACTCACCAGAATTTATCAGGTATTACTGTGCAAAGAAGTGGGGCTGACGTCACTATATGACCGCGGAACAGCGGCAGAAGCCATGCTTCTGCCGCGTTTCCGCGGCTCATTGAACTGTTCATGGGAAACGTTTTACACAGTAATTCTTAGAATTCTTTGGTGAATTTTTTAAGCATTTTTAATATCAAAAATTCCCAGATTTCATAAAATGTCCAGAGAGCTCTTGGGCATCGGGGTTTCGGGTTCGTCCGGACTTCAAACTCCGTCTAGACTTCGCCTAAGGCTCTAGCTAGGCTCTGATACCACTGTAGGGTTCCTAGGCATCCTAATGGAGTCTCACAAGGCATCGAACATGCCAAATTCAAGTGATAATGGAAGCCGAGAAACCCTAACACGGATCGTTTACTAGATATTTAGGCGAAACGGAAAACTAGTTAACTATTTAACTAAAGTTGAGATGCTACAACCTTTGTAGATCCGGATTTCCGCCTCCTTAGCTCCACGTGGTCATGTCCTCGCTGTCCATCATGAATCCTCGACTCGATCATCGGCTTCATCGGGAAAACAAGCGGAATGGGTCGTCGGCTTTGTGTCAAAGACGATCTACGTCGAGGTTGCACAAACTCAAGCTCCGACTTCACAAACTTGTGAAACTTGTGAAGTAAACACCCAAAACAACTTGGCAAGAGGTAGAGGATGAAGAAATAGGAGGTGGGTTCACTTTAGAATTGGATTTATCTCACTAGATCTCAAGTTGCCATTGTTGTAGCAAGCTTGAAGAAGAAGAAGAAGATGAGCTAGTTATGATAAGTTATATTAAAAAGAAATAGAAAATCAAATACTTATCATAACTTAAACTAGGGTTAAGTGTAGAGAATTAACCATGGTCACTTGGATGGGTTAGGGTTAAGCATGAAGATAAGGATGGTTAGCAAAGTCAAAGCTTCATGAAGCTTCAACATAAAACAAATAAAGCCACCATTCTCATCTTAAACTTATCCAAATAAAAGAATAACTAAATAAATGAATAACTAAATATGCAAAACCCTAATTATCATAATAACCATGGTTTAATTCTATTCACTTAACCATATGATCAAGTATCATCAAACATGATACAAAAAGATGCACAAAAGTATATCACATATACAATGTGCAATCCAAGTGAGAAAAATCCGTTTAAAGTGAACCAATACTAGTTAATGCAAAGTAATATATCAAATATATAATTATACATTAAATCATTAAATCAACACTTGATTCAATGATCCGGTTATATCGCATACAACCGACTAGTATGTAATGTATCAATTTATCGAATCAATGATTCGATAACTAGGTCATATCGAATATAACCAATCGAAACATATATCGCGAGAATGAAATACAGTATCACATACACGCATTATTCTCGGTCCCGCACATATCTCATATGCGCTCCTATTTCGTTTCGCTTGAGCCAGGAAACCTCTGTGTAGGACTCTAAAGACTCGTCAATACGCCGGTAGCAGATGATGATCATATCAAGCACCCACAAGCCGCAAGCGGTCTGCTAAACGTAACGGCCACCCGGGTATTGAGCGATCAGAAGATCGACGAGCTAGCCCGCTCACACTCCTGCGAATCCGACCAGTAACACTTACCATACAGTCCGGTCTCTTCGTCAGATACGTCGCATATCAAGTCTAGGGGTGGTAAACGTCAGACCCCAATAACCCGATAAGTCGTGCCGATGTGAGGCTCATAACGGGTCGAGAAACTACTGGTAACACTTACCAGCAAATCTCTGATCAGCCCTGGCCAGGGACTTCCCTGTTACGGCCAATCGAGCACTGCGCAACATCAACCCCCAATACCGGGAGAGACGAAACCCCTCCTATCGCTCATTGCCTCCATGTGACTCGGGACTGTACCCAAAGACCACCGTTTTGCACGCCCTCATGGACGTGGTAAGGTGGAGATCAAAGCACAGTGGGAATCACACAAGACTCTATGACGATCTCGGGTCTACAGACTAACCTGTACAAGTGTCACCTGAGAACTGCCATCTGACGTGAGGTATAATACCATCTGGGAGTTCTCGCCGAGTCCGTCCAGTGTACTCAGTCTCCACTGAGCACCCGTATACCATCTCTGATGTCAAACACCAATGGATATGGGATCATCCATCGCCCATCACATGGGTCGAGAAGCGTATACGCTAGTCTACTCTGGTATATCGATGCCCCGTCTCGATACACCCACGACTAGGGACCTTGAAGGATGTACTTATGGACTACCATGTCCCCACTAGTATGATCTGCATCACAGTCCAGGTAGTCAAGTACAAATCCTAAGGGCTTTACCAACATGTAACTATAAGACAGTATAAAGAGACTAGTGTACATGTTAAGATAAAGAGCAACCAGATAGCATACTATCATGTCGAGCAAGAAAGTCATCTCTATATATGTCCAAGCATCCAATATAATATACATAATCTGTACAATACTGGCCTCTAGGGCATACATACAACTAACAAGTAGAGCCCTTGAGAATGATGGGGATCGCCTTCTCATGGAGCTCCAGATTATTCAACCTCGGTCCAGGGTGAGACCGATGCACGTGGCGTTGGTCCAAAAGTGGCATTTACACAGTTAGATCGTTATATAGGACTTTGAATGGGGCGGGAGTCAACGGGTATCCGGGCAAGGTACCATGGACTGTGTCGGCCCCGTTAAAAGTTAAGGCTTTTATGTGGTTGTCACTTAGAAACGCTATCTTGACGGAGGATAATTTGATTAAGCAGAAATGGCAGGGTGATCAGAGTTGTTGCCTATGCCCTAGTACTATTGAAACAGTTGATCACCTCTTCCTTCATTGTCCTACAGCTACAGTGATTTGGTGTTTCTTCCTTCTGAGGTTTAACATTTGTGGGTTCCGTGTACGCTTCGAGCCTTATGGGGTAAATGGAGGGAGAGGAGGGTGCCTTAAAATCTTAGGAATCTATAGGATATTGTAGTGATGGCGATAACTTGGGGGTTAAGGTTGGAACGTAATAATGTTATATTTAGACGCAAAAGAAAGCCTATAAATTCTCTAATTGCACTGATTTGCGCTAATATTTGGTATTGGTCTTCCTTGTCTTCGGCTATCATAAGGAAGAAAATTCGCAAGGCCTTGCCTGATTTTGTCCCGAACACACATGAGGAGACACTGGGTCTAGAGGATGCGGGAGATGCAGACATGGAGTAGGTCATTCGCCGCTTTCGCTGCGCTTCATCGAGGCTACTGGCTTAGGAGCTTTCTGCCTTTTTTGTATTAGATTTGATGTAGTAGGATTTTGGCCAATACTCGTCTTTATTTTGTATTGGGCTGTTGTTGTTGTATCTTTTTGGATTTTCGGTTGCTTTTCTTGGTTGGAACACAACTGGACTGTATGTTTGTATGTGGCTACTCATTAAAAACTTTTTAATGATATCGATGGGTTAATTACCCCACCTTTTTCTCAAAAAAAGAAGAAAAGAACCATACCAAAGAGCTTAAGTTGTTCGGTTATGGGTAACAATGTATATCAAGCTAACATAACACTTAATACTCCCGTCACGTGGGAATTCGGTAAATGTGAAAGTGTTGTACCGAGTTCTACTTCAAGCTCTTCTGCGAGCTCAGCGCGGTGAGCCTCGAAGGGATCACACAAGACGAATGCGAACAAGCGGTACGGCGCAACGGAAATAAACAGAATCGCATGTAATCCAAGATAATGAAAAGACTTATCTGACGATTATCAAGCAATTACACAAGAAATAGAGAAATCACACCAAACAACCAAGAACACAAGGATATACCCGGATTCGGTGCCAAATCGCACATAATCCTGCCTTCGCCGATGAGAATCTTCCACTAGAGAAAGTATTACACGAGATACAATAGCCACGTACTGGCCCCAATATAAGAACACCGAATCTCTCTCAAAATCCTCTCTTTTCTCTCTCAAGCCCTAAGTTTTGATGGCTGCCTCCTTTTGGTGGAAAACAATTAATGAGGCACACCCAAAACCTAGGTAAACTATTCTATCTATAGTTTAGAAGAAACTTGGAGAACAATTAATCTAAATGAATATCTTAATTGCCTTAAGACCCGGCCCGCTAAGTCTTCCGCACCAGCTACTTGCATAGTCGTGTGCATCTCACGTGGTTGCTCGAGCTCAGACTCAAGCTCTCCCCTGGACTTCTTTGGGTCGGTCTTGAGCTTGGTGTTAGGTCGGATTCAACAGCAAATTTAACAATCTCCACCTTATTGCCAAATCCACCAACTCATCTCATCACTTGCCCATCCTTGGAATTCTATTCTCATCGCGGTTTCCCCTTCAACGATCAAACAGGCATATCGAGTCCAAGCAAAGCTTGAACTTCGAGACTAGAACCATCTCTGTGAAAGCATCCGCTGGATTCTCATAGGTATCTATCTTAGTGATAGCAACAACCTTCTTCACATTCTCTAAGAAAAAATCTCTCGCTTGGATGTGCTTAGTCCTCGAACTGTAAGCCTGATGCTCGACCAAGTGAATCGCACTCTGACCGTCACAGAAGACCTTTGTTACCTCCTGTGAAACACCAAGATCACCCATCAACCTCTGCAAATAAATGGCTTCCTTAGCCGCCTCGGTAACAGCCAATAACTCTGCCTCTGTCGTTAATAATGCGATGACCGATTGAAGCGTCAACCTCCATGACACTGCGCCAGTGCCCAACGTGAATACGTAGCCCGACGTCGACCTCCAGCCATCCCTATCACTTGCAAAATCTGAGTCGCAATAACCCGTCACAATGCATCTATCACCGCTGCCTCGGCTGAATAACAAGACGAATCCTGAAGTACCCCTCAAGTATCTCAGAATCCACTTCATAGTTTGCCAATATTCCTTGCCCAGATTAGCCATGTATCTGCTGATTACTCCGACCGCCTGTGCAATATCTGGCCTCGTGCATACCATTGCATACATCAAACTACCAATTCCACTCGCATACGGCACTCGAGTCATGTATTCTTTATCTGCATCTGACTCTGGTGATAACTACGCCGAAAGCATGTCTCCTAAAGGAGTAGACATGGATTTTGCCTTCTCCATCCCATACCGAGTGAGAACTTTCTCGATATACCGTTTCTGCTGTAGACGCAACTCCCCACGCTTCTTGTCCCTGACAATCTCCATGCCAAGAATCTTCTTCACAGCCCCCAAGTCTTTCATATCGAACTCTCGGCTCGGCTGTTGTTTCAATCTGTCGACCTCTGATACGCTGCGTGATGCCACCAACATATCATTCATATAGAGAAGGAGATAAATCTTGGATCCATCGTCAAGTAACCTTAGCTAGGCACACTAGTCCTTTATGCTCCTTGTGTACCCAATGGCCAACTTGAACTGATCGAATCGCTTGTACCACTATCTCAGAGACTGCTTCAAACCGTAAAGCGATTTCTTCAGCTTGCAAACATGGCCCTCTTTGTCCTCGACTATGAACCTCTCTGACTGATGCATATAAATCTCTTCCTCTATATCACCGTGCAAGAATGCGGTATTGACATCAAGCCGCTCTAGTTCCATATCATAGCTTGCAACTATGGCCAATAGACTGCGGATCGTAGTGGCAGAACTGAAAGAGAAAATCTTATTGTAGTCCTTACCATTCCTCTGTGTAAACCCCTTAGCCATCAATCTCGCCTTGTGCCTAATGCCCCTGGCCTCTGAGGTACCCTCCTTAACCTTGAAGAACCACTTGCAGCCGATAGCGTGTTTACCCTTTGGTAGAGCAACCAAATCCCACATATCATTTCGGTGAAGAGACTCCATTTCTTCCTCCATCGTAACTCTCCAACTAAAAAAGTCGCCTGACTGCATGGCCTCTCGGTAACTGGATGATTCTTCATGTTCAATGGTCGGCGCATATGATGCCATGTCGTCGAAACTAACCGTACTCATGTCCTCAATACCGCATCTAATCAGCGGACATCTAGCTCTTGTAGATCGCTGATCCTCTATGTTGGACCCTCCGCTTGAGTGTGAGTATCGATCACCTCATCTTTCCTCTAATCCTGGATTGAAACGTCTAACTCCACCTCGCTCGGTGGCGCTTCTGTTCTCGACTCACCATCTGTTTGAGTCTGTTTTCTACGAAGTATCGTAGACTCATCGAACATGATATGCCGGCTGATTACTATTTTCTGGGTCTCAAGACACCACAGCCTGTATCCCTTGGCTTCACATTCATAGCCGAGCAGGATGCACTTCCTATCTCTCGTCTCTAGCTTATTGTTCCTCTCATGAACGTAAGTCGGGCATCCAAATATTCGAAGCCTTGAGTAATCTCCAGCCTTCCCAGTCCATACTTTCTCTAGAATCTTCTTATTTATTGCCGCCGATGGTGATCTATTGATGAGTTGCACGGCAGTAAATAGGGCCTTGGCCTAAAATTCCTTAGGAAGGTCGGCTGTAAGCCGTAAACATCTGATTTTCTCTAGCAATGTCCGATTCATTCGCTCTGCAATGCCGTTCGACTGAGGGTCTCCCGGTGTGGTAAATTGGCGCATGATTCCCTCCGACCTGCAGAACTCTGCGAACTCATGTGAAGTAAACTCTTCACTGTTATCGGACCGAAGAACCTTTACAGACCTACCAGTCTTTTTTTCCATAATGGCCTTCTATTGTTTGAACTTCTCGAAAGTCTTGGCCTTAGACTTAGAACACACATCTACAACTTTCTTGAGAAGTTATAGACGAAAGAAACAAAATATTTGGCTCCACCCTAAGAAAGTACGGTGCCGAACCCCAAACGTCGATGTGGACGTAGTCAAGAATACCCTTTATATCATGTATTGATGTCCCAAAATTCATGTTCGTTTGCTTCCCTAGAATACAATCCTCACAAAAATCAAGCCTGCACATATCTACTTGGCCGAGCAACTGCCTCTTCCGAAGCACCTCAAAGCCGGTCTCTCCTATATGACCCAACCGAAGGTGCCACAACTTGACCGAGTCTGAATCTCCCGAGCTAGTAGAAATTTCTGCTATTATCTCCGGATACTGACTGTCCATATAGGACGTACATGTTGCTTTCTTTCCTTTCATGACTATAAGAAAGCCCTTGAAAATTTTTATGGAACCACCCTTAGCCACGCACTTGCAGCCGAGCCCATCCAAAGCCCCCAGAGAGTTCAAGCTCTTTCTCAGATATGGCACATGTCTGACCTCGGTCAATGTTCGGACTATTCCGTCATGCATACGAATCCGAACAGTCCCGATCCCCATTGTTTGGCATGATGCATTATTCCCCATCAGGACCGAGCCTCCATCAAGAGAGCAATACGTAGCGAACCAACTCCGATGTGGAGTCATATGGAGCGAGCTCCCCGAATCCATCATCCATGCTTCCTGCGCGTTTGCAACTGCGCATACGGATAAGACCGAACTGTCGCTGCCATCCTCTGAATCCTCCGCCACAATTGCGGTACCAGAAGTGTCTATCTGCTTGCCCTTCCCTTTGAGCTTCGGACCACCCTTTTTCCAATGCCCCTTCTCTTTGCACTCATTGTATCTATCATTCTTGTGATTCCTAGACTTAGACCTCGCTTTTTCTTTAGAGCCTCTGGCTGGCCGCTTATCGGAGTGGCGTCTTGCGAACATCGCGTCGCTCGAACTTCGCTTTTCACTGATCACCTTTTTTCTCAACGCCTCACTACGAAAACCTGTCTTGACATCCTCTAAAGAGAGCTTGTCTCGGCCATACACCATAGATTTAACGAACTGGCCGAAATCGGAGGTCAAAGAGCACAATAAGATCGCTTGATCTTCATCGTCGATTTTCACATCCACATTTCGCAAGCCCATCAAAATCTAATTGAGCTCGTCGATGTAATCTTTGACAGAAGTCCATTTTTTTATCTTCAATGTGTATAACCTATGCTTGAGATGGAGACGGTTCATGAGAGATTTCTTGTTATAAAGGACCTCCAGCTTCTGCCATATAGCCGCTATTGTAGGCTCTTGCTCGATCTCGCAAAGTACTTTGTCGGCTACGTAAAGGTGCAACGAACTATACGCCTTATCTTCCATAGTCTCCCTTTCAGCCGGTGTAATAGCGGCTGGAATATTCTCTTTGACGAACACTATCTTGTGTACCCCTATTGCTTTAAGAACCGCGGTCATCTTAAACTTCCATAACCCGAAGTTGTTACAATCGCCAAACTTCTCTATCTTGAAACTCATAGCCGCTATCTCCTAAAAAATCTTCGAATCACCGAACATGTTGGCTCTGATACCACTTGTTGAACCGAGTTGTACCTCAAGCTCTTCTGCAAGCTCGGCACGGTGAGCTTCAAAGGATCACACAAGTTGAATGCGAACAAACGGTACGGCGCAGCGGAAATAAAAAGAATCACGTGCAATCAAAGATAATGAAAAGACTTATCCGACAATTATCAAGCAATCACACAAGAAATAAAGAAATCACACCAAACAACCAAGAACACAAGGATATGCCCAGGTTCGGTGCCAAATCGCACCTAGTCATGCCTTCACCGATGAGAATCTTCCACTAGAACAAGTATTACATGAGATATAATAGCCGTGCTAGCCCCAATACAAGAACACCGGATCTCTCTCAAAATCCTCTTTTTTCTCTCTCAAATCCTAGGTTTTGATGGCTGCCTCCTTTCGGTGGAAAACAATTAATGAGGCGCACCCAAACCCCAGGTAAACTATTCTATTTATAGTTTATAAGAAACTTGGAGAACAATTAATCTAAACGGATATCTTAATTGCCTTAAGACCCCCGGCCCGCTAAGTCCTCTGCACCCGCTACTTGCATAGTCATGTACATCTCACGTGGTTGCTCGAGCTCTCGCCTGGACTTCTTTGGGTCGGTCTTGAGCTCGGTGTAAGGTCGGATTCAGCAACAAATTTAACAGCAAGGCCTCTAGCGAAAATTACTGCTTGTAAAAGCAGAAAGCAGAATAAATACGGAAATGTATATATATTTTAAATTGACAATGATAAGGTTTAAATCCACAACCTTCTGAAACCTGGTGCTCTCTAATACCTTGTCAAAAACCACATTACCCAAAGACTTAAACTGTTGGGTTATGGGAAAACTATGTATATCAAGCTGTGTGTGTGTGTGAGAGAGAGAGAGAGAGATCATTCACCTCATTAAGATAGAATCAGGGTTGATTACACTACAATTTTGCCCTCCCTCTCTAAACCCCCACCTCTTCTATGCTGCAATCTCATCTCTGTCTTCATCCCATCATGAGTGAACTGCTCGTATGATCTCCTTTTAAGAGAAGATGACAACATTGTAGAGTACATTTATTTTATACCATTATAACTTTGCTAGCAAGGCTCACCAAATTTTCTATTTAGCTTTTAACTATTGCTCAGAGTTATTTTGGATCTGTTGGAACTTTGTTCAATATCTTTTTGTAATATATATTTCTAATTAAGATCAATGAAAGGTAATATTTTCAACTGAAGGAGTTGTGATGTATCCTTATAATGTATCTTCTGTGTAGCTTATAATATAATGTCAGTACTACGGTACCCAAACCCAACCAGATCTAAACAGATTCATAATACTGCTGGTAGGAACTTGTGTATGTTTTTGTTAAATGCTGCAGTCGGGCATGTCTGTGCATGTTATGCAACTATGATTGATACCACCTTTCTCTTCATATATATATATATATATATATATATATAAGAATAATGGAGGAAAGAGGCCATAGGAGGGAATTTCCTCCTATGGCGTCGAAAAAGTACGCCCTCCGTCGTATCTTCCGACGATCGGAACCCATCATCTTCATCGTTATCATCTAAGATGTGGGTACACCAAATTTCGTGTGATTCTACAACTTTTTCACCGTTGATTTAGCAATGTTAAAAGTTCTATTGTCGGTAAACCGTTAATTTTGAACGGTGAAAATGTTGTAGAATCACACGAAATTTGGCGTATCCACATCTTAGATGATAACGATGGAGATAATGGATTCCGATCGTCGGAAGATACGACGGAGGGCGTATTTTTTCGACGCAATAGGAGGAAATTCCCTCCTATGGCACCATTCCTCCATTATTCTCTCTCTATATATAGAGAGAGAATAATGGAGGAAAGGTGCCGTAGGAGGGAATTTCCTCCTATGGCGTCGAAAAAATACGCTCTCCATGATATCTTTCGACGATCAGCATCCATCACCTCCATCTTTATCATCTAAGATATGGATATACCAAATTTCATGTTGCTATGACTATAATTAGTTATTAGTTTTATTCCCACATCGGCTATTATTATAGAGGTGGTTTATGACCCTCCATATATATTTGCATATAGAGACTCATAATTTCTTAAGCCAATAAAATATTTCCTACTGATTTTTTTCACATGTGATTCCATCACTTTTTCACCGTTAATTTAGTGGGTACAAAATCAACAGTTTACCGACAATATCACTTTTTATATTGCTAATCCAACGGTGAAAAATTGGTGGAATCACATGAAATTTGGTGTATCCACATCTTACATGATAAAGACGATGGGTGCCGATCGTCGAAAAAAATTGCGGAGGATATAGGTTTTTTACGCCACCTAACACAAAAGCCTCCTATGGCCTCTTTTCTTCATTATTCTCGTAAAAACATGTTAGAATCATATGAAATTTGGTATATATACATCTTAGCCGATGAGGACGAGGTTGGTGTTTGCCAATCGGCGAAAAAAATATTGAAGAGTTTACTTATTTCGCCGCCATAAGAGGAAATCCCCTCTCAAGACCTCTGTCCTCCATTATTTTCTCTTACACAGATCTCAAAATTAATTTAATGGTGAAAAAGTGAGAAGAATTTGTTTCCAAATTCTTCCGATAGGATCCTAGTATGTGTATATATATATATATATATATATATATATATATATATATATATATAGAGAGAGAGAGAGAGAGAGAGAGAGAGAGTAAGGGAGGAAAGAGGCCCTAAGAGACTTTTTTCGTTAGGTGGCGGTAAAAAGTGCACCCTTCCATCTTGATCTTCATCGTCTAATATGTCGATACACCAAATTTCATGTGATTCTAACGTTTTTTCACCATTGATTTAGCAATGTAAAAAGTTTTATTCATGAGGATAGAGATGAAAAGATATAGTACTAAAGAAGTTAGCATTATTCATGAGGATATGAGAAGATAAAGTACTACTCACTGAAACATCAATTGTGTTACACAATGGGATTCACGAAATATAAATTTGAAGGTAAAACTATTGCAGCATGCTCTCCTCGATGCTTGCTCTGAAAATCATAACCTCTACCATTTTCATCCACCTGGAAGGTCAGAAATAACAAAAGATGGATGTTATACAGTGAAAAAGAAACATTGCTTGAATATGTCAGCAAGTGCACTTTTGATGTAAACAAAATACAAAATGTAGTATTACGAAATACACATTTGTTGTTTAGTTATGTGTTTCTACTGTCTACAAGTTGCATGTAAGCTTGTTCCATCTTTAATTTTTCTCATTTGTTGAGGAAACTAAAGATGGTACAAGCAATAAGAGATGGAATCGTCTTGCCTAGATATCGGCGTTGAATATCGACCAACATATCAGTTGTATCGCATCAGACCAAATATTCCCGATAATTCATTATTTCAGATCCAATGACATTTTGGGTAGCAGGTTTCCGATTTTAAAGATTTGTAACCCATTACCCGAAATAAGGATAGAGCAGATGAGATGCAATTTTATTTAAGTTGATATTTTTTTGACAGGGCTAATTTGATATTACATCACATATCTTAGTTATAATTGTTATCTTTGGCCAAATATTCTAATGGGAGGCTAACAGAGGGAAGAAAGCAGTTGACAATAGAAACTTTGAGGTATATATGTGCAAAACATAAGGTATTAAGATGTAAAGTTGGATAAACTTTAAGGTATATATTTTAGAGTAATTTAGAGTCTATTGATGTTGGCATGACTGCTCGGGAACTACTAGCCTAGCCTTAGGCTTCTTGCAATTAATCAACTGGCTAACGCCGCAACATGGGCACGGAGCTCCTCTCGGTAAAACCCCAATAGGAATAGGACTGGTTAGCTAGTAAACCTCGTCTAAAATCCAATTAATGGATTCAGTTCTTTTGACTGACAGACAGGGGCAATCCCTCGCACAGCAACACATAATATACATGTAAATTTGGAGATTGCATTTTCATTATAGAGTACCTATCTGATAATGATTACACATTGATATATATGAATCTTGAAGGGGAATCGTGGCTAATAAATGAATGATGCATAATAAACTATGATTTATTTATTTATTTAATTTTTTTTTTTCAAGTAGCATAATAATAAACTATGATGCTCACAAACAAATGGGTTCTAAAATTAAATTTAAGAAGGGAGAAAAAAGAGAAGAAGTCAAGGAGAAATTGAGGTCGCACCAATTGATTAACAAAGGGCGTGAGTACTTAGCGAAGTCGTCTTGATCATCATCATCATCATCCTTTTCAGGGGATCAAAGAACCTCTTCCCATACCCATTCTTTTCTTCTTCTTTTTCCGAGAAAAAAAAAACAAAAAAAAAATCCAGCATAATTGTGTTCCTCTTTTGCGGAATTTCTCCATTTCATACGGTTTTGTATTTTTCTTTTTCTCCTTTCCTTTCTTTTCTTTCTAAATTTTCCAAATGTCCTCATTCCTCTTATTCTATCTTTTCAGACCAATTGTTTTGTACATGCCCCCTTTACTTGCCACGGAGCACCGAAAACATGGTATCAATTACTTAGTTTTTATTTTTTTAATTTTACTAGGTACGTGCGCATGCCATAGGCATGACAAAATAATAGATCGGCTTCATATTTACTTTTTCTTGGATTATCCGTTATAGGTTGATACATGATAAAGCAAGACTTATGACGATTCCACCTCTTTCTTTATTCATTGCTTAATTTGTGACAAGAACACATGGTTTTTTATGTCACCACTTTCTAATAAATGCATATAAAATCAACGGTTCCATAAGAGAAAAGGGTTTTTTTCGCTTTTCATTTCAAAACAAAATGGCAAGAGTGGTTTTTAAATTCTGGGTATGCATTTATTATCATAGAGGGATTATAGTTGTTTTGAGATTTATGTTCTAATCCCCCGTATTAGAGTTGAGTGAACTGTAAAAAAAAGTTGGTTGCGAAAAATATTATTGATCTTCTTTATCTACTTTTATGGCTAATAAAAAAAATTGTATCTTGCAATCTATGCCCATTCGATCAAGACATGTTTATTAAAACTTGAACCATTTTGTATATACCGATTTAAATTAAAACTTAAGTTATTGTAAACTAATGGTATACTTGCTAGCCACGAGGCTTTGAATAACATGCCTTCTCCAAAAGAACTAGATTGCTTATAATTTTAGTGAAAAAGCCGAACTCAAAGGTCTATGTCATGAATTTTTATTATAACATGTTTGAAGCATTACAAACTATATGAACGATTTCTTTCTTAGTTTACAATTGACGGATGTCGGATCACGTCAAGATGTTACCTTCCGTAGATCTGCTGCGAGCGACGATGGACGGCTGAGATTGAGCAGGAAATTGCCTTCTGAAACGTGTGGATCTCAATGGGTTTGAGCTGGTTGAGGCCGAGCTACCTGCAAGGAAGTCCCGGGGTGGTTGTACCACCGAGGACCCTCCGACGATCAAGTCAAACCGGGTATTTGAGCAGAGTAACGACCTAGTGAGGAGAAAAATACTTACTTGAACCGTCTGAAAGAAGGGTTTGTATAGCGGCAGCAATGGGCAGGCAGACGCGAGAATCATGCCGGCCGTTACGCCCCCGGCGTCACGCCCGCATGATAGGCAGGATCCTGCATTAATGACGAGACATGCTCGTTAATGGGGGATCGTGATGGCGTGGAACGCGGGATTGTGGGCGGCGGATATCTCACGCATGGTGAGATTCGCGAAGCCGTGGTGGGAGCGCCTGCGACTGGTGCTGCTGGTCGGTCGATGGGATCGAGGAAGATGAGCTCGGCGGGAGGCTCGGGAACGAGCGAGAGGCCGAGGTATCTTGGTTCTGCGGTAACCCGGAGACGAGCTGAGAGGGCTGAGGAGGCCAATTGTGCAGGAGGCTCGGAGGCGAGCCAACGGTTGTTTGTAAGGCGGGCATACGAGTGGTGTGGACGGTCGTAGAAGGTCGGCTACGTCCATGGGTCGCAGACCCGGGGTATTTTATCGACGTACCGTTCCTGGTCCTTTCTTGCTAGCTTCAGGACACGTCATCTGCCACGTGTCACGATCTAGGAGATCACTGATATCGAACATCATCATTATCCCCTCACTCTCGTCCCGACCCACTTACGGATCGGGTCAAGAGTGGTCTGCCGGGTCATCCGAGGTGAGCTCCTTTCCGAAGATATCGTAAGTGCGAATTCCCAGGCAATCAGCCGTATTTTCTTGATGACGTCAGCGAATCAGGGGTCAGATCTTGCATTAAAGAGGAAGCGCCGGATTGTGCATACGTTCACCGAAGCGACAGCCCAAGTGTCTGGCGCTGGTTGGCTGACGCGACGGGCCACAGATTTCCAGCGTCCGATGGGGTACGACCAATGCGCGTGCGACAGGTGGAACGATGGTGGCCGTCGAAAGCAATGAGTCATTTTGGCGGGAGATGACCGTCGTCGTTGGATGTGTACACCGGCAGCTACAAATAGAGGTGGAGTCCCCATCAGAGCCCATACCTCTTCATAATTTCCTCGTCTTGAGTCTCGTTAGCTCGGCGCTCTCCTTCTTAGGTTGGGATATCTGGGTTTTGCTCTTCCGAGGACTCATCCCTTCCATCAGGTTAGATGTCTTCTTGTGAAGAGTCCGTAGAAATAGCTCGAATAGATTCTCGGGAGCCCCCTGTAGATTCTTCCTCTTCTTCTTCTTCTTCTTCTTCTGAGTCGGAGTCCTCCCGGGAAGTTAGGGTCAGATCCTCTTCCCGGGGTCGCGCGACGGGGGCGGTTCCCAGAGCGGAGGTCGCGGGTGCCCTTGGCGTGTCATCTATGGTGAGGTATGAGGATGAGCTTGCCACCGCTCGGGCTCGTTTCCACATTCCTCCTGGCTATACGCTACGTTTGGCCGAGGAAGGGGAGAGGGCAGATCGGGTACGGGGTAAGGATATTGCCCTGTACCTGGAAGCCTTTTGGGCCGAAATGTGCCTGCCCTTCTCTCCCGAGATTATTAGAGCGCTGAATCATTTTGGGTTAGCCCTGGGTCAGCTAGTGCCGAACTCCTGGAGGATTCTTCTCGGGTTCCTTATCCGTTTGAAGTTGCACATGATCCCTTTCAGGCGAAGCACTCTCGCCTCTTCTCTCTATTACAAAAGTCACCCCGGCACTCGCGCGGACGAGCCGAGGTGGGTATACATCTCTTTTAGGAAACAATGGGAGAGTGTTGACGGGTCGGGGGTCGTCGTTATACTTTCTTCCATCCACGATTGGAAGAAGAAGTTCTTCTTTATTGGGCCGCCCGAGGGTAAGAACTGGCCCGTGCCTACCCAGTGGTCTAGGGATAGCTGCCGGCGGGAGAGTCGGTCGAACGACCCCGACGCGGCGAAAGTGGCGGAGTGGGAGCCCATTCCCCGGGCTGATGTGCTGCTTTCTGAGCAGGCCCTTAGTTGGGCTGGGCTCAGCCCCGCCCAGTTCACGGGTAAGTTAGGAGTTTACAGGCGATCTGTTAGACCTGCGTTTATTTTTATTTTTACTTGCATTGCTGACTCCATTGTACCTTGTCTTGTGCAGAACCTCTCGTCCGACGTCGGCCCTGGTTCCCCCAGCAGCCGCCCCACCTAGGCGTTCGAGTGCGGCCCGTGCCCCGAAGTCCAGCCAGGCGCCGAGCCGAAAGTGGGTTCGGGAACAAGAAGCCCGGGCTTCGGAGATAGAGACTGGCTCCCCGGTGTCGTCTCTCAAGAAGTTTCACCGGACGGTTCCGCGCACCCCAGCCTCCTCGATCTTTGTGGACGAGGGGGACCTCCGCTTTGAGGTGCCCTCGGGGCTCTCCTTTGCTGACAGCCTGCCGACAGAGATGGAGAGGTCGGTCGGGGGCAAAATCCCTCGGGGGACTCTCACGATGCAAATGGCGGCCATCGCCCAAGAGTCCATGCAGGTTAGTGCTCGCACCTTACTTGGTTTTTCACTCAGCGTCTTACTATTCGTGAGATTTGGTGCCTCCTTTTTCTTTCTGACCCTCTTCTGATTTCTTCAGGTCCTCCAGCACGTCGCCCTCGTCGTCCAGATGGAGGACGAGGAAATTGCCCCGGTGATGCGAGCCGCGGGCGAGTTCTCCTCGCTGAAGGAGAGCTCAAAGTTGGAGCTGGAGGCGGCGATGGCGAGAGTCGCTGTCCTCGAGGACGAGGTGGCGGTCGGGAAGCAGGAGGTGGCTGCCGGGAAGCAGGAGGTCGCCAGGCACCATGAGGCCGCCCGAGCCGTCGAGGCCAAGCTTCAGGACTCCAAGGTGCTCGTCGACACCCTAAAGAAGTCGGCGAGCTCCCTCCGGAAGGAGCTGGAGGCGGCGATAGAGGGAATGAAGCGAGCCGAGCTCAGAGCATCGAAGGCGGTGGAGAACTACAAGAAGTCGGACCATTTTTACACCGACCTAGCCGCAGTCGCTATCCTCGTCTGGCACGATACCCTCGACGCCGTCAAGGCTCAGATGCCGGAGTTCCCTGACGAAGAGCTCCGGGATGAATATCCTCGCAGGGATGACGCGCAGGGGAATGCTCCTGGAAGCGCTGTCGGGGAAGAAGCCCCTAGCGGGGGCGGCGCCGAGGCTCCTGCGATGGGCGCCGATCCTGAAGACGCAGCCCCGGTCACGGTGGACGTGGTGATCCTAGAGGTTGCCCCCGGCCCTGAGGCCTGAAACCCCTCACCTTCTTATATTTTTTGTTCCTTTGGGAATCTTGTAAGCCTCCGGGTGTTTTTGTAAGGCCGGGGGCCAATAATACCTTTGTAAAGAATTTTGAATGAAGCATTTTTTGCGGCGTTTGGCGCAGTTTTTCCTTTCGCTTGTGGTTAAATCTTTGTTTGCACAGTGCTGAGCTTAGAGAATTTCATTTGGCGACCGCACGTCGAGTTGAATTTAACCATTTTGCCAATGTGCAAAGACCGGTGAGAGGTCGGTATCTTCGTGGCCATGAAGTCGACGTGGGGATCGCGTAGTGAAGATACGTCGGGGTTATCCTTTAAGGTTGGACCGAGCAGGGGTGTTGCCCGGTTGCCTCTTGGCGAGGGCTTAGATTCCGGCCAGGAATAACCAAGCAGGGTAGCCACTCGGTTGCCTCTTGGTGAGGGCTTCGATCCTTAGAGCGGAAGGGGCCGTAGGAGGCCTGCTAAGGATCGACTGTACAGTGAAGCTGCTCAGTTGTTTTTTGGCGAGGGCTTTGATCCCTGGCATCGTGGGGTAGTGAAGTTCCATCTAGGGATAACCGAGCAGGGTAGCCGCTCGGTTGCCTCTTTGTGAGGGCTTCGATCCTTAGCACGGGAGAGGCCGTAAAAGGCCTGCTAAGGACGGGTCAAGCAGGGTTGCTGCCCTTGCCTCTTGGCGAGGGCTTTGATCCTTAAGGACGGGCCGAGCAGGGTTACTGCCCGGTGCCTCTTGGCGAGGGCTTCGATCCCTGGCGTTGCGGGGTAGGGAACTACCAGCCAGGGATAGCCGAGAAGGGTAGCCGCCCGGCTGCCTCTTGGCGAGGGCTTCGATCCTTAGCGTGGGGGGGGGGGGGGCGTAAGAGGCCTTCTAAGGACGGACCGAGCAGTGAAGCTGCTCAGTTGCCTCTTGGCGAGGACTTTGATCCCTGGCGTTGTGGGTAGTGAACTACCAGCCAGGGATAACCGAGCAGGGTAGCCGCTCGGTTGCCTCTTTGTGAGGGCTTTGATCCTTAGCGCGGGAGAGGCCGTACGAGACCTGCTAAGGATGGACCGAGCAATGAAGCTGCTCAGTTGCCTCTTGGCGAGGGCTTCGATCCCTGGCGTTGCGGGGTAGGGAACTACCAGCCATGGATAACCGAGCAAGGGCGGGCCCGGTTGATTCGTGAGTTTCTGTATGACCTTCCCGGTGCGAGTATCGGGAAGAGGAACAGTCGCGGGTGACACGTGTCATGAATGCGTGGGGAAGGCGAAGCGCCGGAGCCGCGTCGTTTCGATTTCGCCTAGAAAGGCTAGATGTCTGCCGCGTGGCGGTACAGTTGTGGGTGAAACGAGCGACTGTTGGACTCCTGGGGCGCTGTGGGCTATAAAATGGAGGGAGCGTTGATCACTCCTTCCTTCACATACAAAACGTAAGAATGGAGTACTTCCCTTTTACCATTCCCGACATCGTAAACTCCGAGGACGTGTACCTCTACGATCAGCACTGCACCGAGGACACGGTGCGGTTATTGATAGGACGCATTGAGGATCATTTCGGCCGACTGCTTCCCCGGCGCTCCCCCTGCTCCAACTGTTGATGTACTCCATTTGGAGGGCGTCCCCGGGGGTCTACAACCCCTTGTCCGAACAGCTGAAGGACGAGGCGGTTGGTAAGCTAAAGTCTTTGCAGCGCTTCGGCCTGATCTCCGCGGGGCGGCGGGATCGCTCGGTGGCGCTCATCCTTGAGTGCTACCAATTGAGACACGATACCGACGTTCGCGGGCAGCATCAGGGGCAGAGGCCTGAGGCCGTGAGGGCTCGGCTGGCGGAAATATCCTCGGAGTACCACGAGCAATGTTCTCTGCACCCCTTCCCCCATTACTGTAATTTTTCTTTTTCGATGTACGGCTGAGGAGCCTATAGTACCCTTTTGAATAAACAAAACTCTTCTTTTTGCAATGTTATATTGATCCCTTCTTATTAAATAAAGAAAAAGATCTTGAGAAAAGTTTACATTGCCTTAGTAAAAGAAGCACACGCTAGTAGATGTTCTTTTTATTGGTACAGTTGGAGCTCCTCGGATGTCTGTTGGCCTCCACGACCGGTGTGGGGTGCTGAGCCTCAGTAGGTACCCGACGTACCCCCCGCCGACATGACCATGATTTGGCCGATTGTCAACCCGCCGGGAGGGGGCGCTGCTGTAACACTTTAAAAATTTAGAAATAAATAAAATTAAGTAATTAAATAATAAAAATGATAAATTAAAAAGTTATTAAAACCGAATAAGACATTTTCATAAATAGTATGTAAAACAAATTAAATTAAAATTTTAAAAGGTAACATAAATAAATTATAAGGGGTTTAATGTGAAATTTAGCTTCATTTTAATAAAATGATGTTTATATAATAAATTAGGCAGTGAAGGGACTTTTTTTAAATTTAGGAAAAATGTGCAAACTTGGAAACGTTGAGGGTGTATGTGTAAAAGGATTAGGAAATGTTTTGGCTCAGAAATCCTCAAAATACCACAAATTAGGATTAATCTTACCCATCCACCTCATCCTTGCATGAAAATCCCACCTTTTCTCCTTGCTACACCACCTCCTTGCATGAAACAAGCACAACCTTGTTTGGTGACACCTCCTCCTACACCTCACTCATTCTCTTTATCCTATACATTATGTTCAGATCACTTAACCAAATAAAAATCAGAAAAAGATCAAAGAAAGAAAGAAAACACTTGAACTCACAGAAGAAAAAAAATAAAGAGAAAAGAAAAGAGAAGAAGAACTAGGAGCTAAGGAGTTCACCATCAAGTTAGGAGCTAAGGAATTGGGTGTCTTGAAGGAAGCTTCTCAACTATCCTCAGTAGGCAAAATACTTAAACTCAGTAGATTTAGCTCTGTAGTTGTAAGAAAATTTAGAAATCGAATATCGAAATATAGTAATTTTGGTAAAACTTAGCTCTGTAGTAATCTTCTATTAGTCAGAATAAAATAAACTTAACCAAACAGTGCTAAAATGTTGTATGTTAGACCTAGAACAAACCATAGGAGCACGAACCCAGGGGCTCGGATTTGGGCCGGCGGCCTATAGGCGAATTCCGGCGTCGCCGGATTTATGATAGGCTATGGTGATTTAGGTTTTTGGGTAGGTCTCTGTGTAGGTGTTTGGTTACTTTGGTGTTGTTTAATCAAGTTAGTTTAATTGTATATAAAATCTGGGGACAAATATCGGAAAAGGCATCAACAATCTAAAACACGACACGGGAAATTCGTAACGCGTTCTGTTTCTGTTACGAAACAGCGTTGGGTTAAATTCCAGTTAAAATGAGTGTCAGATCATATGCAATAGTCGTATGTGGTATAATTAGAACGTACAACTCGTGTTTTCATGATTTTGTCGTATCGGAGTTAGTCATTTCCTTATATAAGTAAATTTCGATGTTAGATTCAAATACGGGAACTTCGGAGTCAACAAGGAAAGAAAAAGGATTGGCGATTCCTGAGTAGTTACGACGTATTCCGGTGAGTAAACTAAATATCTACCGGGGGATCTTGTAAAGATGGCGTGCTACGCCCGTAGTTAGATTTAAATTCAAGTTTTGCTTTTGTATGTTAACGTTATCATATGCATTCTAATATATATATATATATATATATATATATATATAATATTTGTTAGAACACTGCACCATTATCGACGAGTTATGCTGCACATGCACATATCTACATGTTAGACTATACCTCGTCGGTATTAACATGTCACTTCACACAGAAATTATTCTGTTAAAAATGATTCGTATCGTACCTTAAGAAGTCAATAGTTGTAGTAATTGGCATATATGACATTATATTTCGTATTTCAGTTTTAGTAGTTGATATAAGAGGCATTTGTATTATTGAGGATTTATGATTTTAAGTTTTCTTATACTATTACGAAAAATCAGTGATTTTTATGATTATGTGTCACGTCCACCATGATATGTCGTTTTTATGATTTGGTTTCATTCCGGACCGAGTCGGTGGGTATACGGTTACGGATTTACAATTTTATCCAGACTGGGTCGGTGGGGATACAGCTGGATACATGGTGGACCCGGTCGAGACCGAGGGGCAGGAAATCAGCACTTTAGGCGGGGAGCCTAACGAAGTGACTCGATACCAGATACAGTTATAAAACACGGCGGATATCTAGATGATACCGACCAATGTTATTGATTACAGGATCGTTCGAGGAATGATGTAACAACCCCAAATTTCCTGTAGAAATTTTTCAAAATATTTTTTTCAAAAATCCATAAAGGGGTATTTATTGCCCGAGCACAAGACTTAAGTAATTAATTAGCAATTAATTACAAAAAAGAGCTTGTGGCTCATTGGTAATACCTTGCACTGCTGAACCAAGCTACCAGAGTTCAAATCCCATGCCCCACATTCTTTTTGATTTTATTTTGTTTTAAATTCTTTGGAAGCCCAACAGTCCACACACCATAACTTCCAAAACTTGAACTGAACCTGAAAAACTAAATATACCAGAGCCTATATCCTGAGACTCCCCACCTCCCAAGACCTCGACTCGGACCGGCGGACTCCGGCCGGCGCCGCCGGCCGGACTCGGCTGGACGGCCGAGTCGTCAACTGGGAATTTGTGACTCTTGGCCTCCCTACCTGTAAATCCCCGTTTCCATCAATGAAAATTCTTTTCTATATTTTTCCCTTTTCCTTTCCTCGTAATTTTGTAGGAGATCAGTTGCTAGATTGTCGTATTTAAATCCTTCTAAACCTTTTTAAATCCAACCCCAGCCCAAAACAAAATAACAAAACAAAAAAAATTAAAACTAATAATATATATTTTCCCCGTTTTAAACCCAGCCCAAAAGAAATAAAAAAAAAACAAATGAATTAAATTCACACCCTAAGCCAGCCCAAGCAAATAAAAATTTAAAAGATTAATTAAACCTTAACCTAAGCCGGCCCAACATCTAATTCCTCAGCCCAAAGGAAATTTAAAATAAATTAAAACATTAAACCCTTAACTTCCCTGGCCCAGCCCATTCTTCTTACTCCTTACCTGCGCCTTACCCGCTTCTAACCAAACCCGACCCGCTTCACTGCCCCACTCCTTCTTCCCCAACGTCCATAATTTTCCCGCTCGATTTTTCCCTTCAACCCACGACGCCCCACCTCATGCCCACGTCTCCGCGCTCGTCGCCACAACCACTCACGCGCTTCCCACTCTCCTCGTCTCCAACTCCTCTCTCCCTCTCACTCTCCAACTCACTCCTCTCCTCTCTCTTGAAAACCCACCCCCGCAGCCCATTGCCTTCATCACTCGCCGCCGCCGCCGCCGACGACGACTACAACCCCTCATTCATCCTCCCTCGCTCTCTTCTCTCCATCAACAGAGCCCTCTCCTCACCTTCTCCAGCCACCGCAGAACCCTCCCCTGCACACCCGAGCTCGGCCACTCCCTTGCACTCGACGCCGGCGAGCCCCCGACTGACCTGAACCCCTCGTCGATCCCCTTCAACCTCAACATCATCATCATTATCACCTCCAACCCGAGCCCCACTACCTACCCTCTCTCTCTCCCCCCAAAACATCAAACCCTAACCACCAAGCTCCGAACCCCGCTGCTGCCCATCGCCGGAGTGACACCGCCGACCATCGTCGACCCCAGCGCACTCACAGAGATCCACAGAGCACCCCCTCCACTTCCAGCGAACATGAGCCATCTCCGGGAAACTCCGACGTCGAACCCGAAACGCGAGCCGAGGCCGCGAATCCAAACCGTTCCGTTCGTCGCGCGTTCGTGCTGTTGCCGCTGCTGTGCATCGCCAAAACGTTTCCTGGCAAGTACCTTACTTGCTACATGCTAGTTTATTTCCGTTACAAACCAAAATACTATTAATTCCATGTTTATAATTCATGAAACCTATAAGGCATAAGTGTTTGATGCAAGATCCAAACGAAAACCTTCATTTAAATTGACGGAACTCGATTGCATATTTTGACCCGTCTGGCAATGAACCTTGTGTAGAAATTTTACTGGAAAATACAATTGTTAATGGTTTGAACGAACATCCCCAAATACATCCGTAAAAACTGGGAATTTCTCGCACCTGAAATTGTTAAAATCACAATTAATTTTTTACATATTGAAATGATGCGTTCTAGGGCTCAAATCGAAGCCGACTCGAAGACCTGTAACCCTGTATAAGTTCTTAATTGTTTCTATACTGAAATTATGACGAGAATTGGTTCGGAGAGCGGCTCTGGACTGCAGTCCAGAGCAGCTCTGGTTGTTGTTTTCTGTCTCGTAATGTTTACCAGTTCTCTGTATTAACTTGTTTGTTGTGGAACCCTGCATTTTATTGAAGATCAATCTGTTATCTAAATAACGCAAGTGATTTCACCCCGTTATATCGTCGTTTGTTATTTAAACTGCAATTTAAAAGATCAGGACGTCTAGCAGTCCCAAACAGAAACTGAACTGATACACTAGTGTTGAACAGCGCATAACTTCTGACGTACAGATACGATTGAGAATCCGTCTATTGCGTTGGAAACCCTACTGAAAACCCTAATTTTCATTTAACTGTAGCATTGCTAAACTCTGAGCCCAATTGGGTGAAAATCGTGTTGCGAAACGGACGTTCAGTTCAGAAACTGAATTTCCTGCAGCGAGCACTTAAATTGAAACGGCTGTAACTTGAATACCAGAAACCCGATTGTACTGAAACAAATTTTGCTGAACTTTTGACAGAGTGTACTTGTTACCGTATTTGTAACGTTTCATTGAATTCTGAACATATGAATTACTGTAATTTTTGTAAGCTCAGGACGTGCATATTGGTTCATATTACACATGACTTGTTAACTGCATAAATATATGTACCTTACCCAACTGCCATATACATAGGGATAGTGCGCGTTATTATTCAGTAGATATTGCATTATCATGCGTGAATGGTATTGGTTTAGGAGTGTCAAGTACGCCAATGGAAAAGTGAATGATTTCGTGACAGTGATTAATACAGTGAACAATGACAAAACCGTGCTATTGACATACTTGTACACGACTAAATCATAATCATCAATAGTGTAAACCTGGGGAAAATGGAGAAATCGAAGTGGAAAGAGTGTCGTATTTAGCGGGACCGTATTTTAAAGGATGATCATTCGAACAGTGATTCTTATATATATTAGGTAGGATCTAGCGATCCGGCAGACAGGGTTATGTCCCGGGCGTGTGGGCTATTGTCTCGGGTACGTACGAGACTCCTGTTAAACATGATCCTCCTTTCCACTATACGATTTCAAACATGACTTAGAGACTGATAGGGACACGGATCATATTTTGCATCATTTAGTGACATAACGATTATCAGTATTTTACTTTCACTGTTATTACTGTATTTGCATGTTTCATGTCATTAATATAAAAATTGCTTTTATATCGCTCTGACGACCTGAGTGTGCATGCTCAGACCTCGAGAAAGAAACAGCGCAGAAGTCGGATTTACCTTTCGAGCTGGCGGAGATCTAGTCTGGAGTACATTTTCCTTCTTTTTTGCCTTCCCTAAAGAGATCGTGTATTTGAACTTGGTTAGTAGCTCTTCTTGTTTATTTGAAATTTGTGAACAATGGAATTTGATGTAATATTTTAGTGATGTGTTTCCTTTACTGCTGTGCTTTGTTTACTGATTACCATGTAATGCTAGAAACCGAAGTGTGACTACAGCGGGATTATTCCTTGACCGTAGGAGCATGGCTGGCCTAGTCATCCCTCGTTTTCCGTATTTTGGGAAGCGGGGCGTGACATGGTTTTGTTGGTATCAAAGCCAGATTTAGTAACAAGAGATAACATTAACTACACTGTATTACATTATTCTCGTTTCACTATTCCTGATTTTCATCCTTGAATCTAATCATATCCTTTTGAATCTTCCAGCGATATGACGTCCCCGAACGACCACTCCTCGGACTCAAGTTCTCAGGATCGCACGGAAAGAATAATTAGTGCACTGACCTCTCTCGCAGAAGCTCAGGAGAGGAAGACAGACTTACTCGCCGAGGGACTCAGGGCTATTACCGTTGCAGGAGGACCCTCCGCACTCATTACCGCCTCCGAGGGCACTACTACACCAGCTTATTCTGCCAGGGCTGGCATCGTGTCAGATTTTCGGAGGTTGCATCCAGCTGCATTCACAGGGCTAGTCGAACCTCTCGAGGCCGAGCAATGGCTGGTTAATATGGAGAATTTACTGACGGCTGCCAGGGTACCAGATGAAGATAAGGTGAATGTGATAAAGATTCAGTTGGAAGATGAAGCCCGTACTTGGTGGTCAGTGGAAGAAAGCAGGCTAGACAGGCCGATCGAATGGGGCAAATTCAAGGAGTGCTTTCTGGACCACTATTTCCCTTCTACCGCCAAGGCCTAGATGGAAGAAAGATTCATCCTACTGAAGCAGAATGGCCGCCCCGTGAACGTATATGCGGCAGAGTTCAACCGTCTGAGCCGATTTTCTCCATACATGGTCGCTTCAGAGGCCACCAGGGCCAGACGCTTCTTGCAGGGACTTGATTTCGAGCTGCAGCAGTTGATCGCGTCACTGGAGTTGCAGACTTTTGCACAGGTACTCAACGCAGCGAGAATTCAGGAGAAATTGATCAACAAGTTTAGGAAGACCCCAGTCATTCCAGCACGCACCCACGCACCCTCTCGAGGAGCCATACCGGTTCACAGGCCTGGAACGACACAGATGAAGCGTCCGTTCGTGCCCCAGCATCGCCCCCAGAGACAGAACGTAGTTTGCGGCTACTGCAACAGAGATGGGCATACCCAGAAGGACTGTCGCCGTGCCAAGGGACTGTGCTTGATTTGCGGATCTGGTCAGCACAGGATTAGCGGTTGTCCCGAGCGAGCAGAGATACAGGGAGGTTCTGGACCGCAGCAGTAGAGACCACAGGAGCAGAGGCAACCCTATACAGGTCGCGGTCAGGGACGGGCTTTCACCTAGACCGCCGAGCAGGCAGAGGCTTCAGGGGATGTTGTTACAGGTACTCTACTCGTACATTCCTTGCCAGCTAGAGTACTATTTGATTCTGGAGCATCACACTGTTTCATATCTGAGCACTTCATTGATACACACTCCATACCACATGAACCACTAACCAAGGGCTGGGAGATACATTTGGGTAATGGCATTATAATGTCTAGTCGAGAATGTAGATCATGTCCGGTTGTAGTATATGGCAGGGAATTCTATGCGAATTTCCTTTTGATCGGGACAGGCAGTTATGACGCAATTCTCGGGATGGATTGGATGAGTACCTTCTATGCAGTTATTGATTACCGAGCAAGGAACGTGATCTTCCGCATTCCCAACCACCCGGAGTTTATTTTCGAAGGCGGAAGCGAATCTTTAGAGCCAGCTAAGTATAGAGCCAAGCCAAAAGAGTTGACGGCTATGGAGATTGATGAGAGCGCAGCCCCAGAGATTGTTCGGGACTTTCTGGACGTATTTCCTGAGGATTTACCAGGTCTACCACCTCCACGCGTCTTGGAGTTCTTGATCGATTTGACTCTAGGTACGGCACCAGTATCCAAGGCTCCGTACAGAATGGCACCGGTTAAGTTGGCATAATTGAAGAAGCAAATTGAAGAGCTCCTGGAGAAGGGATTTATTCGGCCGAGTGCTTCACCGTGGGGTGCACCAGTTCTGTTAGTGAAGAAGAAGGATGGATCGCTGCGGATGTGTATAGATTATCGGGAGCTGAACAAAGTCACAATAAAGAACAAGTACCCAATCCCGCGCATCGACGACTTATTCGATCAGCTAAGTGGGGCCAAGGTATTTTCGAAGTTGGATCTCCGTTCTGGATATCATCAAATCAGAGTAGCTTCCGAGGATGTATGCAAGACGGCTTTCAGGACCCGATACGGACACTATGAGTTTCTTGTGATGCCGTTCGGTGTTACCATGCTCCAGCGATATTCATGGACTTGATGAACATGGTGTTTGCGAAGTACTTGGACATGTTTGTCGTTGTATTTATCAACGACATACTTGTCTACTCGAAGACCCAGGAGGAGCATGTCGAGCATTTGCGCACGGTTCTACAAATTCTTCGGGAAGAGAAGCTTTATGCGAAATTAAGCAAGTGTGAATTCTGGCTCGACAAGGTTCAGTTCTTGGGACACATTGTTTCGGGCGAAGGCATCTCAGTGGACCCGGCAAAGATAGAATCTGTCAGAGATTGGCCAACGCCGAAGTCAATGGCCGAGATCAGAAGCTTTCTGGGATTGGCAGGTTATTATCGGAGATTCGTCCAAGACTTTTCACGAATCGCTCAACCGTTGACGAAGCTGACACGGAAGGATGTACCGTTTGCATGGACAGAGGAGTGTACTCAGGCATTTGACACACTGAAGCAGAAGTTAACCACGGCGCCTATCCTTACAGTACCAGATGATTTCGGTGGTTTGGTGATACATAGTGATGCCTCAGGGAAGGGATTAGGCTGTGTTCTGATGCAGCATGGCCAAGTGGTTGCTTACGCCTCTCGACAGCTGAGAAATAATGAGAAGAACTATCCTACGCATGACTTGGAGTTAGCTGCAGTAGTTTTTGCGTTGAAGATTTGGAGGCACTATCTATTGTGCGAGAAGGTGGAGGTGTACACGGATCATAAAAGTCTGAAGTACGTCTTCACTCAGAAGGAACTAAACATGAGGCAGCACCGATGGCTAGAGCTGATGGCAGATTACGACTTGGACCTTTAGTATCACCCGGGGAAAGTAAATGTTGTACCAGATGCGCTCAGCCGCAAGCCAGCGGTCATGATGTTGACCAATCAGAAGAGCATTATTGCGGACTTTCAGAGACTCGAGCTTGAAGTCGTTACATCGAGCGCACTCAGTCAATTTTGGCAACTACAGGTGCAGTCTTCCCTTGTGGATCGCATCAAGGTTGCACAAGCGGATGATCCTCTATTGCAAAAGTTCAGAGCTCAAGTAGAAGCCAGGCTGAGAACGGACTTAATCATACATGAGGACGGTTCTCTGAGATTCGGTAGCAGACTCTGCGTACCCAAAGGAGATGTTCGAGAGGAAGTACTGGCTGAGGCGCATAGTTCAGCTTATTCTGTGCATCCGGGAGGTACGAAGATGTATCAGGATCTAAAGCAGCATTTTTGGTGGAACGGGATGAAACGAGAAATTGCGAGGTTCGTATCCAGGTGCTTGGTATGCCAGCAGGTGAAGGCGGAACATCAGAAGACAACAGGATTGTTACAACCGCTGCCGATACCAGAATGGAAGTGGGAGCACATTACCATGGATTTCGTGACGGCCTTACCACGGAGCCCTAGGGGCAATAACGCCATTTGGGTTATCGTCGACCGCCTCACGAAAGCAGCAAACTTCTTACCATTCCGAGTGGGACAATCGACAAGTCACTGGCTGAGAGATACATGCAGGAGATAGTACGACTTCACGGTGTTCCGGTCAGCATTGTGTCAGATCGAGACACCAGATTCGTTTTGCACTTCTGGAGGAGCTTACAGGAGAGTTTGGGTACCCGCCTCAAGTTCAGCACAGCTTATCACCCGCAGACGGATGGACAATCCGAGCGTACGATTCAGACGCTCGAGGATATGTTGAAAGCCCGCATGTTGGACTTTCAGGGTTCTTGGGAAGACCATCTGCATCTAGTCGAGTTTTCTTATAACAACAGTTATCAGGCTAGCATCCAGATGGCTCCTTTCGAAGCACTTTACGGGCGGAAGTGTCGATCCTCAGTGAGTTGGGATGATGTAGGAGAGCAAAGATTACTGGGTCCCGAGCTCATCGTTCAGACAGTCGACAAGGTCTAAATGATCAGGCAGCGTATTAAGACGGCTCAGGACCGACAGAAGAGTTGGGCAGATACCAGCAGGAGGGCACTAGAATTTGAAGTCGGAGATCACGTGTTCCTGAAGATTTCCCCTACCCGTGGAGTTATCAGGTTCGGAGGTCGGGGAAAGCTCAGTCCCCGTTTCATCGGACCTTTTGAGGTGCTAGAGCGAGTAGGAGAGGTGGCCTACCGACTTGCCTTGCCTCCATCGCTAGCTGGTGTGCACAATACCTTCCACGTGTCATAGTTGCGGCGTTATGTTCGGGATGAGATCCATGTCCTGAACTATTCGGAGTTAGTTTTGGGTACCGATCTATCATACGAGGAGCAACCCACCACCATCATCGACCGCAGAGAGAAAGTGCTGAAGAACAAGGTCATTCCGTTAGTCCGAGTGGCTTGGGGCGGTCGTTCCCCAGGAGAATCTACCTGGGAGCGGGAGGAAGATATCCGTGCACGTTTTCCACACCTCTTTGTTTAGTGCTTTTGTTTCTTCGTATCCTTGTTAAATTTCGAGGACGAAATTTTTGTAAGGGGGGTATCATGTAAATCCCCGTTTCCATCAATGAAAATTCTTTTCTATATTTTTCCCTTTTCCTTTCCTCGTAATTTTGTAGGAGATCAGTTGCTAGATTGTCATATTTAAATCCTTCTAAACCTTTTTAAATCCAACCCCAGCCCAAAACAAAATAACGAAACAAATAAATTAAAACCAATAGTATATATTTTCCCAGTTTTAAACCCAGCCCAAAAGAAATAAAAAAAAAACAAATGAATTAAATTCACAGCCTAAGCCAGCCCAAGCAAATAAAAATTTAAAAGATTAATTAAACCTTAACCTAAGCCGGCCCAACATCTAATTCCTCAGCCCAAAGGAAATTTAAAATAAATTAAAACATTAAACCCTTAACTTCCCCGGCCCAGCCCATTCTTCTTACTCCTTACCCGCGCCTTACCCGCTTCTAACCAAACCCGACCCGCTTCACTGCCCCACTCCTTCTTCCCCAACGTCCATATTTTTCCCGCTCGATTTTTCCCTTCAACCCACGGCGCCCCACCTCGTGCCCACATCTCCGCGCTCGTCGCCACAACCACTCGTGCGCTTCCCACTCTCCTCGTCTCCAACTCCTCTCTCCCTCTCACTCTCCAACTCACCCCTCTCCTCTCTCTCGAAAACCCACTCCCGCAGCCCACTGCCTTCATCACTCGCCGCCGCCGCCGACGAAGACTACAACCCCTCATTCATCCTCCCTCGCTCTCTTCTCTCCATCAACAGAACCATCTCTTCACCTTCTCCAGCCACCGCAGAACCCTCCCCTGCACACCCGAGCTCGGCCACTCCCTTGCACTCGACGCCGGCGAGCCCCCGACTGACCTGAACCCCTCGTCGATCCCCTTCAACCTCAACATCATCATCATTATCACCTCCAACTCGAGCCCCACTACCTACCCTCTCTCTCTCTCTCCAAAACATCAAACCTTAACCACCAAGCTCCGAACCCCGCTGCTGCCCATCGCCGGAGCGACACCGCCGACCATCGTCGACCCCAGCGCACTCACAGAGATCCACAAAGCACCCCCTCCACTTCCAGCGAACACGAGCCATCTCCGGGAAACTCCGACGTCGAACCCGAAACGCGAGCCGAGGCCGCGAATCCAAACCGTGCCGTTCATCACGCGTCCGTGCCGTTGCCGCTGCTGTGCATCGCCAAAACGTCTCCATGCAAGTACCCTACTTGCTACATACTAGTTTATTTCCGTTACAAACCAAAATACTATTAATTCCGTGTTTATAATTCATGAAACCTATAAGGCATAAGTGTTTGATGCAAGATCCAAACGAAAACCTTCATTTAAATTGACGGAACTCGATTGCATATTTTGGCCCGTCTGGCAATGAACCTTGTGTAGAAATTTTACTGGAAAATACAATTATTAATGGCTTGAACGAACATCCCCAAATACACCCGTAAAAACTGGGAATTTCTCGCACCTGAAATTGTTAAAATCACAATTAATTGTGTACATATTGAAATGATGCGTTCAAGGGCTCAAATCGAAGCCAACTCGAAGACCCGTAACCCTGTACAAGTTCTTAATTGTTTCTGTACTGAAATTATGACGAGAATTGGTTCGGAGAGCGGCTCTGGACTGCAGTCCAGAGCAGCTCTGGTTGTTGTTTTCTGTCTCGTAATGTTTACCAGTTCGCTGCATTAACTTGTTTGTTGCGGAACCCTGCATTTTATTGAAGATCAGTCTGTTATCTAAATAACTCAAGTGATTTCACCCCGTTATATCGTCGTTTGTTATTTAAACTGCAATTTAAAAGATCAGGACGTCTAGCAGTCCCAAACAGAAACTGAACTGATACACTAGTGTTGAACAGCGCATAACTTCTGACGTACAGATACGATTCAGAATCCGTCTGTTGCGTTGGAAACCCTACTGAAAACCCTAATTTTAATTTAACTGTAGCGTCGCTAAATTCTGAGTCCAATTGGGTGAAAATCGTGTTGCGAAACGGACGTTCAGTTCAGAAACTGAATTTCCTGCAACGAGCACTTAAATTGAAACGGCTGTAACTTGAATACCAGAAACCTGATTGTACTGAAACAAATTTTGATGAACTTTTGACAGAGTGTACTTGTTACCGTATTTGTAACGTTTCATTGAATTCTGAACATATGAATTACTGCAATTTTTGTAAGCTCAGGACGTGCATATTGGTTCATATTACACATGACTTGTTAACTGCATAAATACACGTACCTTACCCAACTGCCATAGGGATAGTGCACGTTATTATTCAGTGGATATTGCATTATCATGCGTGAATGGTATTGATTTAGGAGTGTCAAGTACGCCGATGGAAAAGTGAATGATTTCGTGACAGTGATTAATATAGTGAACAGTGACAAAACCGTGCTATTGACATACTTGTACACGACTAAATCATAATCATCAATAATGTAAACTTGGGGAAAAGGGGAAAATCGAAGTGGAAAGAGTGTCGTATTTAGCGGGACCTTGTTTTAGAGGATGATCATTCGAACAGTGATTCTTATATATATTAGGTAGGATCTAGCGATCCGGCTGACAGGGTTATGTCCCGGGCGTGTGGGCTATTGTCTCAGGTATGTACGAGACTCCTGTTAAACATGATCCTCCTTTCCACTATACGATTTCAAACATGATTTAGAGACTGATAGGGACACAGATCATACTTTGCATCATTTAGTGACATATCGATTATCAGCATTTTACTTTCACTGTTATTACTGTATTTGCATGTTTCATGTCATTAATATAAAAATTGCTTTTACGTCGCTCTGACGACCTGAGTGTGCATGCTCAGACCTCGAGGAAGAAACAGCGCAAGAGTCGGATTTACCTTTCGAGCTGGCGGAGATCGAGTCTGGAGTATCTTTTCCTTCTTTTCTGCCTTCCCTAAAGAGATCGTGTATTTGAACTTGGTTAGTAGCTCTTCTTGTTTATTTGAAATTTGTGAACAATGGAATTTGATGTAATATTTTAGTGATGTGTTTCCTTTACTGATGTGCTTTTTTTACTGATTACCATGTAATGCTAGAAGCCGAAGTGTGACTACGGCGGGATTATTCCTTGACCATAGGAGCATGGTGTTTACCGCCGGAAACCGGGAAAGACTGACGTCTTGCCTGAATCTGGGGGCAGATGATATTTGGTTTTATCTGTCCACCTCTCCGAAGATGCCAAGTTGATTTATGGCACCGTGTATCGGAGGTTTAGATGGATGCGGCCGATGTAGCAGACTTCGTGAGATTCGTCCTCGCTTGAGGGGTTTTTGATTGTGGGGACGCTCTTCCCTGCAGGCGCAAGCCCCTGCAGTTAATTACGTTACCGCATCACGGTAACAACTTTTTCCTTCTCCAGAATTTCACTTCATGTCGTGGGTGTTTGTTTTGTTTGTGGTTGCCCGTGGATTGTCTACGTAGACTAATTTATGTCGTCGCCCGTAGGACGTGGATTAGCCCAAATCCGTATTTTCTTAGATTTGGGTTTGGGGTTTTGGTTTAAGGACACGTTAGCCATTTTTTAGGCTAAGATCAACTTAAACGTTTATTAAGGACACGTTAGTTTGATTTGAGACTAAGATCGACTTAACGGGATCGTTTAGATCCGACAAAAGAGCATTTGAGGGCTCTATTGTTCCAGTTAGGGACATGGTGGTCCATTGCCTGTATGGCCGTCGGGACCCGTCACCTCTCTGATGACGTTGAAGGATTACAACGACAAATATCAGAGGAGTTCAGAGATGTACCCTTGAACCAAAGTTGGTTGGGAGATTTATCGTTCCTATTTTGATGATGAATGTTGGTTTAAGGACGCATTAGTCCGTGAGTTTAAGGACGCGTTAGTCCGTGAGTTTAAGGACGCGTTAGTCCGAGAGTTTAAGGACGCGTTAGTCCGTGAGTTTAAGGACGCGTTAGTCCGTGAGTTTAAGGACGCGTTAGTCCGTGAGTTTAAGGACGCGTTAGTCCGTGAGTTTAAGGATGCATTATGAGTTCTGGGCCACTCTCTGACACGACTTATACTGCTATTGGGGGTCTGACGTTACCAGCCCCTAGGCCGATATGCGATACTCATAGACGAACGGACCGGACTGTATGTATATTGTCACTGTTAGGCTCAGTAGGGTTTATGGATGAGTTCGCTCGTAAGCTTCCCTTCCAATCAATACATAGGCAACCGTTACGTACAGCTTGTACCTCTGACGTGCTAGAGATTATACCCAGTGCCAGTGTGTTGATGAGTCATTAGAGTCCCCCACAGACACTTTCCCAAGTTCGGGCGAAAGTTTGTAGAGTCCGTATGGATTTATAGCAGGGTTCGGAAAATGCACGTGCGTTTTCGCACGTGTCATTTTTCGGGCAGATAATACTGGTCGGTTTTGGTTTAAGCCGGATCCGAGTATTATACTGTGTAGATATAATATCTTTGTCTCATATGTATTTGTATTCGGTCGTAATACAAATGCGGGTATGTTTGTACTGTTACGGGGTTATCCTGAAATTAGTTTCAGGATCGCTTTTGAAAGTTGCCAGTTTCCAGTTTTCTATCAGCCGTATTTAACATTCGGTTAAATGCGGATTTATCTTTTCTTGAGATGAGTGTGGAAGCTTCTAAAAGTGGTGATTAGGCTTGTGAGTCATTAGTTCTTTAATTGTGTTCATACTAGGTGTATGATGAATCATTCATTGCATTTAATGGTTTTAGTGATGTGTTAAGGTGACTCATTCTCTTCATGATTGATCTTTATCTTGTGATCACCTTCCCCTCTCCTACACTCACCTCTCCCCTCTTCTATATATGGCCGGCCCCTCCCCACCTCCTCACTCACTCACTTGGGAAAAGATTATGATAGATTTGTGTATGGAAATTTCATATAGCTCAAATTCTTATCACCCGATACAAAAGGCAACTTCATTAACCGTTCGTCTATAGCTTTGGACGTAACGAGACAAAGTGTTCTACTCATTCTCTACATCAATCTTGGTCATCTCTTTTAAACTTGATGATCGAGTTGGCTCGGTTCAGAGGTGGGAGCCCGTTTAAAGATCCGTCGACGTGGTGCCACCTGGACGAGAAGACTGGAGATTCAGGAGATCGAAGCAACCGCAACAAAGCGTGGGATGATGGTTGAAGACCGAAGGACTCGGATCGTTCGGTATAACTCTTCTACCCACTTTGTAGTTTGTCAGTTTAGGTTTAATGGCAGATCCGGGTTATAGTACGCGATAGCGCCAGTTGTAAAAAGTTTTTGTTCCGCATTTGGCGTCTGTTAGACGGCCGTGGCGTTACCGTAGACTTACAAATTGATTTAAGAGAGCAGTCGTGCTCAGTCAATTTTAATTTGAGGACTTACGGCCAGTATTGGGCTAAGTCCGGTTGAAAATGTTTAACATTTTATTTGCATTTGGCCTATTAGGCCTTTACTAGGGCTCTGCCCCTGTTTAATAATGCACTGCATTTATTATTCTGACAGTGCGCCACGTGGCCTGTCAGGTGCTTTGCGCTGACTGAGGAGCGCAAGGCGCAAGCGCATGTGGAGGTGACACGTGTCACGCTCTGGTGAGCGCAAGAGCAGTGCGCTGCGCCAGTGCGCTGCGCTAGCGCCTTGGAGGTGACACGTAGCGCGCTGCTGACATGTAGCGCGCTCTGATGACTTGCGCCACTTTAAGAGAGCAGTACTCTGTTTTAGAAGCGCATAGCGCATTTTGTTCTGGGGCCGACACGTGGCGCTCCCTGGTGGCTTGCGCCAATCCAAGGAGCACAACAGTGCAAACTCAAAAGTGCAAGGCACTGTTTAATTTTTGGATCAAATTTAGATCAAAGAAAACAAGTTTTTCTTGTTTTCAGAGAACCAGTGGTTCATCAAAAGGCAATGCCTTTATACAGAAGTAAATTACTTCTTCTTCTTCTTCTTCTTATTATTATTATTATTATTATTATTTTTTATCCAAGATCTTGATCTTGTTCTTAGATCATCGATCTCTTTTAGAAGAAATTCTTCTTTTATTTAAAGGTTTTTACCTTTTCTTTCTCTGAGCACTTCTCAAAGTTTTCTTTAGAGGAGTTCTGTGTTTTTCTCTCTGTGTCAATCTATCCCTTTTCTTTTTTTTATTTTAGATAGAAGGATCATTGGTCGTTGGGACCCACCATCTCTCCGACAACACTGAGAGATTACAGTGTCATATATCGAAGGTGTGGAGGGATGTACCCTTTGAACCATGTCTCACTCATTAGGGGGGAAGAACAGGCTGGAGCTTGCGCATATGCGCATTATGAGGAGAAGCAGGGCTTCTATATATGGAGAACTAAGCTTCTTTTAATATTATTAAATATTCTCATATGGTGCACACGTGCATTGCACGTGGTGCGCACGTGGCGGGCACACGTGCGTTGCACGTAGCGCATATGCGCATTATGAGGAGAAGCAGGGCTTCTATATATGGAGAACTAAGCTCCTATGGAGAACTAGACTCCTTTGAGTATTGAATCCTTTGAGAATTTAACTCTACCCTTTCTAAGAGGTATCCCCTCTTATTTATATGGGAGTGGTAGAGAAGCCATCTCTTCTTTTCCCGATGTGGGACTAAAAATGCATTCCCCATGTAGTAGAGTATTACTTTAGATTACACGTGCATAGCACATCTGCTCATAACTTTTGATCTCGGATGAATTATGAGGCCCATAATATATAAAATCGAAGGACTTTTCGAGACGCTTTCGATACCATCAAAATTTAGCTGTTTCTCATTCCAAAGTTTGTCAAAATACAGCTCGGAAAATACTGGTTCGCAGCTTCTTTCTTAGATCATATATGCATAGACATTTGCTCATAACTTTTGATCCCGGATAAATTATGAGGTCCATAATATATCAAATCGAAGGATTTTTCGAAACAATTTCGATACCATCAAAATTTAGCTGTTTTTCATTCCAGAATTTGTCAAAATACAGCTCGAAAAATACTGGTTCGCATCTTCTTCCTTAGATCACATGTGCGTAGACATTTGCTCATAACTTTTGATCCCGGATGAATTATGAGATCCATAATATATCAAATCGAAGGTTTTTTCGAGATGCTTTCAATACCATTAGAATTTAGCTGTTTCTCATTTGGGAGTTTATCAAAATACAGCCCGGAAAATACAGGTTCACATTTTCTTAAGCGTATCGCTGTCATTTGATGCCTTGGGCTCTTTTGTGCAGAAATTTTTGGCGGGAACACATGGCTGGCCTAGTCATCCCTCGTTTTCCGTATTTTGGAAAGCGGGGCATGACACTACCCCTCTGTATACTCTATTTATTTAGATCGGTTCCAGAAACCTTTGATATACCATATTTACTCCAATTTTTAATGATTTTGTACATTTTTACATTTTTTTAATTTAAAAACCCTTCATCTACCCTAACCCTAGCCTAACCCTATAAATACCACCCTACCCTTTACCCTCTTACTCACATTTCTGGGCCAACTCTCAAGAAAAATCCTTAGAACCCTAGTTTGCAATCGAAGCGAGCTCGAGGCGAAGCTACAACGAATTCCCGGCGGAACTTCCGGCGATCGTTTTAGGAACTACCGGCGACGACGCAACACATCGGCGATCTCTCTAGTTCCCCCTCACTCTTTTGTGTAATCTAAAACCCGTAAGTCCTAATTTCTACCTATCTCTTCTATCTAAAAATACGGATTTACAAAACCCAACGGAATCGGAACAAATCCGATTTCCGATTCGGTTTCTTATAAAATTCCACTTCTCACTAATACAATCATACTTAAACTTCATCATGATGACTATTAAATATTAATCAACCAAATTGATCAAGTTTCATCACATGAAATGATAGCTATTTCAATTTATCGTATTTTTTCACTTAAATACCACATTGTTTCAACTTTACATTTAGCTCTATTAAACTTGCTATACCTTTAAAGTAGAGCACGAGGTAATGACCTACCTCCTCACACACTCATATACAACTTAACACGATACCATCGAAAACTTAGAATACGAGAAAACAATATTTTCATTTAAATACCCTTGACTTAATAAAACCATTACTAAAAGATTTATTATTGATACACTTTTTAAATAAATACCTCTTATTATGAAAATAGGATAGGTTGTCGACATCAGTCGTTTATCTAAATCTGACTTTTTGGTCTCTAGGCTAGACAAGTGAGAAAGGTAACTTTAAAAGGCCTTTCTCACGGTGATTCGTGAGCGGATCCCTTCTTTCTTCACTTTTACTTACCTGGCCACAATTGGCGGTGAAGAGGCGATTTGAGGTATCTCACAACTTGTCGCTTTGGACCAGTTAGGAATAGTCTAGTTGACTTAGGAGACCCTAGCACATAGAATACGGAAAATCGACAACTTGCAAATAAATACCATAACTTAATAAAACCGTTTTTCTTTAAAGATTGGTATTTAAACAAATCTTTGCAAAGCGCCGCTACAATCCATTTTGGGGAACCCGTTCGGGATGGTGCGGATTATCGCACATCCTCGGGCTTAGTAGTGCGAGATTCATACCTCCGTAAGGAGCATTCGGTCTCGAAAGATTTAAAATACGACATCTTAAAAAAAATGAGATTTCTACATTATATTAAATATATAAAAATTTATTTTCATATAACTATACGTATATGTAACATGAACATATCTATTTTTAGTATTATAAATATTCTATTTTTTCTAAAAATGGCACAAGAATCGGTTTACACTAATATACTATGAATTCCATTTAAACAATATTTACACATAAATACCTATATATATGGAATTAGGTTATTCTCATTAGAAATATCACTAATATAAAATCCACATTCATTACAACCCTAAAGATGAATAATAAATGCTTGGGGTATATTTTGAAAAAGTATATAAAAGTATTTTTACATAAAAACCCCTCGAGTTTTATAAATTACCCTAAAAACCCTAGTAAATATAGGTTTAAGAAATAATCAAGACTTCGATTTACATTCTAATTGTCTGACTCGGGTTTGAGTCTGATTATATCTGACTTGAATATGATTCAAGTACAATCTACAATCTACAATATTCCAATTCAATATGAATGCATGAATCCATGAATCCAGTTATCAATCTATACAACTTGACTGAATCAAACCATGGATATACATCCATTATCCAGTTATTCCATTTACATGATTATGTAGTTACATCTGTTTATTGATATCATGATTTTGATCAGTCATCCAAATATACAATCAATACAAGTTACAATACAATACAATACAATTAAAACACTACGGGGTTAAAGGGGTAGATTGGTATGGAAGGTGTTAAAAGTGGCATGAGACGATAAGATTAAGACACATAACATGAATCCAGTTGTTGTTGTGCCGTGTCATAAACGGTTCCTTGAGTTCCTGATACCTTAGTCTCCGGGGCAAGTGAGACTTCTCTCGTATACACTGGCATCCTTCTGTACCAAGCTACAAACAACAGCGTTAACACTAAATACAACAATATAACAATATAATCCAACTGTAAAAACTACTCTCTCTCTCTTACTCTCTGTCTATTCTATTCTTCTCTTATCTTTGGGACTTACCGAGCGATCTGTTCGCTGACGACATTCTATTTCTTTCTTCTTTGAATGCCGTCAGGTGATTTGGACCCGGCAGAGTTCGAGCCATCTGCAGAAGACTTGGATCAGTTTGCTGAAGAACCAAAGCTTTAGTTTCATTGTATACATTTCCTTTTAGTACTTTATATTCCTGTTATGCCATTGTTTAGGCCTCGCTTTTATTTCAGATGTATCTACCTTTCATGCATTGTACAAAAGAATGTTAATAAATAAAAGTTGCTGTTTTTATTATATCTTGTCTCTTGTGTATTTACTTTTATATTGGTTAGATACGCTTAGCGTATTTACTTCATAGTAAATACGTAGCGGACCAGTCGCGTCCCCTTCGCCGTATACTGGGAAGCGGGGCGTGACAAATGATGTCCGATGAAATACCGAAGATTTATGTCGATATTAGGCACGGAGAAAAATGAGTATGATTTGAAAAATAATTGATGAGATTTCAGTTTTGATTCATATATGGAGTATTATATGATTTGGAAAGTAATTGATGAGATTTCAGTTTGGGTTCATATGATTAGTAGTAATATTTCATGTTTTCCACATGCTATAGTACATCATACTTATCCATGTTGCAGTTAGTTATAGTTCGTCATATTTAAATTATCAGCAGTTATATGTTAATTATATTCACTGAGTTGGCAACTCACCCCTGTTGTGCCATAGTTCCTTGCAGGAATAGTGTAGACGGTTAGCAGCAGTGCAGGTCCACGTATCAGCTTTGATCGCATTTTTTTGCTAGGTGGGTTACATAGGTAGTAACCTTCCCTTTTTGGTATTGTATATTGAATCTAGAAAATCTCCATCAGACCCTGTATTATGACTTAGAACGAGAGGTGGTTATATGTATATTATTTCGACAGATGAGATCGTTTAGTTATGTTAAATGATAATTCTTTTATTTATGTCTGAGCTTCTTCTTGATGTCGTATTATGAGTATGTATTGATTTCCACTGTTAGTATCGTTGCTCCCAACTTGGGATGCAACCAATTTCACACTTTATAATTACTTTTATTATAAATGAAATAGGAAATTATTGTTAAGATCTTAAATACTTAAAATTTATGATTTTTACTTAAAAACTAAAATTTTATAAAAATTCCGCAAAAAGGATTTTAATCTTGGTTTTTCGGCTTACTCGGGTTGTGTATATATTTTTAGATATTATACAATCTAAGTGCCGGTCACATCCAAACTTTGGGTCGTGACAAAGTTGGTATCAGAGCTTAGGATTAACCTTACGGAATTGAGTAGTGAGTTAAAGTAAGTCGACTTAAGTTCGTTACATAGGATGGCCCTTGGTTTGATGAAGTAGGTGAATTAGGATGAGTGCAGTACCGTATGTATGTTCCGCGACATATTTACGTTACCATACTCAGCCTAACTAATTTTAGGATGTATATCTTGATTTATTCTTCCTTTGACACTCTGATAGTGATTATCCCTATTCGTCAGCCTTATTAGCTCTCGTTTCTTGTTCTAGTTGCTATGGCTACGCGAGCTAGGAGAGCCGCAGCCAGAGATGCAGCTAGGGCGATTCCGCCTATGACGGCGACTGGTACACCGGACAGTCCGGCGGTGCGTGAGCATGTTGATCCTCCTCCTCCAGACCGATTGACTAGGATAGAGGAGGGCATGTTAGGATTGCAGCGGGTGGTAGGACAGTTAGCTGATGCCACCCGAGTACAGAGACAGGATCCGACACCGACCATGACAGAGTCCGATGTATAGCCTACGCAGACGGTCGCACTGGTAGAGACGAGAGTGATGGAGGTATCGCTCACAGAGTTTATGAGGTTGAGACCTCCGGTATTTACAGGGACCGATGTAGAGGAAGATTCTCAGTCCTTTCTAGATAGGATGGTGAGGATTGGCAGATCATTGCGATGTTCTAATGCGAGGTCAGTAGAGCTGACTAGCTTTCGATTGGAAGGACTTGCACAGGAGTGGTGTGAGTCGATGGAGAGAGGGCGTGCTGCTGGTCTTCCTCCGATGTCGTGGACCGAGTTTTCTGAAGTCTTTCTTGCCAGATTTCTTCCACAGAGTGTGAGGGATGCAAGAGCTAGTAGTTTTGAAGCGTTGCGGAAATCTGCGAGTTTATCAGTGGAGGATTATAATTTACAATTCACCCAGTTGTCACGCTATACTCCATACTTAGTTTCTACGTAAGAGCTTCGGGTGAAGAGGTTTATAAGGAGTTTGGATACGCGGTTGTTTCTTGCTATAGGCTCCCAGCATTTTGATACTTATGCGCAGGCCATGGATGCAGCTATGCGAGTAGAGGAACGTTTGAACGAGGCGGTGATTGTTCCGGAGCCAAAGAGGATTAGACCGATTGAGTGAATGACTAAACAGTTTAGTAGAGGTAGAGGCAGGTACACCCCAGGCTGCAGTTTCGGACGAGGTTGGACCCAGGGACAGATGTTCAATTCATACCCCGATGATCAGAGGACACCACTTACATGTTATAGTTGCGGACTCCCAGGACATACGGCTAGAGGGTGTACACGCCATAGCGGGACTGTTACTCCGCAAGCTGCTTTACCCCCTCCACCTTCTACATCGATGGCTTTACTTACTCCCCCATTTAACACTATGCGCCAGATGAGTGCACCACGAGGACGAGGTTTTGCAGGATGCTTCTAGAGAGGTCGAGGAGATAGGAGTAGAGGATGTCAGGATGCTAGTAGGGACCAGGCTCGGGTCTTTACTTGACTCCACATGATGTCCAGGCATTCAATGCAGTCGTAATAGGTATTCTTTCAGTATGTTCCTTAAACACGCATGTTCTAATTGATTCTGTTTCTATGCATTCATACGTATCTTTTCTCTTTGCACTATTCTCTGGGAAGAGAGTTGTCGTTGTTAGAATTACCGCTAGTTGTGATTACTCCTGTAAGAGATTCTTTTATAACTCGACACATATTCAGGTCATGTTTAGTACGTGTTGGTGATAGGGATTTATTAGTGGATTTGATTCTCCTAAATAAGTTAGTTGCTATACTTCTTGGTATGGATTGGTTGGCCGCTTGTCATGCGTAGTAGATTGTCGGAGAAAAGCGGTCAGATTCCATTTTCCAGGTGAACCGATCTTTGTTTGGCAGGGAGACTGTAATATAACTTCGGCCAACATGATTTCGGCTCTTTGGGCGGTACGACTGTTGAGGAAGGGTTGTCATAGGTTTTTAGTGGAGACATAGTAGCCGTTGAAGTCCCGTTGGACCAGGTTTCAATCGCACGAGAAATTCCGGATGTGTTTCCTGCTGAATTACCAGGATTTCAGCCAGAGCGTGATATTGAGTTTTGTATCGACTTGATTCAGGGTGCGGGGCCTATTTCTATACCATCTTATCGGATAGCCCGACGGAGTTGAGAGGAACTCAAAAGCCAGTTGTAAGAGTTGTTAAATAGAGGACTTGTGCATCCCAGTGTATCGCCGTGGGGAGCTCCTGTCTTATCTTTACCTTCTGGGTCAGATGGTTTCGTGATGTATTGTGATACTTCTCGAGTGGGTTTAGGCTGTCTATTTGATGCAGCACGGCAGGGTTGTAGCTTATGCTTCTCTGCAGTTGAAGAGGCACGAGCAGAACTACCCCACTCATGATTTGGAGATGGCTGCTGTAGTTTCCATATTGAAGATTTAGAAGCATTACTTGTATGGAGAGTCGTGCCAGATTGTTATAGATCATAAGAGCTTGGAGTATATTTTTAACAGAGGAATCTGAATCTAAGGAAGAGTAGATGGATGGAACTCGTGAAGGATTATGATTGTGAGATCCTGTATCATCCAGGCAAAGCAAATGTTGTAGCAGATGCTTTGAGTCGAAGGCCTGGAGGTAGCTTATCTCATTTGCGCACTTTACAGAGACAATCTTCTATAGACTGGCAGATTTTATGTGATAGTCGTGTACAGTTCGAGTTCACATCTACAGGAGGACAGTTAGCACATGTTCGCACCCGTCCTCAGCTACTGGATTGTATTCGAGAGATACAGCCCACATATGCTCGTATATCGGAGATTATGGATCGGGTTAGGCAAGGCAGAGAGTCGGAGCTCGTGATTGTTCCCCTCCGAAAGACGCGGCGGAGGCGCGATAGACGTCTCGCCTGAGATTCGGGGCAGATGCTAATTGGTTTTATCCGTCCACCTCTCCGAAGATGCAAAGTTAATTTATGGCACCGTGTATCGGAGGTTTAGACGGATGCGGCCGATGTAGCAGACTTCATCATATTCCCCCTCGTTTGAGGGGTTTTTGATTGTGATGACGCTTTTCCCTGCAGGCGCAAGCCCCTGCAGTTAATTACGCTACCGCATCGCGGTAACAACTTTCTTCTTCTCCAGATATTCACTTCGTGTCGTGGGTGTTTGTTTTGTTTGTGGTTTCCCGTGGATTGTATAAGGAGACTAATTTATGTCGTCGCCCGTAGGACGTGGATTAGTCCAAATCCGTATTTTCTTAGAGTTTGGTTTGGTGTTTTGGTATAAGGATACGTTAGCCATATTTGGGGGTAAGATCGACATAAACGTTTGTTAAGGATACTTTAGTCCAATTTGAGACTAAGATCAACTTAACATGATCGTTTAGATCCAACAAAAGAGCATTTGGGGGCTCGATTGTTCCAGTTTAGGGACGTGGTGGTCCATTGCCAGTTTAGGGACATAGTGGTCCATTGTTCCCATTTTGAGGACGCATATTGGTTTAAGGACGCATTAGTCCATGAGTTTAAGGACCCCACAGTCCGTATTGTCGATTTAAGGACGCATTAGTCCATGAGTTTTAGGACCCCACAGTCCATATTGTCGGTTTAAGGACGCATTAGTCCATGAGTTTAAGGACCCCACAGTCCGTATTGTTGGTTTTAGGACGCATTGGTCCGTGAGTTTAAGGACCCCACAGTCCGTATTACCAGTTTAGGGACATGGTGGTCCATTATTTCCATTTTGGGGGCAAATGTTGGTTTAAGGATGCATAAGTCCATGAGTTTAAGGACCCCACAGTCCATATTATGTGTGGTTGTCGGGAACCGTCACCTCTCTGATGACGTTGAAGGATTATAACGACAAATATCAGAGGAGTTCAGAGATGTACCCTTGAACCGGGTGTAAATTGATTTGAGAGAGCAGTTGTGCTCAGTTCAATTTAATTTGAGGACTTACGGCCAGAATTGGACTAAGTCCAGTTGAAAATATTCAACATTTTATTTGTATTTGGCATGTTAGGCCTTTACTAGGGCTCTGCCCCTTTAATAATGCAGTGCATTTTTTCTGGCCTATTAGGCCCTTTTAATTGGGCTCTGCCCTTTTTTTAAATGATGCACAGCATCTCTTTTGGTCTGACAGACCTTTGTTTGGGCTCTACCCATTTTTTATAATGCAGAGCATTTGTTTTGGTCCATTAGACCTCTTAATTGGGCTCTGCCTTTTAATAATGCGCTGCATTTAATATTCTGACAGTGCGCCATGTGGCCTGTCAGGCGCTTTGCGCCAGCGCAAGGCGCAAACTCATGTAGAGGTGACACGTGTCATGCTCTGGTGAGCGCAAGCGCAGTGCGCTGCGCTGTTGCGCTGTTGACACGTGGCGCGCTCTGATGGCTTGCGCCAATCCAAGAGCGCAATGCTCATTTTTTAAAGCGCAAGGTGTCGTTTGTTCTGGGGCTGACACGTGGCGCTCTCTGGTGGCTTGCGCCAACCCAAGAGCGCAACAGTGCAAATTTTATAAGTGCGGGGCACTGTTTAATCTCTTGATCAAATTTGGATCAAAGAAAATAAGTTTTTTTTCCTTCTTGTTTCAAGAGGTTTTACCTCATGATTAAAGAACCAATGGTTCATCAAAAGGCTGTGCCTTTATATGTAGATCAAAAGATCTAATAAAGAAGTATATTGCTTCTTTTTTTCTTCTTATTATTTGATCTTTTCTTTTTATTTAAGATCTTGATCTTTTTTTTAGATCATCGATCTTTTTAGAAGAAATTATTCTTTTCAAAGGTTTACCTTTTCCTTTTTCTGAGTTCTTTCTCAAAGTTTTCAGAAGATTTCTGTGAGTTCTTTCTATGTCAATGTCTTTTAGACTTGGAGTCTAGGGGCCTTTTTATAGTGCCAATTGATTTGTTAAATCAGTTAAAGAGATCTTTCTCTGAGTGATTTAGGGGTTTTTCCCCACCGTTGGATCTTTGATCCAAGAGCTTCTGTTTTACAGAAGATAATCTTCTTGTTTTAACAAGATCAGAAAGATCTTTCTGGAATTTTAATTCTGTTTTAGTGCTGGCACAGTTAGCACAAGCGCACTTGCGCTTGACACGTGTCGCGCAGCGCAGAGCGTAGCGCAACTGCGCTGACACGCGTCGCGCAGCGCAGAGTGCAAGTTGCCTGAAGCGTTGCTTCCTTTATTTTTTATTTTAAATAGAGCCTTGCTCTGATTGAGTGCACTGCCTTGGGCGCAGCACTGGCGCGTCAGCTTTTGACACGTGGCGCACTGCGCGCAGCGCAAGGAATCTGAAGCGTTGCTTCAATTTTTGAATTTTTGATATTCAAACAGAGCTTTGCTCTGATTGGGGGAAACAGTGATAGATGACCATAGAGTATCACGTTTTGGGACTCGTTTTTGTGTTCCAGATTCTGATGGATTGAGACGTGAGATCTTAGAGGAGGCCCATCGATCAGCATACAGTATTCATCCTAGTTCCACAAGGATGTGTCATGACTTGAGGGATGTTTATTGGTTGGAAGGAATGAAGAGGGATGTAGCAGAGTTTGTTTCAAAATGCTTGACTTTTCAGCAAGTCAAGGCAGAGCACCAGAGGCCGGCAGGAGAATTGCAGCCCTTGCCCATTCCAAAGTGTAAGTGGGAACAGATTTCCATGGATTTCGTTATGGGTCTACCCAGGACTAGCAGAGGGTATGATTCCATTTGGGTGATTGTAGATAGATTGACAAAGGCAGCTCACTTTCATCCGATGAAGACGACGTATGGGTTTGCACAATATGCTCAGATTTATATCGACGAGATTTTCCGATTGCATGGAGTTCCGACGTGCATAGTATCAGATAGGGGTACCCAGTTTACTAGCAGGCTATGGCAGAAACTTCAAGAAGCTCTTGGTACACGATTGAGTTTTAGTACAGCTTTTCACCCACAGACGGATAGTCAGTCAGAGCGGACCATTCGGACACTTGAGGATATGCTTCGTGCTTGCAGCCTTGATTTCAGTGGTTGTTGGGATCGTCACCTACCTTTGATGGAATTTTCGTACAACAATAGTTTTCAGGAGACGATCCAGATGGCACCCTTTGAAGCTTTGTATGGGAAGAAATGTCGATCACCCGTTGCTGGACGGAACTAAGTGAGAGTAGCATTTTTGGGACCGCAGATAGTACAGGAGACTACGGAAAGGATTCGGTTGATACGGGACAGAATGAAGGCGGCCCAGTGCAGACAGAAATCATATGTAGATCGACGACGTCGTAGACTCGAGTTTGATGTGGGAGATCATGTGTTCCTTCGTGTATCTCCGATGAAAGGTGTGATGCATTTCGGGAAAAAGGGAAAGCTCAGCCCCAGATATGTCGGACCCTACGAGATTCTGGAGAGAGTGGGTGCTGTAGCTTATCGTTTAGCACATCCACCGAGTTTTCCCGATGTCATCCGGTGTTTCACGTATCTATACTTCGCAAGTATCTTCACGATCCTTCTCACGCGATCGAGCATCAGACCTTAGAACTTGAGCCGGATTTATCCTACACAGTACAGCCTTTAGCTATTCTAGACCGGCAGGCAAAGAAACTGAGATCAAAGGTACTTCCATCTGTAAAGGTTCTTTGGCGAGAAACGAATCGCGAAGAGATCACTTGGGAGACCGAGGATGCGATGCGGAAGAAATTTCCACATCTTTTCGAAGGCATGTCTAGTTAATTTTTAAATTCGGGGATCGAATTTTCTTAAGGGGGGAATATTGTAACATTTTAAAAATTTAGAAATAAATAAAATTAATTAATTAAATAATAAAAATGATAAATTAAAAAGTCATTAAAACCGAATAAGACATTTTCATAAATAGTATGTAAAACAAATTAAATTAAAATTTTAATAGGTAACATAAATAAATTATAAGGGTTTTAATGTGAAATTTAGCTTCATTTTAATAAAATGATGTTTATATAATAAATTAGGTAGTGAAGGGACTTTTTGTAAAATTTAGGAAAAATATGCAAACTTGGAAATGTTGAGGGTGTATGTGTAAAAAGATTAGGAAATGTTTTGGCTCAGAAATTCCTCAAAATACCACAAATTAGGATTAATCTTACCCATCCACCTCATCCTTGCATGAAAATCCCACCTTTTCTCCTTGCTACACCATCTCCTTGCATGAAACAAGCACACCCTTGTTTGGTGACACCTCCTCCTACACCTCACTCATTCTCTTTATCCTATACCTGGTGTTCAGATCACTTAACCAAATAAAAATCAGAAAAAGATCAAAGAAAGAAAGAAAACACTTGAACTCACAAAAGAAAAAAAAATAAAGAGAAGAGAAAAGAGAAGAAGAACTAGGAGCTAAGGAGTTCACCATCAAGTTAGGAGCTAAGGAATTGGGTGTCTTGAAGGAAGCTTCTCAACTATCCTCAGTAGGTAAAATGCTTAAACTCAGTAGATTTAGCTCTGTAGTTGTAAGAAAATTTAGAAATCGAATATCGAAATATAGTAATTTTGGTAAAACTTAGCTCTGTAGTAATCTGCTATTAGTCAGAATAAAATAAACTTAACCAAATAGTGCTAAAATGTTGTATGTTGGATCTAGAATAAACCATAGGAGCACGAACCCAGGGGTTCGGATTTGGGCCGCCAACCTATAGGCGAATTCCGGCGTCGCCGGATTTATGATAGGCTATGGTGATTTGGGTTTTTGGGTAGGTCTCTGTATAGGTGTTTGGTTACTTTGGTGTTGTTTAATCAAGTTAGTTTAATTGTATATAAAATCTGGGGACTAATATCGGAAAAGGCATCAACAATCTAAAATACGACAGGGGAAATTCGTAACCCGTTCTGTTTCTGTTACGAAACAGCGTTGGGTTAAATTCCAGTTAAAATGAGTGTTAGATCGTATGCAATAGTGGTATGTGGTATAATTAGAACGTATAACTTGTGTTTTCATGATTTTGTCGTATCGGAGTTGGTCGTTTCTTTATATAAGTAAATTTCGATGTTATATTCAAATACGGGAACTTCGGAGGCCGCAAGGAAAGGAAAAGGATTGGCGATTCCTGAGTAGTTACGACGTATTCCGGTGAATAGACTAAACATCTGCCGGGTGATCTTGTAAAGATGGCGTGCTACGCCCGTAGTTAGATTTAAATTCAAGTTTTGCTTTTGTATGTTAACGTTATCATATGCATTCTAATATATATATATATATATATATATATATATTCAGGATTAATATTTGTTAGAACACTGCACTATTATCGACGAGTTATGCTGCACATGCACATATCTACATGTTACACTACATCTCGTCGGTATTAACATGTCACTTCACACTTAGAAATTATTCTGTTAAAAATGATTCGTATCATACCTTAAGAAGTCAATAGTTGTAGTAATTGGCATATATGACATTATATTGCGTATTCCAATATTAGTAGTTGATATAAGAGGCATTTGTATTATTAAGGATTTATGATTTTAAGTTTTCCTATACTATTACGAAAAATCAGTGATTTTTATGATTATGTGTCACGTCCACCATGATATGTCGTTTTTATGATTTGGTTTCATTCCGGACCGAGTCGGTGGGTATACGGTTACGGATTTACAATTTTATCCAGACTGAGTCGGTGGGGATACAGCTGGATACATGGTGGACCCGGTCGAGACTGAGGGGCAGGAAAGCCGTACTTTAGGAAGGGAGCCTAACGAAGTGACTCGATACCGGATACAGTTATGAAACACGGCGGATATCTAGATGATACCGACCGGTGTTATTGATTACAGGATCGTTCGAGGAATGATGCCTGATGAAATACCGAAGATTTGTGTCGATGTTAGGCACGGAGGAAAATGAGTATGATTTGGAAAATAATTGATGAGATTTCTGTTTTGATTCATATATAGAGTATTATATGATTTGGAAAGTAATTGATGAGATTTCGGTTTGGGTCCATATGATTACTAGTAATATTTCATGTTTTCCACATGCTATCGTGCATCATACTTATCCATATTACAGTTAGTTATAGTTCGTCATATTTACATTATCAGCCGTTATATGTTAGTTATATTCACTGAGTTGGCAACTCACTCCTGTTATGCCACAGTTCCTTGCAGAAATAGTGTGGACGGTTAGCAGCAGTGCAGGTCCACGTATCAGCTTTGATCGCATCTTTTGCTAGGTGGGTTACATAGGTAGTAACCTTCCCTTTTTGGTATTGTATATTGAATCTAGAAAATCTCCATCAGACCCTGTATTATGACTTAGAACGAGAGGTGGTTATATGTATACTATTTCGACAGATAAGATCGTTTAGTTATGTTAAATGATAATTCTTTTATTTATGTCTGAGCTTCTTCTTGATGTCGTATTATGAGTATGTATTGATTTCCACTGTTAGTATCGTTGCTCCCAACTTGGGATGCAACCAATTTCACACTTTATAATTACTTTTATTATAAATGAAATAGGAAATTATTGTTAAGATCTTAAATACTTAAAATCTGTGATTTTTACTTAAAAACTAAAATTTTATAAAAATTCCGCAAAAAGGATTTTGATCTTGGTTTTTCGGCTTACTCGGGTTGTGTATATATCTTTAGATATTATACAATCTAAGTGCCGGCCACATCCAAATTTTGGGTCGTGACAAAGTTGGTATCAGAGCTTAGGATTAACCTTACGGAATTGAGTAGTGAGTTAAAGTAAGTCGACTTGAGTTCGTTACATAGGATGACCCTTGGTTTGATGGAGTAGGTGAATTAGGATGAGTGCAGTACCGTACGTATGTTCCGCGGTATATTTACGTTACCATACTCAGCCTAACTAACCTTAGGATGTATATCTTGATTTATTCTTCCTTTGACACTCTGATAGTGATTATCCCTATTCGTAAGCCTTATCAACTCTCGTTTCTTGTTCTAGTTGCTATGGCTACGCGAGCTAGGCGAGCCGCAGCCAGAGATGCAGCTAGGGCGATTCCTCCTGTGACGGCGACTGGTACACCGGACAGTCCGGCGGTGCGTGAGCATGTTGATCCTCCTCCTCCAGACCGATTGACTAGGATAGAGGAGGGCATGTTAGGATTGCAGCGGGTGGTAGGACAGTTAGCTGAGGCCACCCGAGTACAGAGACAGGATCCAGCACCGACCATGGCAGAGTCTGATGTACAGCCCACGCAGACGGTCGCACTGGAAGAGACGAGAGTGATGGAGGTATCGCTCACAGAGTTTATGAGGTTGAGACCTCCGGTATTTATAGGGACCGATGTAGCGGAAGATCCTCAGTCCTTTCTAGATAGGATGGCGAGGATTGGCAGATCATTGCGATGTTCTGATGCGAGGTCAGTAGAGCTGACTAGCTTTCGATTGGAAGGACTTGCACAGGAGTGGTGTGAGTCGAGGAATTGGGTGGCCAGCTCGTCGAAGGTTGAGATCGAGCGAGGTGGGAGTCATCGGAACCAGTCTCGTCCGGAGCGGATGAGAGTGTCCGGGAAGGCTCGGCATTGGGCGGCGTCAGAGTTGCATTGAAAGCTCATTCCCGCGGTGAATGCATCCAAATGATCCTTTGGGTCAGACTTACCGTCGAAGAGAGAGACCTTCGGAGGTATGTTCTGGGAGGATACATGGATGGCGAGCAGCTCCTCGGTGAAGGGTTTTGTCAGCGAGTCGGCGGCGTAGTTAGCCCCGTTGCTCGAATGATGACCTTCCTGATGCATACCTTTGATCTTCTTTTCGAGGGCGTCGAGTCGGCCGTCGTATCCCGACGATTCGGCACATTCTGATCTTTGGCCTCTGCTGTTGGAGTCCTGTGTCTGGCCGCGGCTCCGGTTCCTTTCGATGAGGTTCTTTAGGTCCCCTGGTGAGGTAGTCTTCAAGCTGCCGTGACGAGTCTTGTCCGCATGACCCCGTCGAGGGAGGGGGTGTCGGTCATGCCTGGGAGCAGGCGAGCTGACCGACATCTCCTCGGGAGGGACAGGGGCGCGAAGAAGCTCGGGGCGAGGCGCTCTGGCGATGGACCTCGGTGTATAGGATATGTTGGCCCGGGAGATCTGCGGCCGTAGGAGGCAGCGAGGCGGTGGTCGGCAACGCCGACGCGAGCAGAGTCTTCTCTCCCTCTGTAGGAGTCCCGGTCCCGAGGTGGGGGAGCGACGACCTGGGGAGCTTGCCCTGCCGTTTGGACACGGACGAGCGCATCCACGACGGACGCGAGTCGATCTATCCGGGCGGCTAGGACGTTGATGGAGTTCGGGGGAGGAGATTCGTCCGCGCCTCCGTTGTGAGGGAGGCGACGGCTAGTGCTTGGATCTTCGCGGTGATCGCTCACCATTGAGTTGAGATCGGAAGATGAACTTTGTTGAGTGGAATCAAGGAATTCCCACAGACGGCACCAGCTGACGGATGTCGGATCACGTCAAGATGTTACCTCCTGTAGATCTGCTGCGAGCGACTATGGATGGCTGAGATTGAGCTAGAGGTTGCCTCCTGAAGCGTGTGGATCTCAATGGGTTTGAGGTGGTTGAGGCCGAGCTACCTGCAAGGAAGTCTCGGGGTGGTTGTACCACCGAAGAACCTCCAACGATCAAGTTAGACTGGGTATTTGAGCAGAGTAACGGCCCAGTGAGGAGAAAAATACTTACTTGAACCGTTTGAAAGAGGGATTTATATAGCGGCAGCAATGGGCAGGCAGGCGTGAGAATCACGCCGGCGTCACGCCCCCGGCGTCACGCCCGCGTGATAGGCGGGATCCTACATTAATGACGAGACAGGCTCGTTAATGGGGGATCATGATAGTGTGGAACGCGGGATCGTGGGCGGCGGATATCTCGCGCATGGCGAGATTCGCGGAGCCATGGTGGGAGCGCCTGCGACTGGTGCTGCTGGTCAGTCAATGGGACCGAGGAAGATGAGCTCGGCGGGAGGCTCGGAAACGAGTGGGAGGCCGAGGTATCTTGGTTCTGTGGTAGCCCGGAGACGAGCTAAGAGGGCCGAGGAGTCCAATTGTGTAGGAAGCTCGGAGGCGAGCCAACGGTTGTTTGTAAGGCGGGCATAGGAGTGGTGTGGACGGTCACAGAAGGTCGGCTACGTCCATGGGTCGCAGACCCGGGGTGTTTTACCGACGTACCGTTCCCGGTCCTTTCTTGCTGGCTTCGGGACACGTCATCTGCCATGTGTCACGATCTGGGAGATCACCGATATCGAGCATCATCAACAATCCTTTAAAACTAACCTCATTGAGCTCCTTTTTGTAGTGCTTCTGACTCTAATTTGAATGTACGCTTCATTTCAATTCTTTGCTTTTTTGCATTCCTTTTTGCTTATATTCACCTTTTTTGTAACCTTTCTCCAAAAAAAAGTTGTGTTAATATGATTCTGTTACCCTGACTTCCTTTTAAAAAAACAATATGCATATCAATCAAGTTAAAAATAAAATAAAATATGGTTCAAATACTATAGCACCTCTAATTAAAGATAAATAATTTTATTCCATATTTCTATCATATGTGAATCATTTACGAAATCTATAACAAAACATTAAATCGGTTGCATTGGATGAGCGACAAAAGAGACACCACCGTTAAAGAAACTAAGCAACCAAACATCAAGGGAATAGCTAAAACATTGACGATCACGAAAAATTGAAAAATCAAACCATAGAACGAACAAAAGTGATGTCGAAGAATGGACCGTATGTTAAAACTTGTTCAAATGATAAGAAGAGTGGCAATAGCATTTCGATGAAGATAACCACAATACAAACATGGAATAAAATACTATTTTACTTTATCTTTGCTTTTGTTGTGAGAAAAAATGGAAAGAAGAAGTTATTTCTATATATAGAGAAGATTTGGAGGGTGTGATTGATTATAATAATTTGAAAAGTTTAAGGTTATAACTTAATATAAATGTTCAATGCATTTGTAAATGATGGTGTTTTTTGCCTCTTCAAATCCCCAACAGTTACCATCACGATTCCCTGAAATAAAAATAAAACCTGATAAATTCAATGAACTTGATGGGTCTTTATATTATTCTTAATTAGTTATGACAAAAGATCGTTTATTTTCTAATTTGAAGGTTTGTGTCTGATGGAGGTCGGAATCTCCCTCAGATGTTGTCTTCCGTCGATCTTGTTGCCAGCGGCACTGGACAGTTGAGATTGGAGATGAGGGTTGAGCGTGTGGATCTCAATGCGTTATTGGATGTTATTGACGCCGAGCTACCTGTAAAGGAAGTCCCGAAATAGGAAACCGCCGTAGAACCCCCCGACAATCAAGTTAGTACCGAGGAATAATGGCAGGGTAGCGACGTATTGGATTGAATTCCCATTACCTGAATTTGTCTGGAAGTGGGGTTTATATAACGGTCGCGTGGAGCGAGCCGATGCGAGATTCTCTCCGTCCGTTATGCCTCCGTCTCACGTTCGCATTGATGGCGGGGTACGCCTATTAATGGTAGGATATTCCCATTAATGGAGAGACGCGCCAGCGTGGGATGCGGGACGTAGAGCAGCGAAGATCTCATCGTGGTGAGATACATGGAGCCGTTACGGGGGTGCTTGGGCTCCGTGCTCCCGGCCAAACAGGGACGCTGAGAAATCTCAGATATAGGCTAGCTCAGAAACGAGCATGTGAGATGAGGAGTCTCGGCTATAGGATAGCTCGGAGACGAGCTATTTGCTGGCGGTCAGCCGAAGGGGGAAGGTACTCCGGGGAGGTCTTCTTAGAAGAACCGATGCAGCCTCGGAGGCATGGCACCGAGGAATGTCCCCAATGCATCATATTTATTCCATCTCTGTAGCTCCTAAGAATCTAGCGGGTTTGCGTGGATGGCATGTCACTTGGCACATGTCGTGATCGGTGGTGCGTTTGGCTGACAAGGTGGACTTCGTGAGCATGTCGTCGACGTAGACTTCCATATTTCTCCCAATTTGTGGTTTGAATAGCTTGTTGACTAGCCGCTGGTATATTGCATCGGCATTTTTGAGGCCGAAGGGCATTACCCTGTAGAAGTAGACTCCTCGATCGGTAGTGAAGGCAGTTAGTTCTTCATCGGTCGGATTCATCCGGATTTGATTATAACCGAAGAAGGCATCCATGAAGCTCAGTAGCTCTTGACTGGCCGAGCTGTCTACCAACTGGTCTATCCGAGGGAGTAGGCAGTTGTCTTCTAGGCGGGTCTTGTTTAGATCGGTGAAATCGATACACATGTGCCATTTCCCGTTTTCCTTCTTGACCATGACCATGTTCGCTAGCCAAGCCGAGTAGTCCAGGTTCCTGATGAAGTCGGTCGCGAGCAGTAAGTCCACCTCCTCCACTATCGCTATCCACTTCATTGGTGCGAGGCTTCTTTTCTTTTGTCGGACTAGCAGGGCTTTCGAGTCGACCCCGAGCTGGTGGGAGATCACCTTGGGGTCGATCCTGAGCATGTCCGTTGGGGTCCAAGCGAACACGTCGGAGTTTTTCCGGAGGAACTGCATCAGGTCGTCTCGAGCGCCTTCTGTTAAGAGTGAGCCGATCCGGACAGTTCGGCCGTCGTCACCCTCCCTGAGAGGAACTTCTAACAAAGCCTCAACCGGGGAGCCTCGAATCTCTTTTTGGTCGTCGCGCGTATCCAGGAACTCCCGATGATCGTACAAATCTTTGAAATTATCCACCTCTTTCTTTTTGGGCGATGTTGAGGCGAGATAGACCCTAGCGGTTTGCTGGTCTCCGTAGGCCTGGCCTATCCCCCCATTGTCCAGAAGGAACTTGAGCCCGAAGTGATAGGTCGAGATCTGAGCCTAGAAGGCGTTTAAGGTGGGGCAGCCCAAGAGGATGTTGTAGGATGACGGGATCTTGGCGATGAAGAAATGTTAGTGTATATACCCTAGAGGCCATTACTGTATCATACTAGTATGTATATTACTTAATGGAAGCTTGGGATATTCACCTTGTATTGACAATCTTGCTCAAAATGGTAGTATGCTACTTGGTTTGTTTCTGTTTTAATATGTGCATGTGTTTCTTTTAGCATATCGCCTTTACACATTAGTGGAGCCCTTAGGATCTTTGCTTGATTACGAGCGTTGTGATAGCAGTCACACTCATGGGGGCTGGGTAATCTATAAGTACATCCTTATGCAGGTCCCTAGTCGCAGGACTATCGAGACAGGGCATCGATACTCCGGAGTAGACTAGCGTATGCGCTTCTTATCCCAGCTTGGGAGACGGTCTGTCCCACAGCCGTCAGTACGCCGTACTTGAGATAGTATGCGGGTGCTCGTTAGGTTACGAGTACACTGGACAGGACTCGTCGGGAACTGTTGGTTGGTATTATACCTATCGTCAGTTATCAGTTCCCAGGTGACATGAGTACAGCTTAGTCCGTTGACTTGACACTGTCATTTCGCCTCGAGTGTGTTCCCACTGTACTTTGATTACTACCCTACCACGGCTCAAAGGAGTCGTGCAAACAGGTAGTTTTTGGGTGCAGTCCCGAAGCACTTGGAGGCAGTGACGGTTAGACAGGATTCTTCTCTCCCGGTATTGGGGGTTGATATCTCGCTATGTCTGGGAGAGCCATTACACAAAGTCCCTGGCCAGGGCAAGCGAGATAGACTGGTAGGTTTCCAGTGTTATCTCAGGTATTCTGGGCTACACTCCGACACGACTTGTACCGCTAGTAGGGGACTGACGTTTACCGCCCCCTAGGCCCGCCATGCGATGTATCAGACGAACAGACCGGACTGTACGGAGACTGTCACATTCAGGCTCAGTAGGAGTTCAGATGGGTTTCATCTTGTCCGTCTTCTTATCGGCATCTACCAGGGGGCCGTTACGCACAGCTAGTGCCGCTTGCGGTCTGTGGTTAAACCCACTGCCAGCGTAGTGTCGAGTCTTTAGAGTCCCACACAGAAAGCTATTCGCCTTTAGGCAAAAGAGTAGAGGGTCGCATGGTTTTGCGACAGGTCGCATGGTTTTGCGACAGGGTTCGGTTACATCCGTGCACTTGTGCACGTTTAGTGTCCGGACAGTTAACACTAGCGGGCTTTGTTTTAAGCCAGATCCTAGTGTACGTTTTAGGATTGGTTTTATCTCGTTTGTATTCGTGTTCCTCGGAACGCGGATGCGGGTGTGTATGCACAGTTGACAGAGAGACAGAGGCAGAGGATTCTCATTGGGGTTGTTGACTGTTGACTGTTGACTATTGACTTTTTGCTAAACCCTAATGAGAATAAGAAATATGATTAACAATAATATTAATTAAGTATTATAGTGACATGGTTGTTGAGGGGTTGACTTTGTTGACTTGTTGACTTTGTTGACCGGTTGACTAGGTTGGACTAGTTGACCATCATCATTACAATGGCTATCATTTCATGGCAAAGACTTTTGCTTGCTTGTTTCTTTTTGCAAAATAAGTGCATGAAATGATATGGCCATTTTGACTTGAACCATCACATAATACTTGATTACTATTATTTGTTATGATGATTTTGGATTATGAGAGCTTGGATGGCAAAAGAGTTACTCATTCTCTCATTTTTGCTTTCTCTCTCTTGCTTGAGCTCTTGCTATCTCTCTAGCTCAAGGCAACTCCCTCTCATGAGTTGAGAAACATTGCCTTAGAGATAAAAGAAAACCCATATCACTTCTCTACTCATCCTAATTCACAAGGTTTAGCAAACCAAGTGTTCTAGTTTCTTCTAGTTTGAAGAGAAGCCAAAGGTAGAAGCTTTCAGGTGGATCCATCTTCGGCGCAAGAAGACGACGAGGTGAGACCGATTCGTACACCACAAAGAATTGAAGACGAAGGAGTTCAAGAAAGGTATAACCCCCTAACCGAGTAGGTAAAACTTGTTAGTTATATGTATGCCCTAGAGGCTATTACTGTACATAGGATGTATATTGTAGTGGATGCTAGGACATATATAGGGAGGACTTTCTTGCTCGACATGATAGTATGCTATCTGGTTGCTCTTTATCTTAACGTGTACACTGATTGTCTCTCTGTTACAAGTTCGTAAAGCCCTTAGGATGTGTACTTGACTACCTGGACTATGATGCGGATTATACTAGTGGGGACATGGTAGTCCATAAGTACATCCTTCAAGGTCCCTAGTCGTGGGTGTATCGAGACGGGACATTGATATGCCAGAGTAGACTAGCGTATACCTTCTCGACCCATACAGATGGGCGAAGGATGATCCCATATCCATTGGTGTTTGACATCAGAGATGATATACGGGTGCTCAGTGTAAACTGAGTACACTGGACGGACTCGCCGAGAACTCCCAGATGGTATTATACCTTACGTCAGAAGGCAATTCTCTGGTGACACTGGTACAGGTTAGTCTGTAGACCCGAGTTCGTCATAGTGTCTTGTGTGATTCCCACTGTGCTTTGATTTCCACCTTACCACGTCCAAGAGGGCGTGCAAAACGGTGGTTTTTGGGTACAGTCCCGAATCACATGGAGGCAATGAGCGAGAGGAGGGGATTCGTCTCTCCCGGTATAGGGAGTTGATGTTGCGCTGTGTTCGATTGGCTATAACCGGAAATCTCTGGCCAGGATTGCTGAGATTTACTGGTAAGTGTTACCAGTAGTTTCTCGAACTGTTATAAACCTCATATCGACACGACTTATCGAGCTACTGGGGTCTGACGTTTACCACCCCTAGCGAGATACGCGACATATCAGACGAACAAACCGGACTGTACGGTAAGTCTTACTGGTTGGATTCACAGGATTGTGAGCGGGCTTGCTCGTTGATCTTCTGATCGCTCAATACCCGGGTGGCCGTTACGTTTAGCAGACCGCTTGCAGCTTGTGGGTGTTTGATATGATCATCACCTGCTGCCGGCGTATTGACGAGTCTTTAGAGTCCTACACAGAGGTTTCCTGACTCAAGCGAAACGAAAAAGGAGCGCATATGAGATATGTGCGGGACCGAGAATAATACCAGTATGTGATACTGTATTCTATTCTCGCGATTTGTATCATTGGTCGGTTATATGTGATATAGCCGGGTTACCGAATCAAATGTTGATTCGATATATTGATACACTTGATATTAGTCGGTTATATGCAGTATGACCGGATCATTGAATCAAGTGTTGATTTAATGATTTAATGTATAATTATATATTTGATATATTACTTTACATTAACTAGTATTGGTTCACTTAAGATTATTTTCTCACTTGATTGTGCACATTGTATATATGATATATGTTTGTGCACTAGTTTGTATCATGTTTGATGATACATGCAAACTTGGGTGTGTGTTTACTTTAAACCATGTTTGGTTAATGGTTAGGGTTTCCATTACCTTATTTATTTATTTATTTACTTATTTATTTTGGTAAGAATAAAATGGTGGCTAATTTTGTTTCATTCTTGAAACTTCATGAATCTTTGAAAGTTTTGACCATTTTGTTTCTTTCCTTAACCTAACCATTACCTAAACTAGGGTTAGCTCTCTACATGAGTTATCTTCACCCATGGTTGCAATATGATAAGGCATCACTTGATTTTCTATTTTATTAATTCATTCATTTTTTATTTCTTTCTTCTTCTTCTTCTTGATGAAGAAAGAAAACCATTGCTAGATTTTTCCAAGTGATGATTCCAAGTGAGAAATCCAAATCCAAAGTGAACCCACTTCCTATTTCTTCATCCTCTATCACTTGCCATGTAGTAGAGGGTGTTTTCTTCACATGTTTCTTGGCCTAGTGAAGATGGAGCTTGAGTTTGAGTCGCCTCGACGTAGATCATTTTCGGCATCGAAGTCAACGACCTAGCCCGCTCATTTCTCCGACGAAACCATCGCTAGAGTCCGGGATTCCGGTGATCGCAGCGAAGGGACATCGTCACGGAGCTTTGGAGGTGGATGACCGGATCTACAAAGGTTGTAGTCCCTTTCACTTAGCAATAAAATTGTTTACTTGCTAGCTTTTCGCCTTAAACTCTAGTTAACGATCTTGCTAAGGGTTGTTCGGCACCTAGAAAATTTTTGTTTGGCATGGTTGATGCCTTGTGGAACCTCCTTAGTGTGCCTAGGAACCCTACAGTGGTATCAGAGCCTAGCTAAAGTTTTAGACGAAGTGTAGACGATGTTAGAAACCCAATCGAACCAGAAACCCTAATCCAAAACCTCTCTCTGGACTTTTTCTGAAACTGTGGGTTTTTTTCCAGATTAAAAATATCCAAAAAATTCAGCAGGGTGTTTTATGAGTTACTGTGCAGCACGTGCTCTTGATTCGACAAAAGCGCCGCGGAACCGCGGCCCCACCCTGGCTTGCGCGGCGGTTCCGCGGCCAAAGTGATGAATCAATGCACGTGGTTTGCACAGTAATTAGTTTCTGTATGTACTGTTTTTTCTGGATATTTTTAATATTTACTCAAGAGTTGAGTTTTCTGGGTTGTATTGGGGACTCGGTGTTTCGATCGGGAAGTTTAACTTCGTCTGTGTTTTTCCGGATAATTTTAGAAAATGTTGAAAAGTTCGACCGGATATAAATACCCAATTTTTCCCCTGTCGGGAAATTTCCAAGTGTTGGATCTTTCCGTAGTTTAAGAACGTTCGAAGTAGTGCAAGTAACGCGATGGACTCTCTAGAAGACAACAAACCTTAACTCGATTATGTGACCGTCTTGAACTGCCCTTTGAACCTTAGGGTTTGGGGCAGTACGGTGTGCCACATGTGAGGCGTTGGATTGACCCTTCTACGGCTGGACCGTTGGTACTGTGGCATGAAGTGAATGTTTTTAAACTTGTTTCATGTGTTGAGCTGTTTTGGAAAACTTAGGTGTTTGATTATTTGATCGGAAAGTTTAACATTGTCTAATTATCTGGAATGTGATACAATATTTGGAATTCATAAGTAGTTATGAGATAACTAATATGAATGTTATAAACATAGCACTTTAGTCTCAATTGATCGGTTGCCACGGGATTTTGATGTGATCAAAAGTCCGTCGCAATCACGTAGTGTACGCGGATACTCGCCGGATAAAACTTAATAGATAGCCGCGCCCTATAGCCCCGACCAAGTGACTGTAGGAGAACCCCGTCGCCGAAAGCATCCATCCGGGTGCTCGCGGTAGCGGTGTTCCGCCTTGGTGCACTTCGTCGACGGTATCAGGGGTGCGGCCGTCTACTAAATTTTGCGACGAGCATTCGATTAGTTTTTCGGGAATCTTGTTGAATTGCCCGACTAGATATTGAAAAGTGTTTTCGATAATGAGACTAAAATGCGGGGTTTATAAATGTTAGGCATGTGATGTCTAAGGAATTCATTTGGTTAGGCATGCGATGTCTAAAGAGTTTGCGGATTCCAACTGTTATAGTTTTACACTTTCTTTTCTGTGACCGTAAGTGTAATATGTGATATCGCCGGTTTCGTTGCTATATGTCAACGACAATTAGGATACACATGTTTACTTACGTTGATGACATGTGATGTTATGTGTTGCTGGATATGTTATATTGGATCGTCGTGTTTGAATAGCCGGGGGGTTTTATGTGAGATGAGTGTTTTTCATTTTCATTCATGTAAAAAACTTGTATGTAATATTCTTTTATTGGGGCACTTCCAGGTTGCGGAAGATGTCACCTTTTGTATATTATTTACTTTTCCGCACTAGGATAGACCCAAGGAGGAGGGCACAAGTAACCGGGTTCTAGAGTCCAGTGGGAAACCAACTCGAGGAGTCGAGTTCAGGTCTCCTAACTCTAGAATTGGTAGGGTTGCTTTCCGCTCTCGTAGGGGTCTAGGGGTATGGGTTTGGCTATTCATCGCGACCGTGGAATCCGTATTTTATACTGGCTCGTATTGAAAACACGGACGTCCTAGTATATCCAATGTTTCATATGTTTCTTCTGCTGCGATATCTGTGATGTGATCATTTGATGTTCTGTGATAGATACTGTATATAATATATATGATATATTATATAGACGTTACTTATATTTTACACCCGTGCTAGCCCTGCCCCGCTCTGCCGTTAGTTACCTAACCTAACGGTGCATGAGGGGACATCGAGGCGAATGCGGATGGCATAAGTGTACGTCGTATTTATCTGTGATGTTTAGGTGACTTAAATGATGGGACTTCATTAATATGATTAATAAAAGAAAAGAAACCTAAGATGTTGTGGAATCGAATTTTCAAAAACAGGTAGCTACAGTTCTTGCTTTACATCGCGGTGTTCCTTATAGAACATCCTGCACCTTATTCGATAAGGAAAGGGCCGAGATCCCTTCACCGGGAGTGACCCTTTTAGCAATGACTGGCAGATGCTACACCCCTCGGTTTGTCTTTTGATTGCTCCTATAGTTCTTGCTTTGCACAGCGGTATATATGATATATCCTGCACCTTATTCGATGAGGAAAGGGCCGACGATACCTTCACCGGGAGTGACCCCTTTAGCAAAACTAGAAAAGCCTCAAAAACACTCCATTTTTAAAATTATTTGATTCTACAACGATATCAAGTTCATTACGCAATAGGTTTTCAGAAAAACCTGACGTAGCCCTCCGTCATTTCAGATAAGTTGTATATAGTATTCGTGCTGCACTTGTTGGCTTTCGTCAAGGTACAGTGTGCGGTAGCTATATGCTGCTTATCTGCTGCATATGATGCGATTGGATTAGGGTAGTCGTACGGCTTTGTTGGCTTTCGTCAAGGGTCGTGCGGGTGGGTTTAATTCAATCAGAAAATGACGGGTTGAACTTGACTAACGGGCTATGGTTTGTTGGCTTTCGTCAAGGTCATAGCACGTTAGGGGCAAAATATTATCGGGAATTTCAAGGGTTGAAATTTGCAATGAGATTGCATACCTTCTATAAGATAGTTGGATCCCGATACCCACTGCGAGTAATTGTTACTCCTGGGAGAGTTTTATACATTACAATTAGCCGATCTAGTAGGTGTCTAGAAAGGTGTCAACGGGGTTACACCTCTGGGAAAACGGGGTTTACTGTAATTAGGTCCGTGCGAAAGCACGGGGAACCTCCCTCAAAGTACCGACACTGGCCTGGCTGAAAGATTGGCGAACTTGTAGCATGTAATTAATCCCGGCTAGTATTTCCTTTTAGGGTTTGAAGGAAGATTTGATAAAAACAGTGGGAGCCATCCTGATTAGATAAAATAATAACCAATCTGATCTTGCAAGAGCGCACGCAGAGTGTTTTCTTCTCTCTCTCTCCAGGTAGCGACCATGTCACGCCTTAATCAAGATAATAAAACGGATAAATTGACCGAACCCACTTGTTATACTGAGCTGGGGAACGTTGGTCCCGCTCCAACTTATAATTGTTATAAGACAGAGTAGGAAATTGGGGAATACCAGATTTCCCGTGCCGCCCAAACGAAGAAAGTGCATGTTGATGCATCATCATCTTCAGGTGTGTTCGTTACACAGAACTGTTTCTCAATATCCTCTGCGTCCTGGGTATCTGATACCGGATCAGGATCCCACATATGTAATATATTACATGGGCTACAGAAAGGTAAAGAACTGAGAACGAGTGATAAGTTTCATGAGGCAGAAAACGGTGCAAGTGTTGCAGCCAAGTCTGTTGGTCACTGTCACCCTGTATTACCAATACATTGATTCTGAACGAATGTTATTAGATACCGAACCTGATATACAAAATCATATCAGTCTCTTTACTAGTAAGGAAATGATAAAATTTTGTATTGTTAGATAATGTTTTGAACATTTCCTATATCAAAAGTTGATCGGTTCAGGCACGTTATCTAAAAGTATTGATGTTCTAAATCAAACTACAGTTCTTAGTATACAGAACACACACAAGAGGAAGAGTTCAGAAATGAACGATTCCTTCTTGAGGTATTGTAGACTAGGTCATATCAATGTGACCCGACTAGCTTAAGTTACACTGTAGATGCATATTTAAATCAAATTGAATTTACATCTTGTGAAACTTTCCAGTCATGTCACAGAGATAAGATGACCATAGCTCTTTTTACTGGAAACAGAGAAAGAGTTAGTGAACTCTTGGGATGATACATGTTGATGTATGTAGGTTCCCTGTCTACATATGCCAAGACTGGTTCTTTGTATTTCATTACATTCTCTGATAATCTCTCAAGATTCAGACATATGTTCCTGTTGAAACATAAGTCCGAACCTTTTGAGATATTCACAGAATATAAGTTAGAAGTAGAGAACCAAAATACGAGTATAAGTATTATGTCCTATGATGAGATCAGGGAGGAGAATACTTGTGCATGGAATTCCTGGACTATTCTAAAAGAGAATGAGATTTTCTCTCAGCATTACTCCTCCGTATACACCATAGCACGATGGTGTATCGGGGTGGAGCAACCACACCCTATTTGATATGGTGCGCTCTATGATGAGTACTACTGAGATTCCTATTTCCTTTTAGGGAGTTATGCACTTATGAAGTTGCATACCTATTGAATAGGGTTCAAATCAAATCACCAGCCTACCACTTCATATATGATATGGAAAGGGAAGAGCCCATATCTTAGGTTTGTTAAGATTTGGGGTTGTCCAGCCTATGTCTAAAAGCAAAATCCGGACAAGCTCGAGGTAAGGTCAGTTATGTAGAACTGGAAAGGTTCCAGCTATTCAAACTGCAGCTGATGATTGGGTAGAACCAAACGATTCAATAGATTCTAACGAACCCCAGCCTCTCCGCCGATCTAGTAGGGTTCCTCACCCACCTGAGAGATACTTTGGTTTCTCTATGACAGTGGGAGCGAGGATTGCATCATGAGATGATGACCCAACTAGGTTCGAGCTAGCCATCAGGAGTGGGACTCTGTAAGAATGGCCGGATGCTTAGCGATCTGAGATGGAATCCATGTACACCAACAAAGTATGGACTTTGGTTGCTATATCTGAAGGGTTAAATCCCCATCAGGAGCAAGTATATCTTGAGAAGATTACTTAGTGCACATGGAAAAGTTAAGACTTTCAAAGCTAGACTTGTTAAAGGTTTGCATCAATGACCAGGTATGGATTATGATGAAACCCTTTCTAAGGAGCTATGCTTAAATCCATCCAGATCCTACTTGCCACGGCTACATACCATGACTAAGATATCTGGTGGTTGGGTGTCATGACTGCTTTTCTAAATGATGTTTTATAAATGAGCGTTTACAAGTACACAGCCAGAGGGCCTCGTAGACAGTGGGAGCAGCGGAAACGTGTGCAAGTTGCTTTACAGATTAAAGCAGGCATCATGGAGTTGGAACGTTTGTTTTGATGTGTTAGTCAAAGAGTTTGACATCATCAAAATGGTAGATGAACCTTGTATATACAAAAAGGTAGTAGGGAGTATGGTGGTGATCCTAGTAGAGTACGTGGATGACATGCTCTTGATAGGAAAGGAGTTTCCTATGCTACGCTCGATCAATCTCCGCTTATCACAATGATTCTCCAAATAGGATCAAAGTGATACCTACTAAATCCTGGGTTTTGGATCTATGAGATAGATCTAATTGGATATTGGCATATTCACTAGTTGTAGTGAGATGGTATCAATTGATCCTGGGGAGAATCACTGGAAAGGTTCCAGGGTGATAAGGACGACTGAATGTCAGTCACAGGCATTGCCTTTACCCTCATTGGAGGAACGGTATGTTGGAAGAGTTCCAAGTTAGATACCGTGGCAAACTAGACGATAAAGGCTGGTGACATCGCTATGAATGATACTACCAAAGAGGCAGTTTGGGTGTATACTGGTTCATGAGATGAACTAGGTTCCTACCATTGTGTGACAATGGAAGTGTGGCTTTGGCCCAGGAACCCCGGTCTCATCAGTGACCCAGACGTATTCTGAGGCAGCATCACCTGATCATGGAGATAGTTGATCTCCAGGGTGATCGAGGTTAGAAGAGCAGACTCAGAGGACAACACGGCGGATCCACTCACAAAGGCCTTTTCCCAGAGAGAGACTTTTATGGGATGGTTTAGTATGAGATACTACAACCACTGCTACAGATGGCCCTAGTGCAAGTGGGAGATTGTTAGTTATATGTATGCCCTAGAGGCCATTACTGTACATAGGATGTATATTGTAGTGGATGCTAGGACATATATAGGGAGGACTTTCTTGCTCGACATGATAGTATGCTATCTGGTTGCTCTTTATCTTAACGTGTACACTGATTGTCTCTCTGTTACATGTTGATAAAGCCCTTAGGATGTGTACTTGACTACCTGGACTATGATGCGGATCATACTAGTGGGGACATGGTAGTCTATAAGTATATCCTTCAAGGTCCCTAGTCATGGGTGTATCGAGACGGGGCATCGATATGCCAGAGTAGACTAGCGTATACCTTCTCGACCCATACAGATAGGCGATGGATGATCCCATATCCATTAGTGTTTGACATCAGAGATGATATACGGGTGCTCAGTGGAGACTGGGTACACTGGACGGACTCGCCGAGAACTCCCAGATGGTATTATACCTTACGTCGGATGGCAGTTCTTTGGTGACACTGGTACAGGTTAGTCTGTAGACCCGAGATCGTCATAGAGTCTTGTGTGATTCCCACTGTGCTTTGATTTCCACCTTACCACGTCTAAGAGGGCATGCAAAATGGTGGTTTTTGGGTACAGTCCCGAATCACATGGAGGCAATGAGCGATAGGAGGGGATTCGTCTCTCCCGGTATAGGGAGTTGATGTTGCGCTGTGTTCGATTGGCTATAACCGGAAATCCCTGGCCAGGGTTGCTGAGATTTACTGGTAAGTGTTACCAGTAGTTTCTCGAACTGTTATAGACCTCATATCGACACGACTTATCGAGCTACTGGGGTCTGACGTTTACCACCCCTAGACGAGATATGCGACATATCAGACGAACAGACCGGACTGTATGGTAAGTCTTACTGGTTGGATTCACAGGATTGTGAGCGGGCTTGCTCGTTGATCTTCTGATCGCTCAATACCCGGGTCGCCGTTACGTTTAGCAGACCGCTTACGGCTTGTGGGTGTTTGATATGATCATCACCTGCTGCCGGCGTATTGACGAGTCTTTAGAGTCCTACACAGAGGTTTCCTGGCTCAAGCGAAACGAAATAGGAGCGCATATGAGATATGTGCAGGACCGAGAATAATACCAGTATGTGATACTGTATTCTATTCTCGCGATTTGTATCATTGGTCGGTTATATGTGATATAGCCGGGTTACCGAATCAAATGTTGATTCGATACATTGATACACTTGATATTAGTCGGTTATATGCAGTATGACCGGATCATTGAATCAAGTGTTGATTTAATGATTTAATGTATAATTATATATTTGATATATTACTTTACATTAACTAGTATTGGTTCACTTAAGATTATTTTCTCACTTGATTGTGCACATTGTATATATGATATATGTTTGTGCACTAGTTTGTATCATGTTTGATGATACATGCAAACTTGGGTGTGTGTTTACTTTAAACCATGTTTAGTTAATGGTTAGGGTTTCCATTACCTTATTTATTTATTTACTTATTTATTTTGGCAAGAATAAAATGGTGGCTAATTTTGTTTCATTCTTGAAACTTCATGAAGCTTTGAAAGCTTTGACCATTTTGTTTCTTTCCTTAACCTAACCATTACCTAAACTAGGGTTTGCTCTCTACATGAGTTATCTTCACCCATGGTTGCAATATGATAAGGCATCACTTGATTTTCTATTTTATTAATTCATTCATTTTTCATTTCTTTCTTCTTCTTCTTCTTGATGAAGAAAGAAAACTATTGCTAGATTTTTCCAAGTGATGATTCCAAGTGAGAAATCCAAATCCAAAGTGAACCCACTTCCTATTTCTTCATCCTCTATCACTTGCCATGTAGTAGAGGGTGTTTTCTTCACATGTTTCTTGACCTAGTGAAGATGGAGCTTGAGTTTGAGTCGCCTCGACGTAGATCATCTTCGGCATCGAAGTCAACGACCTAGCCCGCTCATTTCTCCGACGAAACCATCGCTAGAGTCCGGGATTCCGGTGATCGCAGCGAAGGGACGTCGTCACGGAGCTTTGGAGGTGGATAACCGGATCTACAAAGGTTGTAGTTGTAGGGTTCCTAGGCACACTAGTGAGGTCTCACAAGCCATCGACCATGGCAATTTCATAAATTCTAGGTGCCGAGAGACCCGACTACGGATCGTTTGCTAGAAAACTAGGCGAAAAAATAATCTAGTTAACACTTAACTAATGAGAAACGGAAATACAACCTTTGTAGATCCGGTCCTCCACCTCCACGGCTCCGAGATGAGGTCCTCTCCGCTGTCCAAATCAAATCCGGGCTCTAGAGTCGGCTTCGTCGGAGAAAAAGCGAGCTAGGTCGTCGATGTCCATGCCGAAGATGATCTACGTCGAGGCATCGCTAGATCAAGCTCTCACTTCACCAAGTCAAGAAACTTGTGAAGGAAACACACTCTACTACTTGGCAAGAGGTAGAGGATGAAGAAATAGGAAGTGGGTAGACTTTAGATTTGGATTTCTCACTCATATCATCAATCCACCATTGATGTAGTCTAGGTTTTTCTTCTTGAGTTGAAGGAAGAAGAAGAAGAAAATGATATGATAAGAATCATTAGAAAAGAAAAGAATAATAATTCTTATCATAAAGGTAACCATGGTAAAGTGTAGAGATTAAACTAGGGTTAGTGGGAATGGTTAGGGTTAAGGATGAGATAAGAATGGTTGACTTGATCAAAGCTTCAAGAAGCTTCAACATAAAACAAAAATAGCCACCATTCTTTTCTCTTGCCTTTTATTTTCCAAAAATCAATAAATAAATAAATAAGTGAATAAAACAAAACCCTAACCATAATCATGTAACCATGGTTTGATCTTTACACAAAAACCCTAGCGTAACATGTATCATCAAACATGATACAATCAAGTGCACAAAAGTATATCACATATACAATGTGTACATCCGAGTGAGAAAATCAATTTAAAGTGAACCAATACTAGTTAATGCAAAGTAATATATCAAATATATAATTATGCATTAAATCATTAAATCAACACTTGATTTAACGATCCGGTCATGACGCACATAACCGACTGGTATCATTAGTAACATCTTATCGAATCAACACTTGATCCGATAACCCGGCTATATCGCATATAACCGATCAATGTCACATCGCGAGAATCGAATACAGTATCACATACTCGTATTATTCTCGGTCCCGCACATATCTCATATGCGCTCCTATTTCGTTTCGCTTGAGCCAGGAAACCTCTGTGTAGGACTCTAAAGACTCGTCAATACGCCGGCAGCAGGTGATGATCATATCAAGCACCCACAAGCCGCAAGCGGTCTGCTAAACGTAACGGCCACCCGGGTATTGAGCGATCTGAAGATCGACGAGCAAGCCCGCTCACACTCCAGTGAATCCAACCAGTAACACTACCGTACAGTCCGGTCTGATCGTCTGATATGTCGCATATCTCGCCTAGGGGTGGTAAACGTCAGACCCTAATAGCTCAATAAGTCGTGTCGATATGAGGTCTATAACTGTTCGAGAAACTACTGGTAACACTTACCAGTAAATCTCAGCAACCCTGGCCAGGGATTTCCTGTTATAGCCAATCGAACACAGCGCAACATCAACCCCCTATACCGGGAGAGACGAATCCCCTCCTATCGCTCATTGCCTCCATGTGACTCGGGACTGTACCCAAAAACCACCGTTTTGCACGCCCTCTTGGACGTGGTAAGATGGAAATCAAAGCACAGTGGGAACCACACAAGACTCTATGACGATCTCGGGTCAACAGACTACTCCGTACCAGTGTCACCAGAGAACCGCCATCTGACGTGAGGTATAATACCATCTGGGAGTTCTCGGCGAGTCCGTCCAGTGTACCCAGTCTCTACTGAGCACCCGTATATCATCTCCGATGTCAAACACCAATGGATATGGGATCATCCATCGCCCATCTGTATGGGTCGAGAAGGTACACGCTTGTCTACTCTGGTATATCGATGCCCCGTCTCGATACACCCACGACTAGGGACTTTGAAGGATGTACTTATGGACTACCATGTCCCCACTAGTATGATCCGCATCATAGTCCATGTAGTCAAGTACAGATCCTAAGGGCTTTACCAACATGTAACAGAGAGACAATCAGCATACACGTTAAGGTAAAGGGTAACCAGATAGCATACTATCATGTCGAGCAAGAAAGTCCTCCCTATATATATCCCAGCATCCACTACAATATACATCCTATGTACAGTAATGGCCTCTAGGGCATACATATAACTAACAATCTCCCACTTGCACTAGGGCCATCTGTAGCAGTGGTTGCAGTATCTCATACTCAACCATCCCATAAAAGTCTCTCTATGAGAAAAGGCCTTTCGTGAGTGGATCCGCTGTGTTGTCCTCTGAGTCTACTCTCCTGACCTCGACCCCCTGGAGATCAACCATCTCCATGATCAGGTGATACTGCCTTAGAATATGTCTGGATCACTGATGGGACCGGCGTTCCTTGGCATAAGCCACAACTCCATTGTCTCACAATGGTAGGAACTTAGTTCATCTCATGAACCATTATACATCCAAACAGCCTCTTTGGTAGCATCTTTAGTAGCGATGTATCCTGCCTTTATCGTCTAGTATGCCACGGTATCTAGCTTGGAACTCTTCCAACATACCGTCCCTTTACTGAGGGTAAAGACAATGCCTGTGACTGACATTCAGTCGTCTTTATCACCCTGGAACCCTTCCAGTGATTCTCCCCAGGATCGATTGATACCATCTCACTACAATTAGTGAGAATTCTAACATCCAATTAGATCTATCTCATAGATCCAAAACCCAGGATTTAAGAGGTATCACTTTGATCCTACATGGAGAATCATTGCGATAAGCGGAGATTGATCGAGTGTAGCATAGGAAACTCCTTCCCTATCAAGAGTATGTCATCCACGTACTCTACGAGGATCATTACTATACTCCCTACTACCTTTTTGTTTATACAAGGTTCATCCACCATTTTGATGATGTCAAACTCTTTGACTTATCCATCAAAACAGATGTTCCAACTCCGCGATGCCTGCTTTATCAGATAAAACATCTTGCACACGTTTCCGCTGCTCCCACTGTTTACGAAGCCCTCTGGCTGTGTACTTACAGACGTTCTCTTCCAAAACATCATTTAGAAAAGATGTCATGGCACCCAACCGCCAGATATCGTAGTCATGGTATGTAGCCGTGGTAAGTAGGATCTGGATGGACTTAAGCATAGATCCTTAGAAAAGGTTTCAACATAATCCTTACCTGATCAATGATGCAAACCTTTAACAAGTCTAGCTTTGAAAGTCTCAACTTTTCCATGTACACCAAGTAATCTTCTCAAGATATACTTGCTCCTGATGGGGATTTAACCCTTCAGATATAGCAACCAAAGTCCATACTTTGTTGGTGTACATGGATTCCATCTCAGATCACTAAGCATCCAGCCATTCTTACAGAGTCTCACTCCTGATGGCCAGGTCGAAGCTAGTTGGGTCATCATCTCATGATGCAATCCTCGCTCCCACTGTCATAGAGAAACAGAAGTATCTCTCAGGTGGGTGAGGAACCCTACTAGATCGGCGGAGAGGCTGAGGTTCGTTGGAATCTACTGAATCCTTTGGTTCTATCAAATCATCAGCTGTAGTTTGTATAGCTGGAACACTTCCAGTTCTACATAATAGACCTTGCCTCGAGCTTGTCCGGATTTTGCTTTTAGACATAGGCCGGACAACCCCAAATCTTAACTAGCTTAAGACATGGGCTCTTCCCATTCCATATCACATATGAAGTGGTAGGCAACTGATTTGATTTGAACCCTATTCAATAGGTATGCAGCTTCTCAAGCGCATATCTCCCAAAAAGGAAACAGGTAACTCAGTAGTACTCATCATGGAGCACACCTTATCACATAGGGTGTAATTGCTCCACCCCGATATACCATCGTGCTATGGTGTATTCAGAGGAGTAATGCTGAGAGAGAATCTCATTCTCCTTTAGAATAGTCCAGGATTTCCGTGCTCAAGTATTCTCCTCCTTGATCTCATCAAAGGACATAATACTTATACCCGTATTTTGGTTCTCTACTTCTAACTTATATTCTGTGAATATCTCAAAAGGTTCGGACTTGTGTTTCAACAGGAACATAGGTCTGAAACTCGAAAGATCATCAGAGAACGTAATGAAGTATAAAGAACCATTCCTGGCATGTGTAGACAGGGGACCTACATACATCAACATGTATCATCCCAAGAGTTCACTAACTCTTTCTCTGTTTCCAGTAAACGGAGCTATGGTCATCTTATCTTTGTGACATGACTGGCGAGTTTCACAAGATGTAAGTTCAAACTAATTTAAATATGCATCTTTATGTAACTCTAGCCAGTCGGGTCGCATTGATCTGACCTAGTCTACAATACCTCATGAAGGATTCGTTCATTTCTGAACTCTTCCTCTTGTGTGTGTTCCGTATACTAAGAACTGTAGTTTGATTTAGAACATTAATGCTTTTAGATAACGTGCCTGAACCGATCAACTTTTGATATAGGAAATGTTCAAAACATTATCCAACAATACAAAATTTTACCGTTTCTTTACTAATAAAGAGACAGATATGATTTTGTATATCAGGTTCGGTATCTAATAACATTCGTTCAGAATCAATGTATTGTAATACAGGGTGACAGTGACCAACAGACTTGGCTGCAACTCTTGCCCCGTTTTCTGCCTCATGAAACTTATCACCCGTTCTCAGTTCTCTACCTATCTGTAGCCCTATGTAACAGATTACATATCTGGGATCCTGATCCGGTATCATATACCCAGGACGTAAAGGATACTGAGAAACAGTTCTGTATAATGAACAAACCCGAAGATGATGCATCGGCATGCACTCTCTTCGTTTGGGCGGCACGGGAATTCTGGTAATCCCCAAATTCCTGCTCTGTCTTATAACAATTATAAGTTGGAGCGGGACCAACGTTCCCCAGCTCAGTATAACAAGCGGGTTCGGTCAATATTCCGTATTATTATCTTGATTAAGGCGTGATATGGTCGCTACCAGGAGAGAGAGAGAAGAAAACACTCAGCGTGCGCTCTTGCAAGAATAGATTGGTTATGCATTTTATCTAATCAGGATGGCTCCCACTGTTTTTATCAAATCTTCCTTCAAACCCTAAAAGGAAAGACAAGCCGGGATTAATTACACACTACAAGTTCGCCAATCTTTCAGCCAGGCCAGTGTCGGTACTTTGAGGGAGGTCCCCCGTGCTTTCGCACGAACCTAATTAATGTAAACCTCGTTTTTCCCAGAGGCGTAACCTCGTTGACACTTTTCTAGACACCTACTTGATCGGCTAATTGTAATGTGTATAACTCTCCCAGGAGTAACTCTTACTCACAGCGGGTATCGGGATCCAACTATCTCATAGAAGGTATGCAATCTCATTGCAAGTTTCAACACTTGAAACTCCCGACAATGGTTTTTACCCCTAGCACCTATGACCTTGGCTAAGGTCAACAAATCATAGGTACCAGTCAAGTTCTACCCGTCATTTCGTGATTAATTAGACCCACCCACATGACCCTTGGCTAAGGTCAACAAAGCCACATGACTGTCCTAACTAATCGCATCATATGCGATGTAGGAAGACATCACTTAGCTACCGCACACTACGCCTCGGCTATGGTCGACAAACGTAGCACGAATACTAAGTACTCTACTTCCTAAAATGACGGAGGGTTGCGGCTGGTTTTTTGTGAAAACCTTTAACGCTTTGAACTTGATCTCGTTGCGGAATCAAATGGTTTTTTAATGGAATGTTTTCGAGGCTTTTCTAGTTTTGCTAAAGGGGTCACTCCCAGTGAAGGGATCGTCGGCCCTTTCCTCGTCGAATGAGGTGCTGGATATATCATATATATCACTGTGCAAAGCAGAAACTATAGAAGCGATCAAATACAAACCGAGTGTGTAGCATCTGCCAGTTATTGCTAAAGGAGTCACTCCCGGTGAAGGGATCTCGGTCCTTTCCTCATCGAATAAGGTGCAGGATGTTCTATAATGAACACCACAATGCAAAGCAAGAACTGTAGCTACCTGTTTTATTTTGAAATTCGATTCCACAACATCAATTAGGTTTATTTTATTTCATTAATCACATTAATGAAGTCCCATCATTAAATACCTAAACATCACAGATAGATATGACGTACACTTATGCCATCCGCATTCGCCTCGATGTCCCCTCATGCACCGTTAGGTTAGGTAACTAACGGCAGAGCGGGGCAGGGCTAGCGCGGGTGTAAAACATAAGTAACGTCTATATAATATATCATATATACTATATACTGTATCTATCACAGAACATCACATGATCACATCACAGATATCGCAGCAGAAGAAACATATGAAATATTGGATATACTAGGACGTCCGTGTTTTCAATACGAGCCAGTATAAAACACGGATTCCACGGTCGTGATGAATAGCCAAACCCACACCCCTAGACCCCTACGAGAGCGGCAAGCAACCCTACCAATTCTGGAGTTAGGAGACCCGGACTCGACTCCTCGAGTTGGTCTCCCACTGGACTCCAGAACCCGGTTACTTATGCCCTCCTCCTTGGGTCTATCCTAGTGCAGAAAAGTAAATAATATACAAACGGTGACTACTTCCGCAACCTGGAAGTGCCCCAATAAAAGAATATTACATACAAGTTTTTACATGAATGAAAATGAAAAAACACTCATCTCACATAAAAACCCACGGCTATTCAATCACGACGATCCAATATAACATATCCAGCAACACATAACATCACATGTCATCAACGTAAGTAAATATGCGCATCCCAATTGTCGTTGACATATAGCAACGAAACCGGCGATATCACATATTACACTTACGGTCACAGAAAAGAAAGTGTAAAACTACAACAGTTGGAATCCGCAACCACCTCAGACATCGCATGCCTGACCAAATGAATTACTTAGACTTCGTATGCCTAACAATTATGAACCCCGCATTTTAGTCTCTATATCGAAAACTCTTTTCAATATCAAGTCGGGCAATTCAACAAGATTCCCGAAATACTGATCGAATACTCGTCGCAAACTTCAGTAGGCGGCCGCACCCCCCGATACCGTCGACGAAGTGCACCAAGGCGGAACACCGCTGCCGCGAGCACCCGAACGGATGCTTTCGGCGACGGGGTTCTCCTACAGTCACTTGGTCGGGGCTATGGGGCGAGGCTGTCTATTAAGTTTACCCGGCGAGTATCCGCGTACGCTACGTGATTGCGACGGACTTTTGATCACATCAAAATTCCGTGGCAACCGATCAAGTGAGACTAAACTGCTGTGTTTATAACATTCATTTAGTTATCTCATAACTATTGTGAATTCCAATTATTGTATCCCATTCCAGATAAACAGAAAATGTTAAACTTTCCGATCGAACAATCGAACACCCAAGTTTTCCCGATACAGATCAACACATGAAACAAGTCTAACAACATTCCGTTCGTGCCTCAGTACCAACGGTCCAGCCGTAGAAGGGTCAAGCCAACGCCTCACATGTGGCACGCCGTACTGCCCCAAACCCGAAAGTTCAAAGGGCAGTTCAAGACGGTCACATAATCGAGTTAAGGTTTGTTGTCTTCTAGAGGGTCCATCGCGTTACTTACACTACTTAGAACGTCGTCAAACTACGGAAAAATCCAACACTTGGAAATTTCCCGACAGGGGAAAAGTTGGGTATTTATATCCGGTCGAACTTTTTAACATATTCTAAAAATTTATCCGGAAAGCCACACAGACAAAATTCGATAATCCGATCGAACATTCGAATCCCCAAAACAACCCAGAAAATTCAACTCTTGAATAAATTTTAAAAATTCCCAGAAAATCCATAAGAATTTATCAGGTATTACTGTGCAAACAGTAAGGGATGACGTCATGATTGAGCCGCGGAACCGCCGCATAAGCAGGGATTATGCCGCGGTTCCGCCGCCTAAGTTACTGTTCATCCAATAATTTTTGCATCGTAATTCTTATTTTTTCTTACTGAATTTTTTAGCAATTTTTAATTCACAAAAATCCAGAAAAACAGAAAATGTCCAGAGAGCTATTTTTGGGTCGGGTTACGGTTCGATCGGACTTCAGATTCCGTCTGGACTTCGCCTAAGGCTCTAGCTAGGCTCTGATACCACTGTAGGGTTCCTAGGCACACTAATGAGGTCTCACAAGCCATCGACCATGGCAATTTCATAAATTCTAGGTGCCGAGAGACCCGACTACGGATCGTTTGCTAGAAAACTAGGCGAAAAAATAATCTAGTTAACACTTAACTAATGAGAAACGGAAATACAACCTTTGTAGATCCGGTCCTCCACCTCCACGGCTCCGAGATGAGGTCCTCTCCGCTGTCCAAATCAAATCCGGGCTCTAGAGTCGGCTTCGTCGGAGAAAAAGCGAGCTAGGTCGTCGATGTCCATGCCGAAGATGATCTACGTCGAGGCATCGCTAGATCAAGCTCTCACTTCACCAAGTCAAGAAACTTGTGAAGGAAACACACTCTACTACTTGGCAAGAGGTAGAGAATGAAGAAATAGGAAGTGGGTAGACTTTAGATTTGGATTTCTCACTCATATCATCAATCCACCATTGATGTAGTCTAGGTTTTTCTTCTTGAGTTGAAGGAAGAAGAAGAAGAAAATGATATGATAAGAATCATTAGAAAAGAAAAGAATAATAATTCTTATCATAAAGGTAACCATGGTAAAGTGTAGAGATTAAACTAGGGTTAGTGGGAATGGTTAGGGTTAAGGATGAGATAAGAATGGTTGACTTGATCAAAGCTTCAAGAAGCTTCAACATAAAACAAAAATAGCCACCATTCTTTTCTCTTGCCTTTTATTTTCCAAAAATAAATAAATAAATAAATAAGTGAATAAAACAAAACCCTAACCATAATCATGTAACCATGGTTTGATCTTTACACAAAAACCCTAGCATAACATGTATCATCAAACATGATACAATCAAGTGCACAAAAGTATATCACATATACAATGTGCACATCCGAGTGAGAAAATCCATTTAAAGTGAACCAATACTAGTTAATGCAAAGTAATATATCAAATATATAATTATGCATTAAATCATTAAATCAACACTTGATTTAACGATCCGGTCATGACGCACATAACCGACTGGTATCATTAGTAACATCTTATCGAATCAACACTTGATCCGATAACCCGGCTATATCGCATATAACCGATCAATGTCACATCGCGAGAATCGAATACAGTATCACATACTCGTATTATTCTCGGTCCCGTACATATCTCATATGCGCTCCTATTTCGTTTCGCTTGAGCCAGGAAACCTCTGTGTAGGACTCTAAAGACTCGTCAATACGCCGGCAGCAGGTGATGATCATATCAAGCACCCACAGGCCGCAAGCGGTCTGCTAAACGTAACGGCCACCCGGGTATTGAGCGATCTGAAGATCGACGAGCAAGCCCGCTCACACTCCAGTGAATCCAACCAGTAACACTACCGTACAGTCCGGTCTGATCGTCTGATATGTCGCATATCTCGCCTAGGGGTGGTAAACGTCAGACCCCAATAGCTCAATAAGTCGTGTCGATATGAGGTCTATAACTGTTCGAGAAACTACTGGTAACACTTACCAGTAAATCTCAGCAACCCTGGCCAGGGATTTCCTGTTATAGCCAATCGAACACAGCGCAACATCAACCCCCTATACCGGGAGAGACGAATCCCCTCCTATCGCTCATTGCCTCCATGTGACTCGGGACTGTACCCAAAAAACCACCGTTTTGCACGCCCTCTTGGACGTGGTAAGATGGAAATCAAAGCACAGTGGGAACCACACAAGACTCTATGACGATCTCGGGTCAACAGACTACTCTGTACCAGTGTCACCAGAGAACTGCCATCTGACGTGAGGTATAATACCATCTGGGAGTTCTCGGCGAGTCCGTCCAGTGTACCCAGTCTCTACTGAGCACCCATATATCATCTCCGATGTCAAACACCAATGGATATGGGATCATCCATCGCCCATCTGTATGGGTCGAGAAGGTACACGCTAGTCTACTCTGGTATATCGATGCCCCGTCTCGATACACCCACGACTAGGGACTTTGAAGGATGTACTTATGGACTACCATGTCCCCACTAGTATGATCCGCATCATAGTCCAGGTAGTCAAGTACAGATCCTAAGGGCTTTACCAACATGTAACAGAGAGACAATCAGCATACACGTTAAGGTAAAGGGTAACCAGATAGCATACTATCATGTCGAGCAAGAAAGTCCTCCCTATATATGTCCCAGCATCCCTACAATATACATCCTATGTACAGTAATGGCCTCTAGGGCATACATATAACTAACAGTAGTCCCTTTCACTTAGCAATAAAGTTGTTTACTTGCTAGCATTTCTCTTTAAACTCTAGTTAACGATCTTGCTAAGGGTTGTTCGGCACCTAGAAAATTTTTGTTTCGCATGGTTGATGCCTTGTGGAACCTCCTTAGTGTGCCTAGGAACCCTACAGAACTCTTGTTAGGTTTGTTAGATAGTTGTTTAACAAACATCCGTATTTTGAGTCCATGTTACCATCCTAGAAAAAAATCGTTTTTCACCATTTCCGCAAACCCGTAAGTACCGGGAGAGGTAGCATGGACTTACAGTGGTATCAGAGCCTAGTTAAACACTATCTAACATGTTAGCAAAGTAACTAGAAGTTCGATCGGAGAAAAAGTCGCGAAAAATCCCCGAAAAATCAAGTTTCTGTCGATTCTGTATTCTGTTCAAAAATTAATAAATCTTGCACCAAAAATCGGCTCAAGCTTTTGTTAAGGCACCCAAGAAAACAGGTCCACTGACTCGGTCAAAGCGCCGCGGAACCGCGGCAGGAGCATGCTCCCGCCGCGGATCCGCGGCCGAGTTGACTCGGTCGTGGCACTGTTTTCCTGCAGAGTGTCTCTAGAGTTGTTTTGGGATTTTTACAATATGATTTTTCTGCCCAGATTTTCCAGAAAGAAAATTTTGATTTTGGGGCTTAAAAATCCATATTTTGATCAAACTTTTAAAGACTTATGCTGACGGGTTTATATCTGTGATGTAATATATGTATTAAACGTCTGCTAATCGCTATACGTCGATTAGTGGGGGTTATACATATCTGTGATCTGTAATGACAATGGTATATGTATATGAATTCATTGGATTGTCGCGGGTGAATAGCCGGGGGTTGTGAGATGAGAGTTTTCTTTATCTTTCAATTCATGTAAAATTTGTAATTGATGTAATATTATTTATTTGGCCGCACAACCGGGGTGAGGTTGTAGCCGTCATTGTATAATTTCTTTTACTGTTTTTGCTCCTAGGATAGACCCATGGAGGGGGTGCACAAACTACCGGGTATCTCGAAGTGCCAAGTGGCCTACTCACGAGTTGAGGGAGGTTGCTTCGCTTCGGGTACTTGGCGGGTAGTTTGCCGCACCCGTAGGGGTCTAGGGTTGGGTTTGGCTATTCACCGTGACCGTGTAATCCGCTTTTCGTTGCAGGCTCGTACGAATTGCGGATTCCTAGTATATCCAATATATTCATCTGTGATCTAGAATGGCTATCATTGCAATATATATATGATATTATTTAGGCGTTGCTTATGTTTTGCATCCGCGCTAGTCCAGCCCCCGCTCTGTCGTTAGTTAAGTAACCTAACGGGTAATGACGGGGCCCCGTGGCGAATGCGGATGGCATAAGCGTACGTCATATTTTGGTTGTTTTTTGCAATGGTAGGATTAAATGATGGGACGCATTAAAATTAATGCAAGAAAAATAAACCAAGTAAAAGTTGTTGGAACAATTTCAAAAACCACTCGGTTTCTTTTCAAAAACAACTTTTAAACGCGGAGCTTACGCCACTCCTTTTAAAAGCTATCAAGGTTCCTTCGATTATATCAAGTTCACTACGTTCAAGGTTTCGCCAAAACCATTCGTAGCCCTCCGTCGTTTCGTATGAATATTCAATAGTATTCAAGCTATGTTTGTTGACCTTCGTCAAGGCATAGTGATTGGTAGCTGTTGGGTGTTCATATGTAGCATAGATAGATGCGTTGGTTTGGGACAGTCGTATTACCTTGTTGACCTTCGTCAAGGGTATATACGGGTGGGTTCAAATTAACCTGGACAATGACGGGTAGAACTTGACATGTGACTTATGATTTGTTGACCTTCGTCAAGGTCATAAGAGCATGGGGCAAAAATCCACATCGGGAGTTTCAAAAGAACCTGAAACTTGCTAGTGCTGCATACCATTTGGAGTGTGATGATTCTGGTAGGATTCCTTCAGTTTTTTCATGCGATGATATTTGGATCCCGATCCTACTGTGAGTATATGCTACTCCTCCGGAACTTTCTCACTTAACGATCAATGCTATAAACCAAGTAGGTGTCTAGAAAGGTGTTAGCGGGGCTACGCCCATAGGGAAAAGAGGTTATTTAATTAAGGAATTTCGCGAAAGCGTTGGAAAACCTCCCTCGAAGTACCGACACTGGCCTGGCTGAACGGTTAAGCAAGTATTGTACGGTGAGATTGATCCCGACTAATTCTTCCTTTATGGTTTGAGGAGGGATTCGAGAGACAATGGGAGCCATCCTGTTTAGATAAATTAAAAACCAATCTAAACTTGCAAGAGCATCATGCTGAGTGTTTTCTTCTCTCTCTCTTAATTGCAGCGACCCAGTGACCACACATAGGTTACATCTAGATAATAAAATGACTGAACCTGACTGTTATGATTGGCAAAGGTCTGTCCAGATGTCCATTACCCATGACAAGATGGGACACCTCTTAACTAATCAAACCACTGCCGTCTCAGGACCAGTTTCCCCTGTCACGGATAGTGATATCCGTAAGACATCGGAAAAAGACTGTGCGAAAGCCAAGTGCCTCATATCAGCCTCAGTTGATGGAGCAAACCAGAGGCAGCACGAGAAGATGGACTTAGTTTCTATCTTCCTCCATAACAAAGATTTATATGGAGAGCAATCTCGTATCGTAAGATATGAGACCTCGAACGAATTGTTTCAAGCGAGGTTGGCTGTCGGGTCATCTGTAGGGGGCAACGTCCTTGCAGAGACCAGCTATTTTGAGCTCATGAACCTGAAGACCACGTTGGAGAACGGGTCAAATACTGACTTGATTCTACAGTCCCTGCCCTCTGCTTATACCCTGAAGGAAACCAGGGAAGAAGAAGGAAAAGGAAGGGCAAAAGTTTCGGGACTGGATGTAGTTAAAGAGGGACGTTCCTATTGTAACGGGAATGAACATTGGCAGAAGGATTGCAGGGCTTGCAAAGCCAGTATCCAGAATTCGAAGCATGTTGTGGCTTCGGCTTCGGGTGTGTTTGTAGTAGAGAACTGTATGTCAGTTAACCCTACTTCCTGGGTATTGGATACCGGATCAGGATCTCACATCTGTAATTCATTACAGGCTCTGAGAAACCGTAGGGTTATCAGGAAAGGTGATATGACTCTCAGGGTTGCTAACGGAATGAGCATGGATGCTGAATCCGTAGGGGAATATCATCTTGGACAGACAACTAGGCAGATATTGATTTTGCGTAACTGTTTGTATATACCAGGTGCGACTTGTAATATCATATCTGTATCCTTACTTTCTAAGGAAGGATATGGTTTTACTTTTGTAAGCGATTTAGTACACATCCACGTAAATCAAGTTCTGATTGGGTCAGGTACATTAAATAACGGGATATACGTATTGAATCAAGCTCAGATTTTCAGTGTCCAGAACACACTTAAAAGAAAGTCTCCGGAAACAAATCATGCTTTCTTATGGTATTGTAGACTGGGTCATATTAATGAGACACGATTAACTAAGTTACATAAAGAGGGATACTTGAATCCGTTCGAGTATCAGTCTTATGCCACTTGTGAATCTTGTCTCATAGGAAAGATGACAAAGACTCCATTCACTGGACACGGAGTAAGAGCGAGCGAGCTCTTAGGACTCATACACAGTGATGTGTGTGGTCCAATGTCTACACATGTGCGAAGTGGTTATTCATACTTCATTACTTTCACAGATGATTTCTCTAGGTATGGACACGTCTTCTTAATGAAACACAAATCCGAGGCCTTTGAGAAATTTCAGGAATACAAGAATGAAGTTGAAAAACAAACAGGCAAAAGTATAAAGACACTGAGATCTGATCGAGGTGGTGAATACTTAAGTGCCGAGTTTCTGGACTACTTAAAAGAGAATGGAATTCTCTCTCAACGTACTCCTCCATACACACCACAACACAACGGTGTATCTGAAAGGCTGAATCGAACCCTATTGGATATGTTCGTTCCATGATGAGTAAGGCTGAGTTACCGCAATTTTTCTGGGGTTATGCACTAGAAGCAGCTGCATATCTCTTGAACAAGGCTCCAACCAAGACTGTGCCTACCACCTCATATCAGATGTGGAGTGGGAAGAAACCCTATCTTAAGTATCTTAAGATATGGGGACGTCCAGCTTTTGTAAAAAAGCAGCATGCAGATAAGCTCGAGGCACGCTCAGTACTGTGTAAGTTTGTGGGATACCCAAAGAACTCCATGGGGTATCTTTTCTATTCCGCAGAAGAACAAAAAGTTTTTGTTTCTCCGCATGCCCACTTCTTAGAAACTGAATTTTTGGAAAATCAGATAAGTGGGAGCGCAGTAGAACTGGAAGCTGGAAGAAATTCCAGAACCACAAGCTATTACTGAAAGCTTGGAAGAAACAGAAGTTTCAGGGGAACCGGACATTCCTGCGCCGCTCCGCAGGAGTAGTAGGCAGTCTCATCCGCCCGAGAGATACTACGGTTTTCTCATAGACGGGGATAGAGAGGATTGCGTCATTGATTATGACGAGCCTACTAGCTTCCAGCAAGCCATTCAAAGCGGTGACTCGGTAAAATGGCTGGATGCAATGCGGACCGAGATGGAGTCCATGTACACCAACAAAGTTTGGACTTTGGACTTTGCTCCAGAAAGGGTAAAACCCGTAGGCTGCAAATGGATCTTCAGAAAGAAGATTGGTGTAGATGGGCAGGTTGAAACCTATAAAGCTAGGCTTATTGCAAAGGGTTTTCGTCAAAGACCTGGTTTGGACTATGACGAGACCTTTTCTCCGGTAGCCATGCTCAAATCCATTCGGATCCTTCTTGCCATTGCTGCCTTCCACGATTATGAGATCTGGCAGATGGACGTAAAGACGGCTTTCCTAAATGGAAATTTGGAAGAGTGCGTCTATATGGATCAGCCAGAGGGATTCAATCAGAGTGAGAGCAGCGGTAAAGTGTGCAAGTTGCTCAAGTCCATCTATGGACTGAAGCAGGCATCGCGGAGTTGGAACATCTGCTTTGATGATACTGTTAAAGAATTCGACTTTATCAAAAACCCAGATGAACGATGCATTTACAGTAAGATTGTAGGGAGAAATATGGTATTCCTCGTCTTGTACGTCGATGACATTCTCCTGATAGGAAATGATATTCCTATGTTACAATCAGTCAAAGGATTCTTGTCACAGAGGTTCTCCATGAAGAACGTGGGTGATGCCAACTACATTCTGGGGATCCAGATCTATCGTGATAGATCTAAAAGGATGTTGGGACTTTCACGGTCCAGGTACATTGACACCATACTGAAACGATTCAGTATGGAAGATTCCAAGCGCGGTAATCTACCGGCTTGTCACGGAATCACCCTCTCTAAAGAGATGTCTCCCAAGACTGATTTGGAGATGTCTCCCAAGACTGATTTGGAAAGGGCTCGCATGTCATCAATACCCTACGCATCTGCGGTAGGCTCTATTATGTATACGATGTTGTGTACTAGACCGGATGTAGCATACGCATTGAGCGTTGTAAGCCGGTATCAGTCGGACCCAGGGGAGAAGCACTTGATAGCGGTAAAGAACATTCTCAAGTACCTGAGAAGGACTAAGGAGATGTTCTTGGTGTATGGCGGAAAAGACCTCCAGATCGAGGCCTTTGCTGACTCCAGCTTCCAGAGTGACAAGGATGACTCCAAGTCCATGTTGGGTTATGTCTTTACCCTCAATGGAAGGGCGGTTTGCTGGAAGAGCTCCAAGCAGGAAACCGTTGCTGACTCAACTATGGAAGCGGAGTACATAGCTGCTTGCGATGCCGTAAAGGAAGCTGTCTGGATGAAGAAGTTCCTCACGGAGCTTCAGGTGGTTCCTACCAGTGTTGATCCAATACCGTTGTATTGTGACAACAACGGCGCTATAGCTTTAGCGAAGGAACCCAGGTCCCATCAGAAGTCCAGGCATATTTTGAGGCGGTACCACCTGATCAGGGAGATCGTTGATCGCCGGGAGATCGAGGTGAAGAGAGTAAATACGGAAGATAACACTGCTGATCCACTCACGAAGGCCTTACCCCAGACTCAGTTCGAGAGGCTGATCGAGATGATAGGTCTTCGATACGCCAGTTCATGGCCCTAGTACAAGTGGGAGATTGTTAGTGTATATGCCCTAGAGGCCATTACTGTATCATACTAGTATGTATATTACTTAATGGAAGCTTGGGATATTCACCTTGTATTGACAATCTTGCTCAAAATGGTAGTATGCTACTTGGTTTGTTTCTGCTTTAATGTGTGCATGTGTTTCTTTTAGCATATCACCTTTACACATTAGTGGAGCCCTTAGGATCTTTGCTTGATTACCAGCGTTGTGATGGCAGTCACACTCGTGGGGGCTGGGTAATCTATAAGCACATCCTTATGCAGGTCTCTGGTCGCAGGACTATCGAGACAGGGCATCGATACTCCGGAGTAGACTAGCGTATGCGCTTCTTATCCCAGCTTGGGAGACGGTCTGTCCCACAGTCGTCGGTACGTCGTACTTGAGATAGTATGCGGGTGCTCGTTAGGTTACGAGTACACTGGACAGGACTCGTCGGGAACTGTTGGTTGCTATTATACCTATCGTCAGTTATCAGTTTCCAGGTGACATGATTACAGCTTAGTCCGTTGACTTGACACTGTCACTTCGCCTCGAGTGTGTTCCCACTGTACTTTGATTACTACCCTACCACGGCTCAAAGGAGTCGTGCAAACAGGTAGTTTTTGGGTGCAGTCCCGAAGCACTTGGAGGCAGTGACGGTTAGACAGGATTCGTCTCTCCCGGTATTGGGGGTTGATATCGCGCTGTGTTTAGGAGAGCCATTACATAAAGTCCCTGGCCAGGGCAAGCGAGATAGACTGGTAGGTTTCCAGTGTTATCTCAGGTGTTCTGGGCTACACTCCGACATGACTTGTACCGCTAGTAGGGGACTGACATTTACCGCCCCCTAGGCCCACCATACGATGTATCAGACGAACAGACCGGACTGTACGGAGACTGTCACATTCAGGCTCAGTAGGAGTTCAGATAGGTTTCACCTCGTCCGTCTTCTTATCGGCATCTACCTGGGGGCCGTTACGCACAGGTAGTGCCGCTTGCGGTCTGTGGTTAAACCCACTGCCAGCATAGTGTCGAGTCTTTAGAGTCCCACACAGAAAGCTATTCGCCTTTAGGCAAAAGAGTAGAGGAGGTCGCATGGTTTTGCGACAGGGTTCGGTCACATCCGTGCACTTGTGCACGTTTAGTGTCCGGACAGTTAACACTAGCGGGCTTTGGTTTAAGCCAGATCCTAGTGTACGTTTTGGGATTGGTTTTTATCTCGTTTGTATTCGTGTTCCTCGGAACGCGGATGCGGGTGTGTATGCACAGTTGACAGAGAGACAGAGGCAGAGGATTCTCATTGGGGTTGTTGACTGTTGACTGTTGACTGTTGACTTTTTGCTAAACCCTAATGAGAATAAGAAATATGATTAACAATAATATTAATTAAGTATTATAGTGACATGGTTGTTGAGGGGTTGACTTTGTTGACTTGTTGACTTTGTTGACCGGTTGACTAGGTTGGACTAGTTGACCATCATCATTACAATGGCTATCATTTCATGGCAAAGACTTTTGCTTGCTTGTTTCTTTTTGCAAAATGAGTGCATGAAATGATATGGCCATTTTGACTTGAACCATCACATAATACTTGATTACTATTATTTGTTATGATGATTTTGGATTATGAGAGCTTGGATGGCAAAAGAGTCACTCATTCTCTCATTTTTGCTTTCTCTCTCTTGCTTGAGCTCTCCCTCTTGCTCTTCCTCTTGCTCTCTCTCTAGCTCAAGGCAACTCCCTCTCATGAGTTGAGAAACATTGCCTTAGAGATAAAAGAAAACCCATATCACTTCTCTACTCATCCTAGTTCACAAGGTTTAGCAAACCAAGTGTTCTAGTTTCTTCTAGTTTGAAGAGAAGCCAAAGGTAGAAGCTTTCAGGTGGATCCATCTTCGGCGCAAGGAGACGACGAGGTGAGGCCGATCCGTATACCGCAAAAAGTTGAAGACGAAGGAGTTCAAGAAAGGTATAACCCCCTAACCGAGTAGGTAAAACTCTTGTTAGGTTTGTTAGATAGTTGTTTAACAAAGATCCATATTTTGAGTCCATATTACCATCCTAGAAAAAAATCGTTTTTCACCATTTCCGCAAGCCCGTAAGTACTGAGAGAGGTAGCATGGACTTACAAGAAATTCACTGGTATGGTTCACGTTCTTCCTGCTTCCCTAATGTTGAGAGGGAGGGTGATCGATCCCTCTGCCAAGACAGAATGGTTTGTAAACTCGGAGAGGGCGTGGGAGGTCGGACGGATTTAATCCCATACGCTGGAAACCGTCGTAAAACAGGATATCCGCTGAGCTCCCCGAGTCGACCAACATCCTCCGGACCTCGTATCGATTTACCCGGGCTGGTATCACAAGGGGATCACTGTGCGGGAGTGATATGCCTTGAAGGTCCTTGTTCTAGGAATTTAATTCTTGTCCTCATCGGTGAAGGTGATTAGATTGTCCTTCTTGCACTTCTTGTGGGGCGGATCATCTAAGGTCATGAACGGCCGGGAGTGACAGGTGTCCTCGTTACTCGGAATCGAACCTGCAGAGACGACTATGATCTGCTCGACCGTCAATTCTCCTGGGGGGTTGGTTCATTTGCTCCCGATCTGCCTGCCGTTTATCTCGCAGGTACTTCGCCAGGTGACCGAAGCGAATCAGCTCCTCAATATAGTCACGGAGTTGTTTGCAGTTCTCGGTTGGGTGCCTCTGTGACCGATGGAAGGTGCAGTATGGGCCGCGGAGTCTCTTGTCCGTCCTCTGAGTAGCTGACGAGAGTTTGAAAAACCTTTCGCCCTTAGCCTCCTCTGGTAGCTCGGTCTGGAAGACGTTCAAGGGAGTGTACTCATGAAACCTCGAAGAATAATGTTTTAAATGGTCGACCTTCTTCTTCTCTTCTCTGTCCCGTTTCTTTCGGTCTGTTCGGTCGCCGCGGGGTAAGTTAGCGTTTACCTCCGACTCGAGTTGGATTTCTCGCTCCGTCCAGGCTTTTACTTCGGCCATGGTCTTAGGTTGCGCCAATGCAAAAGAGTAGAGCCACTCTTTGTGCCTAAGACCCGACCTCAAGACGGTGATAACCATTTTGTCGCGGTGCTCAGGGACTTCCAGAAGGGCATTATAGAAGCGGGTGACGTAACCCTTGAAGGATTCCCTGTCTTCACTTTTGATGGTAAAAAGATAGTCTACCTTCCTTTTCTGTCATCGGTTACCGACGAAATGACCGAGGAATTGATCCGTCAGCTCGTCAAAGTTTGAGATCGAGCATGGTGCAAGTCCGCGTAACCAATCCCAGCCAGCCCGGATGAGGGTGGTGGGGAAGGCTCGACGCTGAACTGCATCTGAGTTGTATTGGAAGCTCATTCCTGCCGTAAACGCGTCCAAGTGATCCTTCAGGTCAGATTTCCCGTCGAAGAAGGCTACCTTGGGCGGTTTGTTCCTGGACGAGACCCGCTCACCTAGTAGCTGCTCTGTGAAAGGCCTCGTGAGCGAATCTGCGGAGTACTATGCCATTCCTCCGGCCGAGCAGGTAGCATGCCATGTGTCTTCGATTTTCTTCTCTAGGTCCTCGATTCGCTGATGGTACCCCGAGGATTCCTCGCACTCGAAGCACCTTCTATCTCTGCTTTGGGCTTGCGCGATGGAGCGGTTTTGGCTTCGCTCTATCACGTTCCTCAGGTCCTCGGGGGAAACCCTTCGTGCTTAGTCCCGAGGTGAGCCATATGCACGGTCTCGATGGATGCAGGGGCGTCGGTCAGGCGACTTGACCGATATCTCCTCATGGGGAGAGAGGGCACGGCGGACGTTGAAGCGATGGCTCGGTCTCCCCTGAGATCTCAGTGTTGAACTATCCGACGCCTAACGAGTTATGGAATCATTCCTCGTATGGGGCTCGTGACTTCCGAAATCAGTACACCGGTGTTCGGTGACATCGAGGTGGGCGTGAGCGAGGTCGAGGGCCTGAATGCACCCCTCCGTCGTCCCATGCACGCCGTCATTTCGAGGAGTGGGGACAGCGGTTTGGCGGGCATGGCCGTCCGTTTGAACACGAGAGAGCGCGTCCGCTATCACCGTGAGCCTATCGATCCGCACCGATAAAGCATCGACGGCGTTGGGTGGTGGAGTGTCATGCCCCACTTCCCGGAGTACGGTAAGGAGACGTAGCACGGCTAGCTACGTATTTACTCAAAAGTAAACACGCTAAGCGTAAATAAGCAATATAGTGTAAATGTACACAAGAAAGACATGAGATGTAAATGAACAACAACTTTTTATTTATTAAACATTCTTTATAATGCAACTGAAAAGTAAATACAATATGGAAAATAATGCCTAAATAATGGCATGAACTGAAAGTAAAAATATATACAACTGTCTAAAGCTCGGGGTCTTCTGCGAACTGCTCCAAGTCTTCTGAGCTGGGCTCGATCTCCAAAGAGTTGGATCCTCCTGACAACATTCCAAAGAAAGAATAGAAAGGAATGTCGTCAGTGAACAATCGCTCGGTAAGTCCCAAAAGAGATAGAAATAGAATATACAAGAGAGTATAACTGGTATAATATTTGTTAGTTATGTTAATGCAGTTGTTTGTAGCTTGGTACAGAATATGCCAATGTATACGAGAGGAGTCCAACTTACCCCGTGGACTATAGTATAAGGAGTACAAGGCCCGTCAAAACCCACAGGACAACGGCAACAGATATTCAGGCTAGGTGTATTTAAGTGACCGTCTCGTGCTACTTTTAACACATTCCATACCAGTCTACCCCTTTAAAACCCCCGAAATGTTTATTGTATTGATTTGTAGTAATTTGTAAATATAAGACTTGCCGAAACCATGATATCAATTGTTCATATAAACGGATAAGGATATAAACAGATAGTCATGTAAACAAGTCAATGTGTATCCATGGTTCGGTCAGATCAAGTCATGTTGATATAGATTGTATTATGGTATTCATGTTTCAAATTCCAGTATATGGATTCAAGTTCTATTGGAGTTATATTTGAATTGTATTCATATAAGGATTGTATTCAGATTAGACTGAGACTCAGATTGAGTCAGACACTTTAGACAGAATTTGATTCCTGAATTAGTTTTGGAGTTATCGGTAACTGCTGCACATGGACAGCAGGATTTGTGTCTTTTTCAAAGACAATTACCGTATTGATAACCCCGTTTTAGTTGTATACCTTAAATAGGAAAGCGCCCACTTTCTCCGGCTCCCTGAGGCTTAAGAGAATTGGTCCCGCTTAAACCTATATTTACTGGGGTCCTTATTGTAAATTAATAAACTTGAGGGGGTTTTATGAAAAATAGTTTTAGTATACTTTCAAAATAAACCTCAAGTATTTATTAATCGTATTTAGGATTTTCATGGATGTAATTTTTAAATGTGAAGTATTCTAGTGAATATAAACCTAGATTGAATAGTATATGGTATTTTAGTGTAAATTGAAATTGTATGGATTTGTGAATGTATTTTCATGAAATTTGGAATTCCTTTGTTTAGAAAACATGGAATTTATTATATATATTTAAAATAGATATTTTGATAATATTATATATAATTATTAGAAAATAAATTTATTTATTAAATAGAAATCACGTTTTCTTAAAAATTGTAATAACAATTCTATCGAGGTCGTATGCTCCGTGAGGAGGTCTGCATCTCGCTCTACTAGTCCCGAGGACGTGCGATAATCCGCACCATCCCGATCGGGTTCCCCAATTGGGTTGTAGAGGATTAATTGCAAGGAATTTAATTAAAACAATTTAAAGAATACGGTTTTTGATAGTTTAAGATATTTTATTGAAAAATTGTAATTGTCCCAAAAAATATTGATCAAAAGCAAATCGTGCTATGTCAAGATGAGTGTTGTGACGAGATAGGTCATTACCTCGTGAGGTTTTCTAAAGGTAATACAAGTAAGCATGATAAAATATGTCGAATGTAAAGTTTGTGGTATTAAACTGTAAAAGTGCAATTAACATGGTTTTACATGGAGTTTTATGGTGAAATTGGTTTCTAAATTTTTGTTAATATTTAATAAGCAAGGTTTAATAATTTGGATATCAGTTTCCTAAGAAAAATTGTTATTTTAAAGAGAATAGAATTTAAAAGTCGGTTAACTCCACTTACCGACGTCATTTGAAAAGAGAACTTATTTAATAAAGAAGAGAGGAGAAAAGAAGGGAATTCCTGGTTGAGAAAAGAGAGGGGATGTATAGTAATGGCTTGAAAGCGTCGTGGAGTCACGGTGTCGCCGGAAGATGATCTTGGGCTAACTCCACTTGTACAACTAATTTGACTTAGAAAATTTTGAGAGTTTTGATGATAAGTTTCAGAATGGAGAGGGCTAGGGTATTGTGTGGTCTTTATAGGATAGAATTAGGGTTTTGGGAATGAATATAGAATTAAAAATGCAATAAACATTGGATTAAAAGCTCATTCTTAATTCTCTGTTAATGTGCAGGAAAAACAAACAGAACTAGGATAGTGGGGGAAGGCCAAGGGGTGTTAGGGTAAAAAAATTGGGGCATTTGGTTAGGGAGGCCCGGCGGCGCCGGCCCCAAGCTCAATCTTGCCGGCCATTTCAAAAGGGGTGAGGTCTGGATTCATGCCACGTGTCGAGGTCGTTTCATATATCTCAGTGCACATGTTTATTTAATCTGACTTTTCATTTTTACGTATATTGCACATATAAACTTTTGGGCTTCCAAAAAGTTTAAAGAAAAATCATTTAAAAATAATATGTGGCTGAGGGAATTTGAACACAGGGGCTACGTCACAGCAGTGCAAGGTTTTACCAATGAGCTGCAAGTGCTTTCTTGCTGTTCTTAAATAAATCAAATACTTATAGCATATTCAGAGTTGTAAATACTCCATTTAGTACATTAACTTTGTACATTATAAACAGAGTCATTACATGGAGTAGGACCACTCCTGCATCCGTTGTGGAGGGCGGGATGGCTCATACTGGAATCTCTATGGTGAGGATCGCCGGCCATTATATCGAGGGCGGAAGATCAATTTTCTTGGGTGGAAAAGAAAGTGTTCCCACATACGGCGCCAACTGATGGAGGTCGGAATCTCCCTCAGATGTTGTCCTCCGTCGATCTTGTTGCCAACGGCGCTGGACAGTTGAGATTGGAGATGAGGGTCGAGCGTGTGGATCTCAATGGATTGTTGGATGTTGTTGATGCCGAGCTACCTACAAGGGAAGTCCCGGGTGGGAAACCACCGTAGGACCCTCCGACGATCAAGTTAGTACCGAGGAAAAATGGCAGGGCAGCGGCGTATTGGATTGAATTCCCGTTACTTGAATTTTTCTGGAAGAGGGGTTTATATAGCGGCCGTGTGGAGCGAGCCCATGCGAGATTCTCGCCGTCCGTTATGCTCCCGCCTCACGTTCACGTTGATGGCGAGGTATGCCCATTAATGGTGGGATATGCCCATTAATGGAGAGACGCGCCAGCATGGGATGCGGGACGTAGAGCGGCGGATATCTCGTCATGGCGAGATACACGGAGCCGTTACGGGGCCGCTTGGGCTCCATGCTCCCGGCCAAACAGGGATGCCGAGGAACCTCAGATATAAGCTAGCTCGGAAATGAGCAGGTGAGATGAGGAGTCTCAGCTATAGGATAGTTTGGAGACGGGCTATTTGCTGATGGTCAGCCGAAGGGGGAAGGTACTCCGGGGCGGTCTTCTTAGAAGATCTGGTGCAACCTCGGAGGTATGGCGCCGAGAAATGTCCCCAATGCATCATATTTATTCCAGCCCGTAGCCTCCAGAAATCTAGCGGGTTTGCGTGGATGGCATGTCACCTGCTACGTCTCGTGATCTGGGGAATTCCTACTTACGAGCATCATCAGTGTCCAATTTATTGAGAGGACTAATTGAATTTTCTCTTTTAGGAACACTATTTGTTATTGTTTATATTTAATTTCAAATGGGATAAAGTGGACCATAATAAATACGGTCCATTTTTTATCTCCATCATATTTTTTGCTAAATACATTCTAACAAACATGTTAATTAAAAATAATATAAAGAAACAAACTAATAAAAGTGGGAATGAAATTATAAAAAGGGAATACCAAAAATGTCTAATTTTAACCTAGATTAACGCTTTAGTAGATACTTTAGATTAGGTGATAAATATAAATTCTATATATGTTTTCTTTTTGTGTTCTATTGTCTAATTATCAATAATTATTGCTTTCATTAATATAACTCTTTTTTCTTAATTCCAATATTACAACCATAATAATATAATTTATATAAAAGAGTAAGACTAAAATAATTAGTGATGAACATATAAAAAGACTACAATATATTTTATTAAATGCATTGAAGATAACAAATGCAATTAAATGTACACATGCTATAACCACTCTACTTTCAAATTAAAATCACTCTTATACACAAATAGGCTTTTTAATAATATTAGACAACAACATTTAAATTACAGAGTGCATATATCAAAAGAGAGCTACCAAAATTTCTACTCATTTTCACTTAATAGAGTACTTTAGATTATATTAGATTTAGATTAGATTTAAATTAAGCTAGTTTTTAGCTTGTGCTATGCACATGTTATATAGTAATTTAAAGAAATATAAAGGAGAAGTTTTCTCTCTCTAAAAAATACATTAAATAACATTTAAAAATATCTAAAGAATCCAATTACAAAAGTTCATAACAAATATAATGATTTATTTTCTTGAAATACTTTTTATTTAAAAAATACGGTAAATTGTCAAAACCTCCCAAGCACTTTTTTCCGTTGTCAAAAACCTCCCGGCCTCGAAACGTTAGTCAAAACCATCCTTAAAAAGTTTGTAGTTGTCAAGAAACCCCTTTCCTGTGATATCCAGTAGTTTCCTGCTATATCTAAGCAGTTTCCTGTGATATCTAAACTGTTTTCTGCAATATCTAAATAGTTTGTATGAATTTGTTAGATATAGCAGACTACTATGTAGATACTGCAGGAAAATTTTCCAAGTGGTTTTGACTACAATTTTGAGGCCAAGAGGTTTTTGACAGCGGAAAAAAGTGCTTGGATTTTTTAAACATGTGGCTACCTGTATTTTAGATCGTAGTTCACTGACGAACGTCGACCTCGGCTCATTTTCCGTCCCTACGTCAATTTTTCTTAGGTTGTCCCTCGTAGTGTGTATCCCGTCTTCCAGAACTTTTGGTGCTGGTGGAAACTCTGAGATCACCTCTTCCTCGTCTTCATTTGCGAAGTACCTGCAGGGGTCATCTATCGTCTCGTGCCCTCCCTCCTTTGAGAGTGTTATCACGTGACGGGTACGGGTTCGCTTCCATTCTTGACGTTGAGCTGGTCCTATCCTCGCGGTATAGGTCCTTTTTGGCTCATGCTTTTGCGGCGGGGTTACCCCCTAGTTATCAGATAAAGTGAACCTGCTTTGTCGGTATTGGTCTTCTACCCAGTCTTTGAAGGTGAAGTAATCTTCAAGGGGATGGCCTATTGCTCGGTGATAGGAGCAATAATCCGGATGATGGACCTCGTTCATTTGTTCGGGGTGTCGAGACTCCGGAAGCGTCATTATTTAGTGTTTCATGACAAGATTGAATATTTTCCTTGTTTTTTCTTGAGGGAAAGAGTATTCCTGACCCATCTTCTTGATAAAGAACGGGTTCTAACCACGTTTTTCTTGATAGAGCGGCTTCTTAGATCTGCCGTGTTGTTTGCGAACGTTCTTTGCGCTCTTTATCCTGTTTTTGCCTCTATTTCGGGATTTTTCCTTTTTGCGAGGACATACAGCGAGCTGAGGATAAAGGGCATTGTAGTCTTCTTTCTCCACAGGTTGCTAATTGAGGCGTTGTGTCCTGGCTTTTCATAGATGGCCATTGATTGATTCGAAAGAGTGTGTTTTTGTAGTTTAACCGCAATCAGAACGGTGTCGCGTGTAGCTAGACCGAGGTGAGTACGGGTCGTCCTCTGGAAAACGTTGAACCTTTTACTCTTACTTTAGATGTGTTGAAAAAGAGAGGAGGGATAAGAATGTTGAGGAATGGTTTCTAGATCTACGTTAAACACTAATGCAAAATATAGATCTAGATTATTTATGGATGTAGTTAATATAAGAAGGGGCTTGTAGGGTTCGTTAGGATTTAGTAGTTATGGATGATTAATTAAAAATTACCCTTTTTATCCTTTAATAGATTTAAAACTAAAACGACAGTGATGCATATAGATTAGGGTTTCTGGAGGGAAAAGGAATCCCACTCTTAACCCTTATCTCGACACGGAACTCCGTTCATATCTAGCCTTTACCAAAACAATCATTAATCTAATCTCTAATCGCGGTCGAGACAAACAATGAATTGGTAGCGCACCCGATTAGGATGTTAATGATTGTTTTGATAAAGTTTATAAACTTTATACGACGTAAAAAGAGTTTAGGTATTTTCATCATCCATTAACCTACCCTAATCCTACGAACCCTAACAAGCGGAGAATTACTCGCGCATGTTGGGAGAAAGAGAGATGGAGAGAAAATGCATAATTAAACTACGAAGAAATAAAATAAGAAAAAGAAAGCTACCTTTATTAATCAACAAAACTCATTACACTTTGTTTCCTTAGAAAATGATTACAAAGACTAGTTTGCTTCTCGATCTCTTCTAAGAAGGTAGATGAACCGTTGATGATCAGCCTGGATGCGTGAGCCGTCTTGGACTTCGTGATCTCGTCGGCTTGATGATTTTTCCAAGAGGCTCTCGGTCTTTATTTATAGTCCAAAACCAGAAACCTTTGCTTCCAAATTAGGTAAATAACAGCAGAGATTTTTGCCAAAAATTTGCAGCAAATAAATCCTCAAGATTGCCGCGGATCCGCGGCCCAAGGGGGGTATGGCCACGGATCCGCGGCCATTTAATCAGAGCCGTTGATTTTCTTTTTGGGGTTTCTCTCTACTTGGCATGTGGACTTCTCTGGAATCTTTGGATCTTTGAAATCTTCTCGTAGTTGCTGCCAGACTTGATCTCCAAGTTTTGCTTTCTTAATTAGGCAAGTTTTCTTTAACAACTTGATTTCTTGGAAAAATTCTGCACAACAACTTGGAAAAATTCTGCACAACAACTTAAATAATATTTAGTAGACTTTGTTCTACTAGTATTTGGTCAATGATATTATTTGCATACATTTTCCTACCAAATTCTAATTATAATATATCAACACATGGAAAATGTTATTTTTACAGATAAACCCTCATATTTATGATATATTATAATAAAGACCTTTTTTTTAATATGGAAATGGTAGGAAAAATGTAATAACAAATGTGCAGTTTTATCAACTGAACAGCCATTTCACGGCTGTGGTCGTCTCGACTCTTTTGACAAGCCTCCTCTATTAGCTTGTCTATTTGTTCTTCGAGCGATAGACATAACGTTCTTAGAGCGGGATTTCTCTCTATTTCAACATCACGTCCATTCAGAAAAGCATTTTCCTCTTCCCTGGAGCTGTTTATGACGCAACAGCTGTGGAACTGCTCCCGTTTCCTGGACTGAACGTATCCAAGACCGGTTGTCTCCATCTTCCCGTTAGGCATCTTTCGCTGAGTCCCGGGAATATCCCAAATCTTTTTGTAGAATTGGGCTTATCGAACAGTTTGTTCGAGGGGTACACCTTGGCATCTTAACAGCCTTTTTAATCCCTCCGTGTAGTATCTTGGCAGACGGATTGGTTGAAACCTGTCGAGTGCAAAATCGGCACCGTGTTAGACTTCTTTCTCTGCTCTAGTTTTCGTAGATCGGTAAAAGAGGATCGCCTTTTCACCTCTTCGCCTAGGAAGCACGTAAAAAGTCTGTAGTTCTTATACGCTGTATGTATCGAGCTCATCAAGTTCCTTGTAATGCCGAGGTGGAACCATTGTGATTTGTAGGCTCTGATCTGCTTTGCCAAGGGTTTCCACAGACGGGCGGATTGAGAACACTGCGTTGGCCTCGTCCTCAGAGTCGCTGCCAAAGACCAAGATGGGAGTAGATGGTCCGAGCTTGTTGTCTTGGAGTTGCCCCGAGTAGACTATTTCTTCATCGTCCTCGGTATCGCTCCCAAAGATCGGGATGGTGGCGATGGACTTCTGTTTATCCTCCGGCTTATGACACCTTTCTGTATCTTCGAAGTCTGGTAGGAAATACTTTGCGTCTTCATATTTCCGGAGCTCGTTTACGGAGAACGGATTTAGCTCTCCTATGACGGTGCATTCCAAACCATCCTTGAAATACTTCATACACTGATGTTGTGTAGAAAGAATGACGTTGTACTCTTGCAGCCAGAGCCTGCCGAGCAAAGCGTTATAGCAAGGCTTGGCATCAATGACGTGAAATTTGATGTCAGTGTTATGGACCCCAGTGTCCGTGACGACTGTGAGTCGAACCTGGAGATAGTAATTTTGTCTCGGGCTAAGTGCCGAACGTTCATGCAGATCTTCTTCAGCACTTTCACGTTGAGAAGGTTGACGGAGGATCCGTTGTCGACAAGGATTTTCCCTATTTTGATGTCGTGGCAGTACCCAGTGACGTATAACGGGCGGTTATGCTCGCACATACTAAGGAGGAGGTCTTCATCGCTGAATGTAACGTCAGCCGTGTGAACCTCTGCCAGCTCTTCCTTCATCTTCTCTTCTGCAAGGAAAGTTTGGACCTGATCGGGCTCTTGTAATGCCTTAATCAGAGACTCTCGTGCCTCTTTAGACAAGAGGTGAGCATCCAATATGCTCAACTGTGAGGGTATTTTTCTCAGATGTGCTAGGACATTATAATCCTCCTTGTTTTTCCTAGGCGGGTCCCTGATTGCGAGCTCTTTGACAACTCCATCATCAAGGGCAATTTGCTCAGGGATTTTTTCTTTCCCTTTGTCTCTTTTGCTCGAACCTTTTGTTTGTATGTTCAAGGTTCTTATCAGGCAGCGTGCGGTTACGCAGCTGAATGTTCTCGTAGTTCTTCTCAGGTGGAGTCCTTGAAGAGAGGGCTAAAGGTTATTTCATCCTCATAATCGCTCCCGAAATTAAGAACTTAGGTTTCTTTCCGAACTGGTATCAACCATATGACAGTTGCCAGTCGTTTCTTCATACGCGTTTGTTGCATTCTTTTTTTGTCGACGAGCTTCGCGCTTCATCCTCTTGAAGTGTTTTTGGTGGGCAACATATCATTGCCACCATTTCTTGAAGGTACTGCATTCTTCAATGCGATGGGTAACCCTCCGCTGATATAGGCAGTAGTTTGGATGTGAATCCTTTCCGTCGAGGCATATGACCCCGGGAGTGTTTCCTACCAGAGGTGGCAGCTTCATTCCCATTGATAGGGCTTTGGTGAACCGCTTTTCTACCTTGATCCTGCTCTTATTTGTGGCAGGGGTGCTTCGGTTTGGTTGGAGCACTTTAAGACTCGTCTTTGCCACAGCTTCTTGATCCTGACGCCGACGCTTAGCCTTTTCATATATGGTTGTTTCGCGTTCTCGGTCAGTTTTTCTTTTTTGACAGGCTTCATTTAACAGCCTATCGATCGGGTCTTCTGGCAGTTCCGGGGATTTTAGCGCCGATTCTGCCACCAGTTCCTCTGCGTTGCCTTCTGACGCTAAGGGGGCTTCTTCGTCATTTAACGACGAATGAGAGACCATGTGGCAACTTGCTACATATTCTTCAGTTTCTTCCGATGAGTCATTTTCCTCATCGTTGTCACTATCTTCGTTCTCAAGAATATGCTTGAGGAACTCTTCGAGGGTGACCGGTGTCCATGCCTTCTGCTTGCACTCTTCCAACGCATCGATATACTTTTGTATGTTTGTGCGCTTGTCATCATATTCGGCAGGCTGCACAGGCTTCTTGATCTTCTTCTTTTTCTTCGAAGACTTTGAAGACTTGACTTTGGGATTTTGCCCTTTGTCAACAACTTTCGGTATGGGACGCAGTTTCAGCATCCCTTTGATAATTTCAAGTTCAAGTGAGCTTTTCCACCTGACTGCCGGACATACCTGTAGATCCTTCAGCATTCTTTTGGTCTTTGCTGAAAGAACGATTTCCCATGGAGTTTCTTCCACGAGCGAGCATGATGCCCCCGGTGCATCCACCTTTTTGGGAGTGTGCTTCTGTGGCGGGTTCACCTTTCAGTTCTAAGAAAGTGCGAACTTCCCCTGTTGATACTGATCCTCGACTCAGTTCTTGCAGACGTAGCAATCCTCAATTGGGCGGCTCACCATTCTGTGATAGGAGCAGTAGTTGGGGTTCTCGCCGGATTTCGGTGGACACTGTAGGTCTGGCAATGTGATGAGTTTGTTACGCATTGCCAATTCAAATAGTCTCCTCGTCTTGTCGCGGGGAAACGAGTAAGCGCGTCCTAGCCTTTCTTCTAGAGATAGGCGTAGATGTGCATTGTTTTAGCGAACATTGGGTCGCTCGGTTGTTGTTGAGTGTTGGTGACGAAGGACGCTTACCCTTTACCCTTGGCATTTCGAAGGTCCTTACTTGAGGAGGAAGGCCCGTGGCCCATCTGGTCCATTTGGGCCAGTTTATCGATCAGAGCCTGAAAGGTCGTCGGCTTGAAGAACGTCATGAACTGGGACACAGTCGTTTGCGGATCTAGGGTCCCGATGAACATGCCCATGGCGGGTGATTCTTCGATGCGTTGTTCGCACTTTGACCATAGGTTCCGCCACCGGATCGCATATTGGAACCAGGTTTCTCCCGGCTTTACCCTGGTATTGATTAAAGCCGTGATCGAGGTGCGCTCGCTTGTGATGGCGAACCGCTGTGTGAACAGCAGTTCCATCTCGATGAATGCTCTCATGGAGTCATTTGGAAGCTCCGAGTACCATTAAAAGGCCGTCTCCAACAGGCTACCAATGAATTGGCGAATCAATAGTTTGTCGTCGTGTCACGACACGAAAAGGCACGTGACTGGCACTTGAATTAGGTGAAGTCTATAGGACCACGCCTAATACAAGTAAGCCAGAAGCCCAGAATTCTAAACCTTTTTAGGGAAAATAGTGGAGGTGCAGTTTTGAAATAAGGTTACTGAAATCAAGTTCTTTCTACGAAACATAGATAATAGTATACGAAAAACACAATGCTTATATTTAACTTGGAAACATTTTCGTCACTGAAAATTTGGGCAGCACCTCCTTTGTAAAACTTAATCAGAAAACGGTACAAACAATATCATATAAGGCATCCCCAACCGGGAGCTAGCTCTTCGCCAATTGGCGGAAACAACCACACATGTAATGCAATATACAATGCCGAAGGCGAGAATCAAAACTCAGAAAGAAGATAAAGAAAACATGCATCATCAAGAAAACCAGAAAACATCAATAAATACATGAGCGCGACTCTAAGGCCGAAAAAATATATAAGCTGTGGTTATCTAAGTCTACTAAATATACAAGTCTGGTTGATGGAGTTTACTAGATACAACTGAAATAAATAAAAGTACAACGGTGGTCACGATGCAAGTGAACCCACCCACCAAAGCAATCGCCCGGAAGGAAGTAGTGTGCCAGCGAAGCCGCCATGGAACCTGTACGGCAAAACCTGCAAGAAACTGTGGCACAACTGGGGTGAGTTGCCAACTCGTGAGTAGAAGACATCACTGAGTAGAAACCGAATGTATAACGATCTCCTAAGTCATAACATACTGTACTCATAATGTACTGAAATGTCCAGTAGTGGTAAGGGTAATCATCTAAACATAACTGTAAAACCAAGTACTCGTGTCAGTACCTCAAGTAGCAACATGTCATATATATGATGTACGAATGCATCAAGAATGAAATCAGAATATATCTGTATAAGAAAGCTGTGTTCTTATCTCAGTAATATTTTAGTGTAAAAACTGGAGTATCATCAATGAAATCAACAGAAATCCGTGTCAACATCCACACCGAATCCTCAATATCCTGGGCTCCGTCGGTTCGGATCGGCCCATATCATCCAATCTCACGACTACGGTCGGTATCCTTCGGATATCCGCCGCGTCAACTATCACCGGTAGTTAATGCTCCCCTGCCGGGCTCAACGCCTTCTCAATACGTCCATCTTACCCTGGGGTACCTAACCGGGTCCACCATGCACCCGCAGACGGTGCATCCCCCTCCTCAAATCGGGTATATGATACAGCTCAAGAACCGAGGAAACTCATGGTGGACACCACTCACATCATATCACGAGAAAACCGCAACTAGCATTTTTTTAAATTATAATGAGTTTATAAAATTCTTGTGGTTTTCCCCCAAATCCAGAAATCTCATAGAAAATCAGACATCCCAAAATCAAGAGTCAATAAGTAGTGGATATCGGCATAAAGCCCACAATATTGCATAACAGAATGGATATATAAATGCATGGGGTATCCAAGCAAGGAATGCAATATCTAAACTAGCACATGAGAGCAAGCATAGTACTAATATGTTGAAACTACCAACTAGTAGGTTATACTAATGAAGTAACGTTTTATAAAGTGTACATGACATGGAAATTACCGATTATGATGTGTGTGAGCCGGCAAACAAGTGTACGTGAAACATACGCATCATCGGTAATGGTGTTGGTGCCCTAACAGATGGGGTTCATAATAACTAAAGAAAACACAAGTATAAACATGCAATGCGATGAGAACAACATGAATATAACGGAGAATGAGTAGCAAACGCAACATTGTAGAATTTACATATCTATATACGAGTCATACAGTTTTGGTGTTTGAATAGCACGAATCGTGGTTTTTAGAAAGAATAGGGCTACGGCGTTTTTAAGAAAAGATATGTCCTTTGAAAATCCGTAGCATCCCTCGGATTGTCTTTTGAAAATACTCACGATTCGTTAGTTTTTGAAAGTAGGTATGACTCAAGGCTAGTCTAACATCTACCTAATCAACTAAAAGACTAAACTAAGAAACTAGCCGAAAGGGTAAGAAATCTACCTAAATTCCGAGTCGATATACCTAGTAGTCGGCGATCCAGCCTCATAGCGTCACGTACTGCACATAGTACGGCATCCTCGAGTCAAGAGTGCGGATCAATCATCATATCTATATCTCGTACGGAAAAATCCATCGTACGGCATCCCCAAATTTGAGGGTACGGGTCAACTATCATATAAACATCATTATTCATATAGTATCTTCATCGAACAATATCATGATCAGGGGTACTGTTCTAAAGCTTCGTACATTCCAATATCATCAACTCACTTATTATCGTATGTATGAAAATATATCGCCCAACGATCTACTAGAATATCATATCATATCTCATATCACGACTTAATCACATATCAGAACCTCACGGCATCATGCCCGGTCATGTCGACTCATCTCCACATATCACATACTATCCTCATCACCCGTTTATATGTGTATATATATACACACACACATACATGTATATATATACACATACACACACAAAATCACGTGTGTGTGTGCGTGCGCGTGTGTGTGTTTACATATAACCTGTGATTCGCCACCAAGGTAATCATCCTATGGATAGGTCTTCTTAGATCAACCTAATCTAACCTAAGGTCTTCTAAATACCATATTCGCTAAGTATCCAATATCGTATCCAAACGTATTGTTATAGTAATACCCTATTCTACTGTTGCGAGGGTGTTATACGCCATCCACCCGACTTCCTCTGTCATGCCCCGCTTCCCAGTATACGGCGAAAGGGACGCGACTGATCCGCTACGTATATACTAAGAAGTACATACACTAAGCGTATCTAGGAAATATAAAAGTAAATACACAAGAGACAAGATATAATAAAAACAGCAACTTTTATTTATTAACATTCTTTTGTACAATGCATGAAAAGGAAATACAACTGAAATAAAACGATGCCTAAACAATGGCATAATAGGAAATGAAAAGTACTAAATGGAAAATGTACAATGTCTAGAGCTCGGGGTCTTCACTGAACTGGTCCAAGTCTTCAGCGCTGGGCTCGATCTCCGACGTGTCCAGATCACCTGACGACATTCAAAGAAGAAAGAAATAGAATGTCGTCAGCGAACAGGTCGCTCGGTAAGTCCCAAAGATAAGAGGAGAAATAGAATAGACAGAGAGTAAGGGGGGAGAGAGTAGCTTTTACAGTTGTATTATATTGTTATATTTTTGTATTTAGTGTTAACGTTGTTGTTTGTAGTTTGGTACAGAAGATGCCAATATATACGAGGGGAGTCCCACTTACACCGGGGACTTTGGTAACCTGTAGTACAAGGCACTGTCAATAATACCACAGAACAACGGCATGGATGTAATTACGTCTTAAGTGACCACCTCGTGCCACCTTTAACATATTCCGTACCAGTCTACCCCTTAAACCCCGTAGTGTTTTATTTGTATTGTTTTGTACTGTAACTTGTATTGAATGTATAATTGGATGAATGGCCGAAACCATGATATCAATAAACGGATGTAACCATAGAATCATGTAAATGGAATAACTGGATAACCATGTAAATGAAATGAATATCCATGGTTCGGTTCGGTCAAGTTGTATAGATTGATAATTGGATTCATGGATTCATGTGTTCATATTGAATTGAAGTATTGTAAATTATAGATTGTACTTGAATCATATTCAATTCAGATTAATCAGACTCAAACCCGAGTCAGACAATTAGAAATGTAAATCGAAGTCTTGATTATTGCTTAAATCTATATTTACTAGGGTCCTTAGGGTAATTTATATAACTTGAGGGGTTTTTATGTAAAACCACTTTTATATACTTTTCAAAATACTCTCCAAGTATTTATTATTCGTCTTTAGAGTTGTAATGAATGTGGATTTTATATTGTGATATTTCTAATGAAAATATCCTAGTTTCATACATAAAGGTATTTATCTGTAATATCGATTTATTTGAAGTTCATGGTATTTTAGTGTAAAATTTATTCTTGTGATTTTTAGAAAATGTGGAATATTTATATCATAACAAAATATGTATTTTAATGATAAATATACATATATTTATAACAAATTAATTTTAATATATTTATTTTATTCTAAAAATCTCATTTTCTTAAGATGACGTACTTTAAATCTTTCGAGACCGAATACTCCTTGCAGAGATCTGAATCTCGCACTACTAAGCCCGAGGATGTGCGATAATCCGCACCATCCCGAACGGGTTCCCCAAAATGGGTTGTAGCGGCGCTTTGCAAAGATTGTAAAATACTAAATCCTTTAGAAAACGGTTTTATGAAGTAAATGGTATTTATTTGTAAAATGTCAATTTTCCGTATTCTATGTTCTAGGGTCTCCTAAGTCAACTAGACTATTTCTAAATGGTCTAAACGAAAAGTTGTGAGATACATCAAATCGCCTCTTCACCACCAATTATGGCCAGGTAAGTACAAGTGAGGAAAGGATGGATCCGCTCACGAATCACCGTGAGACAGGCCTTTTAAAGTTATCTTTCTCACTTGCCTAGCCTAGACACCACAAAGTCAGGTTTAGATAAACGACCGATGTCCACAACTTATCGTATTTTCATATTAAGAGGTATTTATTTTAAAAGTGTATCAACTCTAACCCTTTTAGAAATAGTTTTATTAAGTGTATGGTATTTAAATGTAAATGCTTGTTTTCTCGTATTATAAGGTTTCAATGGTACCGTGTTAGGTTGTATGTAAGTGTGTGAGGAGGTAGGTCGTTACCTCATGATCTACTTTAAATGGATAGCAAATTTGATGGGTTAATTGAAGGATTGAAACAATGTGGTATTTAAGTGTAAGAATACGATAATTTGGGAAAGCTATCATTTCATGTGATGAAACTTGTTCAAATTATTTAATTAGTGTTTAATAATCAACATGAGGAAGTTTAAGAATGATTGTATTAGTGAGAAGTGGAATTTTATAGAAAACCGAATCGGAAATCGGATTTGTTCCGATTCCGTCGGGTTTTATAATTTCGTATTTTGAGAATGGAAAAGAGAGATAGAAAAGGGACTTACGGGTTTTAGATTACACTAGAGGGTGGAAAGGAACTAGAGGGATCGCCGATGTTGCGTCGTCGCCGGTAGTTCCTAAGACGTTCGCCGGAAGTTCCGCCGGAATTTCGTCAGAGCTTCGCTTCGAGCTTGTTTTCAAAGTACACAAGTCTTCTTGGAATTTTGAGAGAGTGGGCTCAGAAATTTGGGATGAGAGGGTAGAGGGTAGGGGGTGTATTTATAGAGTAGGCTATGGTTAGGATAGATGAAGGGTTTTTAATAAAAAAATTATAAAAATATAGAAAATTCATTAAAAATTGGAGTAATTAGGTGTTAATGGGCATTCTGGAACTGATCCAATAAATTAGAGTATACATGCGGGTAGGGGAGAGGAAAAGTCACACTTTTTTTGTTGACGACTTGGCCGACCGGCCGAGTCCGGCCGGCGGCGCCGTGCCGAGTCGGCCGGATCGGGCCGAGTCGGAGGTCAGGGAGATGGGGGGTCATCTGGTGTAGCCTTTGTTATATTTATTTTTTCATGTTTAGTTTAAGTTTTGGGAGTTATGGTGTGTGGACTGTTGGGCTTCCAAAGAATTTTAAACAAAATAAATACAAAAATAATGTGGGGCATGGGATTTGAACTCTGGTGGCTTGGTTCAGCAGTGCAAGGTATTACCAATGAGCTACAAGCTCCTTCTTGTAATTATGGTGCTTTTTAATTACTTAAAATGATAGCCGCAAGAATAAATACTCCAAGTATACATTAAATTTAAAGTAATTTCTTGTACGTTAAAAATAGAGTTATTACATTCTTGTAACTTGTAGTTAAAAAACAAAATAATTACTTGTATCTTGTGCTCAGGCTAAAATAACTCTTTATGGATTTTGAAAAAAAAATTTTAAAATTTTGTGTAGAAAAGTGTATAGGAAAATTAAGGTTGTTACATTCTACCCTCCTTATAAAAATTTCGTCCTCGAAATTTGTAAAAGGAAAGTGTAACAGTTTGGTGCCAGAACTAAAGATTGTAAAGAAGTTTTGGTCAAAGTTGTGAGGGAGTTACTTGGGTTACCTTGGTTCACAGTTTCAGGTTCTATGGCTGCTAAGGTGAAAACTTGTCGCCGTGGCACGTTCCTCCTAACTGGAGGCATATTCCCCTGTACTCGAGACATGTTTCTCAGTGCCTGAAGGAATTGGCGATTTGGCTGAGCAGGAAATCCACGTGGAGGTGGTGCTGGGAGTGCAGGACAAGTTGCAGGAGCATGGATAGCTGGCTGCTGTGGGTAGTTGATGGGTGGGTGTGCTGGGTTGCGTCTATAAGGACAGTTTTCAATTCCGTGATTGGACGCGCCACAAACCAAGCATAGGCCTTTTGCGCGCCTACAGTCCTTCCATAAGTGTCCTTCCCTCTTGCAGCAAAAATCAGGTCTTAGCCGATCCGTGGCTTCTTCCAGTCTTCTGAGTTCGACAGCTACCCTTGAAGAGGCCCCTCCTGCCATTTGAGTGGCAGGGCATTTCACTCCTGCAGACTGAGGTCTGCCCCTTGTCTTTATCACTGCCTCATAACTGCGGGCAGCTTCCAGAGCATCTTTATGAGTCGGAAATTTCCCTATGGCTAGTGCAGCCTGGATCTCAGTGTCCAAACCTTGTTGAAATCGACGGGCTCTAATCTCATCCGTCGGTATTAGGTGTGCCGCAAATCTGTTACGGTATTGTGTTAGCTGTGTAGTATGTGATATTAAAAATTTGAAATACTGTGACATATCTTACCGACTGAGCATGGTGAATTCAGCGTCATACTCATGTACTGACTTGTCCCACATCGAACCTTGTTGTAGATGAATGAACTGTTGTTCCATAGAAAACCTGGCAGTCACAGGGAAGTACTTCGCGTCGAACTTATCGCGAAAAGTCTTCCATTCAATGGGCTGTTCAAGACGGCTTTCTTCCGCCTTCCACCAGTTGCGAGCATTGTCCGTGAGCTGTAATTTTGCAACACGAACCCAAGCTATGTCTGGCACTTGTGCTGCCGCCAGATCATCCTCGATACTTTGTGCACATTCCTCTGCTTCCAGTGGGCTTCCCTTTCCTGAGAACTGTTTGGGATGTAAAGCTCTGAATTGCTTTACCCCAGGTGCTTCAATCTCGGGACGGTTCAAGAGCTGCTGTTGTCTCTCTAGGAGGCTGCGGATTGCCTCAAGAAGAACCGTTTGCTCGTTGAGTGGAGCAGGAACGGCAGGTGTGAGTGGTAGTGGTGGAGGTGTGTTGTTGACATTTATGCTGGTGTTGTTCGGTGAATCCATAACCTTGAATGAAAAATTTAGGTTAGGACAGATTCAAAGTATATGATTCAAAGAATAAGAAATGATGAGATTCAAGGAACATGATTGTAAAGAATGTTTTAGTTGCTGGTTCTTGTGTTATATTACTTAGGTTGTTCACGCAGAACATGACTGCATGATAGAGTTTCATACAGCTCTGACCTACATCGGCCACCAACAAAACCTGTCATGCCCCGCTTCCCAGTATACGACGAAGGGGACGCGACTGGTCCGCTACGTATATACTCAGAAGTACATACGCTAAGCGTATCTAAGCAATATAAAAGTAAATACACAAGAGACAAGATATAATAAAAACATCAACTTTTATTTATTAACATTCTTTTGTACAATGCATGAAAAGGAAATACAACTGAAATAAAACGATGCCTAAACAATGGCATAACAGGAAATGAAAAGTACTGAATGGAAAATGTACAATGTCTAGAGCTCGAGGTCTTCACTGAACTGGTCCAAGTCTTCAGCGCTGGGCTTGATTGTTCGAAAAAGTTGTGTTTGTGGTGTAACCGCAATCAGAACGGTGTCGCGTGTAGCTAGACCGAGGTGAGTACGGGTCGTCCTCAGGGAAACGTTGAATATTTAAATCTTACTTTAGATGTGTTGAAAGAGAGAGGAGGGATAAAGAATATTGAAGAATGGTTGTAGGATCTAGATCTACGTTTAAACACTAATGCAAAATATAGATCTAGATTAACTACGGAGGTAAGTTTATATACAAAGAGGGCTTGTAGGGTTCATTAGGATTTAGTAGTTATTGATGATTAATTAAAAATTACTCTTTCTATCCTTTAATAGATTTAAAACTAGAACGACGGTGATGCGTGTAGATTAGGGTTTCTGGAGGGAAAAGGAATCCCACTTTTAACCCCTATCTCGACACGGAACTCCGTTCATTTCTAGCCTTTACCAAAACAGTCATTAATCTATTCTCTAATCGCGGTCGAGGCTAACAATGAATTGGTAGCGTGCCCGATTAGGATGTTAATGATTCTTTTGATAAAGTTTATAAACTTTATAGGACGTAAAAAGAGTTTAGATATTTTCATCATCCATTAACCTACCCTAATCCTACGAACCCTAACAAGCGGAGAATTACTCACGCATGTTGGGAGAAAAGAGATGGAGAGAAAATGCATAATTAAACTATAAAGAAATAGAATAGGAAAAATATCTACCTTTATTAATCAACAATATTCATTACACTTTGATTCCTTAGAAAATGATTACAAATCCTAGTTTTGCTTCTCGATCTCTTCTAAGGAGGTAGATGAACCGTTGATGATCAGCCTGGAAGCGTGAGCCGTCTTGGACTTCTTGATCGCGTCGACTTGATGATTTTGTCAAGAGGCTCTCAGTCTTTATTTATAGTCCCAAAGCAAGAAAATTAGCTTCCTAATTTGGAAGCAAGTAGTTAGTATCCAACAGAGAAAATCCCATCTCCTAAGTCTTCAAAACCGTGGCGGATCCACGGCCAATAGGGGGTTTGGCCGCGGATCCGCGGCCAAAAAGTGGGATCGTTTGGGGATTTTTCTGGGGATTTTCTTCTTATGACACGTGGAGATCTCTGGAACCTCTGGAAATTGGAAATCTTTTCTTTGTTGCTGCCCGCCTTAATTTCTTAGTTTGCTTTCTTAATTAGGCAGGTTTGCTCTTAACAACTTTGATTCCCTTGATTTTTAGCCCTGAAAAATTCTGCACAATAACTCAAATAATATTTAGTAGAGTTTGTTATATTGAGATATTAATTTCACCATTAAGATTTGGTCAATGGTATTTTTGCATACATTTTCCTACCAAATGTTAATTATAATATATCAACACATGAAAAATAGTATTTTTACAGATAAACCCTCATATGTATCATATATTATAATAAACACCTTTTCTAGTATAGAAATAGTAGGAAAAATGTAATAACAAATGTGCAGTTTTATCAACTAAACAAATAACCCCAAACTTATCTTTGAACGTCCCGAGCAAACTAGTTTATTCAAAAGAAGGAGAAAAAGAAAGGAGAAAACTAAGCACACTTTCGTAGGCAAACACGATTGCACTGAGCACGTGCAACAAGCCGTTAAACCTCTAGGTGTTCCTAGTAGGAGGAGTGTTGTCTCCTGAGGGTTTTTAGCGGATTACATCCACAAAATCCTATAATAAAAGAGATATTGTGAAATTTACATATAAAGATAAGAACCATAAAAGAAAGACTTTGAAAATAAGAGTTTCCAACTGCACTAGCTTTTCAATTGTTATGAGCCCTATCTTAATAGTCATGAAAAAATGTTAGAAATCACATTATCCCTCAATAAAACATCGTCTTTATTTTTCATTCCTACCTTTCATCCAAACATCGATCATATAACCCTACGTGTGTGTAATGAACATCCCTACACTCGGAGAATTCAATTCAAGCTATCATACTATTGTCCATCTACCTCAGTACTTTTTAATTTGATATTTAGATGGAATTTGCTCACACATTTTTCATGCGATCGTTAATACTTCTTGAGGTACTAACCGACCGATTACTCATGTGCTTGCTTATAAGGTGTATTAGTATTTTCCTCGTTTTGCACCACCTAAGGCTTAGCAGTGACTCCCAAACCAGTTGGTCTAAGGCACTAGGTGAAGAAGCACCCTCGCTATATTTTTTTATTGCTGCCTTAGCGATAACAAAACCAGTGTCCATTTTTTCACCATTTTATCTTTTATTTTTCCATTTATTATTTCCTTTATACTTTGGCTTTCAGACAAGAGCATTTCAAGGTATCCTCTACTATCCCGAGTTTCAAGACGTGTGTAAGTGCATATAGTAGGGTATCAACATTCAAATGTTTGGCTTCCAGAATAGAAACCATTTTTCAGACTTATTTTTATCCTCAGATTAGTGACTTCCTTCATCTTACTAATCCTTGGGACAACGGCTCATAACTACTTATTACCAGTTCGTTTAAGAAAACTTTTAATTTTCTTGGTTTTCTTAAATTATTCCAATCTTTTAGATGTAATTTTTCACTTTCTACTCTTTTGTTATAAAAAAAAATTTGTATGCCCAGAATCAAAGATAATTCAGTGAATACAAACCTACTCCCAAACCTGTTTTCAGCAGTGTCCTCACTGATGTTGTCTTTTGCGAGTATGTACTTGTATACTTGGGGAGAGATAAAAGGGGTAAAATAATGGTTAAATGAAAACTACCCCCAAACTTGATCTTTGGCATGCACAGATATTCAATTAAATCCATTTTTACTCACCTCCATTCTTAAAATGAGAAAATGTTACCAAAACATGGAGGTGAGGCGGAGGAAATTCAGTTTTGATAAAGCGGCTCCTGTAAAAACAGGAGCTCCTCCGCGGGGTCAGCAGAGAAATACGGTTTTAATCTATGCCCATTTACTTTAAAAATTGAACCGTTTTTTAAATTTTCAACTTCTACTGCCCCGTGTGGGTGTACATACCGCACCACAAAAGGTCCTTTCCAACGAGATTTAAGCTTACCCGGATGAAGATGGAGACGGGAATCGTAAAGAAGGACTTGTTGCCCCGATGTGAAGTTTTTTCTAAAAAGATTTTTATCGTGGAACACTTTAGTCCTGTTCTTTACTATCACCGCATTATCGTAAGCTTTATCACGGAGTTCGCTTAGCTCATTCAATTGCAGCTTCCGATAGCTGCCTGCATGATCAAAATCAAAGTTAAGCTCTTTAATAGCCCACAATGCTTTATGTTCGATCTCGACAGGAAGGTGGCATGCCTTCCCAAACACTAGGCGGTATGGAGACATACCAAGATCGGTTTTATAAGCGGTACGGAATGCCCAAAGAGCATCCGTCAATTTGGTTGACCAATTTTTACGGTTTTTAGAAACCGTCTTCTCCAAAATTTGTTTGATCTGCCTATTTGAGATCTCAGCCTGCCCGCTTGTTTGGGGATGATAGGGCGTAGAAAGCTTGTGAGTGATTGAATATTTCCGCATCAAGGCCTCGAAAGACCGATTACAGAAATATGTCCCGTTGTCGCTAATTATAGCGCGAGGGTGTCCGAATTGCGAAAAGATATTTTCTTTAAGGAACTTAATGACAACTTTGTTGTCATTAGTGCGACACGGAATAGCTTCCACCCATTTCGAGACATAGTCAACCGCTAACAAGATATATAAATTCCCAAAGGAGTTGAGAAAAGGGCCCAAAAAATCAATACCCCAAACATCGAATATTTCCACAACCAATATAGGTTGGAGTGGCATCTCGTTTCTTCGTGAAATCCGACCCAAATGCTGACATCGCGGACAAGTTTTGCAATGTTCATATGCATCTTTAAATAATGTTGGCCAATAAAAGCCACATTGCAAAACTTTCTCCGCCGTTTTTCGAGGACCAAAATGACCGCCGCATGCCTGCTCATGACAAAATGATAACACACTCTTGAATCCATTGTTAGGGACACACCTGCGAATGATTTGATCGGAACAATACTTAAACAGATAAGATTCATCCCAGTAAAAGTATTTTACTTGGGATAGAAATCGAAGTTTGTCTTGTTTCGACCAATCGCTGGGAATAAGCCCCGTCGCAAGATAGTTCACGATATCCACGAACCAAGGTTCGTAGGATACAGTCAAGAGCTGTTCGTCAGGAAGTGAGTCATTTATTGGCACGGTCAAAGTTGACGAAAAAGTGATGCGTGAAAGATGGTCGGCTACAACGTTTTCACATCCACTCTTGTCTTGGATGACAAGATCAAATTCTAGTAACAATAGGATCCAACATATTAGCCTGGCCTTCGCATCCTTCTTCGATAAAAGATGTCGTAGGGCGGAGTGATCTGTGTAAACCACAATTGGCGAGCCAATCAAGTAGGGCTTGAATTTCTCTAATGCAAATACAACTGCCAAGAGTTCTTTCTCGGTAGTTGTGTAATTTATTTGTGCATCATTCAAGGTCCTACTTGCATAGTAAATTACATGTGGCATCTTATCAATGTGTTGTCCTAAGACAGCACCAATAGCAAAATCTGATGCATCACACATAAGCTCGAACGGGTGGTTCCAATCCGGAGATGATAGAATGGGGGCTATAGTGAGTGATCCATTAAGCGATTCAAAAGTAGCCTCACAATCCGAATCGAAGTGAAAAGTGGTATCCTTGGCCAATAGAAGGGTTAAGGGTCTAGCAATTTTGCTAAAGTCCTTAATGAATCTCCTATAAAATCCTGCATGACCAAGGTAGGATCGTATATCTTTGACGCATTTGGGACAAGGGAGGTTATGAATGACATCAATTTTTGCTCTGTCAACCTCAGTGCCTTTTCTTGAAATTATATGTCCAAGTACAATACCTTCTTGGACCATAAAATGGCATTTTTCCCAATTCAAAGTCAAGTTCTTATCCTTACAGCGGGTAAGAACCGCGTCAAGATTACGAAGGCAGTCCTCAAAAGAGTCCCCAAAAATGGAGAAATCGTCCATAAAAATTTCCAGAAAATTCTCCACCATATCTGAAAATATCCCCATCATGCACCGCTGAAATGTAGCGGGAGCGTTGCATAACTCAAAGGGCATGCGTCTATAAGCAAAAGTTCCGAAAGGACAAGTAAATGTGGTTTTATCTTGATCCTTTTCGGCGATGGGGACCTGGTTATAGCCAGAGTATCCGTCCAAGAAACAGTAGTATTCGTGTCCAGCTAATCGTTCTAACATCTGGTCAATGAAAGGTAGAGGGAAGTGATCTTTCCTCGTCGCGGCATTAAGTTTCCTGTAATCAATACATACACGCCATCCAGTTTGGGTGCGTGTTTGGATTAACTCATTAGCCTCATTAGTGATGACCGTGATGCCAGATTTTTTAGGGACCACATGAATTGGACTTACCCATTGGCTATCAGATATAGTGTAAATTATTCCACTATCAAGGCACTTGACGATTTCTTTCTTTACCGCCTCCTTCATAACGAGATTTAACCGTCTTTGTGGGTCTCGGGTTGGTTTGGCTTCATCCATCAGATGTATGTAATGTTCAACAATTAAGGGACTAATCCCTTTGATGTCAGCCATTGTCCAACCAAATGCTTGCCGATTCGATCTCAACACTGCCAAAAGTGCGTTCTCTTGCTCTAAGGCTAGAGAAGCAGATATAATCACTGGAAAAGTCTCATTCTCTCCTAAATATGCATAGTTAAGATGAGAAGGTAGCGGTTTGAGATCAAGAATTGGCGAAGAGACAACAGAAGGTGGGGTAAGGTAATGATATTCGGACTCCCTAAGAAGTTCAAAACTTGCATAAGATATTGACTCGGAAAGTGCTGCTGACTTTTTCGACGAGTCAACTGATTCAAACTCAAGGACGGACTCATTGAACATATCCTCACTGTGAAGTGGTGCAAGATCAAACGATGTCTCATTAGTGTTGTCGAGATCATCAAAGCAAAGTTCCTCATCCATGTAGCTTTCGGGAGCTATCTCGTGGATGGAACAAACATCCAGCAAATGAGCAGAAGGTTCTGATGGCTGACTTCCTAGCTTGTAAATATTAAGCTCAATTGTCATTTTCCCGAAAGATAAGTTCATAGAACCGCTACGACAATTAATTACAGCGTTAGAAGTTGCTAGGAAGGGTCGACCAAGTATCACCGGGATTTGATTGCGTGGGTTTGCCACGGATTGTGTATCTAAAACAATAAAGTCCACGGGAAATATAAATTCCCCGACTTTAATTAACACATCCTCTAGTTCACCTAGAGGTTTGGTGATCGATCGGTCTGCCATCTGGAGAGTACAATGGGCGGGTTTTAACTCTCTAATTCCTAACTGCTCGTATACTGAATAAGGAAGCAAGTTAACGCTAGCGCCAAGATCGAGTAAAGCACGATTAATATTTTTACCCCCAAAAGAAATAGAGATTGTAGGGCAGCCAGGGTCCTTACGTTTCTTTGGTATTTGTTGGGTAAAAACTGTGCTAACATTACTCGTCATAAAAACCTTTTTAGGCACTTGAGTTTTTCTCTTCCTAGTGCACAAGTCTTTAAGGATTCTTGCATAAGATGAGACTTGTTGAATAGCATCTAGGAGAAGAATATTCACACTAATTTGCTTAAACATTTCCACAATCTTCTCCATTTATGGGTTAGGTCTGTTGGCCCTTAATCTGTTTGGAAATGGAGCTTGATCAATAAGTTTTGGGTCCAACGTTTGTGGAGAAGATTGTGGGGACGGATTCGATCCCAAAATTGGAGTGGGAATCGACTTAGATAGATTTGGCGAAATGTTCGAGCCTTGGGGAAAACGGAGAATAGGCTCAGATGAAGGTGGGAGACTAGACGAATTAGGGGAAGAAGAAGAAGCTGGGGTATCATTGGTGTCACTAACATCAAATTGCTCACCCACTCAGTTATTCAGCACTTTTCCCGACTCAACGTAGTAACGGCATTCACATTATGATTTTGTGAATAGCCAGAATTCTGTAGGGGTTGAGATGGGAGTTTCCCTTTCTCTCTCGCACTCATTGCGGCGTTCAATTGTGCAAGTTGGTTTTCTATTGATTTAATACTCTCGCGGTGGGAGGCGGATTCTTTCTTTATGGTATCAATAGAAGACTTCATATCAGCCGACATTTGAATGGTATGTTTCATAAACATATCCAAAGTTTGTGCGAGTGAAGAGTTGTCAGTACTGGCCACTTGTGGTGTAGAAGTGTTGGCCGGATTTTGAAAATTCTGTGACTGAAAGGGGAGCTGACTTTGTGGTTGTGGTTGCTGTGGAGGAGGTCTTTGATAATTGCTTTGTTGGTTTTGGTTCCAAGCAAAATTAGGATGATTCCTCCATCCTTGATTGTACGTGGAAGAATAAGGATCGTTTCTAGGTCGCTGCTGAAAGCAGCATTAGTTTGAAACGATGCATTCATAGGACGTTCTTCCGTTAAGTGTGAAGGATCTGAACAGCAACCACAGATGGTCCTGGGAAGCGTGACCTGATTTAGGGAGACTGATGAAAATTTTTCTCAATAGCGTCGAGTTTCTTCTGCATCGCTGCCATTTCGGCTTTCACTGCGATGGAAATATCGAGCTGGTGAATACCTCCCCTAGATGAAGGTGGTCTTACGCTTTCCCACTGCAAAGTGTTTTCAGCGAGATCTTCCAGATATTTCCACGCTTCACCGTCATCTTTAGACATGAAATTGCATTGACACATTGTTTCAAGTATCTGCTTTGTCACTGAATTAATGCCCTCATATATAATTCAACATAAATCCCATTTTTGTATTCCATGATGAGGACATTGGACAAGCAGATCCTTGAAACGTTCAAAGCACTTCCAAAATGGTTCATTGGGAAGCTGGATGAACTGGTTGATCTCGCTCCTAATATGGGCAGTCTTATGGTTTGGGTAAAACTTCTTAAGAAATGCAATTACGAATTCATCCCAGTTAGTGATAGAGTGTGCGGCAGTATTATAAAGCCATTTTTCTGCCAAGTCGCACAGAGTGAATGGGAGAAGACGCAAGCGCATAGCATCCACAGTCAGTTGTGAAGTACCCATCATTGCGCATACATTTTCGAATTTGGTGATGAAAACGTACGCGTCTTCCTACTCAAGCCCGTAAAATTTGGGCAACAGATTGATGTAGTGGGGTTTAATTTCAAAATTATCCCCGTTAGCTGGTGGAATGGATAGACAAGTGGGAAGGGGACCACGGATAGGATAGCATCTCTCTTGGAGAGAGATGCGCGGTGGATTCTGCGCACCTACGGGCGGTGGCAGCGTGGTGTTATAATCTGATGGAGTACCGTCCATCTCGGTCGTGGTGTGTGGTGAGGGAAAAGAAGATGAAGAAGTACCGACTTTGGCATCGATAGCAAGAACGCGGACAAGACGGGCACTAGAATCCCGTGTCCAGCCAAGCATGCACTAAGCGGGTTTAGTGCAAGTGGCAGCGTGTGTGCGCTTTAAAATTGGTTTGTTTTGGAAAAAAAAAGTGGGACTCAAGACAAATCACACAAAGATGCACAAACAACCCTAGAACTAAGGTTACCTAGGTCCAATCTCTAGACCGCTCCTAGACTTCCAAAGGACAAGCCGTAGGATCAATCCTCTACCACCTCTTTACTACTCTTGTGGCCAGGTAAGTATCGGGTAAGTGGGAGGTATCCGCTATACGAATCACCGAAAATAGCGGGCCTAATTAAGTAACCACTTTCCTTAGACACTTGCCTAGGCACCACAAAAGTAATGCGGATAAGCGATAGATTACCCACGACCTTCCTCTGTCCTTAATGAGCGCGACAGTCCTTAGAGTCTGGTCTAAATATTTTTTTAAATTAATGTAGGGTTGATGCAGATACTCGGTTTATGATTTGTGGGGCTTAGGAAGGGTGATGAAATCCCCACCTAATCTGGATTTGATCTTTTCCCCTTAAAGTCCGTATTAAAATATGCAAAACAAAACCAATCACAAAACTTTGCAAAAAAATTTTTGAGCGGTGATATTTTGCAAATAATCCTGCAGAAAATAGATTTTATTGGATTTGAGAGGAGAGAGGAAGAGGTTAGAATCTTACCAGAGAAGACTGAAGCCCTAGATCACCTAACCGGCCGCGCTTCCGCCGCCGATGTGAAGTTACGGCCGCGGATTAGCCGCAGGAGGGAGAGATCAATTGATGAATATTTTTCTATGGCCTTCTCTACTTCTCTGGATCTCAATGAATGTATCTGTCTCCTGTTTTCTCAATTCCGTCGCTCCAGATCTCCTTGCGAAAATTCACACACTTCGTTAAATATACGATTTGCAATTTTGTTTTAATTATGATATGAATCGAATAAGAATTCAACACAAATAGTAAGAATAAAAAATTACGCACGTATCCCCAGCAATGGCGCCATTTGATTGTTCGAAAAAGTTATGTTTGTAGTGTAACCGCAATCAGAACGGTGTCGCGTGTAGCTAGACCGAGGTGAGTACGGGTCGTCCTCAGGAAAACGTTGAATATTTTAATCTTACTTTAGATGTGTTGAAAGAGAGAGGAGGGATAAAGAATATTGAAGAATGGTTGTAGGATCTAGATCTACGTTTAAACACTAATGCAAAATATAGATCTAGATTAACTATGGAGGTAAGTTTATATAAAAAGAGGGCTTATAGGGTTCATTAGGATTTAGTAGTTATTGATGATTAATTAAAAATTACTATTTCTATCCTTTAATAGATTTAAAACTAGAACGACGGTGATGCGTGTAGATTAGGGTTTCTGGAGGGAAAAGGAATCCCACTCTTAACCCCTATCTCGACACGGAACTCCGTTCATATCTAGCCTTTACCAAAACAATCATTAATCTATTCTCTAATCGCGGTCGAGGCTAACAATGAATTGGTAGCGTGCCCGATTAGGATGTTAATAATTCTTTTGATAAAGTTTATAAACTTTATAGGACGTAAAAAGAGTTTAGATATTTTCATCATCCATTAACCTACCATAATCCTACGAACCCTAACAAGCGGAGAATTACTCGCGCATGTTGGGAGAAAAAGAGATGGAGAGAAAATGCATAATTAAACTACAAAGAAATAGAATAGGAAAAAGAGCTACCTTTATTAATCAACAATATTCATTACACTTTGATTCTTAGAAAATAATTACAAATCCTAGTTTTGCTTCTCGATCTCTTCTAAGGAGGTAGATGAATCGTTGATGATCAGCCTGGATGCGTGAGCCGTCTTGGACTTCTTGATCGCGTCGACTTGATGATTTTTCCAAGAGGCTCTCGGTCTTTATCTATAGTCCCAAAGCGAGAAAATTAGCTTCATAATTTGGAAGCAAGTAGTTAGTATCCAACAGAGAAAATCCCATCTCCTAAGTCTTCAAAACCGCGGCGGATCCGCGGCCAATAGGGGGTTTGGCCGCGGATCCGCGGCCAAAAAGTGGGATCGTTTGGGGATTTTTCTGGGGCTTTTCTTCTTATGACACGTGGAGATCTCTGAAACCTCTGGAAATTGAAAATCTTTTCTTTATTGCTGCCAGCCTTGATTTCTTAGTTTGCTTTCTTAATTAGGCAGGTTTGCTCTTAACAACTTTGATTCCCTTGATTTTTAGCCCTGAAAAATTCTGCACAATAACTCAAATAACATTTAGTAGAGTTTATTATATTGAGATATTAATTTTACCATTAAGATTTGGTCAATGGTATTTTTGCATACATTTTCCTACCAAATGTTAATTATAATATATCAACACATGAAAAATAGTTTTTTTTACAGATAAACCCTCATATGTATCATATATTATAATAAACACCTTTTCTAGTATATAAATAGTAGGAAAAATGTAATAAAAATGTGCAGTTTTATCAAATGAACAGGGCTCGATCTCCGACGTGTCCAAATCACCTGACGACATTCAAAGAAGAAAGAAATAGAATGTCGTCAGCGAACAGGTCGCTCGGTAAGTCCCAAAGATAAGAGGAGAAATAGAATAGATAGAGAGTAAGGGGGAGAGAGTGTAGATTTTACAGTTGTATTATATTGTTATATTGTTGTATTTACTATTAACGCTGTTGTTTGTACCTTGGTACAGAAGATGCCAATGTATACGAGGGGAGTCCCACTTACACCGGGGACTTTGGTAACCTGTAGTACAAGGCTCCGTCGATAATACCACGGAACAACGGCATGGATGTAATTACGTCTTAAGTGACCACCTCGTGCCACCTTTAACATATTCCGTACCAGTCTACCCCTTAAACCCCGTAGTGTTTTATTTGTATTGTTTTGTACTGTAACTTGTATTGAATGTATAATTGGATGACTGACCGAAACCATGATATCAGTAAACGGATGTAACCGTAGAATCATGTAAATGGAATAACTGGAGAACCATGTAAATGGAATGTATATCCATGGTTCGGTTCGGTCAAGTTGTATAGATTGATAATTGGATTCATGGATTCATGTGTTCATATTGAATTGGAGTATTGTAGATTGTAGATTGTACTTGAATCATATTCAAGTCAGATTAATCAGACTCAAACCCGAGTCAGACAATTAGAAATGTAAATCGAATTCTCGATTATTGCTTAAACCTATATTTACTAGGGTCCTTAGGGTAATTTATATAACTTGAGGGGGTTTTATGTAAAACCACTTTTATATACTTTTCAAAATACTCCCCAAGCATTTATTATTCGTCTTTAGAGTTGTAATGAATGTGGATTTTATATTGTGATATTTCTAGTGAAAATATCTTAGTTTCATACATAAAAGTATTTATCTGTAATATTGATTTATTTGAAGTTCATGGTATTTTAGTGTAAAATTTATTCTTGTGATTTTTAGAAAAGGTGGAATATTTATATCATAACAAAATAGGTATTTTAATGATAAATATACATATATTTATAACAAAATAATTTTAATATATTTATTATATTCTAAAAATCTCATTTTCTTAAGATGTCGTACTTTAAATCTTTCGAGACCGAATGCTCCTTGCGGAGGTCTGAATCTCGTACTACTATGCCCGAGTATGTACGATAATCCGCACCATCCCGAACGGGTTCCCCAAAATGGGTTGTGGCGGCGCTTTGCAAAGATTGTAAAATACTAAATCCATTAGAAAACGGTTTTATGAAGTAAATGGTATTTATTTGTAAAATGTCAATTTTCCGTATTCTATGTTCTAGGGTCTCCTAAGTCAACTAGACTATTTCTAAATGGTCTAAACGAAAAGTTGTGAGATGCCTCAAATCGCCTCTTCACCGCCAATTGTGGCCAGGTAAGTACAAGTGAGGAAAGGAGGGATCCGCTCACGAATCACCGTGAGACGGGCCTTTTAAAGTTACCTTTCTCACTTGCCTAGCCTAGACACCAAAAAGTCAGATTTAGATAAACGACCGATGTCCACAACTTATCGTATTTTCATATTAAGAGGTATTTATTTTAAAAGTGTATCAACTCTAACTCTTTTAGAAATAGTTTTATTAAGTGTATGGTATTTAAATGTAAATGCTTGTTTTCTCGTATTCGAAGGTTTCAATGGTACCGTGTTAGGTTGTATGTAAGTGTGTGATGAGGTAGGTCGTTATCTCATGATCTACTTTAAATGGATAGCAAATTTGATGGGTTAATTAAAGGATTGAAACAATGTGGTATTTAAGTGTAAGAATACGATAATTTGGGAAAGCTATCATTTCATATGATGAAACTTGTTCAAATTGTTTAATTAGTGTTTAATAATCAACATGAGGAAGTTTAAGAATGATTGTATTAGTGAGAAGTGGAATTTTATAGAAAACCGAATCGGAAATCGGATTTGTTCCGATTCCGTCGGGTTTTATAATTTCGTATTTTGAGAATGGAAAAGAGAGATAGAAAAGGGACTTACGGGTTTTAGATTACACTAGAGGGTGGGAAGGAACTAGAGGGATCGCCGATGTTGCGTCGTCGTCGGTAGTTCTTAAGACGTTCGCCGGAAGTTCCGCCGGAATTTCGTCGGAGCTTCGCCTCGAGCTTGTTTTCAAAATACACAAGTCTTCTTGGAATTTTGAGAGAGTGGGCTCAGAAATTTGGGATGAGAGGATAAGGGGTAGGGGGTGTATTTATAGGGTAGGCTATGGTTATGGTAAATGAAGGGTTTTTAATATAAAAAATTGTAAAAATATAGAAAATTCATTAAAAATTGGAGTAATTAGGTGTTAATTGGCATTCTGGAACCGATCCAATAAATTATAGTATACATGCGGGTAGGGGAGAGGAAAAGTCACACTTTTTGTGTTGACGATTCGGCCGACCGGCCGAGTCCGGCCGGCGGCGCCGTGCCGAGTCGGCCGAGTCGGAGGTCAGGGAGATGGGGGGTCGTCTGGTGCAGCCTCTGGTATATTTAGTTTTTCTTGTTTAGTTCAAGTTTTGGTTGTTATGTGGTGTGAACTGTTGGGCTTCCAAAGAATTTTAAACAAAATAAATACAAAAATAATGTGGGGCATGGGATTTGAACTCAGGTGGCTTGGTTCAGCAGTGCAAGCTATTACCAATGAGCTACAAGCTCCTTCTTGTAATTATGGTGCTTTTTAATTACTTAAAATGATAGAAGCAAGAATAAATACTCTAAGTATACATTAAATTTAAAGTAATTTCTTGTACACTAAAAATGGAGTTATTACATTCTTGTAACTTGTAATTAAAAAATAAAATAATTACTTATATCTTGTGCTCAGGCTAAAATACACTTTTATGGATTTTGAAAAAAAAAATTAAAATTTTGTGTAGAAAAGTGTATAGGAAAATTAGGGTTGTTACATCTCCCGTAGATATACATCTACTCACCTCGATCCTCGCTTGCCGAAGTCGATGACGCCACGCTCTTCCTAGTTATCCGAAGTCCACATGAAAGTGCCTACATATCACAAAATATATCGTATCGCATCAAAATCCAATTAAATAACCGAGACGACACGCGAAGTGCTCATAGGTTAGAACCTATAGCCTACGAATGCAAAAATAATCATAAAACCCTCGTCGTTGACGTATAAACGTCCAACGACCAAATGCACAATCAAATGCCAAAATTCATGTTTTAGAAATCGGAAAAACATTGTTATTATTAACTCAAACGTCCCAGATTTTACCTCAGGTAATTTGGAACAAAAAGAAAAATGCAGTGGCTAAGTTATGAGTAGTGTGAGATATAAGCCAAAACCCAACATCAGAAGCCAAAATCTGACCGGCCAATAGTGCTACAGTAACTGCCCCCGCCGGCCCCGCTTTTGAATTTTGGTCTCGTCTTTTGGTGGTGGTCTCCTATTGGTGTAACTAAGTCTCTGGGTTTGTTTGATTTTCCTAAAAGGTTCCTAAGTTTCTCCAGATTCCCTGTAGACCTCAAAAAAAATCACAAAACCGATGTGGGAAAATTCTAGGATCGTGTTTTGGGTTCAAGTCTCGGTTTTGGTCCAGAAAAGAAATCTCTAAGGTCGTGTAAAACAGCACTACACCTCAAATACACCTTCACAAAACAAATCATACCCTAAACCTCATCTTGGAAATTTCCAAGATCACTAAACCTTATTTAATCAACTCAAAACTACTATATGAATTTAGAAAACTAAAATTCTTAACACGGGTGTAGGGTTATACCTCATTTAGCAACTCAAGAATTTTCTTGAGTTGCCCTAAGTGCTCAAAATCTTGACTTGTTTGGTCCACCATGCTTGTAGTGAGCTAGTGCACAATTTTAGTGAAGGGGATATACGGTTTTGGTGTGAATTTGGGATGGTTGTGAGGGTGGTAGAGGGTGGAGGAAGAGGCGGAGAATGAGATGAAGAAGATGATGAAGAACAAATGAGAACAAAGAAAGAAGCATGGGAAAATCTAGAGCCTTCTCACTCTCTCTCTCTCACACACATCAACCATGATACATATCCCATCACTCTTTTCTCTCATCTATTTCTTTTCTTTTCTTTTTGTTTTAAACTCAAACAAATCATTCAAAAAAAGAACCATATTGCATTTAATAAAATATAGCAAGTATTTGTAACACGCTTTGCTGCATGCCATGCACATAAACCAGATCAATGCAAAAATTTAGTGAAATACTAATCGAGTTTAGTGAATAACCCATATACAAATAATTATATAAATTTTCCAAGCTATCGGTATATAGTTATACACTTTCATTAAAACTAATTCTTGTACTTAATAATATTGATAGAAATTATTATTTCAATTATTTAAATTCCTAATAAAAATAATATTTTATTTTTCTGAAATGTTACAATCTTTCCCCCTTAAATAAATTTGTTCCCTGAATTTAAATTTAAATCCCCCAAATACTTAAAACATTTCAGTCAATTACTCAAATCAACGGGGCTCCGAGTATCATGGATACATAAAACATATCCTAGCACAGTACATGCTCAAAGAGAACGAGTGTAAAACTCAAATTCAAAACTCCGTCAAGCAGCATGCAATCATCGGAGTTATTGCGAAAATACAGTGTCAAAATCCAACACGAAATCCAATATGATATACTCAAAACCATAATACATATATAGTACGCATCGTTGTAAAATCGTCCAAAACATCGAAATAGAAATGCATGCCAAACCCCCCTCTTTTTTCAACCCGCCGTGCGATGCGCGTATCACAGCACAAGTAGCGGACGTTCATTGTAAGAAATTAGCTATATATATATATATATATATATATATATATATTCTTTGTTTAACATGTGTGTTCCATCTTTTGAAAATAATTTGGAAGGGTTTCATTTGTAAGGTTTTTCGTGTCATCTTGGATACGTAGGAAAAATATTGAGACTATAGCTCCTTTTTGGAAATCCCTTCGGTAAATATCGATGCATTCGAAAACACTTAGGTACTGTTCTCAGTACAGTCCTGCTCAGTTACTAAACCAAATAGTAAATATCATAAAACAAACTGTTCAAAAAGAAATCGATCCCAAATGGGTACAAGAATGCCACGTGCGTCTGGTGCGCACGGAAATCTAAATCAATGCATATGCCATACATGTGCACAGAAACAAAATCTAAGTGCAACGGGTGTGCACGAAAATATCTGTCAAGTGCAACGGGTGTGCCTGACGACAATATCAGGTGCATCTGATATGCACGAAGAATCCCGATTTAGTGCATCTGGTGTGCACAAAACCGCATCTAGCGCGCCAAGTATGCGCAAGAATCCAAATCAAGTGCACAAAGTGCATGAAAACAAATATCGAATATCACAATCGAAATCGATGGTATACAACATACATCAACCAAATCAGGTATACCGTGGTATATAAACTCATAAACGCGTGCATCTGCGTGCACAAAATCACATCAAGGTACGGAAAGCTCGTGTAAATTATACCAAATGCATGTCAAAATCGTGTGCAACCTCTATGCATGAATTCAAAATCGAATATATCGGAGGGTATAAAATCAAAATCAGGTGCAATGGGTCTGCACAAAACGAAAATCAGTACAACTGATACATAGAAATACGAATCATGTGCAACTGTGGTGCACATAGGAAATATCAATCATAAAAAGAAATCCTCAAAATACTAGAATCCAAAATAAAGGAAATGTGATATTCGAATCAACAAATCGCAAATCATAAATACTATCGTCAACGTGCCCCTCCTTCAAGGTCGAAGGGTGCCGGTACATTCAAATGTAGCAGAGCAAGTTATCTACTTGCCTCCTGTTCACGGTCTGGCGCCTTCTGCTCTCGGGTTATTATCTCTCTCCGTGGATTACCGGTTATATGCCTCTTCGGATCTACAACCCGATTCTGGCGCTTTTCAGAAGATCTCCTGACCAATTAGCATAGTCACTCAGAACATGCCTCTTCAATGATGGCAACTCTGGGCCACTGAATGTGAGTGATACAATCGATCCTGGTTCCAAGTCTTCTCGTGTAGTATCCCAGAAAGATTCTGTCGGGGTCTCTCCCGAATCTCGTCTCTGCCGCACTGCCCTAAAGTTATCACTCTTTATTTAACCCATTCTTTGTCTCGGGACAGCTGCATCCTCTTCATGACTTCCTTCTGGAAGATATATCCGTATGCAACGCCTCTGCGTACGTATCATGTCCCTGGTTTCTACGGAGTGGAACGTCATCGCGTCAAGATCTCGTACGAACCTCTTACTCCACTTTTCTTTAATGTGGACCAATTCGGGATCGTCTCTTTGTAGCTGTGTGGACTGCGCGACAAACGGCTGCACTCATATCTTGAGTCTCCCTTCTGAAACTACGAACTCAACAGCTCAATATCTTGTGGTAGGTATCTGGCCAACTACGTCCTCGGAAACTCTTCCAAATCGTCGGAGGAATACTCTTCATTCGTCCGTTTTCGATCGACTCTCAATGCATCTGGGTAAGATCCTTCTATCGGAGCTGGTCATATAACTGATCCTATATCGGAGCATCCAACGAATAATGCCTTTTCTTGGTCGACTCACAGCACGTCTGTGTGAGAGCCTCTTCTAACTAAAGTTAGTCAATATAATGATCTCGCATCAAAGCATCCAACGAATAAAAGATCCTAGTCTTATCCAAGGTGACTAGCGACCTTCAATCACCTTCCTGAGTGTAACCTCATGCTGCAATAGCTTTCAAACGTCTGGGGGCGATATCTTATCAAATTCAGCAACAACTGGCTCCTCTAGCAATAGCCCAATCATCTGGGGCAGATCTCAAATGCTCGTATTAACGGAAAAAAATCCCAATAACAATATATCGATGTGTTTCGTACTCCCGGAAAACAACCTGGTCAGTCCTCGTTCCTAACGAGCTCATGCTCACCACACCTCTAGCCGCAGCTCTCTTTGCTCGTGTAACCGTGGTAACAGAAACCACAATCCGACATTGATGAGGATAGATCATAGGAACGAATAGAATACGGTGCATAAGGAATATACATCATAAGGCTTCTTAAGCGAAGTAGCGTATCGTAAGTATGCCGCGGAACATACACACGGTACGTCACTCTACTTAAGTCACCTACTCCATCAACCAAAGTCAACCTACGCGATGAAATTTCGGGTCTAATACCCCCTCGGCTAAGTCTAAATTCCGTAAGGTCAAGCATAGGTTCCGAATATATATATATATATATGCCCTAGACTCCGCATAGTCAAATCTAGACTCGAACCAAGGTTAAACCTAGCGCTCTGATACCAACTTTGTCACGACCCGAAAAGGCACGTGACTGGCACTTGAATTAGGTAAAGTCTATAGGACCACACCTAATACAAGTAAGCCAAAAGCCCAGAAATCTAAACCTTTTTAGGGAAAATAGTGGAGGTGCAGTTTTGAAATAAGGTTACTGAAATCAAGTTCTTTCTACGAAACATAGATAATAGTATACGAAAAACACAATGCTTATATTTAACTTGGAAACATTTTCGTCATTGAAAATTTGGGCAGCACCTCCTTTATAAAACTTAACCAGAAAACGGTACAAACAATATCAAATAAGGCATCCCCAAGCAGGAGCTAGCTCTTCGCCAATTGGCGGAAACAACCACGCATGTAATGCAATATGCAACTCCGAAGGCGAGAATCAAAACTCAGAAAGAAGATAAGGAAAACATGCATCATCAAGAAAACCAGAAAACATCAATAAATACATGAGCGCGACTCTAAGACCGAAAGAATATATAAGTTGTGGTTATCTAAGTCTACTAAATATACAAGTCTGGTAGATGGAGCTTACTACATACAACTGAAATAAATAAAAGTACAACGGTGGTCACGATGCAAGTGAATCCACCCACCAAAGCAATCAACCGGAAGGAAGTAGTGTGCCAACGAAGCCGCCATGGAACATGTACGGCAAAACCTGCAAGAAACTGTGGCACAACTGGGGTGAGTTGCCAACTCGTGAGTAGAAGACATCACCGAGTAGAAACCGAATGTATAACGATCTCCTAGGTCATAACATACTGTACTCATAATGTACTGAAATGTCTAGTAGTGGTAATGGTAATCATCTAAACATAACTGTAATACCAAGTACTCGTGTCAGTGCCTCAAGTAGCAACATATCATATATATGATGTACGAACGCATCAATAATGAAATCAGAATATATCCATATAAGAAAGCGGTGTACTTATCTCAGTAATATTTTAGTGTAAAAACTGGAGTATCATCAATGAAATCAACAGAAATCCGTGTCAACATCGACACCGAATACTCGATATCCTGGGCTCCGTCGGTTCGGATCGGCCCATATCATCCAATCTCATGACTACGGTCGGTATCCTCCGGATATCCTCCGCGTCAACTATCACCGGTAGGTAATGCTCCCCTACCGGGCTCAACGCCTTCTCAATACGTCCATCTTGTACCGGGGTACCTCACCGGGTCCACCATGTACCCGCAGACGGTGCATCCCCCTCCTCGAATCGGGTATACGATACAGCTCAAGAACGGAGGAAACTCATGGTGGACACTACTCACATCATATCACGAGAAAACCGCAACTTGCATTTTTTAAAAAAATTATAATGAGTTTATAAAATTCTTGCGGTTTTCCCCCAAATCCAGAAATCTCATAGAAAATCCGACATCCCAAAATCAAGAGTCAATAAGCAGTGAATATCGGCATAAAGCCCAGAATATTGCAAAACAGAACGGATATATAAATGCATGGGGTATCCAAGCAAGGAACGCAATATCTAAACTAGCACATGAGAGCAAGCATAACACTAATATGTTGAAACTACCAGCTAGCAGGTTATACTAATGAAATAACGTTTTATAAAGTGTACGTGACATGGAAATTACCGATGATGATGTGTGTGAGCCGGCAAGCAAGTGTACGTGAAACATACGCATCATCAGTAATGGTGCTCGTGCCCTAACAGACTGGGTTCATAATAACTAAAGAAAACACAAGTATAAACATGCAATGCGATGAGAACAACATGAATATAACGGAGAATGAGTAGTAAACGCAATATTGTAGAATTTACATATCTATATACGAGTCATACAGTTTTGGTGTTTGAATAACAAGAATCATGGTTTTTAGAAAGAATAGGGCTACGGTGTTTTTAAGAAAGGATATGTCCTTTGAAAATCCGTAGCATCTCTCGGATTGTCTTTTGAAAATACTCACGATTCGTTAGTTTTTGAAAATAGGTATGACTCGAGCCTAGTCTAACATCTACCTAATCAACTAAAAGACTAAACTAAGAAACTAGCCGAAATGGTAAGAAATCTACCCAAATTCCGAGTCGATATACCTAGTAGTCGGCGATCCAGCCTCATAGCGTCACATACTGTACATAGTACGGCATCCTCGAGTTAAGAGTGGATCAATCATCATATCTATACCTCGTACGGAAAAATCCATCGTACGGCATCCCCAAAATCGAGGGTACGGGTCAACTATCATATAAACATCATTATTCATATAGTATCATCATCGAACAATATCATGATCAGGGTTACTGTTCTAAAGCTTCGTACATTCCAATATCATCAACTCGCTTATTATCGTATGTATGAAAACATATCGCCCAACGATCCACTACAATATCATATAATATCTCATATCACGACTCAATCACATATCAGAATCTCACGGCATCATGCCCGGTCATGTCGACTCATCTCCACATATCACATGCTATTCTCATCAACCGTGTATATGTATATATATACACATACACACACAAAATCACGTGTGCGTGTGTGCGCGTGCGTGTGTGTGTTTACATATAACCTGCGATTCTCCACCAAGGTAATCATCCTATGGATAGGTCTTCCTAGATCAAACTAAGCTAACCTAAGGTCTTCTAAATGCCATATTCGCTAAGTATCCAATATCGTATCCAAACTTACTGTTATAGTAATACCCTATTCTACTGTTGCGGGGGTGCTATACGCCATCCACCCGACTTCCCCCGTATATACATCTACTCACCTCGATCCTCGCTTGCCGAAGTCGATGACGCCACGCTCTTCCTTGTTATCCGAAATCCACATGAAGGTGCCTACATATCACAAAATATATCGTATCGCATCAAAATCCGATTCGAAAACCGAGACGACACGCGAAGTACTCATAGGTTAGAACCTATAGCCTACGAATGCAAAAACAATCATAAAACCCCCGTCGTTAACGTACAAACGTCCAACGACCAAATCCACAATCAAATGCCAAAATCTATGTTTTAGAAATCGGAAAACCATTGTTATTATTAACTCAAACGCTCCCAGATTTTGCCTCAGGTAATTTGGGACAAAAAGAAAAATACAGTGGATAAATAATGAGTAGTGTGATCTATAAGCCAAAACCCAACATCAGAAGCCAAAATCTGGCCGGCCAATAGTGCTACAGTAACCGCCCCCGCCGGCCCCACTTTTGAATTTTGGTCTCGTCTTTTGGTGGTGGTCTCCTATTGGTCTAACTAGGTCTCTAGGTTTGTTTGATTTTCCTAAAAGGTTCCCAAGTTGCTCCAGATTCCCTGTAGACCTAAAAAAATCACAAAACCGATGTGGGAAAATTCTAGGATCGTGTTTTGGGTTCAAGTCTCGGTTTTGGTCCAGAAAAGAAATCTCTAAGGTCATGTAAAACAGCGCTACACCTCAAATACACCTTCACAAACCAAATCATACCCTAAAGCTCATCTTGGAAATTTCCAAGATCACTAAACCTTATTTAATCAACTCAAAACTACTATATGAATTTAGAAAACTAAAATTCTTAACACGGGTGTAGGGTTATACCTCATTTGGCAACTCAAGAACCCTAAGTGCTCAAAATCTTGACTTGTTTGGTCCACAGTGCTTGTAGTGAGCTTGTGCACAATTTTAGTGAATGGGATATAAGATTTTGGTGTGGATTTAGGATGGTTGTGAAGGTGGTGGAGGGTGGAGGAAGAGGGGGAGAATGAGAAGAAGAAGATGATGAAGAACAAATGAGAACAAAGAAAGAAGCATGGGAAAATCTAGAGCATTCTCACTCTCTCTCTCTCTCACACACATCAACCATGATACATGTCCCATCACTCTTTTCTCTCATCTATTTCTTTTCTTTTCTTTTCTTTTTGTTTTAAACTCAAACAAATCATTCAAAAAAAGAACCATGTTGCATTTAATAAAATGTAGCAAGTATTTGTAACACGCTTTGCTGCATGCCATGCACATAAACCAGATCAATGCAAAAATTTAGTGAAATACTAATCGAGTTTAGTGAATAACCCATATACAAATAATTATATAAATTTTCCAAGCTATCGGTATATAGTTATACCCTTTCATTAAAACTAATTCTTGTACTTAATAATATTCATAGAAATTATTATTTCAATTATTTAAATTCCTAATAAAAATAATATTTTATTTTTCTGAAATGTTACAATCTTTCCCCCTTAAATAAATTCGGTCACCGAATTTAAATTTAAACCCCCAAAATACTTAAAACATTTCAGTCAATTACTCAAATCAACGGGGCTCCGAGTATCATGGATACATAAAACATATCCTAGCGCTTTACATGCGCAAAGAGAACAAGTGTAAAACACAAATTCAAAACTACGTCAAGCAGCATGCAATCATCGGAGTTATTGCGAAAATACAGTGTCAAAATCCAACACGAAATCCAATATGATATACTCGAAACGATAATACGTATATAGTACGCATCGTTGTAAAATCGTCCAAAACATCGAAATAGAAATGCATGCCAAACCCCCCTCTTTTTTCAACCCGCCGTGCGATGCGCGTATCACAGCACAAGTAGCGGACGTTCATTGTAAGAAATTAGCTATATATATATATATTCTTTGTTTAACATATACGTTCCGCCTTTTGAAAATAATTTGGAAGGTTTCCTTTGTAAGGTTTTTCGTGTCATCTTGGATACGTAGGAAAATTATTGAGACTATAGCTCCTTTTTGGAAATCCCTTCGGTAAATATCGATGCATTCGAAAACACTTAGGTACTGTTCTCAGAACATTCCTGCTCAGTTACTAAACCAAATAGTAAATATCATAAAACAAACTGTTCCAAAAGAAATCGATCCCAAATGTGTACAAGAATGCCACGTGTGTCTGGTGTGCACGAAAATCTAAATCAATGCATGTGTCATACGTGCACAGAAACAAAATCTAAGTGCAACGGGTGTTCACGAAAAGATCTATCAAGTGCAACGGGTGTGCCTGACGACAATATCAGGTGCATCTGATATGCATGAAGAATCCCGATTTAGTGCATCTGGTGTGCACAAAACCGCATCTAGCGCACCAAGTATGCGCAAGAATCTAAATCAAGTGCACAAGGTGCACGAAAACAAATATCAAATATCACAATCGAAAACGACGGTATACAACATACATCAATCCAAATCAGGTATACTGTGGTATATAAACTCATAAACGCGTGCATCTGCGTGCACAAAATCACATCAAGGTACGGAAAGCTCGTGTAAATTACACCAAATGCATAAGTCAAAATCGTGCGCAACACCTATGCATGAATTCAAAATCGAATATATCGGAGGGTATGAAATCAAAATCGGGTGCAATGGGTCTGCACAAAACGAAAATCAGTACAACTGATACATAGAAATACGAATCTTGTGCAACTGTAGTGCACATAGGAAATATCAATCATAAAATGAAATCCTCAAAATACTAGAATCCAAAATAACGGAAATATGATATTCGAATCACCAAATCGCAAATCATAAATACTATCGTCAACGTGCCCCTCCTTCAAGGTCGAAGGGTGCCGGTGCATTCAAAGCTAGCAGAGCAAGTTATCTGCTTTCCTCCTGTTCACGTTCTGGCGCCTTCTGCCCTCAGGTAATCATCTCTCTCCGTGGATTACCAGTTATATGCCTCTTCGGCTCTACAGCCCGATTCTGGCTCTTTTCAGAAGATCTCCTGACCAATTAGCATAGTCACTCAGAACATGCCTCTTCAATGATGGCAACTCTGGGCCACTGAATGTGCGTGATACAATCGATCCTGGTTCCATGTCTTCTCGTGTAGTATCCCAGAAAGATTCTGTCGGGGTCTCTCCCGAATCTCGTCTCTGTCGCACTGCCCTAAAATTACCACCCTTTACTTAACCCATTCTTTCTTCCGGGACAGCTGCATCCTCTTCATGACTTCCTTCTGGAAGATATATCCGTATGCAACGCCTCTGCGTACTATCACGTCCCTGGGTTCAACGGAGTGGAACGTCATCTCGTCAAGATCTCGTACGAACCTCTTACTCCACTTTTCTTTAATATGGATCAATTCGGAATCGTCTCTTCGTAGCTGTGTGGACTGCGCTACAAACGGCTGCACTCATATCTAGAGTCTCCATTCTGAAACTATGAACTCGACAGCTCAATATCTTGTGGTAGTTATCTGGCCAACTACGTCCTCGGAAACTCTTCCAAATCGTCGGAGGAATACTCTTCATTCGTCCGTTTTCGATCGACTCTCAATGCATCTGGGTAAGATCCTTCTATCCGGAGCTGGCCATATAACTGATCCTACATCGGAGCATCCAACGAATAACGCCTTTTCTTGGTCAACTCACAGCACGTCTGTGTGAGAGCCTCTTCTAACTGAAGTTAGTCAATATAATGATCTCGCATCAAAGCATCCAACGAATAGAAGATCCTAGTCTTATCCAAGGTGACTAGCGACCTTCAATCACTTTCCTGAGTGTAACCTCATGCTGCAATAGCTTTCAAACGTCTAGGGGCGATATCTTATCAAATTCAGCAACAGCTGACTCCTCTGGCAATAGCCCAATCATCTGGGGCAGATCTCAAACGCTTGTGTCAACGGAAAAAAAATCCCAATAACAATATATCGATGTGTTTCGTACTACCGGAAAACAACCTGATCAGTCCTCGTCCATGACGAGCTCATGCTGACCGCACCTCTAGCCGCAGCTCTCTTTGCTCGTGTAACCGTGGTAACAGAAACTACAATCCGACATCGATGAGGATAGATCATAGGAACGAATAGAATACGGTGCATAAGGAATATACATCAAAAGGCTTCTTAAGCGAAGTAGCGTATCATAAGTATGCCGCGGAACATACACACGGTACGTCACTCTACTTAAGTCACCTACTCCATCAACCAAGGTCAACCTACGCGAAGAAAGTTCGGGTCTAATATCCTCTCGGCCAAGTCTAAGTTCCGTAAGGTCAAGCCTAGGTTCCGAATATATATATACGCCCTAGACTCCGCATAGTCAAACCTAGACTCGAACCAAGGTTAAACCTAGCGCTCTGATACCAACTTTGTCACGACCCGAAAAGGCACGTGACTGGCACTTGAATTAGGTGAAGTCTATAGGACCACACCTAATACAAGTAAGCCAAAATCCCAGAAATCTAAACCTTTTTAGGGAAAATAGTGGAGGTGCTGTTTTGAAATAAGGTTACTGAAATCAAGTTCTTTCTACGAAACATAGATAATAGTATACGAAAAACACAATGCTTATATTTAACTTGGAAACATTTTCTTCATTGAAAATTTGGGCAGCACCTCCTTTATAAAACTTAAACAGAAAACGGTACAAACAATATCATATAAGGCATCCCCAAGCGGGAGCTAGCTCTTCGCCAATTGGCGGAAACAACCACGCATTTAATGCAATATGCTACTCCGAAGGAGAGAATCAAAACTCAGAAAGAAGATAAGGAAAACATGCATCATTAAGAAAACCAGAAAACGTCAATAAATACATGAGCGCGACTCTAAGACAGAAAGAATATACAAGCTGTGGTTATCTAAGTCTACTAAATATACAAGTCTAGTTGATGGAGCTTACTAGATACAACTGAAATAAATAAAAGTACAACGGTGGTAACGATGCAAGTGAACCCACCCACCGAAACAATCACCCAGAAGGAAGTAGTGTGCCAGCGAAGCCGCCATGAAACCTGTACGGCAAAACCTGCAAGAAACTGTGGCTAAATTGGAGTGAGTTGCCAACTCATGAGTAGAAGACATCACTAAGTAGAAACCGAATGTATAACGATCTTGTAACACCTTAGGTCGTGTTTAGGGGTTAATTATAGTTTACTAGATAGTTTTGGTAAAAAGTTTACCAAATTAAGTTTTTGATGTTTTATTCTAATTAATGAATATTTTATTAGGATTTTTCTTGACACACTCACTCAGCTGAGAGAGAGAGAGAAAGAGAGAGAAGCAGCAGCAGCAGAGGAAGCACCAGCAACAGCAGCAGAAGAGGCAGCAGCAAGCAGCAGCATCAGCAGCAGCATGGAGTAGCAGCAGCAGCAGGAGCAGTAACAGCTCCAGCAGCCTCTGTAGCAGCTCCAAACCTTCTCCTTCCTCTACTTCCTGCACTCTAAGATCCTTAAGTGAGGTATGATATAAGCCTAACTTCCTTGCTTGCTAAACTAGTGATTGTTAATCTTAATTAGTGTTAAAAAGTGAGATTTTGTGCTTGAAATGGTGATTTGTGTGAACTTATGGTTTAGTGCTGTTAATATTAGTTAACCTAGCCTAATTAGGTGTTATTAAGACCATGTAAACCTAGTTAGACCCCAGATTACAACAAAATACCATAGGATTTCAAATTGTGCAAATTTAGTGTTTTTAAGTGAACAAATTGGATTTCTGTGATCTGCTATAGGCCCGAGTAGTTCAGGTTGAAATTGAGTTAACTGGAGCATGTATACAAGGTATAGACCACACAACCAGAGCCCGAGACCCCCACCCCATAGCGAGGCCGCCAATTTATTCTTTCTGGCCGCAATTTGCGGCCAGATAGGGGAATTTTTGGGTGAATTTTGGATGGGTAGGAGTCTGTTGTGATTTCTAGGCCAGTGGTATGTATAGTTTTGTAAGTTGTTAGCCTGGGTAGAATCTGGGATGTTATATCGTATTTCTAGTACTTTTGGTTCGCGCGATACGCGCGATACGCGAGAGGGTTCCATGATTCAGCGTATCGCGGCGTATCGGGGTTAGTTTTAAACGCGTGCACACGTTTAGCGTATCGTACACACGCGCGTTTAGTTCGCGACGCGAGCGTATCGTTTGACTTCGATATCGCGTTTTGCGAGATAGTTGCTTATATATGGATTCTTGTGAAATTCCAGGTTCGCAGGCGGGTACATCAGGCGAAGCTAAGAAAGGGAAGCAAGTGGTCGGCTACGAGTAGCGCACGACCAGGTGGGTAGATTTAACATCTACGGGGAAATCGCCCGTATGGCGTTAAGCGTCAGGGCGAGTTAGGATATTAGGTTGTAGATGTTCATATGGACTGTAGTAGCATACCTTATTGTTGCATATAGAAATGATAGCATAGGACACTGCACTGTCACTAACGGTTCAAGTCGCACGAGCAAGCTTGATATGCTACACTCACACCGTTAGTGATTGCCATGACACTCACATTATAGGATTGCTATAAATCATATATCATACTGATTCCACCCTATTGATGTTGCCATGAATTGCCGCATAACAGCATATGTTATATCCATATTCAGGCACATATGCATCACATACCCCTACTGGTATTACATGCACACTGTATATTCATACCAGTGCACACATATATGGATATGTTCATACCTGCGCACATGCACACTGTATATTCATACCAGTACACACATATATTGATATGCTCATACCTGCACACATGCACACATATTGAGATGTTCATACCTGCGCACATGCACACTGTATATTCATACCAGTGCACACATATATTGATATCTTCATACTTGCTTAGATTACGCATTGAGATATATTGTTTCCATGTAAATTCTGGATTTGGGGAACCGTGGATATTTCAAAGAGAATAGTTAATTATTTAAAAACCCGGTTTCCCTTGATATGATATTTCGGTGCGTTCACCATGTATTTTCTCGGTACTAGAGTGATATATGTGAACCCGAATCGAGGAGTTGGATAAGGCCGATTACGGGTACATGGTGGACCCGGTATGGTACCCCGGGGCGAGAACGGTTTCGCTGTGTAGTAGACGGTGAGCCTGGCAGAGGGACTACTACCTACCGGAGATTGGTTGGACCTGGCGGTTATTCGGAGGATACCGACCAGAGTCTATGGATGGATACGGGACGACTCGTACTGCCGGGGCCGAGGGCCGATACCGCAGACAGAGCCCGTAGGCTGATCCGGGCTGACGGATGCCCTATACAGGAGGATTTGCGTGTCGATGCTTGGCATGAGTATTTCTTGATATTTTGGGTGCCGATGTTGGGCACTCACGGTTATATGAGATTTACAGGATTGGAGGACCGAGGAGGATGACGACATCTGAGTAGTATTGGGTTTTGGGTACATTGATGGGTACCGATTATACTTTCCACGATGACATTCCGTGTAGATGTTATATTTCCCATGCTCAGTATGTAGTAATTGATATCTCATCCTGTACCTATTGTACCTGATATAATACACATTGCTATACCTGATCACTGCATACCCTGTTCATTCTATATAGGGTTGCTAGATTTCATTGCTAGACATGATCATTGCATACTCTGTTCATTCTATATAGGGTTGCTAGATTTCATTGCTAGACATGATCATTGCATACTCTGTTCATTCTATATAGGGTTGCTAGATTTCATTGCTAGACATGATCATTGCATACTCTGTTCATTCTATATAGGGTTGTTAGATTTCATTGCTATACATGATCATTGCATACTCTGTTCATTCTATATAGGGTTGTTAGATTGCATTGCTGTACCTGATTATTGCATACCCTGTTCATTCTATATAGGGTTGTTAGATGGCATTGTTATACCTGATCATCACATTTCTTGCTCATCACATGGAGATGTTATTAGACCGCACTTGTTGCATATTTGAGCATCCAGTTCATCATATAGATGTTATCTGTTGATATAGGTTAGAGTATCGTAGCACGTGCATACTCGCGATTACCTTTATATGTTATCTTCTATTCACGAGTTGGCAACTCACCCCCGTTGTGCCACAGTGTTTGCAGGTTGCCCTTCGGAGTAGTCGCGGCAGGCTGCATTCTTGCATCTTTTGACACAGATACCCCTACAGTTGGTGTGCTAGCTCTTTTGCTGATAGGTGGGTTTTGTGCGGTATCTGGTTATCTTTCAGTTATGTACATTGTTGTATCTAGTACTCTCCATCTACCACTTATGTATTGACTTAGAGACCAGTTGTGAGGACGATATATATTATTTTGTATTCTGGTGTCGAGCTCGTTGTGAGCCGACTCTACTTATGCAGTTTATTCTATCTGTGATGTTTCCCACCTGTTGCTCATTTTCTTCGCTACGGCGTCGCATATTGTTATCTTAGTAATTTGTTCTATTAAATGCTTAAATCACTCTATACTTTTACTGGTTTGATTTCTGGGTTTTCGGCTTACTTAGTCGCGTTACGCCTGTAGACGTTACGTGGTTAAGTGCCGGTCACGGGCCAAACTTTGGGTCGTGACAAAGTTGGTATCAGAGCCAGGTTTTACCTTCGGAGTGTAGGATGACCCTGTATGATGGAGTAGGTAGCTGCAGCAGAGTGGCGTAGCGTGCGTATGTTCCGCGGCATACTCACGACACGGTACTCCGCCTAAGCGACCTTAGGACTTATTGATTAAATTTCCTTTATGATCGTATACATCCTTGTGATTCGATTTTCGTATCTTCATCGAATCCTACCTTCTTTCCAGCCATTATACCGCCAAGGACTACGAGGGTGCAGAGAGAGGCCGGGAGTGCCGAGGTTCGAGTTGATTTATCTGAGACGAGGACTGATCCGAGTAGTACCCATGTTGTACCAGGACAGATTATTTCTCCTACGACAGATCAGATCACTAGACTAGTGGCAGAGATGCAGAGCTTACGCCAGACGATGAGCTCATTGGTAGAGGTCGTTCGAGCGCAGCGACAGATGGTTGCCACCCCTGTTACCCAGTTGTTCCTTGCGATCATCATGCAGTATTCCGTCCCCTACATAGCACCGGTGGAGGTAGCCCCTGTTTACGAGACACGTCTTCCAGAGACCGTGAGAGTTTCGGAACAGTTGTGGAATCGTACTGGTGTACCAGCCCAAAGCAGAGGCTTAGGACGAGGACAGTCGTTTGGCTTCCATCCCCAGGCAGGACAGCAGGCAGCGCGTAGGTGTTTACGATGCGGAAGCCTTCAGCATCTCATCAGGCAGTGTTCCTTCACAGCACGTCAGGGTCGTATTCTGAGACGTCGTGGACGCGGAGGGTTTGCACAAAGGGGTCAGGCTAGTAGAGGAGGAGTTCGATCAGTCGCAGATGAAGGACAGGCACAAGTTTTCGCTTCGACACATCGGGACGCGCGGGCGTCCAATGCTGTGGTTTCAGGTACTCTTTCAGTATGTTCTTTTGTTGCACTCGTATGTTTACACACTTCGTGCCGGGTTTAGGACGGGAGTCGTGCTGGGTAGATTAGACGTTTGTTGTGTTAACTTCCGTCAGCAATCCTTTTGTTGTGCAACACGTACTTCGGTCTTGTGCCGATCGGATAGGAGATAGAGATTTATCTGCTATTTTGATCCTCCTAGAGATGTTGGATTTGGCGATCTCCTGGGCACGGACTGGTTAGCTACGTGTTAGGCGTTGTGGGCTACCGTGAGGAAACAGTTAGGGTTTGTTTTCCCGGGTAAGTCAGTTCTTGTTGTGCAGGTGGATAGTGGTGCCGCCTCTTACAGCTTGAATTCAGCCTTATTTGCTAGACGGCTCTGAGGAGATGTCGTGGATTCTTGGCGTTTTTCGTGATGCTGTAGCCACAGTTGGTTTGTTGGACCAGTTCTTTTTCGTGCGAGAATTTTTCCGACGTCATTCCAAGATAAGCCGGCAAAGCTTATGGAGCTAAGGATCTTCTGCAGAGTGGTTGTTGAGGGAGTTGTGCGTCTGAGTGTTTCGCATTTAGGAAGCTCCTATTTCTGTTCGTCCAGGAGGAAAACGACAGATTGAGGTTGTGTATTGATGGATCGTCACTTGAATCGGCTTACGGTGCTGATAAGTATCATGTACCTCGCATTGACGATTTCTTCGATCAGCACCAGAGTGCGAGACTTTGTCTAGGTTCGTTTGGGATCGGGTCATCATTGTTGCAGGTCCGGAATGATGATATTCCGAAGACTGCCTTGTGCGTGCTACGGACTTTGTGTGTTTTGGGTGTGTCACTGGACTCACCAATGCTCTAGCAGCATTCGTAGGTGTGATGAACTAGTTTTCTTCGGGCCGTTCCTCGACTAGTTATTGTTGTGTCATTTACGACATCCTAGTCTTTTTAGTGTGTCTTGAGGAATAGGAGTAGCACTTGAGGATCTGTTATACGGATACTGGAAGAGCCCCAGCGGTTTACTAGATTCTCGGAGTGTTCCCTTCAAGCCTGTGGTGTTGACTCCTAGGTTCTGTAGTTACCGAGCCGAATTGGTATGGTTTTTAGGAAGATCGTGGCCATACAGCTTAGGCCCAAATTTGTGAGCCGGACGGAGGTCCGCATATTTTTTTGGCTTAGCAGGTGTTACCGCCGTCTCATGCAGGATTGCTAGTGTAATGCTGCCCCGTTGACTAAATTGACGGGAATGGAGATTTCTTTTCTGTAGACTGAGGCTTGCGTGCGGAGTTTCCGCAGTTGAAGACTCGGTTAACAACTGCTTCAGCCCTTTCCTTGCTCTTTGGTTCGGGCGACTTTGTGATTTAACTGTGATGTTTCGTGAGTAGGACTCGAATGTGTACTGAGGTGACACAATGGAGTTATCGCTTTTGCTTCCTTACATTTGGAGGAAGTACGATAAGGATATTGCACTCATGATCTGGAGATGGCCGCGATGGTTTTGAGTTGGAGATTAGAGACACCACTTGTTTGAAAGTCGTGTCAGATTTTCACGGACCACCAGAGTTAAATGTACATCTTCCTGCAGCGAAAAATTGATTGTTGTGATAATCCTCCGCAGATTCACAGTTCTTGTGCGATCGTTGAGTACAGCATAAGTTTGTCTCTTCTGAGGAGACAGCTTGCTCATGTCCGCGCCCGACCACTTTTCTTAAATCGCTTTCGCGAGACACTGCCCGCCGACGCTCGTTCGTTAGGGATATTGGAGCCTACTCGGCCGGGTAATGTTTTAGAATCCTTGACTTGTGGCAAGGGTGTGCTAGGCTAGAGAGACACTTGTGTACCTAGTATTATAGGGAAGAGACGAGGAATCCTAGGGCAGGCACACCGGTCAACTCTCTGTACTCATTCAAGCCCCACCAACTGTTAACGTAACTTGTAAGGTAGTTACGGGTGGGCAGGGACAGAAAAAAGAAGTCTTGGGATTCGTTTCAAGGTGTCTGTCTTGTTGTGTGCTTGAGTTGAGCAACTGAGACTGACGGGAGAGTTGCAACCTTTAACCGTTCCGAGGAGGGAACGAGAGCAGATCTCCCCGAATTTTCATTATGGTGTCCACCCAGGAGTTGTCAGGATGTGACTCCATTCGGATGCTTGTCATCCAGTGATACTCAGTTGTTCTTGTTAAGTTGTGCGTATGTAGAAATTGTTGTCGGCAGTTGGGGATCGTCGTTTGCCATCGATAGGGTTCTCCTTTGATAGCAGTTATCAGGAGACACTCCAATTGGTAAACTTTAGGTTTAGAGGATTAGGTCGTGTCGATCACCAGTTTGTTTTCCTAACTCCGTGTTATAGGATTTTTGGACCTCAGCTAGTTTAGAAATTTCGGAAATGACCCGGTTGTTTTGGGTCAGGATGAGTTTGGTCCATTGCGGATGGAGATCAGATGCTGACCAAGAGGGTCGCAGATTCAAGTTCGCAATGGCAGATCATGTATTCCCACAGGAAATTTCCGATAAATGACATGTTGAGTTTTGGGAAGCTTTCCAGGATAGTAAGTCTTTTAGGGATCCCTAAGGCAAGTTGGTTCGTTGCCTTAAGTTGGGCACTTCCACCCAGATTATTGAGTATTCACCCCGTATTCCCTATGTCGATACTTTGCAATTACCTTCATGACCTTTCTCATTGGATTCAGCGCCAGACCATTTAGTTCGAGCGTGATCCTTCGTTCACCCATCAGCCAGTTGTAATTTTGGACCGGCAGGTGAAGAAACTTCGATCGAAGGTCTTGCCATCAGTGAAGGTATTTTGGTGCATCCCAAACGGTGAAGAGATCACTTGGGAGGGTGAGGGCGAGATGCGGAAGAAGTTCCCTCATCTTTCTGAAAGTATGCGTAGCTTTGTATTTTAAAATTCGGGGACGAATTTTCTGTAAGGGGGGAAGATTGTAACACCTTAGGTCGTGTTTAGGGGTTAATTATAGTTTACTAGATAGTTTTGGTAAAAAGTTTACCAAATTAAGTTTTTGATGTTTTATTATAATTAATGAATATTTTATTAGGATTTTTCTAGACACACACACTCAGCTGAGAGAGAGAGAGAAAGAGAGAGAAGCAACAGCAGCAGAGGAAGCACCAGCAACAGCAGCAGAAGAGGCAGCAGCATGGAGTAGCAGCAGCAACAGGAGCAGTAACAGCTCCAGCAGCCTCTGTAGCAGCTCCAAACCTTCTCCTTCCTCTACTTCCTGCACTCTAAGATCCTTAAGTGAGGTATGATATGAGCCTAACTTCCTTGCTTGCTAAACTAGTGATTGTTAAGCTTAATTAGTGTTAAAAAGTGAGATTTTGTGCTTGAAATGGTGATTTGTGTGAACTTATGGTTTAGTGCTGTTAATATTAGTTAACCTAGCCTAATTAGGTGTTATTAAGACCATGTAAACCTAGTTAGACCCCAGATGACAACAAAATACCATAGGATTTCAAATTGTGCAAATTTAGTGTTTTTAAGTGAACAAATTGGATTTCTGTGATCTGCTATAGGCCCGAGTAGTTCAGGTTGAAATTGAGTTAACTGGAGCATGTATACAAGGTATAGACCACACCACCAGAGCCCGAGACCCCCACCCCATAGCGAGGCCGCCAATTTATTCTTTCTGGCCGCAATTTGCAGCCAGATAGGGGAATTTTTGGGTGAATTTTGGATGGGTAGGAGTCTGTTGTGATTTCTAGGCCAGTGGTATGTATAGTTTTGTAAGTTGTTAGCCTGGGTAGAATCTGGGATGTTATATCGTATTTCTAGTACTTTTAGTTCGCGCGATACGCGCGATACGCGAGAGGGTTCCATGATTCAGCGTATCGCGGCGTATCGGGGTTAGTTTTAGACGCGTGCACACATTTAGCGTATCGTACACACGCGCGTTTAGTTCACAACGCGAGCGTATCGTTTGACTTCGATATCGCGTTTTGCGAGATAGTTGCTTATATATGGATTCTTGTGAAATTCCAGGTTCGCAGGCGGGTACATCAGGCGAAGCTAAGAAAGGGAAGCAAGTGGTCGGCTACGAGTAGCGCACGACCAGGTGAGTAGATTTAACATCTACGGGGAAATCGCCCGTATGGCGTTAAGCGTCAGGGCGAGTTAGGATATTAGGTTGTAGATGTTCATATGGACTGTAGTAGCATACCTTATTGTTGCATATAGAAATGATAGCATAGGACACTGCACTGTCACTAACGGTTCAAGTCGCACGAGCACGCTTGATATGCTACACTCACACCGTTAGTAATTGCCATGACACTCACATTATAGGATTGCTATAAATCATATATCATACTGATTCCACCCTATTGATGTTGTCATGAATTGCCGCATAACAGCATATGTTATATCCATATTCAGGCACATATGCATCACATACCCCTACTGGTACTACATGCACACTGTATATTCATACCAGTGCACACATATATGGATATGTTCATACCTGCGCACATGCACACTGTATATTCATACCAGTGCACACATATATTGATATGCTCATACCTGCACACATACACACTGTATATTCATACCAGTGCACACATATTGAGATGTTCATACCTGCGCACATGCACACTGTATATTCATACCAGTGCACACATATATTGATATCTTCATACTTGCTTAGATTACGCATTGAGATATGTTGTTTCCATGTAAATTCTGGATTTGGGGAGCCGTGGATATTTCAAAGAGAATAGTTAATTATTTAAAAACCCGGTTTCCCTTGATATGATATTTCGGTGCGTCCACCATGTGTTTTCTCGGTACTAGAGTGATATATGTGAACCCGAATCGAGGAGTTGGATGAGGCCGATTACGGGTACATGGTGGACCCGGTATGGTACCCCGGGGCGAGAACGATTTCGCTGTGTAGTAGACGGTGAGCCTGGCAGAGGGACTACTACCTACCGGTGATTGGTTGGACCTGGCGGTTATCCGGAGGATACCGACCAGAGTCTATGGATGGATACGGGACGACTCGTACTGCCGGGGCCGAGGGCCGATACCGCAGACAGAGCCCGTGGGCTGATCCGGGCTGACGGATGCCCTATACAGGAGGATTTGCGTGTCGATGCTTGGCACGAGTATTTCTTGATATTTTGGGTGCCGATGTTGGGCACTCACGGTTATATGAGATTTACAGGATTGGAGGACCGAGGAGGATGACGACATCTGAGTAGTATTGGGTTTTGGGTACATTGATGGGTACCGATTATACTTTCCATGATGACATTCCGTGTAGATGTTATATTTCCCATGCTCAGTATGTAGTAATTGATATCTCATCCTGTACCTATTGTACCTGATATAGTACACATTGCTATACCTGATCACTGCATACCCTGTTCATTCTATATAGGGTTGCTAGATTTCATTGCTAGACATGATCATTGCATACTCTGTTCATTCTATATATGGTTGCTAGATTTCATTGCTAGATATGATCATTGCATACTCTGTTCATTCTATATAGGGTTGCTAGATTTCATTGCTAGACATGATCATTGCATACTCTGTTCATTCTATATAGGGTTGCTAGATTTCATTGCTAGACATGATCATTGCATACTCTGTTCATTCTATATAGGGTTGCTAGATTTCATTGCTAGACATGATCATTGCATACTCTGTTCATTCTATATAGGGTTGTTAGATTTCATTGCTATACATGATCATTGCATACTCTGTTCATTCTATATAGGGTTGTTAGATTGCATTGCTGTACCTGATCATTGCATACCCTGTTCATTCTATATAGGGTTGTTAGATGGCATTGTTATACCTGATCATCACATTTCTTGCTCATCACATGGAGATGTTATTAGACCGCACTTGTTGCATATTTGAGCATCCAGTTCATCATATAGATGTTATCTGTTGATATAGGTTAGAGTATCGTAGCACGTGCATACTCGCGATTACCTTTATATGTTATCTTCTATTCACGAGTTGGCAACTCACCCCCATTATGCCACAGTGTTTGCAGGTTGCCCTTCGGAGTAGTCGCGGTAGGCTGTATTCTTGCATCTTTTGACACAGATGCCCCTACAGTTGGTGTGCTAGCTCTTTTGCTGATAGGTGGGTTTTGTGCGGTATCTGGTTATCTTTCAGTTATGTACATTGTTGTATCTAGTACTCTCCATCTACCACTTATGTATTGACTTAGAAACCAGTTGTGAGGACGATGTATATTATTTTGTATTCTGGTGTCGAGCTCGTTGTAAGCCGACTCTACTTATGCAGTTTATTCTATCTGTGATGTTTCCCACCTGTTGCTCATTTTCTTCGCTACGGCGTCGTATATTGTTATCTTAGTAATTTGTTCTATTAAATGCTTAAATCACTCTATACTTTTACTGGTTTGATTTCTGGGTTTTCGGCTTATTTAGTCGCGTTACGCCTGTAGACGTTACGTGGTTAAGTGCCGGTCACGGGCCAAACTTTGGGTCGTGGCAGATCTCCTAGGTCGTAACATACTGTACTCATAATATACTGAAATGTCTAGTAGTGGTAAGGGATCATCTAAACATAACTTTAATACCAAGTACTCGTGTCAGTGCCTCAAGTAGCAATATGTCATATATATGATGTACAAATGCATCAAGAATGAAATCAGAATATATCTGTATAAGAAAGCTGTGTTCTTATCTCAGTAAGATTTTAGTGCAAAAACTGGAGTATCGTCAATGAAATCAACAGAAATCCGTGTCAACATCGACACAAAATCCTCAATATCCCAGGCTCCATCAGTCCGGATCGGCCCATATCATCCAATCTCACGACTACGGTCGGTATCCTCCGGATATCCGCCGCGTCAACTATCACTGGTAGGTAATGCTCCCGTGCCGGGCTCAACGCCTTCTCAATAAGTCCATCTTGCCCCGGGGTACCTCACCGGGTCCACCATGTATCCGCAGATGGTGAATCCCCCTCCTCGAATCGGGTATATGATACAGCTCAAGAACCGAGGAAACTCATGGTGGACACCACTCACATCATATCACGAGAAAACCGCAACTTGCATTTTTTTTTAAAATGATAATGAGTTTATAAAATTCTTGCGGTTTTCCCCCAAATCCAGAAATCTCATAGAAAATCCGACATCCCAAAATCAAGAGTTAATAAGCAGTGAATATCGGCATAAAGCCCACAATATTGCATAATAGAATGGATATATAAATGCATGGGGTATCCAAGTAAGGAATGCAATATCTAAACTAGCACATGAGAGTAAGCATAAGACTAATATGTTGAAACTACCAGCCATCAGGTTATACTAATGAAGTAACGTTTTCTAAAGTGTACGTGACATGGAAATTACCGATGATGATGTGTGTGAGCCGGCAAGCAAGTGTACGTGAAACATACACATCATCGGTAATGGTGTTGGTGCCCTAACAGATGGGGTTCATAATAACTATTGAAAACATAAGTATAAACATGCAATGCGATGAGAACAACATGAATATAACGGAGAATGAGTAGTAAACACAACATTGTAGAATTTACATATCTATATACGAGTCATACAGTTTTGGTGTTTGAATAGCACGAATCATGGTTTTTAGAAAGAATAGGGCTACGGTGTTTTTAAGAAAAGATATGTCCTTTGAAAATCCGTAGCATCCCTCGGATTGTCTTTTGAAAATACTCACGATTCGTTAGTTTTTGAAAATAGGTATGACTCGAGCCTAGTCTAACATCTACCTAATCAACTAAAAGACTAAACTAAGAAACTAGCCGAAAGGGTAAGAAATCTACCTAAATTCCGAGTCGATATACCTAGTAGTCGGCGATCCAGCCTCATAGCGTCGCGTACTGTACATAGTACGGCATCCTCGAGTCAAGAGTGTGGATCAATCATCATATCTATACCTCGTATGAAAAAATCCATCGTACGGCATCCCCAAAATTGAGGGTACGGGTCAACTATCATATAAACATCATTATTCATATAGTATCATCATCGAACAATATCATGATCAGGGGTACTGTTCTAAAGCTTCGTACATTCCAATATCATCAACTCGCTTATTATCGTATGTATGAAAACATATCGCCCAACGATCCACTACAATATCATATCATGTCTCATATCACGACTCAATCACATATCAGAATTTCACGGCATCATGCCCGGTCATGTCGACTCATCTCCACATATCACATACTATCCTCATCATCCGTGTATATGTATATATACACACATACACGCATACATGTATATATATATACACATATACACACAAAATCACGTGTGTGCGTGCGCGCGTGTTTTTGTATCTACATATAACCTGCGATTCGCCACCAAGGTAATCATCCTATGGATAGATCTTCCTAGATCAATCTAATCTAACCTAAGGTATTCTAAATACCATATTCACTAAGTATCCAATATCGTATCCAAACTTACTGTTATAGTAATACCATATTCTACTGTTGCGTGGGTGCTATACGCCATCCACCTGACTTCCCTCGTAGATATACATCTACTCACCTCGATCCTCGCTTGCCGAAGTCGATGACGCCATGCTCTTCCTTGTTATCGAAGTCCATGTGAAGGTGCCTACATATCACAAAATACATCGTATCGCATCAAAATCCGATTCAAAAACCGACACAACACGTAAAGTGCTCATAGGTTAGAACCTATAGCCTACGAATGCAAAAACAATCATAAAACCCTCGTCGTTGACGTACAAACGTCCAACGACCAAACCCACAATCAAATGCCAAAATCCATGTTTTAGAAATCGGAAAACCATTGCTATTATTAACTCAAACGCTCACAGATTTTGCCTCAGGTAATTTAGGACAAAAAGAAAAATACAGTGGCTAAGTTATTAGTAGTGTGAGCTATAGGCCAAAACCCAACATCAGAAGCCAAAATCTGGCCGGCCAATAGTGCTACAGTAACTGCCCCCGCCGGCCCCACTTTTGAATTTTGGTCTCGTCTTTTGGTTGTGGTCTCCTATTGGTCTAACTAGGTCTCTGGGTTTGTTTGATTTTCCTAAAAGGTTCCCAAGTTGCTCCAAATTCCCTGTAGACCTCAAAAAAATCACAAAACCGATATGGGAAAATTCTAGGATCGTGTTTTGGGTTCAAGTCTCGGTTTTGGTCCAGAAAAGAAATCTCTAAGGTCATGTAAAACAGTACTACACCTCAAATACACCTTCACAAACCAAATCATACCCTAAAGCTCATCTTGGAAATTTCCAAGATCACTAAATCTTATTTAATCAACTCAAAACTACTATATGAATTTAGAAAACTAAAATTCTTAACACGGGGGTAGGGTTATACCTCATTTGGCAACTCAAGAATTTTCTTGAGTTGCCCTAAGTGCTCAAAATCTTGACTTGTTTGGTCCACCATGTTTGTAGTGAGCTTGTGCATAATTTTAGTGAAGGCGGTACAAGGTTTTGGTGTGGATTTGGGATGGTTGTGAAGGTGGTAGAGGGTGGAGGAAGAAGAGGAGAATGAGATGAAGAAGACGATGAAGAACAAATGAGAACAAAGAAAGAAGCATGGGAAAATCTAAAGCCTTCACACACTCTCTCTCTCTCTCTCACATCAACCATGATACATGTCCCATCACTTTTTTCTCTCATCTATTTCTTTTTTTTCTTTTCCTATTGTTTTAAACTCAAACAAATCATTCAAAAAAAGAACCATGTTGCATTTAATAAAATGTAGCAAGTATTTGTAACACGCTTTTTTGCATGCCATGCACATAAACCAGATCAATGCAAAAATTTAGTGAAATACTAATCGAGTTTAGTGAATAACCCATATACAAATAATTATATAAATTTTCCAAGCTATCGGTATATAGTTATACCCTTTCATTAAAACTAATTCTTGTACTTAATAATATTCATAGAAATTATTATTTCAATTATTTAAATTCCCAATAAAAATAATATTTTATTTTTCTGAAATGTTACATGTCGCCTCCAATGTTGCCGTACAGAGCTCTGAACTGCGCGACGTGCTGATGGGGGTTGCTTTTCCCTTTGTACACATGGAGTTTGGGGATCGTATATCCCAGCGGGTACTTGATTTGGTCATACCAGCCTAGATACGGTCGTCCAGTTCTGACAGTTTGGCCAGACGCTTCACTAGCTTGATGAGCTCGTATTTGTTGAGTTATATAGTCATTGAGTAGCATTAGAGATCGTTTCCTCCTTAGCTGTTGACAAAGCCGGAAGAGGGTTTGATGTTTCCCCTCTGTCATCCTCAATGATTGTCGGTAGATCCTCGACAGAGGTTCTGGCTGGATCATCAGTCCAACCATGTCCTAGAATAAGAGAGCCATCTGCTTTATGTTGGCAGCCTGCTCGGCAGCTTTCTTGTCCTTTCTTTCAAGCACCCTTTGCAGGAACTCTGTATCGGTCTCCTACTCTTGGAGCTGTTCAGCTGTTGCATCCGGAATTTCTTTCTGCCCGGAGAGTGCTGTCATTTTGGTCAGCATCTCCTGGAGCTTTTGTTGCTACTCCTGAGCTTTTGTTAGCGACAGAGTTTGCGGTCGGTGACCTATGGAAGCACGACTCTCCACTTTCCCGGAAGCCATGTAGACCGTATGCACGATCATGCCCTCAGACTTGGGGCGTTTGGATCCATCGTCTTTGGAGTTTGCCGCCGGCGGTGGGATTTTCTCTGGCCTCATCCTTTTGTGGGAGGTCGGAGTTGAATGAGCCGTTGTAACAGGCACCCGTGTGGAGGAAGTCCCTCGCTGTATGGTGGAGGGATGATCTTTCTCTTGCCTAGCCTTTGATTTCTTCGGTCGACGAGAGTAGTCTTTGTCGATCATAGAGTCCTGGACTTTCTGCCAGACCCTGTGAATTTGGGAGGAGAGACGTTGACGGGGCTGCTCCGGCATTACCTGTACTGTGGCATCTGCAGGTGGGGGCGATTTCTTTAGCACCACCGTTGGAGAGTTCTTGCGCACCCTCCTGAGCAGATCAAAGATGTTCCCAGTTGGAACAACAGCGTCAATTTCCACCATTACAGTTGGTGGGGTAAGTCCAGAGGGGAGTTGCCCCCAGCTTTCCTCACTCGGCGCCAGTGGCGACGTCGAGCGTGTCTTGCAAAGGGAACCGCCTCAGTTTTGGAAGCGGCTTCTTCATGTCCCTGGCTTTGGTGAGGGACTGTTGCTGGTGTCAGCCTATTAAAGACTGACGTCCTTGGTAGGGTTTACGGAGGAACGACTAATCTTCCAAAGACCGGTCTTCTGGTAGGGAAAGCACTTTTGATGAAATCACCTGCAGGAGGAGTTAGGAAGGCTATCCGTTTTGGGTCAGCCCCTTCAGGTGTCACGAGCCTCTTTGCGGGCCCGTTTGGGTTCTTGCTCAGCCTGTTGAAGACTGAGACGTCAGCTTTGGACGACCCATTGAGCGGACCCGTTGTGGTTGCTAGTCGATCGAAGACCGACCTCTTGGGAGCTTCTTCCTACGGCGCTGAGGCACCGAAACTCATTGGTGGGAGCATGGTCCCAAAGAAAAATCCAGTAGTAGTTTGTGTTACTTGCCCCACTGGCATTGAAAAGGTTGAGACCGCGTTGGGCCCATAAGTTACTCCTTCAGCTGGGGTGGAGCGAGAATTGCTGTTGCAAGAGGTGCAGTTGGAAGCCATCGATTTTCTCTTCTTGTGCACAGGAATGTAAGTATGTCTTAGCACTTCTACTTCGGTTTAAACATCAATATGTGAAGAATTTTAAAAATTTAGAGTGCTAAAGCATACTACCCACGAATCGAACTAGAGATTAAGGTTACTATCTAAGCTATGAGTGTATAAACTTAAGTGAAAGAGAACTAAAACCTTTGTAGACCATTTCTTCTCTTCAATGGCTCCGTGTAGAAGTCCTTTAGCTCCTTTTGGCTCCACTTGAAGTTTGGAACAACTCCGATTGAAGTCTTCGATATCTACAATGATCCACTACGGAGTTTCAAACACTCAAACTCTTACTTCACTAAACTAAGAAAAAAGTGAAGCCAACAACCTATACAAGTTTTCTAAACTAATATAGATTCATGAAGTGGGATTTTTCTTACTAAAAGCCTTTCTTTTTCTTTCCCTTTTTCTTTCTAGAAAAAGGCAAGAGAGCTTAGAGGAAGAAGATGAACCAAAGCTTAGGATAAGAATGAACTATGGAAAAAAAATATCTTAGATATTTAAGATGTGAGTGGGAATAAAATAATGAGTTATGGTTGAAGATATTTTTAGAAGAGTGTAAAAACCATGACTCATTACATAGCATTTTCCATTTTCTTAAATCATTAAATATCCAATATTTTTCCTATATGATTCTTGCATAGCCATATCCCATGTATTATCCACCATGACACACACACACACACACATATATATACAAATATAAATATATATACATATATATGCATACATAAAGAAAGGAATTATAAATGAGCAATTAGTCATTCTATTAAATCAACACTTGATTTAATAATCCAGTCATATCACATATAATCTGACTAATAAAAACCGCTAGATTAAAATACGATATCAGATACTCGTATTTAATCAAGGTCCCGCACATGTCTCCATATGTGCCCCACTTCGTTTCGCTTGAGCTTGGAAACCCCTATGTGGGACTCTTAAGACTCGTCAATATGCTAGCAGTAGGAAATGATCATATCAGATACCTACAAGCCGTTAGCAGTATTAGCTGGACGTAACGGCTACCCAGGTATTGTACGAACAGAAAAACAACAAGCAAACTTGCTCAAACTCCTGTAGAGCCAACAAGTAACACTTATCATTCAGTCCGGTCTGTTCGTCTGATATGTTGCATATTGAGTCGGGGGTTGGAATCGTCAAGCCCCAATAACTCTATAAGTCATGTCGATGTGTGGCCTATAACAAGTCGAGAAACTACTGATAACACTTATTAGTAAATCTCATCAGCCCTGACCAGGGACTTGCGGTTATAGCCAATCACGCATAGTACAACATCAACTCCCAATACCGGGAGAGACGAAACGCTTCCTATCGCTCACTGCCTCCATGTGTCTCGGGACCGTACCCAAAATCCACCTGTTTGCATGACTCAATAGAGCCGTGGTAGGGTGGAAATCAAAGCACAGTGGGAAACACACAAGACACTATAACGATCTTGGGTCTACATACTAACATATACAAGTGTCACCAGAGAACTGCTATTCGACGATAGGTATAATACCATATAGGAGTTCTCGATGAGTCCGTTCAGTGTACTCAGTCTCCAATGAGTACCTGTATACAATCTTTGATGTCAAACACCAATGGATATGGGATCATCCATTGCCCCTATACTGGGTCAAGAAACATATACACTAGTCTACTCTGGAATATCGATACCCTGTTTCGATACTCTCTCGACTATGAACAGTTAAAGGATATGATTATGGACTACGCATGCCCCCACTAGTATGATCTGCATCACAGTCATGGTAATCAACCTAATATCCTAAGAGATTTATCAACATGTATCAAATGAACAGTAAACTTAATCAAGTGAACATGTTAAGATAAAGAGCAACCAGATAGCATACTATCATGTCGAGCAAGAATTTCCTCTATATATACATATCCAAGTATCCACTATACTAATAATGGCCTCTAGGGCATACATATATCCAACAATCTCCGACTTGCACTAAGGCCAATTATTGGCGTATCTCATACCTAACATCTCAAAAAGTCGCTCGTGTTGCGAATGTGGAAGGGCCTTGGTGAGTAGATCCGCGGTTTAATTCTTTGTGTCTACTCTCCGAATCTCGATCTCACGGCGATTAACTATCTCCCGGATCAAATGATATTGCCTCAGGATATGTCTGGAACGTTAATGGGATCTGGGCTCTTTGGCCAATGCCATAGCCCCATTATTATCACAATACAAAGGTATTGGATCAATAATGATGGGAACTACTCCAAGTTCTGAGATGAACTTCCGCATCCAAACTGCTTCCTCGGCAGCATCATTTGCAGCAATGTACTCAGCTTCCATCGTTGAGTGTGCAACGGTGTCCTGTTTGGAACTTTTCTAACAAACCGTCCCTCCATTGAGGGTAAATACAAAACCCGAGATAGATTTACTATCATCCTTATCACTTTAGAAGCTGGAATCGGTAAAGGCCTCCATCTGGAGATCTCCATTACCATACACCAAGAACATTTCTTTAGTCCTTCGCAAGTACTTAAGAATGTTCTTCATAGCTGTCCAGTGTTTCTCTCCTGGATTGGATTGATACCTGCTTACTACACTAAGTGCATAAGCAACATTAGGGTGAATATATAACATCGCATATATGATAGATCGTACAGCGGAAGCGTAGGGTATAACACTCATGCGAGCTCTCTCTTCATCAGACTTTGGACAAAAGTCTTTGGAGAGGGTGATTCCGTGACAAGCGGGTAAAGTGCCTCGCTTGGAATCTTCCATACTAAATCTCTTTAGGATGGTGTTAATGTACTTAGATTTGGACAATCCCAACAGTCTTTTAGATCTATCTCTATAGATCTTAATACCCAAAATGTATGAGGCATCACCCGGGTCCTTCATAGAGAACATTTGTGATAAGAATAGTTTGACCGATTGTAGTATAGGAACGTCATTTCCTATCAAGATAATGTCATCCACGTACAATACGAGGAATGTGACAGTACTCCCTACAATTTTCTTATAAATGAAAGGTTCATCTACATTTTTGATAAAATCAAACTCTTTGATTGTATCATCAAAGCAGATGTTCCAACTCTGTGATGCCTGCTTTAATCCATAGATGGATTTAAGCAACCTGCATGTTTTTTCGCTGCTCCCACTGTCAATGAAGCCTTCCGGCTGATCCATAAAAACGTATTCTTCCAAATCACCATTTATAAATGCAGTTTTAACGTCCATCTGCCAGATTTCATAGTCCTAGTAAGCAGCAATAGCAAGTAGGATTCGAATGAATTTAAGCATTGCGACTGGAGAGAAAGTCTAATCATAGTCCAATCCTGGTCTTTGACGAAATCCTTTCGCTACAAGTCTTGCTTTATAGGTTTCCACCTGTCCATCTACACCAATCTTTTTCTTAAAGATCCATTTGCACCCTACGGGTTTTACTCCAGAAGGTGCAATCTCTAAAGTCCATACTTTGTTGGTGTGCATGGACTCCATTTCGGATCTCATGGCATCCAGCCATTTCACTGAGTCACTACTCGTGATACCTTGCTGAAAACTAGTAGGGTCATCATCATCTATGATGCAATCTTCTATATCACCATCGATAAGGAAACCATAGTATCTCTCTGGTGGGTGAGAAGTCCTACTAGATTTACGGAGTGACCGAGGCTCTTGGGGTTCTATTGCAACTTCTGGTTCAACCAAATCGTCAGTAGTTATTTGTGGCTCTAGAATTTCTTCTAGTTCTACCGCATTGCCATCAGTATTATTTGTAAAAAATTCATTTTCTAAAAATATGGCATACTGAGAAACAAACACTCTTTGTTCCTCCTTGTGGTAGAAAAGATATCCATATGAGTGTTTTGGATATCCCACAAAAGTACACAGCACCGATCGTGTCTTGAGTTTTTCTGGATTCTGCTTTTTAACAAAAGCATGACAACCCCATATCCTAACTCGTTTAAGAAATGGTATATTCCCATACCATATCTCATATGGAGTAGCAGGCACGGTTTTGGTCGGAACCCTGTTCAATAGATACACTGCAGTTTTCAATGCATGCCCCCAAAAGGAAAGTGGTAACTCAGCATCACTCATCATTGAACGTACCATATTTAATAAGGTACGATTCCTCTGTTCTGATACGCCGTTGTGTTGTGGTGTGTAAGGAGGAGTGAGCTGAGAGAGAATCCCATTTTCTTTTATAAAATCTAGAAACTATGTACTTAAGTACTCTCCTCCTCGATCTGATCGAAGTTTCTTGATACTCAAACCAGTTTGTTTTTCTACTTCAATTTTATACTCCTTGAATATTTTGAAAGTTTCAGACTTATGTTTCAACAAGAACACGTGTCCAAACCTAGAGAAATCATCAGCAAAAGTTATGAAGTATGAATAACCGCTTCTAGCATGTGTAGACATTGGTCTACATACATCACTATGTATGAGGCATAAGAGTTCAGCAGCTCTCTCTCTCTCTGTCCAGAAAATGAAGTTTTGGTCATTTTACCCTTGATGCAAGACTGACAAGTCGCATAAGATTTATATTCAAAAGGATTTAAATATCCATCTTTATGTAGTTTGGTTAGTCTTGTTTCGTTAATATGACCAAGTCTACAATGCCATACAAAAGCTTCATTTATATCTGAAATTTTCCTTTTGTTTGTATGCTGTATGTTGAAAACTGTGTGTTGATTTAGGATGTAAATACCGTTATTTAGTGTACCATACCCAATCAACTGTTGATTTAGGTTAATGTTCATAACATTACTTTGCAACACAAAATGATATTCTTCATTTTCTAACAAAGAAACAGATATTATATTATATAGCATGCTTGGTACAAAATAACATAGGATCAAAACCAATATACATCCCGAAGGCAACCCTAGGTGATACTCTCCCACTGATACAATATGTATATTTGAACCATTCCCAACACGGAGAGTATGATCACTTATCTTCAAAACTTTGCTATTTCTCAATCTCTGCACACAATTACAGATATGAGAACCCGAACCGGTATCTAATATCCAGGATACAGAGTTTATTGAAAAACAGTTTTCAGTAACGAACATACCTGAAGCGGAAGAATCGACATGCTTCTTCTTCTTCAGATCAGCGAGGTACTCATTACAGTTACGCTTCCAGTGTCCCGACTTGTGGCAGTAGAAACATTCTCCCTTTCCAAATCCCGTAGCCCCGAATTTGTCTTTCCCCTTTGCCTTTTTAACCCCACCTCTCGGTTTAGTGGGTTTCTTCTTCTTCTTTCCCTAGCCTTAGCTTTTGGGACGAAAGAGGAAGTTGGCTCATTAATCAGAGAGGGAGTGTTTGCTGTTTTGAGCGTACTCTTTACACTTCTCAACATATTGAGAAGTTTAGGTAGTGATTTTTCCAAGTTGTGCATATTGAAGTTCACTATAAATTGAGCAAAGATAGGGGGAGAGACTGTAGAACTATATCAATATATTGTTTGTTCTCCATAGTCCATCCCGGGTCCTCAAGTTCTTCAATAAGTCCTATCATCTTTAAGACATGATCTCCTACTGAGTACCACCAGTCATCCTCATCTAAAACAACTTTCTAGAGGCCTCGTAACGAAGAGCACGAGATTACTCCCCATACGACTCCTTTGTATGGAAAAAGATGGATTGTACATCCATCTTCTCATGTTGCTTTTGATGTTCATTTTCCATCGAAGCTAACGTGAGGCATTTGGCTGTGGCATAATCAATATCCCATGTCTTGCGGATCTCCTTATCCGCAATAGAGGAATCAGGGCCTGGGAGGGGAGGGGCTGGAGTAGTGAGGACGTATGCAACCTTATCGTATATAAGGGCAATGTTCACGTTCCTCAGCCAGTCTTTATAATTGGGTCCAATCGGTTTATTTTTCTCTAGCAGAAGCTTAAGTTCAGTCATGGGTATCTGCCGTTAGGAGAGAGAGAAAAAAAACTCAGCGAAAGCTCTTGAAATATTAGATTGTTTATTTATCTTATCTAATCGATGTCTCCCACTGCTTTTATCAAATTTTCCTTCAAACCCTAAAAAGAAAATTAGGCAGGATTAATTACATTCTATAAGTTCGCTAACCGGTCAGCCAGGCCAGTGTCGATATTCCGAGGGAGGTTCCCCGTGCTTTCGCACGGACCTAATTAAAATAAACCTCGTTTCCTTAGAAGCATAACCTCGTTGACACCTTTTTAAACACCTACTGGATTAGCTAATTGTAAAGTGTAAAATTCTCCCGGGAGTAACTATTACTCACAGTGGGATCGGGATCCAACTATCAATATAGAAGGTATGCAATCTCATTGCAAATTTCAACTCTTGAAATTCCCGATATGGTTTTTACCCCTAGCGTCTTATAAGCTTAACTATGGTCAACAAATCATAAGCACTAGTCAAGTTCTACCCGTCATTTCGTGATTGAATTAGACACATTCGTATGACCCTTAACTATGGTCAACAATGTCATGTGAATGACCTAATTAATCGCATCATATACAGTATAGGAAGACATCACTTAGCTACCGTACACTACGCCTTAACTATAGTCAACAAACGTAGCACAAATACTAAGTACTCTACTTCCTAAAATGACGAAGGGTTACGAATGGTTTTGATGAAAATCTTTAACGTTTTGAACTTGATATCGCTGTAGAACCGAATAATTTGAAAAGGAGTGGCTTAAGCTTCGCATTTTGAAATTTTTGCTTTTTCGTAAAAAGGCCGAGTAGGTTTCAAATTTGATTCTACAACATATTTAGGCTTCTTTTCTTTACATTAATCTTATTAATGTAGTCCCATCATTTATGTTTCCTAAACATCACAGAAGAAACGAAAATAGAACGTACGCTTATGCTATCCGCATTCGCCACGGGGCCCCGTCATGCACCGTTAGGTTACTTAACTAACGGCAGAGCGGGGACAGGACTAGCGCGGGTGCAAAACATAAGCAACGTTTATTATATATCATATATATATATATATAGCATTCGTCTCGCGCAGTTATATGATCACATCACAGAATAACAGCAGCAGAAGCAGAAGCAGATATATGACAATATAGGATATACTGGGAGGTCCGTGTTTTAGATTAAGCCAATAATGAAAAAACACGGATTCTATAGTCATGATGAATAGCCAAGCCCACACCCCTAGACCCTTACGAGAGCGACAAATAACCCTGCCAATTCTAAAGTTAGGAGACCCGGTCTCGACTCCTCGATATGGTCTCCCACTGGAATCTAGAACCCGGTTACTTGTGCTCCCCACCTTGGGTCTATCCTAATGTGGAAAAGTAAATAATATATATCAATGGTGACATCAACCTCAACCCGGAAGTGTCCCAATAAAAAAATATTATATACATTGATTTACATGAATGAAAAAGAAAATCTCCCATCTCACATAAAACCCCGGTTATTCAATCACGACGATCTTATACAACATATCAACACAGTAACAGAATAATCATCACAGATTATCAACGTAAGTAAATATACGTATTCCTAATGTCGTCGACGTATAGCAACGAGATTATGGATATACATATTATACTTACGGTCGCAGAAAAGAAATGAAAAACTACAATAGTTGGAATCCGCACAATCCTTAGACATCGCAAACCCGGATTATCTCATATTCCTGATTTCATGCTTAACCTCATAAATCTTACATTTAAGTCTCGAATTGAAAACACCTTTTGAAAAAGAAGTCGGGTAATTCAATAGGATTCCCGATTATATTAATGAGACCGAAATGTTAGATTTACAAACCAAAAATTAATTTTCACAAAACTAATTAATGTGGATTCCAAGTATTGTATCACATATAGCAACTATCTAGACGATATTAAACATTTCGATCGACTTCACAAATTTCTTCAAACCACAAAGACCTCAACGCCTTGAGCCTCAACAAAAATATCCAAAAAGGCACAGATGTTTCAATGGAGCAACACAAGAAACAAGACACCCTAACTCACCAAATACGCGGCGGAACGGCGGCTAAACTCAAGGTTCTGCCGCGGTTCCGCGACCATTTGACTGAATTGGGTGTTCGTATTTCTTGGGGCTCCATACATTTACCTGCATTATTTTTTGAATATTTTTAATCTGAAAAATACCAACTTTTGGAAAAATGTACAGAAACATTGAAAAATCCATGTTTTTTATTTCGATCGAACACTTTTAACGTCGTCTAAACTACCCTAATGCTCTAGCTTGGCTCTGATACCATGTAAGTATGTCTTAGTACCTCTACTTCAGTTTAAATATCAATATGTGACGAATTTTAAAAAATTGGAGTGCTAAAGCATACTACCCACGAATCGAACTAGAGATTAGGGTTACTATCTAAGCTAAGAGTGTATAAATTTAATTGAAAGAGAACTACAACCTTTGTAGACCACTCTTTCTCTTCAATGGCTCCGTGAAGAAGTCCCTTAGCTCCTTTTGGCTCCACTTGAAGTTTGGAACAGTTCCGATTGAAGTTTTCGATGTCTACGATGATCCACCATGGAGTTTCAAACACTCTAACTCTTACTTCACTAAACTAAGAAAAAAGTGAAGCCAACAACCTATACAAGTTTGCTAAACTAATATAGATTGATGAAGTAGGATTTTTCTCACTAAAAAACCTTTCTTTTTCTTTCTCTTTTTCCTTCTAGGAAAAGGCAAGAGAGCTTAGAGGAAGAAGATGAACCAAAGTTTAGAATAAGAATGAACTATGGAAAAAAATATCTTAGATATTTAAGATGTGAGTGGAAATAAAATAATGAGTTATGGTTGAAGATATTTTTAGAAGAGTTTAGAAACCATGACTCATTACTTAGCATTTTCCATTTTCTCAAATCATTAAATATCCAATATTTTTCCCATGTGATTCTAGCATAGCCATGTCCCATGTATCATCCACCATGACACACACACACACACACACACAAATATAAATATATACACATATGTGCATACATAAAGAAATGAATTATAAATGAGCAATTAGTTATTTTATTAAATCAACACTTGATTTAATAATCCGGTCATATCACATATAACCCGACTAATAAAAACCGCTAGATTAAAATACGGTATGAGATGCTCGTATTTAATCAAGGTCCCGAACATATCTCCATATGTGTCCCACTTCGTTTCGCTTGAGCTTGGAAACCCCTATGTAGTACTCGTAAGACTCGTCAATACGGTAGCAGTAGGAAATGATCACATCAGATACCCACAAGCTGTCAGTGGCACTAACTGGACGTAACGGCTACCCAGGTATTGTACGAACAGAAGAACAACAAGCAAACTTCCTCAAACTCCTGTAGAGCTAACAAGCAACACTTACCATACAGTCCGGTCTCTTCGTCTGATATGTTGCATATTGAGTCTGGGGTTGGAATCGTCAAGCCCCAATAACTCAATAAGTCATGCCGATGTGTGGCCTAAAACAAGTCGAGAAACTACTGATAACACTTATTAGTAAATCTTATGAGCCCTGGCCAGGGACTTGCGGTTATAGCCAATCGCGCATAGTACAACATCAACTCCTAATACCGGGAGAGACGAAACCCCTCCTATCACTCACTGCCTCCATGTGTCTCGGGAATGTATCCAAAATCCATATGTTTGCACACCTCAATAAAGACGTGGTAGGGTGGAAATCAAAGCACAGTGGGAAACACATAAGACACCATGATGATCTCGGGTCTACAGACTAATCTGTACAAGTGTCACTAGAGAACTGCTATTCGACGATAGGTATAATACCATATAGGAGTTCTCGGCGTGTCCGTTCAGTGTACTCAGTCTCCAATGAGCACCTGTACAATCTTTGATGTCAAACACCAATGGATATGGGATCATCCATTGCCCCTGTACTGGGTTAAAAAACGTATACACTAGTCTACTCAGGAATATCGATGCCCTGTCTCGATGCTCCCTCGACTAGGAACAGTTAAAGGATATGCTTATGGACTACACATGCCCCCACTAGTATGATCTGCATCACAGTCATGGTAGTCAAGCTAATATCCTAAGGACTTTATCAGCATGTATCAAATGAACAGTAAACTTAATCAAGTGAACGTATTAAGATAAAGAGCAACCAGATAGCATACTATCATGTCGAGCAAGAATGTCCTCTATATATACATGTCCAAGTATCCACTATACAAATAATGGCCTCTAGGGCATACATATATCCAACAAGGAACAAGACACCAAATCTTAGTACCTCGAATCTAAGGGCAACCATAGCGAACCGCGGCTTTGTTCGCAAGTATGACACTAAGTGTGGAGTGGAAAGAGGAAAAGGTTCTACCGGGCGTACCAGAATCTGTTCTCCGCCGGAAGACGGACCGGGACGTTGGGACGTCTGGCCTGAATTCTGGGGGCAGATGCTATTTGGATTTATCCGTCCACCTCTCCAAAAATGCCAAGTTGATTTATGGCACTGTACATCGGAGGTTTGGATGGACGCGACCGTTGTAGCAGATTTTATCAAATTCCCCCTCGTTTATGAGGGGTTTTTTGATTGTGGGGATGCTTTTCCCTGCAGGCGCAAGCCCCTACAGTTAATTACATTACCGCATCGCGATAACCACTTTCTCCTGCTCCGGAAGTTCACTTCGTGTCGTGTGTGTTTTTGTTTGTTTTGGTTTTGGTTGCTCGTGGATTGTATACGAAGACTAATTTATGTTGTTGCCCGTAGGGCGCGGATTTGTCCAAATCCGTATATTTTTAAATTTAGGCTTGGGTTGATTTAAAGATCGTTAATCTGTTTTGAGATTAAAATCAGCTTAAACATACGAGCATTTGGGCTCGATTATTTTAGTTTAAGGACATCGCGGTCCATTATTGCCATATTTGAGGCGAATATTAGTTTAGGGACATTTCGGTCCGACATTCCCATTTTTGGGGTGAATATTAGTTTAGGGACATTTCGGTCCAGTATTCATCTTGTGCGCACGCTTATTTGTTACATGACGAAGTAAACAATGTTGATATAGAATGTGCCCAATTTGAGGCACACTCTGATTTGAGGGATGAACGTCAATTTGGAAGTGCATCAGCGAATGAAGTCGTTGGTCGTCGGGACCCGCCACCTCTCTGAAGACGTTGAGGAATTACAACGACATGTATCAAAAGTGTGAAAAGATGTACCCTTAAACCGAATCCCGTATTTGAGGGAAAAAGGGGTTGTTGTGGACTTAAGAATTTTTGGTCATATTTGAGACCTTAGAAATCAAGAGCATATGGGCTCGATTGATTTAAAAACAAAGATATTTAACCTCAGAAAACTTAGCCAATTTTGGGCTGAGATTGAGTTTCCACAATTACCCTAAAGTGCTAAGCACTGGGGCATACAGCGCTCACGTGTGAAACACGTGAGGTACTGGATTAGTGCTAAGCACTAGAGTCCCGTGGCGCTCACGTGTGAAATACGTGAGGTGCTCAGATATGAGCATTGCCCCAATCAGTGCGAAGTACTTTAGACATTTTGACTGATCTTAAAGTGCTGAGCACTTTGCATGGTACTCACGTGGGAGGCACGTGAGTGCTGAGCATTGGGTTTCATTTGTTCACTTCGCCTCTTTTTACAGAAGTGCTAAGCACTTAGCTTTTCTTTGCTTGTTTTAAGCACTCACGTGGAAAACACGTGAGGCTCCATAGCAGTGCTAAGCACTAATGAGACGCCAAGTTGTTCTTGTTGTTTGTTTTCAGAGATATTGATCTCTGTTAATAACAACTTTAGCCATTGATGATCATCAAGATTTCTGTTTTGAAGATCTTGAATCATCATCATCATTGTTATTATTGGAGAACTAAGTTCTTTTTTACTTTTATAAGAACTAAGTCTTTATGTATGGTTAAACCCTAATATTGGGGGAATTAAATTCCCAGAACATATGTTCTTTTTGTTTCTTTTTCTTTTTTTTTCTTTAACCTAGTTCTTTTTCTCTAAGTTTTGAATCTGCAAAACAAAATCTTCCTGATGAAAATTAAATTCTCAACTTGTGAGAAGATCTGCTTCTGCAAATCTCAACCAGAGGAAGAACTAAGTTCTTATATAAAGGGTTAAACCCTTATGTAGGTAAAAGAGAGACAATATGATCTCTGCGTTTTCTTTACCTTGGGTTTCAACGAGGAAAGTCTCTTTCTATGAGAATTAAATTCTCTGTTCTTTTGGAAGCTTTCTGTCTTTCTTCTTTTTTTTAGAAGCTTATGGGGGGTTCCTTCTATATGAGACTTGAAGTTTCGGGTTCTTTATATGGTAGAGGCAGATTGTTAATTGGTTTTGAGAAAATCTCTTATTGAGAGATTCCAATTGATTTAATTGGTGTCAAAATTGATTTGGGGAATTTTACCCGCCGTTGGAACTTTGATCCAAGTGTCTCTGTTTTTACAGAATATGTTGTTCTTGTTTTTTCAACAAGATTGGGATACTATTCTCCCATATACAGAATAAGATTCTATTGAACGGTGATACTTTTATCACCATTGGATTTTTAATCCAAGGGTGCTCGGTTTAACAGAGCACAATCTTTCTTTGTTTAGAGATTGAGGGGAGGCCCCGCCGATTGAGGGCATGGGAAATATTTTCCATTTCATTGGATCTTTGATCCACCAACTTTCTGTTTAATAGAAAATATTTCTCTCAATAGAATTTAATTCTATACTTAATCACCATTGAATCTTTGATCCAACGGTTCCTTATTTGAGTAGAATTTAATTCTACGTAAGGAGATGCCCTCACGTGTTTAACACATGAGGCTTATTTAGCCTTTTGCATTTAGCGCCCATATGCACATATGGGCGCTCACATGTTTAACACGTGGGGGTGATTTAGCCTTTGGCCACTTACTCTTAGTGCTTATATGTTTTACATACAAAATAGAATTTAATTCTATGCATAGAGTTTAACTCTAGCTGAAACTAATGCTTCAAAGGGGTATCCTCACGTGTTTAACACGTAGCCCCAGTTTTGGGGTCTTTTTTGTGTTTTCATGCTTTATACATAGGCGCTCATGTATTTAACACGTGAGGCCTATTTAGCCTTTTGTTGTTTAATTGCAGCGTCTATATGCTCTGCATATAGACGCTCACGTGTTTAACACGTGAGGCTTATTTAGCCTATAGTTGTTTGATTACAGCGTCTATATGCGTTGCATATAGGCGCTCACGTGTTTAACACGTGAGGCTTATTTAGCCTATAGTTGTTTGATTGCAGCATCTATATACGTTGCATATAGGCGCTCACGTGTTTAACACGTAAGGCTTATTTAGCCTATAATTGTTTGATTGCAGCGTCTATATACGTTGCATATAGGCGCTCACGTGTTTAACACGTGAGGTTTGAGTCGTGGGGGGAATTTTCTCCCCCTTCTCTTTTTTTATGAGGAAATAGGTCTCGAAAGGTTTTTAATACGATTTTTAAGAAAAACTAGATTTTCTACTTAATAATCAAAATTAATTTTTAATAATTATATAAATATTAAAAAAATTCATATATTTTCAAAATATAATAACTTATATTTTTTCAAATAAAAAGAATTACAGATTTCATCAAAATACCATCAAGATATCAACACAAGACAAGTTTACAGTAAAATAGCATGAACTATTCAAGTTAAGGTAATTATCACTAAAATACCACAATTCTTAAAATACACACCCATTGAAACCCCAAAGAATATAAATAATTTCCCGAGCTTATTTTGAACTATAATAAAAATATTTTTCATAAAACCCCTCGAGCTATATATAAAATACTGTTAACGACTTTAGTAAATATGGGTTTAAGCGGGATCAATTCTCTTGAGCCTCAGGAAGCCGGAGAAAGTGAGTGCTTGCCTATTTAAGGTAGAAAAACTTAACGATATTATCAATGGTAATTGTCTTGGAAAAAGACACAAATCCTGCCGTCCATATGCAGCAATTACCGATAACGCCCGAATATAATTCAGGATCCAAATCAGTTCTAAGTGTCTGACTCAAGTCTGAGTCTAAATCAAGCTTGAATTCAATCCAAACCAGAATCCAATTCAAACATGAATCCAAACTTTAACATGTTTACTTGAACCTGAACCTGAATACCAGAACCAATCAACATGCAAACATGACTTGACTTGACCGAACCATGGCTATAACTTGACTTGATTACATGACTACTTGTTTACATCCTGAACCTGATTACATGAACAACTTATATCCATGGGCTCGGCAAGTCTAATAATTACAATCTATATAAAACATTACGAGATTAAAGGGGTAGATTGGTACAGAATGTATTAAAAGTGGCATGATGATGGTCACTAAAAGACACCTACATGAACTCTCGTGCCGTTGTCTCTTGGGTTTTGACGGGGCCTTGTACTTACATGTTACCATAGTCCACGGGATAGTTGGACTCTTCTCGTATACACTGATACCTTCTGTACCAAACTACAAACAACTACATTAGAGTAATAAACTGATACATGTATAACTGTTTCCTTCCACATTACTTGTTCTATTCCTTTCTCTCTTTTGGAACTTACCGAGCTAGTTCGCTGACGACATTCCTGTTTATTTCTTTTATTGGAATGTTCGTCAGGAGGATCGGTCCCTCAGGAGACCAAGCCAAGTCAGGAGTACTTGGATCAGATTGCGACACAGCCAGACTACTAGCTTTACTTGTACTTACCTTTCAGTTGTATGCCACTGTTTAGGCATTGCTTTTATCATTGTACATTTCCTTTTCAAATCAGTTGTATTGTGAATATTAATAAAAGTTGCTGCTTACATTATATCTCTTGTCATTTCTTGTGCATTTTATATATATTGCTTATTTACACTTAACGTGTTTACTTCTGAGTAAATACGTCGCGTGCCCGCCACTTCTCCTTTCTCGTACACTAGGAAGCGGGGCATGACAACAACGATGGACGGCATCGACGACACGAGCACCAGCACACGATAAGTCTTGGCTTGGCTAGAGTTTGGAGCTTGCACTCGGCAATGGTGACGGCGACAACACGGCAACAACAACGACGATAGAAAGAAGTGCTCGACGAAATGACGGGTCTTTGCTTGGCTTAGGCAGCGGCTAGGCACAACGCGGTGTACGGTGGTGGCACCAGGTGAGCATAGGGTAGCGACAAAGTGGCTTGGCGCAGAGGCGACGATGCAGTGAGGTGATGGGGTTGTCGGTCGAGGTGATGATGTTGAGTTGAAGCTCGGTGACGGGAGAGAGGAAGTGGGCCGGTAGAGTTGAGGAAGTGCAGTGAGCTAAGAAATGGAGGTTGCTGGTGGTATTGGGATTTGGGGCAGCGCCGGCGGGGATGGATGGTTGGAGCTCGGGTGTTGGTGTTTGAGAGGGGGTTAGTGGTGTGAGGAATGAGATGCTGGAGAAGGTGGCTGGGCTTGGAGTTGGTGGAGGTGACGAGGGGTTCGTCGGTGATGGGTTGCAGTAGTGGCTTGCGATGGGTGAGGTCGGTGGTGAGTTGCAGTAAAGAGGTCGATAATGGTGTCAGAGGAGGGAGCTGGTGCTCGGGTGGGTGGAGTTGCTGGTGGGGTTCGACGTGGAGAGGAGGTCGAGGATGTTCATCGGCGAGGTGAGGCAGTGGTGGTGCGCGGTGGTCGGGGAAGAGAGGGAGGAGAGAGAGACAAAGATAATGAGAAAGAAAGAGTGAGGAAGAGAGTCGTTGAGAGATTTGAGGGGAAGCAGGCGTGAGAATCGGGGGCAGTTGAGGCAAGGGGCTTGGTCATGGCGAGCACGGGTCATGGGGACGAGAGGCCGAGGAAGAAGGAAGAAGGAATCGTTGGGAAAGAAGAAGAAAGAAGGAGGAGAGAGAAAAAGAAAAGGGAGGGAGAGAAGAGAGGCTCAGGCTGGGTTAGGGTTAGGGTTCATAGGCCTTGGGCCGGGGTGTTAGGGTGTGGGTTTAAGTTTGGGTTGGGGTTTATGAAAATTAGAAAGAATTAGATAAAAATTAATTAGGAGATTAAAATAAAAGAGTGGGAAAATAATTAGGAAAAACAGGATTTAATGGAAAATGAAATAGGAGAAATATAAGGAAAATATTTGGAAAAATATAGTTTTTAAAAAAAAGTATACGGAATTTATATATACAAGATACCGGATATTACAACATATCAGGATGTTCTTGGAGTGTGGTAATGGCAGCCCCCTACAGAAGACGGTTACTGGTTCCATCTTCCAAGATGACTTGGATGACAGAATGACTATCAGAGTTATAAGTTTACCCTCTTCTGAGGGGCAGCATATTAGAAAGTGTTTCAAGCGGATACTGAGGTAGACATGGCACAGGATGCTGATTAGATTCAGCGGAGGATACAGCCCAAGAAGTTTATTGGATAAAGGTGTTCGTTTATGAACTTGGTCTCATCATCTATCCAGACAAATTCTAGGACAAGTATCGCTCATTTCTGGGAATAGTTGATCTCCGCAAAGTTGAGAGATAGAGAAATAAAGTAAGGAACGTTGTAGTGGATTCATTGAGGTTATTTCTTGAACACGGCTGTTTCTCAAATACAGTTTGCGAAACTGATTTGTAGAGAAATTGGGTATTCGATAACACACAGAGCCGTGAGTATGTGATACCGCAATAATTGGCCATAAGTGCAAGTGGAAGATTTTTGGATATAGTACCCTCAAGGCAATTATTGTAATTGCAGAAAGGCAATTATGGTAACTGAGGGAGGACCCATACGGGTAGAACAACATCCCTCAAGATGATAGTATGCTATCTGGTTTGTATTTATTATTGTGTGTATATGTTTATTGGCTATTATGTGTCGCTAATACATAATGATAAAACACATAGGAATCTTTCTTGACTACCAGCATTATGATGGCGATCATATACGTGGGAGCTGGGTAGTCTATAAGCACATCTTTAAATGTTCTTAGTCGTGGAAGTTTCGAGACTAGGCATCGATATTCCAGAGTAGATTAGTGTATACTTTCTAGACCCCGATGAGGGACGGTGGCCGGTCTCACAAGCCATTAGTGTTTTAGCACCTAAGATTGTATACAGGTGCTCACTGGACGTGAGTACACCGAACGGACTCGCTAAGAACTTCTAGATGGTATTATACATATCGTCAGATAGCAGTTCTCTAGTGACATGAGTACATGGTAGTCTTTAAACCTGAGATCGTCGTTTGTCTCATGCGAGTTCCCACTGTACTTATATTACTACTCTACCATGGCTTAAAAGAGTCATGCAAACAGGTTTTAGTTAGGTACAATCCCGAGCCACATAGAGGCAGTGAGCGATCGGAAGGGATTCGTCTCTCCCGGTATAGGGAGTTGATGTCGCACTGTGTTCGGCACCATAAATCTCTGGCCAAGGTGGATGAGATTTACTGATAGGAAATGATAGTTTCTTGGTAGGTGATGAGGTTAACACCGACACGACTTATCGGGTTTTTAGGGGTCTGACGTTATCCATCCCTAGACCCCGTATGCGACACTCTTAGACGAAAAGACCAGATTGTATGAAGATTGTCACTTACAGGCTCAGTAGGGTACAGACGGATTTGATTGTCGATTTCCCTTTTGACATATACCTAGATAGCCATTACGTACAGCTAGTGCTGCTGACGCGCTTATGGTTATGGATTTATCCAGCAACTCACTGCTAGCGTATTATCGAGTTTTTAGAGTCCCACACAGAGGGTTTTCCTGGTTCAGACGATATGATGTAGATGACGTATGTTGATACGTTCTGGAGTCTGATTAAATACGTGTTGTCACGCCCCGCTTCCCAAAATACGGAATACGGAGAGCAACGAAGGCCAGCCGTGTTACCTACGGTAAGGAAATATCCTTCCATATTCACATAAAAACTGTCTAGATTAACCTGTCAAAGATAAAATCCAATAACAAAAGAGATAATACTGATAGTCATGCTGCAACGAAACCACAAGGAATACTAAAAAAATAGGTTCACTAGATAATCGATGCAGATAAAGATCCAATACAATAGGTTCGAACTAAAAAAAAATCCGAAAAGAGATATATAAGTCCTAATGTCCCGCAAAGGCGCACAAGCTAAATATTAACTGAAAAGAATTAAACCTACGGCTACTGATCTTCGGCAAAGTCCTGATAGCCACTCCGATCCTGCTCAGCCTGAATATCCGTCTCTAAATCTGAGATGGTAGATCTCAGGGATGTCAAAACATCCCAACAAATACTCAACGTAAAAGAGGTGTGTATGCAGTAAGATAACATGAGTGTGTAAGTGGAGTGAAGCCCGTGTGCGCCTGTTTATAAATACATATGGATATAGTAATAATATAAAACAAACATATAAACATGTCAAGTCATATCCTACTGGTCACTAAAAGTTAATCTATCCTATCATGGGTCCGAGTGCGTCAATCTCTGCAGGAGTATTCCTAACCTAAGGGTAGGGCCCTAGGGGCTAGGAAACACGGACACAACTGTGGGATGAACATGCAACCGATATAGCTTGGTACGGGCTGTAATAACATGCGACCGATATAGCCCGGTACGAGCTGTGCGACCGATATATCTCGGTACGAGCTGTAATCGTATGCTACCGATATAGCCCGGTACGAGCTGTAATAATATGCGACCGATATAGCCCGGTACGAGCTATCGGCATGGGACTCCTGAGATCCTGTTGTACGAACGCACACTCAAACTACCCTAACCCCCGTGTATTCGTATCTACTATGGTAATAACTAAATCACTAATTAAGAATGCTGAAAGGACCGGAACTTGTAATATGGTAATTGTATAGAAATGAAACTGGTAAATAGTAGTTTGTGTCATGGTATGCAGTTCAACATCCTAATTAGAGATCTCGTCCTTAAAAGACTAGAGTAATGAATAATCATGACATGTCAAATGTAATTATTATTTGGTAATAGTAACCGCATGAAAGCGATGTACAAGCTAGTTTAAGTCACAAAGGTTATCTTTACCGTTAACCTTAATATGGATATAGTAACTACAGGTTGCTAGTAAGATACTTATATATATATATATATATGTTAACAACTTCGAATTTTATTTGTATTTAAAATGAATTTCATTTTTGATCCACACTTAAACTAATTGTTCTCACTTTGCTGCATAAAAATTGTCATAACGATATAAAAGAATATTGAGTACTAACACATTTTTTTTATTCGAACGGTGCAGGTTAAAAAAAATATATTCGAGGGATTGCTGATATTGCATCGACCAAAGATAAAGAAAAAATACTTGCTTCCGAAACGGTTAGAATACGACAATACCACGCAAAAAGAAACCAAGCTTGAAGGCTCGGCTATGTGGTTTGGTTCGCTGCGATGGTGAAAGGGGAGTCACCAGTGATGGAGATCCGGGCTTCGAGGAAGATGGGGCTCCGGTGAAAGGTTGCTAGGTGCTCGGTGAGGGCTGGAGGTGGCTTTGGGAGGGGTTGCGGTTGTTTGAAGGTGGTGAGGTGATGGGTGCAGACGATGGTGACGAGGGTCGCCGGCGGAGGAAAGAGGGTGTTGGCTGATCGGGGAAGAATGTGGCGGTGACAAGGAGATGGTGGTGCGAAGAAGGAGGCGACGATGGGGTGATGGGTTTGGGTTGCTGCGGCAATGGAGAAGGTGGCGATGATGAAGACGAGATGGGTCGTGGGTGTTTTGAGATGGAGCTCGGTGATGGGGGGTCGGTTGCAGTAATGGTAGGTCTTGGAGGGTGCGGTTGGAGAAGGGAGGCGATGGGTTCGACGATGAGGGATTTGTGGTGATGGCTAGGTGAAGGGGATCAAGGAGACGGTAACGAGGAGGTGGTGGTGCGAGGTTGATGACGGAGATGAGTGTAGGCTATGGGTCGTGGAGGAGGACGCAGTGGCTATGAGGGTTGGGAAGAGGGCTGCGGCGATCATCGGGGTGAGAGGAGAGGGGCTGTGATGGTGAAGAAGAAGGTGGTGGGAAATGACGATGATGGGTGCTCGGGGTCATGGTGGAGTCGGTGATGGTGGTGCGAAGAAGAAGAAGACGAGGGTGATGGTGCTTGTGTGATGGGGTCGTCGAGAGGGATGGGGTCGCCAACGAAGGGAGATGTCGACAGTGGAGCGATTGAAGGAGGTGGGTGCGGTTGCGACGAGGATGGAGGCGGCGAGAATCGACGACGGGGATTTGGGGTTGAGGAAATAGAGAAGGGAGTGAGAAAGAGTTGCGTGTAAATTGAGCGAGAGGGAGAGGAAAATATTTTTTATATATAGATTTAGAGAGAGAGAGAGATTATTGGTTATGTGTGTGTGTGTATATATATGTGCGTTTGTTTAGAGATTTGATACGGATTTTACTTATTCTCGTATCAACAGCAAATAAAATTAGGTAAAGAAATATATTTGCAAACCAAATACTAATAGATTGGTTTAAGGATCTTATTATATTAAGGAGATATAATTGTTGATAAGATATGAAAAATATTGTTTTATTGCCACTAATGAATTAACACATATTACCTAAAAAGCTAAATATTTTCTTATCAAAATCGTATTCGAAAAAAGTTAAAATAAATATACCAGCAATCAACCATAAAGTGAATTCTAAAATTATAGGTAAAATTTTATTAATGAAAAATAATATGTCGATAACACTAGAAATACTGTATCCAAACTAGGGTGTTACACGTGTACTGGCTACACGGAATTTAATTTGATGTTTGATAATACTATCCGGCTTAAGATTAAACCTTTAATAATATACATAAATATATTTTGATATATGTATTCTAGTATAATGTTCACTATTCATTTTCTCTCTTTGGTTATTCATATTTTTATATGGATACGCGTATATGTATTTCGATACACATACCGGAAGTTGTATTTTGTATTTATACAAAATATTTCTAGAAGGGGACACCTCATTAGGATTTTCTTTTTGTTAAAAAAGAGAAATGAGGTGGAGGAGGAGGCATGGTAGAGAGCATGGTTGCGAGGAATGTGCACTATATTTTATTGATTTAATGAGTAAATCTAGATTGAATTTTTCCACTAATTAATTCAATTTAAATAAATAATTTCCAAAATAATACTGCTCCTAAAATATTTTCGAGAATATAATTTCGTACAACCATGCAGGATTAGCCTTGGTGCGGCAGTTAGATGGTAAAGGAAAAACAACAGCGTTTTCTTCTTAATGAAAACGCTATTACTAAAAGTGATTTCATATCGCTATATTCCAACATAGAATTTTTTTTGATTTTGTTAAGCTTGCTTTAGATTTTGATTTTGATTTTGTTGAAATTGTACCAAAATTGACCGAGAGTAGAGAAAATCTCATAGTTTTTTAAAGAAAAGAATAAAATTAGTTAGCATATAGATTTTTATTATATTTTTTCTATATATTTTCCAAATCAATAGGTTTATATAGAATAATATAATAGATTTCTATATACTAATTAAATTTATTCTATTATCAACAAATTATGAGATTTTTCATCCATACTCTATGAATTTTGCTGCATTTTCAACAAAACCAAAATCTAAAACAAGCTTACCAAAATCAAAATTTATGTGTGAATATAGTAATATGAAAACGCTACCATCAAGAAGAAAAATTCTTAAGGTATTTTCGGAATTATTTTGGGGGATGTATTAAGTTGAGAATTATTTATTTAAATAGTATTATTTAAGAAAAAAAATCATAAGTTATATAACTGGTGCTGAAAAACGAGTCTACATATGAAAAGAAAGCCCGTGTTTTAAAATCCAGCAAAGCTGACAAATAAATCCCAAAAAACCACCCCCAAATCTTGTTTCCGATTTCGGTGCCGAAACCCTAATTACGCTGTTTTGTCCTCCAATTGCCCCCCATCTCCACCAACACCCCCAAATCTCAATCCCCAAATCTCTCTCTCTCTCTCCCTCCCTCTCCCCCTTCCCCCCCTCGACGCCCGCCGACTTACTCGTATTGTATTGTCACCGGTAAGGTCACTGCCAATTTCACCAGCGCTTGTGGTGTTTATTTGTCTATCCTTTTATTTTTATTTTGTTCCCTTCTTGTAAAACATTAGAGATATTTTTGGTAATCCCTCTCTTTCTATTTCTTTCTCATTGAAATTACTTTTGGAGATCAATGTGTCAAATCATTATGATTAGCGTCCACTCGTGGGTTGTAATTTGATTGCTGTAACCCCCCTCTTGCTAAAGAGAGGGAGGGATACATATCTTCAATCCTATTTTTAGATTCTTACTGCACAATTATGTACACAAACCCCTCACCTGCTTGTGCACTAACATGCTCTTGGAAATGATAATGTTTCTTTTCTTGAAATTTTTGTATTGTCTAATATTCGATGAATTCCATTAAAATTCAATATAGTCAAACATCTTTGGGTGATATGCATTTCGATAATGTTGTGATGCAACCCGAACGCTCTCAGCCGTTTGGGGTAGTCAATTTAGAAACTTGGTAACTCTTGTGCATGTTATCCATAAGTTGACCAAGATTGACTGTTGGTGTATCAACTACTGCTATGTGAGGATCGATTATTGATCCTCATACTCAACTGTAGAAATATTGTTCATAAAAGAATAAATGAGAAGAGGGTGAAAGTCCAAAGAGATATACTAGGCCTCACAAAGCGCTCACTTTAATGTTAAATTGAACTTCAGCCTCTAATATACTTGCACATAGGATTTATACTTAGGCTACTAAAGGATAAAACAAACACGTCCAATTATCAAAGTCGTGGTATATGAACCGAGCATGGTAGTACTTTCTCAATCAAAGTGTACAGTAGTAAGTGAATTCAATTCTTGAGATTCCATAATGTAATCACGTAGCCTAATTAATTATGCATCTACTATCTTTAGATAAGACCTGAAATTTATAAACTTACATGTTTTAATAAAAGAGAAGATGGAGTAGACTTTGGCGGGACATGTGACAACAAACTATTCATTGATCCATGTGTAGGATTGTTTTATCAAAATCTTTTAGATTAGAATGGAAAAAAGTAAAAAAAAAACATGGGTGAATGAATAGTGTGTTGCCATGTGACTCGCCACCGTCAGAAATTCCTACATCGGTATTGTTTATTCTCATCCTCTTAATAAAAGATGGGATTATCTAGGGATGTGCTATCTCTCTAGGGTGGAAATAAGCTGTGGACTACAATCTAATATATTTTGGTCATTGGCATTTTTTTTTACTTATATTCCTAGAAGATTGTATGCATTGAGAACAAAGTTTCAACCATAGTGACAGTGGCAGTTTGTGATCCCTGATAAGGTTAATATCGTGTTACTTGCACTTTGAATTGCATGACTAACATCTCCAATTGGCATTGTGCGTTATGCGTGCCCACACGTGTAAACGCAAGTATATTTATTATATGATGCACACAAGCATTGATGGATGTGAAGATATCTTTATAATAGGTATATTTATTAAATTGAGGCACCATTATATGACATATCTTAACTTGCCTATTATTTTGTCCCTTAGCGGTTCTAGTATCTTTGTCTCTTGCAATGGATATGTGCGCGCACATGTTAAATTACATATATGCATATATGTGTGTACATTTTTACATGCATTTTGAGTGGCTAATTTACGTTCAAACCGCAGTTTCTTAATTAATTGAATCTCTTACTGTTGGATGTGCATTAAAATTGTGCTAATATATTTTCGTTATAATGCATGAGATGCATTTTAAAGCACATTGAAGAAGGCAAAGGATGGTAGAAGGAATCAAGCTAATTATTTTAACGAGCAAAGTAGCCTTCCCCACACCTATACTCTCACATCATGTTTGTATAGTGAAAGATAAATAAAATGTCATTTTTATGACTATTGCAAGACAAATAAAATATTATTTTTTTATTTACTGTAACCACAAAGTTTCCACATATGTGTATCCATATTTAAGAAGCATTTAAAACACACTGATATGTACAAAGCTCGAAAGTGTTACTTGGAGAGACAAATTTAGAATAGTGCATTTGGTAAAACCCATACCTTCTCTCCCATCTTGTACAAATCAAAAGGAATTATTTGCGTCATTGATGAGTCAAGATATATAATATAAAAGAGTAATTCAGTGGAATTATTAATTGCTAATGGAACTAAATGGTGGCTGTATTAGCATACTTCCTAATTACTATAATTGGTAAAAGCAAAGGAGACGGTTTGTGAAAAACAACAAAAAAGAATAATAGAGAAGATGGAACGAATGTTCTAGACCTTGTTAAAGAGAAGTCTGATACACCCAAAGGAGGAACGGGACAAATTTGATGAGAAATTAGAACCTAGGCCATTATTTCTTGAATTCAGTTTCTTCCGGTTTGTGTGAGTATCGGATCGATCTTTGTAGGTTCTTCCCTTTTTCTTCTCATGTAACTTCCAATAGTGAATGAAACTATGGAGCATGAACGCGCCAACGCTTCCAACGGGATGATATACCTGTGATCGTCATGTTTCAACACCGACACGCTTTGAACACCGATTCATGCTTGACATGTGAAACATTTCATATACTACATTCACTTGACCAATGTGTGTCTTATGTGTGTCCTATGCGTTTCGTATACATGTCTACATTAAAATAATATGTTAGCTTGATATTTTGTGTTTTAAAATATTAAACTTGATTCATGTCTAAAATTGATGTTTCTTAGTTTATACATACACGAATTGATAACTTGGGTTTTGTTAAATTAGATTTAATTCAATGTTATTATCAACTTTTTATATGTCTCCAAATGTCCTTGTCTCTTTTGCTGGGCTCTATTCTTTTCTTTAGACGATCATGTACCTTTTGGGTTTTCCAATTAGGTGGTTTTCTTATGTTGCTCTTAATATAAGAATCAATGTATGATTTTACTTGCCTTTACATTCTTTGATGTCCACACACACATCCATTGATGGAGGGAGGGGGAGGGACTAGTTTGATCCCGGGACCCTCCAACCCCATTGAATTTTCTAATAGCTGACCCTTGCAAATACATGCCTTTTTGTTTCCGGGCCCCCACCATTTGAGCTTTTGGTGCTTTACTAAGTTTTTTGATAGGCTTTGACATCTTTAGAAATCCAAATATTAAGTTGAAGAGGGTTTATTTAACATAGTAACGACACTTCTGCATCAAGGCACTACATTTTCCGTAAAAAAAAAAACAACACTTTTACTATATTCTTAATATTAAATTAAGAATAAAATTTCATATGCATTAACAATTTAGATTATCTCTACTATTATAACCACAAAACTTGAGGGTTCCCAAATTGATTTCAATTTTGATGGTCTAACGTAGCCTCAAATATTGCCACATCAGCACTAAAAAATTAAATGTAAATTTCTTTAACAAATAATAAATACAATTATCAACTGAACCAGTTATAATTATACAATCATTTCTACTGATCTTAAATAACTACTAGAATCATTGTGAATCATTTTGAAAGCAAATTAACCACATGTAAATTTTAATCTTCTCTAATTATTTTGAATTCAAATTAAAAAAATAAAAATATTTACAGTTTTAATTATTTAAATTTAGAACAAGAATTTAAATATTTGGTAAAATTTTGGCGAAAAAAGAGTCCCGACTCTATCTCTGCATGCGCGCACACACATCTTATCGATATATTCCCGTGTTCTATTTTTTTACAAATTTTTGGAGCTGCCGTATCCTTGTTGTCATATCCCGGCCATGTTTCATATGATTGGAACCTCTATTTACCTCTACTTAAGTTTATAATTTATAGAACATTTTCTTGTAATGTCCTTTTCCAATTCAACTTCATGTATCATGCTAGGGTTTGGGAATCAAGAGTTTCTGCTCTTCAATATTGTATTCGCTTATCCTCATTTGGAGTAATTGTTCATTTTGGACATACATATTAATTAATGAATTTCTTACTACCTTCTGTAGCGGTGCTTTAAATATTTTATAAGTGAACTTCCCAACATATCCTCTTCCTCCATATGAAGTCGATATATTGTTTATTCCAACATCATTATTCAGCTAGCTTCAATGGAATCTTTCTTATTTTATATTATTTAATGTTACCTTTTCTTTGACAAATAATCATTGTGGGTATCAATTAGAGCAGTGCAAAAATTTAGAAAGTAACGCGGGTTTTTAATTTCTTCACTGTTCATGGTATTTTACTGGAGGACTTGCTATTTTTATCTTTCAGTGTTTAAAGGAACTTTTCATGAAGTGGGTGAATTAATACTGATCTAATATATATGGGGCCGGTTGCCTCTTGTATGCTCCTACTTCTTCAGTCTGCTCTGGTGACAGGAATCTAATCTCACATTTCTTCATGAGCCACAGTTAATGAATCTACCTGCACATTTTACCATAGAGACCTCCCTGCAGATGTTCCATGGAGACTTGAAATTGTTTAGTGGCCCATTCTAGCAGAAAGGCTATTTTCTAGCTTCCTAGATTCAAAATATTGGAGCTCACAGCATGGATCGTGATCTCTTAATGAGTCGTAGGAAGATGCAGGAGACCATGTAAGTTCATTAAATGAAACTCTTTCCCGTGAATTGTTAAAATGAGCTCATGCCAGAGAAGCTCTTTCCCGAAAACTAATTAAACTCTGTTAGCTAAGCATTAAAGCCTATCATCTGCAAACCTAGAAAGGGATTTTCTAATATGGTAGCACTAACATGAGATTCAAGAGAGCACTAACAGGGTGCTGTTGCTTCTCCTTTATACAATTGACTGCTAAATACATGCTCTACTTCCTAGTTTAACGACTCCTTTGGTTATAAAAAAGAAACTTAGCCTATTTCTTCCAATCATGAGATGCCTGCTTTTAAAATAGGTATTGAGGGCATCCTTTCTCTTACAATCATTGAGCTCAGTGCTGTTGATATGCATTTGTTACAACTCTATTTTTCATGTCACGTATCTAAATAATGATATAGTGCTATTTCGATATTTGTTATTCAGGAGATTAATTAAATTGTGTCTCTTTCAAGATTAAAAGCAACTAGTTAAACTTATTTATATAAGAATGACATTGCACTTCCTCTAGACATTCATGGCAACTCCTAATTGCATACTCTATACAAACCATGGACTGTTTAGTTTAACACTTTGTCTCATATGCATGTGCAGTATTTGTTTCCTTATTAATTCTATCAGTTTTTACTTCTTCAAATATCCATTAATTGTTATAATGGTCAGCCACTTCACAGAAGCTCACTCTCCCTTCCATTTTTGCCCTTCAATGAATACCTATTTGTCTGGTCCCAATGATTTCTTCTAAATTGGTGATTTTTTCTTTTGCAGCAGCCAATGTCTCCTAAGAAAGCAGAGTAGTCCATATAAGGATTTGGCTCAAAAGTTGCCTGATATTGCTAGAAAATTGGAAGAGCTCATATTTAAGGATACTGCTTCCAAGGTTACATATCATTGTGGATTACACTCTTGTAGCTTCAGCATTTTCATTTTATCTCCTCCCCCTTTGAATTAATTATTTGGTTGATTAATTATTTGCAGCATGTATATGATAATGTCGTTCTAACAGGAGTTCATTGCTTATACAAGTCATTTGGCCTTCTGAGCCAACTCCAGTGTTTCTCTGAACCATGCATCTTATTCTGTTATTGTTTCTTAGCAGGAAGATTATATGAGCATGACGGTGGCAAATATTGATCAGAAATTACAGGCTATACTGAGGAGAATACAACAGCCATCTCATCATATATCAACTTCCTCTGCCACTAGTCCAATGATGCCGACCCCTGGTATGCTCCATAGTGGCAGCAGTCTGAATCCAGTAGTTTCTATGGATAACTCTATGATAAATACCAGTGGTGCTAGCATGGTGGCAAAAGCCACAAAGACAGGGAGCTTGTTACCGACTGCAGATGGGTCAGCCGGTGTTGCAAACATGGTCTCCCCATTTACTTCAAATGGTAATTTTAGTTGCATACTTGGTTACTTAAAACTTTTTCGTGTTTTCCTCTTTAGTCAGCCATCACTGTAATACTCTCCTTGCAGGATCTAATCTGAGTGGGTATGGACCGCCTGTTAATGTTGCTCATGGTTCTGGTGGGAACAGTAGGATGCTGTCTACTGGGATTTCACAGGAATCAAGTCAGATGATTCCAACTCCTGGATTAAATAATCCTCAGCCCATGTCTGTAAACTCTGACTACTCTCGTGGGGGTTCAGCTACGGTCTCACAGCAACCACAACAACAGCAGTATGTTGGTAATTGTCAAAACAGCCATATGTTGCAGAGCCTTGGAGGGAAAAGAGGAGTTGGAATGAGGTCTCATGTGCAACACAATACATCCACATATGGGCCACCAGATGGAGGTTTGAATAGCGGTTTAGGGTTAATTGGAAGTAGTAACATGCAGCAGGGAGCAAGTGGCCTTGAAGCACCAGAGGGGTACCCCAGTTCTGCTCCTTATGGCACTTCTTCGAAATCTTTGCATCAACATTACGATAGACAACACCACCAACAAGTAGTACCAAGTAATACCGATTTTTACTCTTTGGTTTTTGCCTCATAGTTGCATCCTTTCTGTTTTTAAAAATTACTGGCACGTCTCCTTGTTCATTCACATTGTTTTCAATTTGTTACCTTTTATCATTTATGAGAATTTGACTGAAATTTCCTCGACATACTTTACAGCGTCATTGTTGCAGCAGTTGTTACCTATGCCAGGTCATGGTTATACAGGAAGTGCAGCAGACCTAGCAGATCCAAGAAATTTGTATGGCTCTGCATCATCTTTTGTATCTGCAGTTAACAACAGCCAAACCTTAAATTCCATGAGTTTACATTCAAAACCAAAAGTGAACCATGCAGTGCTAAGTCATCGTGCTAGTTTGCAGTCATCACATCAGCCTTCACATAATAAGGCTCAAATCTATGATCATTCACAACATATGAATTTCCAAACATCGCAGACATCACAAGAACATCTATTGCAATCGCAGCATCAAGCGCAAAATTTCCATCACCAGCAATTCCAGCAGCCGAATCAGCCTTATGAAAAACTTGTTCAACACCAGCATCAGCAACTTGTTTCACAGGCTGAAACCTTAAGGCGGTCTTCTATATCATCTAATATTGGAGGAAGTTTGGTAGATGAGCATGGTATTGAATCTTATAGTGAGTTGTTGCTCCCGCAGGCCACCCAGGAACTTCACTTGTCAGAGGTTCACAATGAACTCCAGCATACTACTGCTACCAGCAACCATTCTAAAGACAGACAGCTTCTTCATCATTTTTCTGATTCTCGAGATTTTCAACCTTCAATCTCACAGGGTTCAGAGCATATGAAGCACATAAATGGATCTCAAACTGACTTTAGCCATCACTTGACTGTATCACAACCTGATGCACTCCAGCAGCATTGGCCCCCACAGGTGCTACAGAAATCCCAAATGGCAGACAAATTGTTATTTAAGCAGCAGTTCCAGGAGGAATTTCACCAGAGAATTAATGGTCAGGATGAAGCTCAACAACCTCAAGTTTCCTCTGAGGGTTGTTTGCCTGTTGATGTTTCTGCCATGCAATTTGTTTCAGTGCCACAAGCATCAAGTGTGGTGGCTTGTGGACTGGAAAATTCTGCACAGGAAAGGAATCACCTGAAACAGCTGAGGTGGTTATTATTTTTGTTTCATTCTCGTAGTTGTCCTGTTCCTCAAGGGTCATGCCAAGAAGTTAACTGCGTGAAAGTTCAAGAATTATGGTTTCACATGGATAGGTGTAACTCAGAACAATGTGGGTTTCCTCGTTGTTCTCAATCAAGACTCCTTATTTGGCATTATAGGCGTTGCCGAGCACAAGCTTGTCCGCTATGCATCCCTGTACGTAAATTTGTAGCCTCCCATCGCAAAGCCCGGAATCGTCCTCTTCCCAATGCCAGTGAGAGAATTGAGTCATGGAAAACTATTGGCATGACAAGGACTGTTAGTTTGGTGAGTAAGAACGGTTCAATGTCTATTGAAACAACTGATGTTCCACAATCATCCCCGAAACGCCTGAAGACACAGCATTCTGTCACTTCACTTGTACCCAAGAGAGAAACTTCTCCAAATTCTCAGATGAACCTATCTCATGCTTCCTTGGACAAACAGCTCCAAGGGACCCAACAAGATGACTTAATCACGCCTTCGAAGTCTGAGGTTGTGCAGGTGAAGATTGATTCATCTGAGGGATCTGGTGAAGATCATCTTTCTAACTTTGGCAATATGGATGATGATCATATTAAGAATATAAACCTCGAGAGGCGTGATTCTAAACCTCTAGTTCTTAATGGTATTGATGTCCATCCTAAGCAAGAAACTGTTGTGGTGGACAAAGAGATGGATCAAGATAAGATAGAAGTTAAACAGGAAGAAAATGCTGCTCAAGTTGATCCTATAACTGGAAGTAAATCAGGAAAACCTAAGATCAAAGGTGTATCACTCACTGAACTGTTCACTCCAGAGCAAATAAATGAGCACATTCTCAGTCTTAGGCAATGGGTTGGCCAGGTTAGTCTCTGGATTATGGAAATAATATCTGGATTTCTGTGCATAATGTAAGGATTGATTGAATTGTTATTTTATCTTCTGATATCACTGGTATAATCCTTGATGCAATTCATTGATTATTCGATGTTTGTTTTGCAACTTTGTTGGTAAGTTTTACTTTTTCCTGACATGTTTTCAAGGAATTTGTTTTTTTGTTTTTGTTAGAAAGATTACCTGATTCTGTGATACATGGTAGTTTGTCTAACTGCATTTATAAATACTCAATGTTCATTGTGCATTTGGTATGCTTGTCTGTCATCATGTTTTGACACAGAACTTTCATGCTTATGCGTTGGCACATACTCATAATGATTACTTTTTTTTTTTATTGTGCATTCACATGCATGTTGGCAGGATAAGTCATGCATACATGTACTCATGCTTTGCTATTATGTAAATTCATACTTTAATAACAATATGCCTTTTTGCACTTCTGAAAATCCTTTTAGTTTCTCTTGAAGACTGATAGCTTCCGTCTCTTCATCCTCATATCTCTCAGATTGAACTAAATACGCAATTATTGAATGGTTTTACTCACCATCAAATCAACTTAATCAACTTTACCATCTAATCAACTTACGGTAAACCAATAAATAACCATTTATTTCCAAATCATGAAGCCACTGATGATATTAGGTTTTTTCTCTATACGGTATAAATATTAATACTGCATTGTCCAGTGATTTGATAGCTTTTGCCACAGCAGATACTTCCAGGGAATTATCTGCCTACTTGATATGTCAACTAGAAGCAGTTGTCTAATGCTGAACAAACTATCCAATCATTATAACTAAGTGGTTAACATGCATGCATTTACAGATACACACATTGGAAGTGTGCATACATGCACTTGTAGGTATGGAACTGCACTTTGTGTTCCATTAATTTATTAAATACAAATTGTTCTATCAACCCTAACATATACTTTGTTTGTTCTATACTCTATATACTGTTATATATGCAATATCGTTGCCAGACTGTTTCGTCAATACAAAATATACCTTGTTCCATCAAATTAAATAATACCTTTGTTTCATCACTACATATACTGTTGTATATGTATTATCATTGCTAGATGGTGTTCGTCGGTTTAAAATATAACTTCTTCCATCAAATTAAAGTATACCTTGTTCCATCACTCTATAAACTCTTGCATATGTATTATCATTGCCAGACTGTGTTTCGTTAGTTCAAAATATCCTTGCTTCATCATCCTGTTCATAGCATACTAAAATGTTCCTGCCGGCTAAAGAAGTTCACAACCTAGATTAAATTTACACAAGAAATTACTATTCCATCTTTTCTTATGCTAAAAGCATCCCATCATGTAACGACTAGGAATTGTGTCAAGGTGAATGGTGATGCATCTGAGAGTGTAGAAATGATGTTGATGTTGTGTTGGCTATGCAGTATATCTGGAAAAATCAGTATATACTTTGTATGGTTGGTGGATATTCCAATGAAAGCCTACAGAAGTACATTTGATCAGATGTGACTTCATATTGGGCATTCATAGAAATTTAGGTGTCAGATTTTGCTTGATGAGCGATGAATTGCAGGTGAAGGTCTAAGCGTGGGAAGAAAATAAACAAATCGAACAGGGAGAGGGATGAAATTAAATTCCGTTTCGATGGAGGCCTAAGCTTAGACAGGACTGTCTAGGTGTCATATATATTCAGTGATGTAGGGCATGCATGATAGTGTGCATGAGCACACACACAAGCAGCCTCATTTTCATGTATCTAGGAAAAGTAAAAACTGTTCAGGCTGGTTCTCTTTGCTTATGTGGCATTCTGTTGGGTGGATGTTTTATTCGTTTTTTTTGTTTGTGGGTGGGGTGAGTTAACTGTTACCACTGATTTTATTTCTTCCAGGTATTATTATTTCCTACTTTTAATCAGACTACTTTCTGTTTCTTTAAGCATACCATTTCATACCATTTTCCTGCTTTCTTTTCATGATAGTACTTTCTGTCTTAATTGATTTTGTTTCCTTTTTTGCTATTCACAGAGTAAAGCAAAAGCTGAAAAAAATCAAGCGATGGAACGCTCAATGAGTGAAAACTCTTGTCAGTTGTGTGCAGTTGAAAAACTTACCTTTGAACCCCCTCCGACATATTGTACACCATGCGGTACTCGCATAAAGCGAAATGCAATGTATTATACTATGGGGAGTGGCGACACCCGGCACTATTTTTGTATTCCATGCTACAATGAGGCCCGTGGAGACACTATTGAAGTAGACGGTTCTGCATTTCCGAAGGCAAGGCTTGAGAAAAAGAGAAACGACGAAGAAACTGAGGAATGGGTAAGTTTTGATACATCTCGTACTCTAGAATGGATTGGGCAGTATTCTGCTGTGAAATTTTTTAAATTTGGTTTCTATTAATTGCAGTGGGTTCAATGTGATAAATGTGAAGCTTGGCAGCATCAAATATGTGCACTTTTTAATGGGCGAAGAAATGATGGAGGACAAGCAGAGTACACTTGCCCTAATTGCTATGTTGAGGAGATAGAAAAAGGTGAACGTAACCCCTTACCTCAAAATGCTGTCCTTGGAGCGAAAGATTTACCAACGACAACTCTGAGTGATCACATAGAACAACGGCTTGATAGACGGCTGAGGCAGGAGAGACAAGAGAGGGCAAGGAACCTCGGAAAAAGTTTTGATGAGGTAATTCTGATGTAAAAAAATTTCCTCATTGAAATATGCTATCAGATTTTATGAAAACGCAAAGTTCTTACAACCAAAAAAATGACATATTTCAACACTATTGTCGTCATAAGCCCCTTTCCAATCAAAATGGGGTTGGGTATGGAGCATTATGGAAATTTTGATAATTTAACCAACTTTATAATCTTTCATTAAAACCTAATGCTAACTCTCTATAAGTTGGTGATAAATCCCGGTATGCAAACTCCAATCAGGAACCATGCCATATGACCTTGGTGACTAGTTCACCATTAGGTATACCTCTTGAGTCTAGGTTTAAAGTTCATGAACCAACTAGCAATTCTCTGGATTGCCCTACTTTTCTAAATGACGTGGCTATAGAAACTACATAAAATTTTGTGGCTTAATGTTTTGCATGCTGCCATTGACAACATCTTGTGAATTTATATTTGATACTAATTCCCTTAATAGGAATTGGTTGAGTTTAATGTCAAATGTGGATATAATGCCTTTAAAGTTTAAAATCAATGGCCGCAATCATGTTGATGTCCATATTCAGGTTCTGACGGCGGAAGCACTTGTTGTCAGAGTTGTGTCATCAGTTGACAAAAAATTGGAAGTGAAGCAGCGGTTCTTGGAGATTTTTCAGGAAGAAAATTACCCATCTGAATTTCCATACAAATCTAAGGTATAAATCCTTTTCTGAAATAGTGTAGGTTGCATGTTTCTTATTTTAAAATTCTATTTAAAGACCATGCATGCATTCTAAAATCAAAGATTTTGAAATGTAAAATGATATAGACAACTCTTTGTGCAGGTTATATTGTTATTTCAGAAGATTGAAGGTGTAGAAGTATGCCTATTCGGAATGTATGTTCAAGAATTTGGTTCAGAATGCCAATTTCCTAATCAACGTCGAGTTTATCTTTCATATCTGGATTCTGTCAAGTACTTCAGGCCTGAAATTAGAACTGTGACGGGAGAAGCTTTGCGTACTTTTGTTTATCATGAGATTTTGGTAGTCCCAACTTTCTTAATTCACTCTGTGTATGATATCCGGTTCAATTAATCCCCCCCCCCTTTCTGAATTAATTTAAATTTGTGTTTCAAAGTTTTTGCTTTTATATTTCTTTCGCTAGATTTTGTTTCTAATGGCAATACATTTTTGAAATTTTATCATACTATAAAAATATATTTGTATTTGCAAAGTAATTGTGACTTGGCTAAGTTTCATTTTTACCATGTTTGCAGATTGGATACCTTGAATATTGCAAGAAACGGGGTTTTACTAGTTGTTACATATGGGCTTGCCCTCCATTGAAGGGTGAAGACTATATCTTATATTGCCATCCTGAGATTCAGAAGACGCCGAAATCAGACAAACTACGAGAATGGTGAGTCTGGTGAATTATGAAATTTCATTTAGTTGCATAGTTTGTTCCACACTTCAGTTTTGTCCTTGCCATTCTGTTCCTCTCATGGCTTTATCTTTATCTTTATCTTTTTTGGATACAACCCCTTTGGGAATCGAACCAGCAATCTCTCACATTGGATAGGATAGTTATACTAACTGAGTAGCTCAGTTGGTTCCTTCTTGGCTTTATCCATGCATAGTGCTGAACATAATTTCCTATAGCAATCTTTATCCTTTTCCCTTCTAGATTTTCTCGCCTAGTATCAGAATGGAAGATACCGTTTAGGGTTATATGGCAATACCCTCTCTTGCCCATAGTTTCCTTGGCCAGAATTCCTACCTTTTCAAATCTTTATGAAGTCTTGGCCAATACATTTGGTTGGGAATAGGCTTAAATGATATTGATATTTGTCCTACCACATTTACTCTGCATGGCTGGTTCAATTGGTAAAATGCTGCAGGTATCTAGCGATGCTTCGCAAAGCTGCAAGAGAAAATTTAGTAGTGGAGCTCACCAACTTATATGATCATTTTTTTGTAACTGCCGGAGAATGCAAGGCTAAGGTGACAGCTGCTCGATTGCCGTACTTCGACGGTGACTACTGGCCAGGTGCTGCAGAGGACATGATCAATCAGCTTCGTCTAGAAGAGGATGGTAGAAAGCTGCAGAAGAAAGGGAAAATGAAGAAGATGACAATAACAAAGAGGGCTTTAAAAGCTTCTGGTCAATCTGATCTTTCTGGAAATGCATCCAAGGATGCTCTGTTAATGCAAAAGGTAATTCTTTCCTTAATTTTTCTTGTGAAAATTGAAATTCTTACGTCGAGCTTTTCTCGCTTGCATATTAGAATTCATTGGATTAGAAGTAGGTTTATTAATCCTTTGGCTAGTCAACATGCGAATCTTTCTTTTTCATGTTTGGGTTTTCTTGTTCAGAAAAATTGATTTTCTGTTCATTAATGTTGGAGTACTCTATTTTTTGTATTTGACATAACAACTTCTTGTGCAGCTTGGGGAAACAATCAGTCCTATGAAGGAAGATTTCATTATGGTCCATTTGCAGCATTCATGCACGCATTGCTGTCTACTTATGGTGTCAGGAACACGTTGGATTTGCAATCAGTGCAAGAATTTGCAGCTTTGTGAAAAGTAAGTTTCTCGTTCAATCCATCTTGTCTTCTAATGCAAAATAACACATTTTGTCTTTTTGAGGAAACCAATCTTGCATAGGATCTGGCAATCAAAACACTTACCTGGTAGATGATTGATATAATAACATCCTAGGTAGTGTGTATCTGGATACGGATACAAGACACGATAAGAGTTGGCAATTTTCCCAAATTCTCGGATCTGATTCGTTGGGATACACTGTTTTTTTAATGTTGTTTTAATATATATACATGATAACTAAAAATATCAGTTTAGAAATCCATTCTAAGAATGCAAAAATTTGGTAGTGTTGATGCATATAGATTGTTGGTGTCCTGGCCATTGATGCGTGTTCGATACATCTACAATATAAGATATAAATTATAGGGTGTGCCAAAAGAAAATTGTTCCACAAAGCCTCAATGAATTTGAGAATATCTGGTATGGATGTGAATCCGATACTTATCCGGTACGGATATGTCTTATGGATGAATCTGTGTAACATAGATGGTGTGTGTGTGTGTGTGTGTGTGTGTGTGTGTGATTTGACAAGATGGTTCTTAACTTTGTTTTTTGTTGGCATAGGGAATTTGATTTTATAATTCATTGGGACTTGAATGAGCTATACAAATGCAATTGAAAAGAGAAGATAGCTTCTCATTTTCAGTGTGGTGGCAGAAGAGAAGACTGCCCTATCTGCCCTTATTAAAGATTAACTCATAACATGCACTACTATCTAGTCGAGGTTTAGTTTGCCTGAATAAATAAGGTGCATTTTTTTGTGTGTGGGTATTTTCATCAGGAACACCCATCTCTACCATAAAAAAAGTATTTGGTGATTAGTACAATTCTAAGTTGACAAAACCCTTCACTTAGACAAAACTCTACGACTTGACTATTAACTTGGTCATCCTTCTTGTTCTTGAGTTGGTAGCAAATTCTTTCCTAAGAACTGTATGGATGTGTCAGCTTGTTGTAAAACTCAGTAGGCCAATTTGTAGACTGGAGAACATGCGTTTTTGTGAATTTGTAGATTCAAAAGAGCTAGATGCTGGGTTTGTCAGAGGAATCCACATTTATCTCACGGGCACAACTTAATAGCCAAATAAATTGTATGTTTTCATAATAAAATATCTATAATTTTCATTTTATGGACCAGATGTTACAACAAAGAACAAAGACTTGATCCGAGGGATAGACATCCGGTCAATTTCAGGGAAAAGCATGATTTTTGCCCGGTGAGTTAGTATATCTGCAAATTTCTCTCCACTAAATGCCAAATCATCTATGATAGCTGCACACAGAGAGAATCATGTATCACCCTTTACTGAAATAATCTCAACAAGCAGGTCGAAATCAGCGGCGTGCCTTCTGATACAAAAGATAAAGATGATATCCTTGAAAGCGAGTTTTTTGATACGAGACAGGCGTTCCTTAGTCTTTGTCAAGGAAATCATTATCAATATGATACCCTACGCCGTGCTAAGCATTCCTCAATGATGGTCTTATATCACCTTCATAATCCAACTGCGCCTGCATTTGTAACCACATGTATCACATGCCATAATGACATTGAAACTGGTCAGGGCTGGCGTTGTGAAATCTGCCCTGATTTTGAAGTATGCAACACTTGTTATCAGAAAGATGGTGGTGCTGATCACCCTCATAAGTTAACAAATCATCCCTCGATTGCTGAGCGTGATGCCCAAAATCAAGAAGCCCGTCAGAAACGAGTTTTGCAGGTAATTTGTGTGTCTTCATTTTTGGCTTCTAGAGTACTGCCGTTTCTTGTGCTGAGTTCTCCACATGCTGACTCCCATAGATTTACTTTGGTCTTCTTGCAGCATGTTCGTTTTTACCTGAAGAGTTCACTTTTATGAGCAAACGACTACATACAAACCTTTTCGATTCATTAAACTACACTATTCCTAATTATGCACATTGTGTAAATATATCCCTCTATAATATTTTTAGATTAACTTTACAAATGTCTCGTATCATATTTCCAGTAACAGCTTACACACAAAAACACACACATACACGTTTTATGCATTCCTAATTGCATCATCTATATTTCAACCCTACACCTCTCATTTCAAGCTTCCTTCAAAATAATATCTTTATCCTCGAGCTACAATTATCCATCAATCATATCCTTGAGTATATATGATCCGTCTTCCTCAACTAAAACAACTTATACTGTCTCTTGGTGTCACAAGTTTAAACAAACTAAAGTGCAGACTTTCCAGATTTTCTTTGTAGTAAAAGCTATAACATTCTTGTTTGACCTATACGTCCAAGTATGTTAGAAGAACGTAGTTTTTATTGTTCCTGAATATCGTTTAACTGTTGTAGGTTTTGGAGCACAACTTCATAAGTTTGTAGATAGCAAAAGATTTGATGAGATTTTTGTTACAGGTTGTCAGGTTGTCAACCATACATCAACTCTTCATATTACAGTTTCTTGCCATACAACCTAGTAAGCCCATCTAGAGTATAGGGAGATCTACATTATTGCTTTTGCAAATCAGCTAAACAACCAAGAAACAACTGCTTAATTTTCATTATTCTTCAACAAGAAGGAGTCCAACCGTCTAAATGCTCAATGTGCTATAGGTGATATTCTATAGCACAACCTTCTCCATCATTTAGTGGTACCTGTATTTTACTAATGTCAGTGACACATTTCGAGTCTTCGACGCTCCTTTGGCATGTGGTGGCATGTGGTGTGCACTATAAAAGTGTCCTCAATTATATTGTTAATTTCTTGGAAACTGTTTTTAAACACATGCTCTAGATTTCTCTAAAATCGCACCTTGACTCCACTTTGAGATATTTACTTTCATGGACGACAGTGAAAAGGGTGTCAAAATATTCTTGTATAAAATAGCTTTGATACGTTCCAATTCAAGAAATCTAGACACATTAAATTATCTATAAACCTAAAGAAAGTGGGATGCATGGTGGAAATAAGGATTTTCCTCTTTTCCCCTTTGTGTTGGGCATTCTTGCTAAACGTGAACATTTTGATTATGTGGCACGAGTGGATTTCAACAATATGATGAGGGGATTTATGGAAAATGTTGCAAAACACCTGGTCATACAAGTGTTCTAAGTATCAACGATATATACTAGGTAACGACCAATATATTAGAAATGGAGAAAAACGATATGATGTATCAACTTTATATTGTTTGGTGGTTTTGGAGAAATATCAGCCGTTGGCATATCGGGTTTTGATATGGTTAAAATATTACGATTTTTCCTAATAAAATATATTTTGGGTTTATTACCATCTCAAACACACTCCTGTTTCTTTTGCATTTTAAAGGGCTAGTAGTCAAGCTTAGTATTCTTATCCCTATTCTTCTCAAATCGGAAGCATCAATCCCATAAAGATTCTACCATGAAATTAGCGATACAAATACAAATTAAACTTTATTTAATTTGTTTAAAATAAGGTATATACCTCAATTGATCTTAGTTTTAGGATCCTCATATGCATTCTTTTGCAAAATCTCTTTCCAATTACCCATGTCCATTCTTCTATTGAATCGAAATCAATATATGTTATTTTTTTGAAATTGTGATTTTTAAGTAGCGTTTGTGTGTGTATTTTATAGCGATTATCAATTATATATGTTTAATATTCATGGTTCTGTATATATTTATCATCAAATCTTCTCAAATATACTCCATAACTATGACAAATCGCTTAATAGCTGACTGCTCTACCATTGAACTTTTGAGAAAGAGCTCATTTGAGAAAGCTGACTTTTTATATTGAGTTATATCAATGGTGTTCATAGGGTAAATTGCATAATTGCACCCCTAAACTTTTTTTTTGCAATAAGCACTCTAAACTAATTTAATTAAAGAATAGTACCATGAATTCCCATTCCCGATTGCAAAACATACCCTAAACTATTGAAACGTCGATACATGTATACTAACGGTGACATTATCTAAAATGGTCACGCTTCGACCATTTTACCCTTGTCTGCATCTGCTTCCTTTCGCTTTCTTGTTTCTCACCAATTTTTTAACCCATTCTTTTGAAACTTTTGAATTGCAAATCCTCAAATTCCAAACGTCTAAAAACATCTTCTTCAAGCCATCCTCTCAAAATCCCTATCTTTAAATTTTCAAATATCTAAGCCTCAAATCTTTAAATCCTTAAGTTTCTAACTCCCAAATCTCAAGATCCTAAAATCTTTAAACCCTAAAATTTCTAATCATATTTCGAAAAGCCCTGACCCATATATCTCTAAATCTCCAATACCCATATTTCGAAATCCCTAATTTTTATAACTTTTCAAGTCTACTCACAAATTTCTCTAAATTCTTAAAAACTTGATCATTTCCTCTTCTGCATTCGCTAAACCTCTACCTCTAACCTAAGGCCGCCCATGAATCCATTGCTCCTCTGATGCTCTTTTGATCCTTGATTACGTTTTAATTACTATTTTTATGTAATTTTTATTTTAAATTCAACATCTTTTATTTTCTTATTTATTGTGTTTTGAAGAAAAAAATTAAAAACAAATATAAAAGAATGATACAACGGTCTAGTTATGAAAAATTAACGCCGTTAGGTACTTATGACCAAAAAAATAGTTTGTTGTACTTATCTCTATTTTTGAAGTTCAAGTCGCTCATCTAAAAAAATGGAAAGTGCAGGGTACATTTGTGCAATTTACCCTTTATATTATTTAGTGTATGTCAACATTGTTAAGGTCTAAATTAGAATACATAAATTTACATTTCTTCGTTTAGAAAATATCTTCCAATATATCACGACACATCTAATATGAAAAGTTTCATGCCAATACGACACTGATCCGATATTTAGAACACTCGTATTGTTTCGGTGGCATTTTTAGAAGAGTATTAGTTTTTTTTTTTAATTTATTAAAAATACTCGCACCTATGTCAAGGTTGCACGGACACGACACGACACTACAAAATAACTAGATATGGGATACGAGCAACGATATGCACGCATATTCATTGTTGTAAAAAGCCTTATAAAGCTCTGCTATAGTGGAAAGCGGTCACGAAGCGCTTTGCTTTTACATAAAGCACCTTTGTGCTACGTTAACGGCTGGAAGCTCACGATTTGGCTCGCTTTAAATGCTTGAAAATCCCGCTTAAATCCGCTTTTAAGCATTTAAATGGAATATAGTCATTATTTTCGTAAATATTGTATATTATCATATTAAATGATCAAATGATCAAATCTTATTATCGTCTTTAATCTGCAACATTATCTCTTTCATACCTTATATTAATGACAATTTCTTAAAAATTTTCAATATATTTCTATTATCGCATACAAACTTTATTATAATAAAATATCTTTGTTATGTTTATATTATTCTGTTACTAAGAGTTTCTATTAATCTAATTTTCCACTATTATTTTATTTATCATTTAAAAATGCCTTGGCGCTTTTTGCCGCTAAATCCCGCTAGAGCTAAAGCCATGCCCTTCCGCTTCGCTACGCCTCCCGTTTTCCACAAAATTGCATATTATTGTATAAAGAAATATTAAAATATTGAAACAAAAAAAGATTTACATTTCTATTATCCAACTAGACACGTCATACAACGATAAGTCATTTTTCATATATTAACATGAATATTATCTAATATATAAAATGATAATATAAATGATTAACAAGCCTTTCTTAAACCAAACAGAACAATTAAATAACAACTCAAATTGTAAAAGGTTAACTAAAGACAACCTTGGTGTTCTCATCTACTCTCCATCTTCAATGAATAATATCTTCCAATTTCGGTTCATCCAAAGAAACATTAACAATCTCCAAAACACCAGCACCATCGAAGGAATTAAACCCATCTTTATTATGGTCCCGTTTAGTTCTTTTTCTTCATACCGTGTAGAGCGTGTTTGATGTGAAAAATTCACCAACTGAACATGAAGTATTTAATCCATTTGTTGGCCTCTATAAAAATACCCGGCATATCTAGTCTAACTTTCTTATTGAGTGGGCTCACTTTGGATGAGATTGGTTCCGTTTTGAATAACGAAGCTTGTGTCCGCTATCCAAACTTGCAGCCTCAGAAGAAGTATACCCACTTGATGAATCTCCCTGAGCCATCAAACGGTGTTCAAAAGCACATGATACCATGCCTAAAGAGGGCTTCCGCCGTCGCCATTAAGCCATACGCAAGGGTCTTTGCCGCTACTGCTATGCGTCAAAGGTCTTCGCTGCTTCAAGGGTCTCCGCTGCGCTATCTTGAGATAGGGTGTCTGCCGTTCATTGAAGGGGTCTCTGATGCGGAAGGTGCGTACGAAGTGGAAGCAGCCAGCTATAAGCTCCACGTCTCCAATTGTGGCCTACGTTCGTGGCCACGATCCTGAGCCCCTATAAGACTATAAAACCCCCTCTTAATGGACAGAGGAAAAGGAAAGCAATCAAAATCACTCTCGTTTATAAAAAAATATCCTCTGCCTCGATTACTCAAAAGCATAGAAGGATACTCGAGAAGTTCAAACTCCAAGTAGGAAATAAAATATCAAAACGCAAGTATGGAGCAGTGGATTCTTTCTTCTCCGCAACTTTCTATGCTCCTGTGATGAATACTTTGTTTGCTATGACGAGAACAATTAACTCATGGCATACTCAATAAAAAGTTATGCTCGAAACACATAGTTGATGACTTTGTTCTTGAACTGTCCAGTGAGCTGGAAATCATATAATAAGCTCCGTGACGGCTCTAAAACTAAATTATGAGATACTTGCAAAAGTTATCTCTTTACGGATGCTCTTCGGAGCTACCCCCATGTATACGGTTACTCATTCGAGTTATCCCTCTATGAGATCATCCTAATAATGGACTCCGTGGACATGTACATGGGCGAAAAATGCACAGAAGCTCATTCATGTGGAACTTGAAATCATGTAATGAAAATTTAACAAATTAAATACTTGGCGGAGAACCCAGCATCAAATCTATGGCGAAGACCCTCTTTAGAGGCCTTCACACCCTACACATGGCGGCACCCCCAGTGGGTCTTACGTCAGTCTAAATCTATGGCGAAGATCCCCTTAGAGGTCCCATGACACCTAAAGCCTTAGCGGGGACTTCCTGAAGGCCTCTGTGCCCCTCAAAACATGCATGGCGGCACCCCAATATGCCCCACGTTCTCTCCACCTTTGGCGGAGACCCTCTAGAGGCCGCCTCATCCTTCTGAGCCCCGACAGAGTCCTTTTAGAAGGCTTTGTACCTTTCTAAGTGCCCTTGGCGGTGCCCCCAATAGGCCCCGCATCCTCCAAACCCGTGGCGGAGACCTCCTGGAAGTTTGTGCACCCTTAAAACCTGCAGCGGCAACCCCGATAACTTCTACAATGTTAACAAGGTCCATGATGATAATCCAAATACCCTCGAGCACTAAAATGATGCTAATCTTGCTTTATGGCAAATTAACATGACTTTAAACCTACCATATACAATCCACGGGCCACCATCGTGGCATAGAAGCCGTCTATTATGGCTCAAAAGTCAATGAAACGCTGTTATCGTGACATTGTCACACCTGTCGCCCTCTATACAAAACCATATAAAGATGCCTTATGGCGGGTCGGAGACGACGACCCTAAACTACTGTCTGGTCCGAGTCGATGACTGTAAACTACTGCTTGGTCTGAGACGACCTTAAACTAATATTGTTCGAGATGACATTAAAATACTATTATGGTCCGAGACGACCTTAAACTAACACCCATGTCCGGAATGACTTTAAACTAATATTTACCTGAAACTAACCCTGCTCAATCAGACCCCAAGTCCTTATACTGGATCCATAGACCTCTACGTCCTTAAATCGGAATCCCGTCCTATGGCAGGTCAATAATAAAATGACTTGTCATATACTATCCACGGGCAACCATCGTGGCATGGAAACCGACTGTTCTGTAAGTGCCACCAGGTGTGCACCCTGTGATATAGCCAACCATCTTACTTTGTCCTACCGAACGTGGTGATTATTTATCACCGTTTTTTTAAAACACTCACCGTGACAGAGAAGTCGACAATATACCTCCTCTGTGATAATGTCGCATCTTTCACCCGTAAGTACCCAAATTGCTATATGGTGAGTAAAACAACTTGCCACGGACTACCGTTGTGACACAGAAGTCAACAAAACCTGCAACACCCTCATGAAACTGCTACGTCCGAAATGACTCCAAACTACTGCTTGGTTCGGAATGACCTTAAACTAATACTGCGTCTGAAACGACTCCAAACTACTGCTTGGTCCGAAACGACCCTAAACTATTGCCAAGTCTGGAATGACTTTAAACTACTGCACATGTGAAGCCAGTTCTGCCCTGATAACCACACCAACCTCTCAACCACTTGAACCTGCCCTACGGTCAGATAATATTATTTACCGTATACAATCCACGGGCGACCCTTCTCGACACGAATGCCAATTACCCTACCAGATGTATGCCCTGCTACATACTTCATGGTCAGACCTCTCTTGCCGTGATACAGAAGCCAACCGTCCTGCCGAGCATGTCGAAGCTGCTCTACGGTCTGGATCATACATTCTATAAAGCCGTATACAATCCAGGGGCATAAACAACAGCAAGAATACGCGTCTACTCAATGTGAAAGCGTACACGGCAAGAGATGCAATTTTGTAATGTACATAAACGATGCGGCTGAATATGTATAAAATGAGCTGTACCTCCACTGTAATTGTTATTTTGAAATTTATGATGTGATTATTGCTCCTGCTTTATATTTTGTGTTATTTGCCATTTAATGCTTTTAGAAATCAACCACTCATAGAAAATTCTCTCCATTGAATGCGGATGGGTAATTAACTATAAGGGCTTGCGCCTATAGAAAATCTAGTCACTACAATCAAAAAATCCTTTCTGAATGGTGAATCTAAGAAGTTACGCTACATCGCTCGTATCTATCTGGCCCTTCAGCCATATGCCAAAACACACCCCGCGTCGTGGTAACGCGTCGCATTCTGAGAAGCCGAGCGGATCTGCATCGATTCGATCCCTTAAATCTTCCCCTCGAAGTCCGTCGAGATTTTGCGGGCCCTTTCGGAGGCGAATAGAGTGTCGATATAGAATATGGAGATTGGACACGTATAGGACACACGTGTTATAGAACAAAATAAAATTATGTAATATCCAAATAGACATCATATGAGACACTGTCACGCGTATAACACACATACAACTAGCACACAACACGTATATGACTTGTCTGATGCATGTCGGGGAAGTGTTGGGCGACCGATAAGAGTTGTACAAGGCACCCTGTGGGAAGTGTCCGTGCAACCTAGCGTATCGTTAAATGTAGGCGAGAATATCTCACACATTCATTTTTAAAAAAAACCACCTCTTTGATTTTGCTGGCCCATCAAAGATTAAATAAGCCATCTGTTTTCTTTGTGAAAAGTATAATGATGTCAATTTTAAAATTAAATCTTCATTTCTGTTAGAATAGTTTAGAATATATTATTATGAGGGTACACCATACCATGATGCGTGTGTATCAAGTAATTGTAATCCATATATAAAGAGACCATTGGTCACATAATAAAATATCTAATTCTTTTCTCCTTTATCATTTAACATGGTATCAGAGCCAGTCTCCTAAACCCCAACTCTAATCCTCAGAAAAAAAAGAAAAACCTTGCAGCCGTCTCCTCTCTCCTTCCTTGCCCTCACCTCCAGATCGCCGCCCTCGCCTCGATCGCCCTGCCCTCGCCTCGATCATCCCGTGCCTCGCCTCGATCCAGATCCTCGTCGACGCTCCACCACGCCGACACCTCCAGATCCCCCCGACGCTTCCAGATCCCCCCGACGCCTCCAGCCTTATGTTCCTGCCGTCTCCAAATCGCCACACCTTGCTGGATTCCTCTGTCCCCGTCTTGCTGGATCTTCCTGCTGACTTGAAATCCCGTGATGAGTTGATCTTGAGATGAGTATTTTTCTTTCGTTCTTTATGTGCTAGATCTCCACTTTTTATTGCTTTCTTTGCGTGCGGCGTTCAATATGACGAACAACAAGATTGATCCTCCTGTTTCAATTACAAAATGGATCTCCATCTAACCACCTTGACTCTTTCTGGCTCTAATAATTTTTTGGAATGAGTGCACGTCATTGAATGATCCTTCAAAGGCAAGAGCATTCATCACTATTTTTTTCAGGAAGCTCCATCAACCTCCGATACGCGGTATTCATCTTGGTTTCAAAATGACAACAAAGTCTGCACTTGGCCTACAAACTCTATGGAGCCCAGCTGTTTTCGGGTTATTATGCATCTCTCTACTGCAAAGGAGATGTGCTTCCATCTCAAATCTCTTTACTCGTCAGAAGATAGCCTTCAGCGGCTTAATGATGTCTTTAACGAACTCACAACCGCTACTCCAGATGATCTACATGATTTTGAAGCCCGGTTCCCGGGGCTTCTAGAAGAATGGAACATGTGTCATCCCATCTCTTTTGATCCAACTGTTACCAAGAGTCAGCATGAGGCTTTTATTGGGACTCTTTATTTGGCTAAGATGAAGCCTCACTTGGATGGGGTTCGCGCCTTTGTTCTTGCAGGACGGTACGCTTATCCTGAATAGTATTCTCTCAGGACGGTAAACCTTATCGTGTCCTTCCACCACGCGCTTTTACAATGGAGGCTCCATCTTCTGCCCTTATTGTTCAGGGCCGTGCCTGAGGATTTCCCCATGGTTATGGTCGTGCTTCTATTGGTACTCGGGATCATGGGGGTTGGGATCGCGAACATAGTTGTGGTTCCCTTTCTTGCTCTTATTACGGTCGTACCAACCATACAGATCAATTCTGCTGGGAGAAACATGGCTATCCAGATCAGACTCCAACCGCCCGACAGAGTACGGCTCCATTCACAGCGACCCAACCGCCAGCATTATCATCCTCGCAGATCTCTCCTGAAGAATTACAACATCTTTTATAACGTATTTTCTCGTATCTCTACTACCAACTTAACCACATTAGGTATATCTCTTCTATCTCAGTCAAACCCTTGCGTTCTTGACTTCCGGGGCTTCCGACCACATGACTCATACTGCTTTCAACGCCGTGTTTTCCACTTCACATAAAATCATTTTCATTGCCAGTAGGGATGACCTTCCTGTTCGTGGTTGTACCAATATTGATGTGATATCTTCCTTATCGCTTAAAAATGTTCTCGTTCCTTCATTTCGTACAAATCATTTATCTGTTCGTCGCCTTACTAATGATTTCAACTGTTCAATAACTTTCTCTTCTCATTACTTTGTGATCATGACAACCAGATGCAGCAGATTGGTGGAGATAATGAAGTTAATGGCCTATACTACTTGGATGTGCCATCTTCCGCATTTGTTGCTGTTTCTACCATTTGCCGGCATCGACATCTTGAACATCCACCTCCTATACTATATACCATGTTAGATGATTTCTCTTTGCTTGATTTTTCATGCGAGTCATGTATTTTGGGGAAACATTTTTGTTTCTTTTTTCCTTTAGTTAATAAATACAGTTCTTCGATATTTGAGTTAGTTGATTCTTACATTTGGGATCCTTACAAACATACATATTTGGCTACAAATATTGTCACTTTTATTGATGATCACTCTAGAATGACATGGCTGTTTTTTTACGTGATCGATCTGAATTACCGCATGTGTTTAAAACATTTATTAATGAAGTGGTTAATCAGTTTAATACGTCTATTAAAACTCTATGAACTGATAATGTAAAAGGATACATGAGTAGTATTTTCAAACTTTTTGCCAATCCCGTGGGATTATTCATCAAACTTCCTGCTCATACACACCACAACAAAATGACATCGCTGAAAGAAAAAACCGCCACTTGCTTGGCGTTGCTCGTTCTATTATGCTTAACATGCATGTCCCAAAACTTCTTTGGAATTTTGCCTTAGTTTATGTTTTTTGATTAATCGCATGCCTTCCACAATTCTTCAAAATCAAATACCGTTCTCTATTTTATTTTACGGCCAAGACCCCTTCTAAAATATTTGGATGTGTTTGCTACGTTCATAATCACCGATTAACTCATGATAAATTGGATCTTAGGGGTGTCAAACATATATTTGCTGGTTACTAAAGGAATCAAAAAGATTATGTTTGCCTGTTTCCTTCTACATCTACTGTCGTACTCTCTCGTGATATCACCTTTCTTGAGGATCAACCCTTTTTACCCCAGCGAAAAGTCCCCACGTCCTATCACCACCACCACTTCCTATACTTGCACACGACCAACCAATTCAAACCGAATTTTCTACTGTCGAAGTTCCCCATCCTTCTCCGGTTACGCATATCTATAGGCGTCGACCGAGAGCAGTGATGGATTTAACAGCAGACACTGAAGCTCCTCCTCCATGTATACAGTCGGAAGCCGATGAGCCTTCACCTCTTCTTCCTTCTGATGGTTTGTTCGACGACTTACCAATTGCTCTTCGCAAAGGTAAACGAATATGCACTACTTCTCACCCTCTTCATTTATTTTATATCGTTTTACTCCAGCTCTATGTCAGTTTGTCTCTTCTTTGTCTGTTGTTATCCTTCGTAACTCTGTACACGAAGCTATGAGTCATCCTGATTAGTATAGGGCTATAATGGAAGTGTTGCAGACGCTGAGGTCTAATCACACTTGGGATCTAGTCAGCCCTCCTTCACAGAAAAAAGTGGTTGGTTGCTGGTGGGTGGGTCTTTGCTATCAAATATAATCTTGATGGCAGTGTATCTTGTTTGAAGGCCCGCTTTGTTGCCAAAGGTTATACCCAGCAATACGGTGTCGACTATGTTGAGACCTTTTCTTCAGTGGTCAAACTCACTACTGGTCGTGTCCTGATCACTCTTGCGGTTACCCACGGTTGGCTTCTATATCAACTAGATGTCAAGAATGCCTTCCTCAATGGCATCTTTCCGAGACGGCTTATATGCAGCAACCTTCTAGTTTTGAGTGTGATGGGGATTTTGTTGTATGTGATCTTAAAAAATCTATTTATGGGCTAAAAAAATCTTCTAGGGTATGGTTCGATAAATTCAATATGGTTCTAAAAAAGATAAATTTCACAAGAAGTTCGGCCGATCCATCTTTTTATATATAGACGGAAAGAAGGAATGGTTATTCTCTTTGTTTATGTTGATGACATAATGATCACTGGAGATGATTCCGAGGGTATATTTAAGATCAAAACTGGCCTCACATTTTTACACCAAAGATCTTGGTCCTCCACGGTACTTTCTTGATATAGAGGTATCTCGAAATAAGAGATTACTATGTCTCTCACAGTGGAAGTTGATTTCTTAAAGAAATAGGATTTCTTGGCTGTCGTCCTTACTAATGCTTCCATGGATACTACAGTAAAGCTCTTTCGCGTTTGCTCAACTGATGACCAACCACTTTCCGATCCAGGTCGGTATTGACGGTTCGTTGGGAAGCTGATCTATCTCACGGTTATTCGCCCATACATATTCTTCGCAGTCAGCATAGTGAGCCAGTTTATGTAGGCGTCCTTAATTTCCTATTTTTGGGCCGTTGAGCGCATTCTCCGCTATTTGAAGCGTGCACCTGGGTAAGGTCTTCTCTATAAACCATGTTCTAATCTCTCTTATAGCCTATGCTGATGCCGATTTTGCCGGATCCGTGGATAACCGTCGCTCCACAAGTGGATTTTGTGTTTTCATTCCGGGAAACCTAGTTATCTGGCACAACAAGAACATGTTGCATGCTCATTAACCGAGGCTGAATACAGGGTTATGGCCCATGCTGTCTCAGAATTGACGTTGTTCTCCACATTGCTTTGAGATTTCGGTGTTAGTTCTACAACACTAGCATCCTTCTATGACAATGAAGCTGCAATTCATATTTCAGAGAAAACATTGTTTCATGAATGGACAAAATACATTTAAGTGGATTGCCATTTTATTCGGGCGAAAATTGTTGAAAAGGAAGTCAATCTCCATCATGTTTCTACTCATGCACAGATTGCAGATATTTTAACGAAATCTCTTCCAAGACCCGCATTCGTTAATCTATTATCCAAGTTACGCATCACTAATATCTATGCCCCAGCTTGAGGGGGAGTGTTGGAATAGTTTAGAATATATTGTTATGAGAATACACCGTATCATGATACTTGGGCATCAAGTAATTGTAATCTCTATATAAAGAGACCATTGGCCACATAATAAAGTATCTAATTATTCTCTCTTTTATCGCTTAACAATTTATATTTTTATCTTCCAAAAACATGGCAAGTATTTCAGTTTTTAAAATTATAGAGCCACATGTTCATCGGTTTAGAACTTTAGATTGGAAAATTCTTGTTTTAAATTTGATTCGTGCCCATAGACACATACGCAAGCATGAGGTTGACCTCAGGCAACCTGTCTTTAAAATCAACAATTCTTAGAAATTCTTTTATGGTTTACATTGCCCATCTTGTCTCAACCAGAGATTTGTGTATATGCATCTCCAACACAAGTTTGTTTACCTTTGTGATGCGCATAGAATGGAGGGTGCTTCACTTCCTTGCCCCTTGGTAGAACTTAGACGGTATTATAGTAATTGTTTATCTGCTCATATACTGTTTCATTATATATTGTTCGACGATCTTATACTCTTTCACTATTGAGGTTCTTTAGTGACCGCCTTTACTGACAAACACAGAAAGGGTGCACAGAATCTTGAAATTATGGTCTAACCCAATTACTGGCATGTTGCAGCTAAGGAAAATGCTGGATTTACTGGTGCATGCTGCTCAATGTCGCTTTCCACATTGCCAATACCCCAACTGTCGTAAAGTCAAAGGTCTTTTCCGGCATGGGATACAATGCAAGATTCGTGCTTCAGGAGGTTGTGTCCTGTGTAAGAAAATGTGGTATCTCCTCCAACTTCATGCTCGAGCATGCAAGGAATCAGAATGTCATGTGCCACGTTGCAAGTGAGTTGATTGATACCATCCATACTTATTTTGCTCATGTCTTCCTTCCATTATGCTTCTATCTAGTTAGTTCAGATTACATATTATAAAATACCTTCTAGGGATTTGAAGGAACATTTGAAAAGGTTGCAGCAACAGTCTGATTCGAGGCGCAGGGCTGCCGTGATGGAGATGATGAGACAGCGGGCTGCGGAGGTTGCAGGGGGCACTGACTAACTTATTTGTTCAGTCCAAGATTTATAGTTATCTTCCTCGTAACAACAGCGGAGCCCGGAGTTATATCGTATTTAATAGGCGGCTGATGCCACATCCAGCAGCATGCGTGCAACGGATTTGGACTGATGTCAGCCGCTTTCTCCATACCTATAGTTATTACCTAAGGTTAATTTTGGTGCTTCCAAATCAATGACTGCTATTCTTTCATTTATAACATTTCCCATTCCCTTTACCTTATATACTTGGTAGGCAGTTATACCAAATCTGGCATGGATTTACCATAAATCACACAACTTTTCACTTCCGAGTGAAGATTATGGTGGTTTCTTTCATTCACCACTGTAGTGTTTCTTGGTCAAAAAGGATGAAAGCGCATGGACAGCAATGTATTTTCATGCTGTCCATTTATTTGTAGAATGCGTTTTTGGTTATATAAATGTAATAAATATATTTGAAAACTTTCTTGTAGATCCTGTGGCTGCTCCAGTAGGGATGAGTATAAATTTTCATATAATTCTTTAACCATATAATACAAATTGTTTCAGATTTTAGGGTCTGTTGTTTAGATGCATGTGTAATAGAGTTGCATGTACAAGCTGAAGTTGGTTTCCTTGAGATTATAGTATGTTGAGTGTTATCGGGGGTAGGGGATAGCGGTTAGGCTTAGGGCTTCAGGTTCGGGTTGGTGTTTGGGAAAGGTTTAGGGTAGGGGGTTTGGTGTTTAGCTTAGGGGGTAGAGTTTGGGTGGTTGGGGTTGTGGTCTGGCCGGGATGGGGTCGGGGTGAGGGCGAGGGTGCGGGTTCCGGTCGGTCTAGGGCAGGGTGGGGGTTGGCTTAGGTGTTAGGGTTATGGGGCTAGGGTATATCGGTAAGGGTAGGGTTTTAGGTTTAGAGGTTCGAGTTTTGGGTTTTTTGTCTCAGGGTTCAGGATAGGGGTGAGGGGCGTGGTTCTGATCAAGAGGGGTTGAAGTTGACGTTTGGAGATGGGGATGGGGATCGGGGGTTAGGGGTCCGCGCTCAGGGTTGGAGTCAGGGGAAGGCAGGGTTCATGCGGCTTGAAGGCAAAGCTTAAATCCATTCACTTTTGAATTTATAAGTAACCCAAGATCCTGGATCTAATCTTTTGTATGTGTGTGTTTTGGAATTAGGTTTTCTTTTCTTTTTCTTGGTTACATATTTAGCAATAGAGTTTTTTATAACCCAATATAATCAGTAAAATATCATTTTATATTCTTGATTTTCTAATATTACGACGTGGTATAACTCATGATGCTAGCGGGTAGTTAAAAATTTTCTGTTTTTAATTAGAATGTCAATTCGTGTGTTATGCCACATGAGAACAGGTGAAACTTCATAATTTTAAGTTTTCAGAGTTTTCTATATTTCTCATAGTTTAGTCTATAAAAATCAGAAAATTTCATATTTATTTTATTTTCTCCAGTCAATATTTCATGTGCGCTATGGTATATGAAAAATTGGCGGAATATTATAATTTTTCATTTTCTTCCGTTTTTAAAAAATATTTCGCATCCTACAGACCATAAAAAGGAATGGTTCAAAATATTCTCAAGATTTAAACATTTCAAAACTATAGTTCAATAAAATCGGTTAAATATCACAATTTTTATGCTCGATTTGCTAATATTGCACATGAAACTAGTAAAAAGCTACAAATTTGTTGTAAACTGATCCAGCCGCCAAAGCAAGAGGGCAGGGGTACGTTAACTGCGGCACTGCAAATATCATTGAGAGGAATCTGCCCCACCCCCCTCCACCCTGATATCCCTATTGAGCAAAAGACCAGTGATTCAGGGAGGCATTCTTTGGCCCAGATGAAAAAGATGAGATTGAGAAGGCCTTACTGAGGAGGCTCGTGATTCCTCAGAAATGATGCAAACTGGTTGAGTTTTTTATTCGAAGAAGAATATTCAGTTGATCCATATCCATCCGTGGATCATCACCTCCGAAAGAAACGGAGGACTTCATAGTGACTCCGCGATCGCCCAGCGGCTCGGGGATAACCACTAGGTGTGACTCGGGGCCAGCTGTGGTTGAGGAGTTTCTTTATCTGAGGGTGTGGGACGCTTGGTGAGTCTGTGCCTTCCGTACCACCATAGGTAAGACGGGATACTTAACGCGTTAGTTACAAAACGGATGATTCAAAATAGTTACAACACTGCACGGGTCGATAGGCATGATAATACTTAGTGCCATAATTTTCTATTTTCTCGAGTTTTAAAAAAATGTTTCACATTTTACCGGGCCATAAAAACGGATAATTCAAAATATTTTCTCCAGAGTTAAATATTTCAAAAACTATGGCCTAATAAAATCGGTAAAATATCATAATTTTTACTCTCGATTTTCTGATATTATGCATGTATAACCCATGAAACCAGTGAAAAACTAAATTTTTTGTTAAAGAAACTGATAATATTTAGCATAGAGCACAAAAACCGGTGAATTTTCATAGTTCTAAGAGTTTGTTCCTTTTTGTCTCTTATAGGGAACTACTTGTGTATAAAGCTACTATCTTTTGTATAGGAAAACTTGTGATTCATGTTGAATCTACAACCATACCTATGTATAAATGTTGTTGGTTTGGGGTTTCTGTTCTTGTGATGATCCACTGTATGACAGACGTTTAGCGTATCTATATCGGAAATATATGCTTATTGATATAGATATGTCGCGGGACTTGTCGTGTTCTCGCTACTGTATTTTGGGAAGCGGTCGTGATAAATGGATTCCAAAATCAAAGTTGTAAGCGATTTGCCCAAAACAGAGGCCTATTCGCAGTAATTGTGTGCCATATAAACATAAATCCCCTTTTTCATTTTTTTTACATATAGGCCCAGGCCTTTTTAGATATAGCATATAGGTTTATTTCGATTCTGTTTATGCATGAAATTATGCTATTATTTTATCAAAACTTATATAAATTTGTGCATTATTAAAATTTCTATTCATTGCTTCAAGTTTCATGAAAAAGGGTCCTGAAATCAAAGGCTGTAGTCCATTTAGCATGTACTCTACGAAACAAGCCCGAAATAGGGGCCAATTCGCAATTTCCAAATTTGTATGACGTATTTTAAAAAAAAACCTTTTGAGATACTGCATACAACTTTATTTTCGGGTGTTTTTGGGATGAAATTATACTATTATTATATCAATAGTTACATAAACTATGCACCATAAGTTTTTTTTTCCAATGGTTCAATTTTCATGGAAAGCTCTTTCTGAAATCAAAGTTATAAAGTGATTTGGTGTGTAATTTACCAAAGTGGCCCCAAATAGGGGCTTGTATCATACTGCCATGTTTAGGAATTTTTTGAAATCATGTGCCATATTTACAAGAAACTCCTTTTTCATATAAATGCCCAAAACTTCTAAGATATTGCACGAAATTATGCTATTATTAGATCAAAAGTTACATAAGCTTTTGTGCCATTAAGAGTTATATCCAAAGGTTCAACTTTCCATGAAATCGGTTCCAATAATGTCTAATTTATGAAACAAGCCCAAAATAAGGTCACTTTACAATTTCCGAAATTACATGCAATATTTACAGAAAATGATTTCTTACAAACGAGCTCAGAGCATTTTAGATATTACATACAGACATATTTCGGGTCTTTTATGCACGAATAACTTTATTATTAGATCGAAATCTACATAAACATGCGCATTTTTTAAATTTCTATTCATTAGTTCAAGTTGTGAAAAAAGTTTCTGAAATCCAAGGCTGTAAGCCATTTAGTGTGTAATTTAGGAAACATGCCCAAGTAGGGACCAGTTCGCAAGTTCCTAATTAGTTGTTATATTTATATAAAACCCCTTTTTCATGCTTCTTACAAACAGCCCCTTAACTTTAAGATATTGCATATGGATTTATTTCTGGTCATTTTAAACACAAAGTTATGCTACAAAAGTTAAATTAACTTGTGCGTCATTAAAATTTCTATCAACCTAGCATAGGCACCCGTGCCATGCACAGGAAAGCGATGAAACAAATTTTCATTTGAAGATTTTTTTGACAATCAAAGCAGGGCTTGATTGGCCCATCTCATATAAATTTTATTTAATGATATATTCAAAGCAGGCATCTGAAATTATATATGAGCTAAGTTTAACTATATTGGAAAATAACCTCTAAGAAAAAATGAGAGTAAAAAAAAAGGTCCGTCCATGTGGCCTAAAACTAAAAAGCTCTTTGTAGTACATGATACATCAAAGCTTAATCTAAATTGTCAAGGACATTCTCAGAAGGGAAAAAGCTCGATTTCTTCTTCCCAGTGTACAACTTTGTGCAGGGTCGTTGACAAATTTTAAAAAAATGCCTAAAGCAAAAAACGTTAGCTACATGGTGCAGATACCCAAAAATATTGTACTTTTAATATTGAACTACCAAAATTAAGCTAAATCTAAATATATCCCCTAATGCAGAGTGTTTCTTATATTGGATGTTTCCTCTAAAGCATTTATTCACTACCACTACATATAAAATTTTGTGAAGATTCGGTTAAATAAATTTTTATACACGAACATATCAACATAAAAATCTTTAGAATTTAACTTTCCTATGATTTACTCACTTGTCTTCTATTTTTTTTTGTTTTTGTTTTGAAAACACTTGTCATCTATTGTTTTAGTATAATAGCTAGAAAACCAAGAAGAATAAAAAGATTTTGATTAATTTAAGAGATTCATGTGATTAGATCTAAAATTCTATCTCAAATTATCAGCAAAATGAAAAATTCATAGACAAATTTTAGTTCTTTATATAATAATGTTTTGAGTTATTAAAGACACATGAGAAGAAGAAAAAAGAAGTTCCAAGTATAAAAGAGAAGCTCAAAATGAAAAACTCTTAAACCTATTCTAATCCTTTCATCCATATAATATTTTGAGTTATTAAAGACCCCCAAGAATAAAAGAGAAATTTCAAGAAAAAAAAGAGAAGTTCAAAAAATGAAAGACTCATAAGCCGATTCTAATCCTTTCATCAATATAATGTTTTGAGTTATTAAAGACGTCTAAGAAAAAAGACGTTCCGAAAGAAAAGAGTGGTTGATCTTTATTTCGTATTAAATAAAGAGAATATTATTTTAATTTATTTCTCTTATAAAGGTTTTATCGTTATTGTTTAATGTCATTAAACAAATTATTAACATTGGAAGTGAAATTTCCCCCCAGTTTCAAGCCTTGATCATTAGTGAAAATTTGAAATTAAATTAGTTAAATTTGATAGAAATATTAAGAAAACAAATTAATTGTTCACTTCATAGCTCCAAGAGTGAGTTTTAGTTCAAAGAGTCGCATGCATGAATACATCTAAAGCAAAGAAACACATAATCTAGGATATGGTTGACATTATGAGCAAAGATGAGGGGTAAAATTGGCAAGGACAGAGGCTTGGCTTCAAGCTCAAAAGCTTGATGTTCAACTTTACAATATATATATATATATATATAAAGAACCCTGCGCCAGCGCAAGGGCATCGAAGTTTCCATCCGTATATTGAGATCAAAAGGAACGGTAAATTAAGCGACGATTTCCCAATATAACTGCAGTAAGCCGGTTGTCGCGAGTTCAAAATATTCTATGCGGAAGTTAAAGTGTATTATTGAATTTTGTTTATGAAATTTTGCAACCGTGACGGTATTTTGAAAATGATGGTCTTTCATATAATTTTTTTCTAGATGCAAAGAAAGAGCACGGAATCTCTATATCTGAAAGAAAAATGAACAATACATTAAGCAACAATTTCCCACTATAACTACAGTAAGATGGTTGTCGCAGATTAAAATTTTCCATGACGAAATTAAAATGTATTTTTGAAGTTTATTTATGAAATTTTGCAACCAAGACTAAATTATGAAAATCAGATATAATTATCCGCAAGATGCAAAAAAGAGCATGGAAAACTGAAGTTTCTATCTGTACATTTGAAATCAAAATGAACAATGTATTAAGCGACGATTTCCTGATATACCTGTAGTAAGACGGTTGTCACAGATTAAAAATTTTCCATGACAAAATTAAAATGTAATTTTCCATAACGAAATTAAAGTGTATTATTGGAGTTTGTTTACGAAAGTTTGCAACTATGACAAAATTTTAATAATGAGGGTCTTCCAATAATTATCCGCTAGAGGCCTAAAAAAGAATGAAAAACACAAGTTTCCATCTGTACATTTAAAAGCAAAATGAATGGTGTATTAAGCGATGATTTCCCAATATAGCTGCAGTGAGATATTTGTCGCAAGCTAAAAATTTTGCATGACGAAGTTAAAGTATATTATTTGGGTTTATTTACGAAATTTTACAGCCATAACAAAATTTTGGAAATGAGAGTTCTCTGCATAATTTTCGATTAGATGCCTAAAAAGTAAGGGGCTTTCGTATAATTTTTTTGCAAAAAGACAAAATTGAGCTTGAAAATTCCAAGATATATATATATATAGGGTATGAGGGAAAAATTGCTTGAAATTCTAGCTGGAGAACAAAAAATAGCTTGAAAGCTTGCTACATAGCTTTTTATATATACACTAGACTAGACTAGAAAGAATCCCAGCACAAACGCAGGGGCAACGAAATTTCCATCCGTATATTGAAAACAAAATGAACAGTGCATTAAGCGACGATTTTCCAATATAGCAGCAGTAATACGGTGTTACACCCCGCTTCCCAGTAGATGGAAACGGTGACGTGGCAAGCCCGCAACGTATTTGCTATGAAATAAATACGTTAAGCGTAATTAAGCAATATACCAATGAACAAGAATAACAAGAATAATAAAATGAAACAATAACTTTATTTACATTCAATTTTATATACAACTGCCTGAAATAAAAGATACAATAAACAAACCAATGCCTAAACAATGGCATACAGAAAGTAAGTGCAGGCTGGAAAGAGCTAGTAATCTGACTGTGCAACAAGCTGGTCTAAGTCCTCCTGTCTCGTCTCTATCTCTTCAGAGTCCGGTCCTCCTGACGAACATTCCAAGGAAAAAAAACAGAAAGGAATGCCGTCAGCGAAGTAGCGCTCGGTAAGTCCCAAAGGAAACAAGAGAGAATGGTATATCATGTGAATAGGAACTAAAAGAACAAAGGACGGGTAAAATTGTATAAGATCATTTACAGGTATATGATATTTATTCTAATGTGGTTATTTGTAGTTTGATAAGGAAGGTATTCATGTATACGAGAGGAGTCCATCTTACCCCGTGGACTATGGTAACATGTAGTACAAGGCTCCGTCATAACCCACGGGACAACGACACGTGAATTCATGTAGGTGTTTTTTAAGTGACCTCTCGTACCACGATATACTTTCCGTACCAATCTACCCCTTTATCCCCGCGTATTGTATCGTATAGATTAAGAACATAGGTCTTGGCCTAATCCATAATATAAAATGTTCAGGTTCATGTTCAGGATGTAATCATGTGTTCCAGTAGTCATGTCGAGTTCATGTCAAGTTATAACCATGGTTCGGTCAAGTCAAGTCAAGTATACAAATTTGAATTTGATGTTTGAATTCCAGTATTCAGGTTCATGATCAAGTATTCAAGTTCATGTTTGATTTTGGATTCAGGTTTGAGTTTGGATTCATGTTGAGTCAGACTCTTATGAACGGATTTAACTCTTGAATTCTTAGGTTCGGGAGTAATCGGCAACTGCTGCACATGGACGACAGGATTTGTATCTTTTTCCAAGACAATTGCCATTGATAACTCCGTTAAGTTGTCTAATCTGAATAGGCAAGCACTCACTTTCTTCGGCTCCCTGGGGCTCAAGAGAATTGATCCCGCTTAAACCTATATTTAAACTAGAGTCCTTAAAATATTGTTTTGCATATCTCGAGGGGGTTTTATGAAAAATATTTTAATATAGGTTAAAAATAACCTTGAGGGTGATTTGTATTATTTAGGGTTTTCATGAGCATGTATTTTAATTATTGGGTATTTTAATGATAAATACTTATCTTTTAAAAGTTTATGGTATTTTATTGAAAACTAGACTTTTTTGGTAACTTGGTGGTATTTTATTAAAAGTTTAATCTTTCATTTTAAAAATATAATTTCATAATATATTGAAAATATGGATTTATAATTTTTTATATAATTTTAAAAATTAGTTTTATTTTGAAAAGTCGCATTTCCTAAAAATCGTATTTTATTTCTTTTCGAGATTGAATACCCCGTGAGGAGTTCTGCACCTCGCTCTACTATCCCAAGGATGTGCGATAATCCACACCATCCAATAGTGGGCCCCCTAACGAGATTTGTAGAGGCGTATTTGCTAAGAATGACAAAATACCGCTTTAGAAGAAACCCGGTTTTTAAAAGATGTGGTATTTTATTGTAAAAGTTATTCTTTGAACCAACTATATGTATATGTAGATATCGTGATATGAAACCAAAGTGTGCGTGTGGGGTAGGTTGTTACCCCGTGAAGTTTTCCTAAAGGTATTGTTTTAACAATATCGAAAAGAGGTGATAATAAAGTTCAAGGTATTTTAATGAATATGTTCGTTTATATTCGTTTCATATGAAAATTTTGGTTAAACTTGAATCTAAATATTTATAATTAAAGTTACAAATAGTGTGGTAAAATTAGATTGACCAAGATATAAACGAAAAGGGAGTTCTAGGTTTTAAAAGAAAGGTATCGGAATAACTCCACTTTACCGATATATGATTAGGAGATGAATTTCGATGAAAGGAAAGAGTGTTGGGAGGGAATTATGGTTTGAAAATATCAAGGAAAGGATAAGGAAGAAGGGAGGGGCTTCGTGGCGTCGCAGGAGCTCCGGAAATGGATTCGATCTTCGACAGAACAAGCTTGGTCGGTAACTCCACTTGACTCCACTTGCACTCAGGAACTTTTTGAGAGAATTTTTGCTAAAATTTCATAATGGTGAAGAGCTAAAGCATGGGGTGGTATTTATAGTGAAGAATTAAGATTTGGGAATTAAAATTTTGGATTAAAAAGCATTAAAAATATATTAAATGGTGAAATGAAGGGTCTCTGTTTGTTTGCAGGGAAATCAAACAGTGCAGAGGAGTTAAGGGGAGTTGAAGAGGTGTGTGTGCAAAGCACAGAGCCATTTGGGCTCATCTCAACTGTCGGCGCCGGCCTATAGGGCATTTTGGCCGGTCGGATTAGGGTCGGGGTCGGGGTTCGGGTTAGGATCGGGGTTAGGGTTAGGGTTAGGGTTAGGGTTAAGGTTGGGTGGGGTTGGGGTTGGGTTGGGGTTGGGGGTTAGGGTTAAGGGTTGGGGGTTAGGGTTAGGGTTAGGGTTTAGGGTTTAGGTTTTAGGTTAGGGTTTAGGGGTAGGGGTCGGGTCGGGGTCGGGGTCAGGTCGGGTCGGGTCGGGGTTGGGGTAGGGTTAGGGTTTAGGGTTAGGGTTGGGGTTTAGGGTTAGGGTTAGGGTTTAGGTTAGGGGTTAGGGTTAGGGTTGGGTCGGGGTGGGGGTCGGGTCGGGGTTGGGGTCGGGGTCGGGTCAGGGTTAGGGTCAGTTTGGGGTTTGGGGTTTGGGTTGGGTTGGGGTTGGGTTCAGGGTTCGGGGTTTGGGTTGGGGTTCAGGTTGGGGTTGGGGTTGCGTTTAGGGTTTAGGGTTAGGGTTAGGGGTTTGGGGTTGGGGTTAGTTTTGGGGTTTGGTTTTAGTTTTAGGGTTGTCGGGTCGGGGTCGGGGTCAGGGTCGGGGTCGGGGTCGGGGTCGGGGTTGGGTTCGGGGTTCGGGTTCGGGTTCGGGTTCGGGTTCAGGTCGGGTCGGGTCGGGTCGGGTCGGTTTGGGTTTG